>CM057009.1:324693557-325945698 GCA_029891345.1 Dryococelus australis
ATAAAATTAATAAAATGTATCTCCAGTTCCAATTATGATTTTTTAAAAAATTTCAACAAATATCTAATGCAATTGGGAATTTTTGATTTAGGATAAAAAATATAAATAAATACTTTTCCGAAAACTAGAGCTCATCATCACACCTCCTAAGATACCTAGAAGCCTGTTCCTGACTGGTAGGTCGCCATCCCAGGAACACTGATCCTGGATGATCGAGAACATTCAGTGTGGGGCAAGATTTGCCAGGAAGCCAGTAAACATGGTCAATACTGGCATAAATACAACCACCATGATGTACACTTATTTGCTAATAAATATTTAGGTAAGTACAGGTTATGTTATGGGGGATATTATCTCGGACCCCTCTCAACAGTTTTGATTATTTTTATTTTTATTCAATATGCCACAGAAGACAAAATAGAAGTACAATCCATTTCAATGTGATATTACAGAACTGGTGTTTTATTTTCTTGTGTGTAAACATGCTAGTTTTTGCGTATGTGTGGACAAGCAGAAGGATGTCAAGAACATCCTCCTACAGCCAGACAGCCATCTTGTGGTGATGACCTTCATCTATAATGAGAAAATTATGTAACTATTTCTTTTTATCATTAACTGTCTGCATCCTTTTCTTCTATTAGCCCTTGGATGTGCCTCTCTAGTAGTGTACCCGAGTAATTAACTTTCACTGGCTGTTCTGCGATGCTCACAGCTGACCCAGCTCCGCAGTCATATGGAGATCCCTAAGTTATCCACGGGCATCCTAATCAGTGGCAGCCAACACACAGCAACATTTTTTAAATTTACAATAAACACATTTCTATGTTTCATCTTGATGATTATTGATTTGGTCTAAAGAGAGAGGAACATGATGCGCTGGTAACAATGACAAATGACTTCCGCTCATCATTTTAGCATAGCATTACGTCTGATATCAATGGAGTCCTGGCATTGTTGACCACCACATGAAATAAAGGGATTGTATTCTTTACCACGCAAGAATGGACAGTTCCAGCCAGCAAACTTGTATTATTCACCAGCCCACCAAGGCTATGCAGTGGAAGACACCAAGTACTACTGCCCACCACTAGATAGCTCCGCCAATATGTTTAGTCGCTTCCTTTATTTTCTCAAGTTGGCTGGTGATATCACACCACAAGAGAAGCTAAGCTTTTGCCACCCCTTGCCCAACAGACGCCAGCCAATGATCGATGAGGCAGCCGCCCGGCAGAGTATAAATAGGGAGTTAGAATTCGACTTGGGACCAGACTTCATTTTATCACCATGCTAGCCGCCGGGGAATAGACAAGCCTGCTCAGCTATGCTCCTAGTTCTACCTTCCCTCTTCACCGCACTTTTAGTGCCAGAAGGGACACCTAAACCTTGGTCTCCTCACTGAGATCAATCCTGTCTCAACCTACTTAGCCTTCACCGCATTCGTGCCGAAGAGACTAAATGCCAAGTCGTCTACACACTTAAGACACTTCAGCACTTTCTGGACAACAATGGTATAGGGAGTTAGTCAAGTTTAAGTTGTTCTCACAGAGCAAGTCTAACCCATCCCTCGTAGGTTAGGACCAGGTCGCCTCTACATTGCTAACGTTGATGCCGTCGGATGAAACACGAGACGAATGATAACACAAAAACTTACTGGTAATTTGGGCGCCAGCAATGCTTCCCAATCACCACACTATTGAGACTCAGGGTTCTCAGGGATGTTATGGTTCTGTGTGTCCGTCTCACCGTGCGTACTTACAAACACGTTGGCAATACTAAACTTTTAATAAAAATTACTGAAATAAATAATCGATAAAACATATGTGGCTAGGACACTGACACTAATGAATAAAAAATCGAGTTCACTGTAGACTTGTTTTTATTGACATTGTTCATACACATCAAGTGCCAATGAAATGGGTTATCTCGGTCATGACTAGCCAATTCTGCTTGGGTGCTCCCCAGCTCGTAATTAATCTAGCGCACGCCTAAAATGGATGATCTCACCGAGGTGCATGAAAGCAAGCCTTCACAAGGTAAGAGGACCGACAGCCGCTAGGGTGGACTAATGGTTTTTTCCCTGAAGACAGGATGTGGTGAATTACAAATGAAAACCCTTAATACACATTAACAAGTATGATTACTCGGCATCACTAACGCAAACTCATCGGGGCTCGCCCTCCAGCACGTGGTTAGAGCCGGCTGGGACGGGAATTGCACTGTACACTAATTACACAATACATAGAACCTTAAATGATACATGAAGTATGATGGCCAATGAGATAAATATTCACAATAAACACACACGTGTGAAAACAAGCTTAGGTGGCATGGATGCCGCTGGATGAAGTACGAAGCGGACCACGTGGTGCAAGTGAAAGTGCAATATTTCTGCGTGGAAACGGCAAACTGAATTCAGATAAAATATTATTCATGTTAAGCAAATGATTCTCTTTACGATTAGCGTTGTTACAGGCTTGTAACATGCCTGATGGCGGTGAAATCAAACATTACTGTGACCGCGTGGTCAAGTACAAAAAGCATCAATTTACGTGAAAAATACATTGAACCCTGAATAAAACTGACATAGAACCCTGAAATAAATGATTGCACATACAATGTTATATAAATAAGCTCTTAAAACGCAATTATGGCGTATACAAAGACTTGGCTTCAGTCGGCCACGTGGTTATACGTGATGTTGTCGTAAAATATTCAAAACACAAAATTACCCTCAAATACAACATAAAAACAAAGCCTTTAAATTTGCGTGTAGCAATTATGCAGAAGTTACATTGAAATACCCATACACATAGGTAGATGGCATCTGATTCAAAATGTGCGGGTCGCGTGACCTCTCCGACATCTTTCTCCTCCTTCTCCTCGATTAAGTTAAAAGGCTGCAATGGCGTAAAAAATTAGTAAAGTGAAAGCATAATGCTGGGGAAAATGTCTGGCAAAAACGTATGCAAGCAAAGATTAATTGATAAAACTACATTGACTATGGAAACCTAAATCAGTGAACAAAAGTTGTAGCGCGCACGTGACAGTCTCTTACCTCGCCATCTCCTCGACAGACTGTCAGATACAAGCACAGACCTACCATGGCCGCCTACTGGGTTCACATAAGCGAAGTGCTATGCATGCCGAGTGAAGTATTTTATATAGAAAATAAAATGGTATAAATTAAATTAGATGTTTTCACATTTCTATAACTTTCTTATGAGTTTTAGTATTATTTTAATGTCTCTTTGTGATGGCGTTCATGCCAGAATATTAAGTGTTCTTAATCTCGTTGCGGCAGGAACTTTGAATATTCATAACTAAACAATTAAATTAGTACAAAACACTTTAAAACATTTAAAGACATATTAAACATTGTAAAGACAATATAATACATTTTACCCTAAAACTAACATTTATAGGAAAGTTTCAAAATTATCAGCCTCTTCGCGCACGTGCAGGACACGTGACATGGGGGGCGCCCTCATGGGCTCTAGCGCCGCTGGCTGTTAGCTCTTGTTAAATGTAGGAGATAGTGCGACACCACATGTTTATTTCCAAGCTCATGGAATAAACATTATGTTCTATCCAATTCACGAGTACCATTGCACATATCCCAGTTGACTTCACCCCTTCAGAGAAACGGAGGTGACCTGGGAATTATACTCGGTGAAGCCAACACACAATTTACTACCACATACCACTCACAAAGGCCAGTCTTTCTACATACCCCGGTAGGCAGAACGGTAGTGCTTGTTCACAGGTACTCTGCCTTGAGACCAGCTTATCATTTTTGGTGCTCCCCTTTTCCATCGCAGTGCCGGAAGGGACATACCCTGGATTGGGAAGACTCAGTTGGGGCATACATCCAAGTGTCGGGACTGTTGACAAGGCCTGACTCACAGTGTTCACCAAGTTTAGGCACCAGATAGTGGGATAGGGTATCTGTCCAGTTGGCAGCCGCTCCGCGTGGCTTGACACTATGTAAGGAGTCACATTCCCTGCCTTTTGCCTCATGGATGTGAGCATATCTTGTGTGTCTCCAGATGCCTGTTCCAAATGTAGTGGTATTAGGGACAAGGAGAAACAAGTGCTAATTGCCTCTGGACATTTGCAAGAGATGACCCCTTCTCTTGTACCCTTCATTCAACCAGCTAGCACCCAAGAAACAGGTACAGGCTTTAATTCTATTAAATATAATGGAAGTAATATAATATTACATTTTTTATTACATCAAAATGTGCTGTATGTATGTATGATCACTTTCAAGTACCAGTCACTCCAGAGACTCTGCAGTGATTGTTCAAAAACCCTGACTTGTCGCAGAGAAGAGGTCCACCCTTGGCTCGCAGAGTATCTTAGACAGCCGGACCAATCATCAACAAACTCCATTGCACATATCTGACTCGACATAATTGGTTTTCCCCCCCCACTGGCAAGAACCAATGCACGTATTCAACACAACTCGGATACCTGCTGCGCCCACATGCACCACTGAACTCCCTAAGGCTAAGCCTAACACAGTTGAGACGCGTCACCCAGGTATAACACCAGTCGTTTGCAGCATGAAGGGTAAAATCACATGGCCTGAACCAGACTTTGTGCCCGGTCACAAAGCTACCAAGCCAGTCCTTTGCACTGGGCGTGCACTCGTGCCACTTAAGGACTGAACAAAACTAGAGAACTCCGCCAGAATAGGATGCACCTGATCTAGCATCCGACAAAACCTGTACTGATTGATGCAGTGTTCTCCCAGTCAGCTAGGTTGTTACGCGTCAAGAAATATAGTAAGAGTTTTTCTGGTGCCCCAACGTGGGGCGTAACTACTGTAGTTTTTACAGAGGCAGTACAAACAGGTCAGCCAGACCCACTCAAGAACCGATCGGACTTTGAGGAGTCCCAGAAACATACCGTGGTGTCCACACCATACCCAAAATTCTCATAGCAGATATGAGAGAGTGCGAGCTCAACTGCACTGCTGTACCTGCAACGAACACAACACAACTGCTGTTCGAAACCCAACAGCATGGGGAATCCTAAGATACAATGCGCCCATTGCCAACAATGGAGCCATTATTCCTGCCTCGGCTGAGCAGATGAACCACAATACATAGATGGCCTAGAATACCGATACAAAGAATGCAGAAACCAACATAGTGTTCTGTAATTGGGTCACATGCCCAGTCCGTGGGATCCACAGTGACATGCATCCTGTGTAGCGATACCTACCATCACATTTGCATCGGATGGCCAGAAGAACAAATTAGCAGGCCCAGGATGGTTTACCAATGCGAGGTTGCAAACGCGTCCGAGTATCGTTGCTTTCATCTGCAGTATCCTGAGCTGGTCTCAAGGTGAATTTGGTAATTGCTACACCCTCTGGACAGCGCTGGCTGACAGACGTCACTGCCAGAGGCACCTCTGCTAGCTCAATCTCTGTGCTGGTGATGTTAGGAATGGCAGTGTCCAAGGTTTCGGAGTGCACTCCTGGTGAAGCCGTAAAACTCGTATTGCCCAGGGATAAAAGGAGAGGAAAGGAGGATAGCAAGTAGCGTGACAGCACAAACTGTTCCTGAGTGTTTTCCATGCCCTTGGAAAGTGGCATGGATGGAATGGAACCTGGGGGCAGCGGATATTATGCATCGTCCTGTTTGAGTTCATGATCGTGCACTACTTCTTCTGGGAGAGAGAAGACGGTGGAGACGGTTACGCCATCTGGCGATGTTTGTCTCGTGGTTTTCCTTGCCTATTTCGGCCAAGGGTTTGGAAAGGAGCAGTAGGAAGGGTCAAGGGAGTAGGCTGATGATTGGCAGCCTCTACGTGATAGCAGCCTGGGGTTCACTGGCTTCAGTGATCGGATTCCTCGTAGAGTGCCTCTGATGGGATGCCCTATCTATTGGGCTCCACGAAGAGACTTCCGATCCTAAGCTAACTCTCCCAGTTGGGCGCCGGGGAGAATAAAGGATGTACGAGGTAGGGGTCGAAGGAAGAGTCCAATGGGACATGCCTCCTTGTAGTGGGAGTAGGACATATGTCCTAGTTAGTGGCGGAAGGAGCGATCCTTCCCGTACTGCGATCAAAGTTTCAGTCTCTGGGACTGGTCGATGTTTGCCCCGTGTCTGTCTCTGTGAGGTTTGGCCTTTGGCACCCGCTTCTGGTACCTGCATTTAGAGTTTTAGGGTTCTCTGGCTGTGCTCTTAGAAGTTCGGTGTTCGAAGCTTCATTACTGTCTAGTGAATTTCTTAGGGATCCCTCGAGTAGAGTGGCCTCCCTTCCAGGGCGGTGTTCCCAGGGGAATGTCGTTTGACGCAATTGTCTAAGTTCGAGGGGCCCCCTCTAGTAGTGAGATAGACGGCCCTACGTGCATCCCAGCTGAGGCGTTTCTCGATTTAGGTGTGAATCTAACATTATTTTCATTAGACGGCATGCCTGGCGGTTGAGGGAGTGGTACCTCTGCATTGCCCTTGCCGGGTTGGGGAGTCCCTTTTTAAATTCTGGTCCGGGCAATACCAATAGCATGTTAAGGGGAAGGGCTGGGCCCACGACTATGAAGGCGAGTGCCAGGGTGTCTAGCTGAGACTACAATCGGTTGTTTTGTTCCAGTTGCCTTGCCCTCTCCATTAATTCGTCAACCGTTTGTGGTCAAGGGATCAGCAGGAGTTTGCACAGGGAGGGGAGGAAAGGGCGTGTAATGCTTAGCACCCACTGTTTGCTTTCTGTGTGGTATATCCGCCTATGTAATTGCTCTGTTCGGCGGATAAAAATTTTGGCTTCCTTCTCAGTGTTGGGTTCGAATGTGAAAATCTGTTATTAGGTTAGATACCACCTTGTCGCCAGTAAAGTGTGCGGAAAGTCAGAATTGTAATTGACTCCATTATAAACATTCCGTACTTCTCTCATCACTGTTTAGCCTTACCTAACAGTTTATGGCGTACCCTGCCTACCCACTGTTTGATAAGGACTTGCAGTTCTCTCAACTACAGTTCTCAGTCATTCAAAAAAAGTGATTAGTTCTTCGGTAGTGTGGAGGGAGGTTGTAAGGCTTAGTCTCGGTCCAGGGTTCGATGGTTGGTGTGTGAGATTATGTTGGTAAGCATCACACTGGTATATGTGACCGGGACGAATAACCCTCTCGTCCAGCCAGCCTATACACTGGTGATGATACTCAGCCGCACACAGTATACGAAGTATAGAGTGTGTACCCTGGCCTTCACACTCAGGCAACGAAATTCCAAGCTGTCTGTAAAACGAGAGGGGTATCTTCCTAGCCCAGAGAGGTACAATGGAATTGCCGTTGGCAGTATGTGCATTGGATAGTGTGTATGCATGTGCCGGTACAGTTAACAACGGGACATATTGTGTCGATTTCACTGATTTTTACTGACGTGTGCCTTTGCCTCTTGGGCTTTATGAGGGCTTTGTTCTGACAGACATGATGGGTGAAAGGTTGTTTAGCGCCACGAGGTGTTTATAACGGACTCCATGAAGTCTGGTATGTCTAAACGACAAAGAAGGGGGGTGACGTGTCTCGGTCTAACTGCCAAGGCCGAGCTACTTGCAGCTAAGCCCCATGTTGAGCGCAAATTGACACGCTTCGGGAAGATGGGGACAAGAGATAGTACAGGAATTTATTCTTCCCTGACTGGATTTGTTCCAACACACTGATTCCACTCCAGATGCCTGAAATTACTGAGTTTCAGTTGAGATGTCAAAGGAGCGTGTAATGGGTTTACTTGGCTGGGTCGGGGATCTTCCCACGCTGGAAGGTTTGGGATTACATCCTTCCAACCAAGAGACTTTGGTAGGTGGAGAGGAATCAAACCCCAGGGTAAGTATGATCAAATAGGTCTCCCTTCGAGGGAGTTTGACCCTGCTTACCGCTAAGGTTGTCAAACAGTGTGATGCCAGTTGTTACGGGTTAAATCAAACTACTGTTGGGGGATACAACTCTGAATCTAGATTGATTCTGAGGAATTGAGTTCTGCCTCCTTCTATATGGTTCTGGTCTCGTTAGCTTACGAGTTGGGACGAAATTGGGGATACTGATACTACCCTAAGATGATTTGCTACCTTGGGTGGTAGACGAATAATTACTACTTTCTCAGTGACAGTGCATCTGGCACGCGGTGAGGGGGTCTAGTACTGGTAAGGCAGGGTTAGATGAATTTGTGGGTTCAGGCGAAGGTAAAGATGGAGCTGGGGTGTCAATATTGTTGACAGTGCGCCAGGGCCAATCTATGCCAAGTAGAGAATTTCCTCGTTTTATAGCCTCAAACTTGGGAGGCATCTCATTAGCTTGTTTTATTTCTGGACTAATTAACAGTTCAACAATAGTACAAGTGGTTGGGATGTCGATATTGGCCGGCAGAGTTACTGTACAATTTAAAGCATATAGTTCACTTTGTAATGCCCACCGAGCTAATCTATGTGTTTGGCTGGCTTGTCCTTTACTTAAAAAAATATAACAATAGACAAACAGGAGCACACTCCCAGTACACCAGGTGGTATCCACTCTCTCCTGGGTCTGGCCTTATACAAGCTGGGACTAAGAAAATGGATAATTAAATAGCCTGGGGTCCTCGGAGTGAATCCCGCTGGAGGTCAAAACAACGTGGACTGTACCCTGTACATTCCAGTCTTATTCAGACTGTGGAACATAACTTATCCCGGCCTCTGCAAATTGGGGATAATCCAAGGACACCAGGTCCATTCGTACCTTTCTGTAGGAGTTCGCTAAATTTAAGAGAGCCAATGAGGTTAATAAAGTTAGTCAACACGTACTAGTTCAAACTCACATATTTTTATTTATACGGCTTTTTGAGCAGATGCTTAGCTCATTTCAACGATGGAAGCGGACGTTATGGCAGGTGAAGGCGACCTGCATAAATAAACGAGAAATATATATTTTACTTAGACTATAATTATGTGATCCTTAATCAGGTAGAAGGGAGCACTCCCAAAGGGACATCAGCACAACCTGCTACTGCGGAGGTGACGGAAAATGACTTTCCAGGTAGGGATATCATGATACCCCTGGATGATGCAGTGGCGGCGTCTTCCGAGTGCTATTTACGGCATCGTGGCAGGCATCTTAGGAGACTGTCATGCACTGCGAGTGGTCTAGCACTTCAGCTCCTTCAGATTGCCTCCAGTCTTTGTGGACTGGGTGAGGTAGGATTTGAACGGCTTACCCCAGAGACTACACTTTGGTGACCTTGGCGCAAGTATCCTAGTTTTCGGAACCCAGCAACATATGAGCTTGAGTCTTCGCAGACTGTGAGGTCAGGATTTCTGCCACTCACCCTGGTAGTGTCTTCAGCCATACTCAAGCTGGAGGGCCGACGACTGTCCTGAGCTAGGATTTGGCATCTCCTTATATGTCAAAATTTCTGGCTTGTGGGCTGTCGGAGGGGTGCAGGGGTAGCTAGTCTCACTTCACAGAGGTAGTTTATGCTGGCTTGGTCGCCGAGCCACCCTTTGTATATCTCGCCGTTGGAGGCTGCTGAAATATCTATCACCTCTCCAAGAGTCTCTTGCTGCCGTGGTGACCTTGTAGACTGGGTGCTCCCCTCCTGCAGCGACCCTTGGAACTTGCTTCTCAGCAGGCAGAATGTCGACCGCTCGTCGAACAGTACAATCCCTTGGGAGGGAAAATGGGCGACCACATGGCAGCTTCGGGTGGACAGAACAATTTTTATTTTAATCACGTATCTGTATCTTTCACTAGGCTGGGAGTGATCCCGTAGGTACATGATTAATTGAACTGCTACGGGTGTGACTTGCCCATATAAATGTAGTGACTCGATGATGGGGCGAAGTCGTAATGTAGTGTGTGCATATCCAATGCAGAGGAATGCACCATGCGTCAACTGTTAACATTGCAATGTAGCATCAGCTTGTTATGCCACAAACACGTTGTACATTGCTTAAAAACAAATGTTGGGTTCCCGGCTAGCATTTGTAGAGATAAAAAGATGAATTCCTGTTGAATTTGAACACTATTTATTCCTGACAAAACAATACAGATATGTCACTCTTCTCATCTGCATTCACAAAGGTACAAAATCACAGCAGCAGTCACATTAAGTTTAAAATGTATATCTCGACTAGCAAGAAAAAAGAACCTTCCCCATTGGCACCCAGTGACCTCCCGCACCCGCGGAAAAGAATTTCGACAGAATAAATTGTTGAATACCAAAAGTAGTAGTTAACGAAGATAGATTTAAGTTGAAAGAAAAGTTCTGGTCAGCGGCGCTGTGGGTGCAGGCGAAATTGGTCTGTGAGGAAGTTGCCTCTACAAAGGTTGTTTGAATATACAAAAAGATCCCTGGGCTATCTGCCCGCAGCTTGGGCACGTGCAGCAGTCCCCCTCCACTATACAACTCTAAAATTAAACATTTGGCCGGGGCTTGCGGCTTCCTATTGGCTGTTCATTCCATCACGCCACTGTGTGGGAAGGCAAAACTGCTGATGGCATGGGAATTAAGAAAAAATTAAATCTCAAAAGTTTTGTCACCTCGCTCTGAAGTCTGAGAACCAAAAGTGCCACGCAGTACAGATAACATTCATATTACAGCTTTGCATTTAAACTGATAAATCCATCACTTCTAAACCGTAGCATGAAAGGAAAAATTTGGACAAAATAAACTGTGAAATTTAGCAAAAGGGAACCTGAAAAATAAATATAAAAAAAGAGAAAAATGTGTATAAACCCAATGCTACAACATGCTGTGTAGATTGGTCACAACATCTGTCAAAATTTTCTGAAGTTATATGAAATTGAGAAAATTTAAATTTAACATTGAGATTAACATCCCACCATTAAAATCTAAGTTATGATTCTACATCATGAAAATTATTTAATATAAAATATGGCGACAACTAGTTATTTCCATGATGAAATTTGAGGAAGCAACATGTTTCACGGTGGCCACATTATCTCTGCTCAGTCTCTTACTAATTAATATGTGAAATGTTCCCTCTTGAATACTTTATTTACCACTTAAAATGAACTAGTGCTTCGGCTGAAATCTTAAATATATGTACCATTTTAGGAATCACTGAATACCAGAAGATTTACACATATTTTCAACTCATCTTTCCTCAATGAACCTGCAGTCAAAGTTTCATGCTACTCCAATGGGATGAGAACTTGGCAAAACAAATGACAAACAAGGAAATAACATTTACAAGGCAGGCATCTGTTATGCACACACTGTCATCTGAATAAACAGTGAATTATTTGTAATGATAAATATAATTAGGTGCAACTATGAAGTTCTTAGTAACATGTGACCAATTTCCCTACAACATTGCCATCATTTTACTGTGAAATTTTTTCCCCGGTACCCTTACAGTTTATACCAAATATAAAAAGCATGAGAGTGTGTTACAGACTACACACAGTAATTGCAGACTGGAAGAAAAACTTCAGGGGCTTTATATTTATAAATGGTTCAATAAAAAGTATGAATGTATGCATCTCTTCATTTGTAACAACTTATGTCACAAAATGTTTCTGCAGAGCAGTGCATATTGCAGAAAATATGAAAGCCACTGGTGTTTCAGGCAAAAAGAAAAAAAAAATCTTCAGAGGAAACATGACTGCCATAATGCCACTTTCTATATAGTTGTAGTTTTAAGCTTTACAGAAAGAGCATTAGTATTTGAATCTTGCACATGCCTACTTCAAAACATTTATTTTGCACACCCAAACTAAATTCAACTTTCCATGAGTATTACTGAAAATATTAAAAAATTACACACAAACAACATATAAACATCACAACGACAGCTGCAATTCTTCAGCAAACAAGCTGCATACCATGAAGCACTGAAACAAATGTACCCACAAAGTTTCTATTACAACTACAGACTTACACATGTGCACATGAGTACAGCAGGAAGGTATGTGATCGCAGCAAAGCAAGACTTTATTCTGGAAAACACTACATGTAAGAGGACACCAATAAACACTAAGAGTGAAGAATACTGTAGAGCAGCCGCCAGGAACCCACCATGCCATACTCAAACTACTGCAAAACACTACAACCACTAAAAACTAAAAGCAATTTTTACCTTTGCTGAATGGTGAGGTCATTCATACAATACAGACTAGTCTACTACCAGCCGATGCTAAACGGAAGGTCTTCGCCCTCCTGGGGCATCTTGCACAACTGGTGAATTAGGATGCAATAGTTGACAGCACAAGCACAGATGGCAGCACCTCTGTGTGCCACTATGCATTAGACAGTTCATAGGTAACTTAGGCACTTTCAAAATAAAACTTAAACAAATTCCATGTTGATTACTGCACTTATTTTTATCTAACTACAGAATGGTATACCTACAGTCATACTGGCGACAAATTAGAAAAAGTATTTTCATATTGTCTTAACGGAAGTGTGATGTTTTTATATTTGTAGCAACTAGAATAATTTTATTAAATTGAATGTAACAAATGATATGATAGACACGTGTCTTATGTTAGCCAGTTATAGGTTACGACAAACGTACTAGCAGCCCTCACCAGGTCCGGGGCAATGGTATGTTACATGAGACAGTGGAGGATAACTCAAAAGCCATTCAAAGTGCTCAGCTGACATGGAGCCACCTAGAAGGTGTGCACATGAGACAGACCAGCAGTGTCCTTACCTGCCCTCAGTAGCAGATATGCTTTGTCCTGGCAGGCTGTGAATACCAAGCATACTGCTGCTTCCCTCTTATATCATCACGAAAACAATCATGGAGAAAGTTCTCATTAGCTACCTGGTGCCACATGCTACATAGTTCCTTTCACAGGCTGATCTGTCAGCTTTGCATCAACACTCCTCACCTTAACCACTATAATAGTAACACATCTTCACTGCCATCACCACGTAAAATACCAGTCAATCCATTCGTCCAGTTAGCACAAAAACAATTATGCCAACCACTCAACTACTTAATGTTTGACTTATTACTGGAGTACTCGCAGCAACACACAAAACTACAAGCACTATCTTTGAGCTATTACCTTACCATCACCCTTCTTTCCAAAGTATAGTGCCAGAGGAAAGCAGGCTCTGTCCTACACGCTTCCCTCCTCAGCAGTGTCTTCTCAAGTCACACACACATCTATATCATTCAAGTTTCGTAATTGAAAACACCACTAATGGGCTATACAGGCTTTTCTCTACCTCACATCTCACTGGCACAAAACTACAGTTGTACTCTTGAAGTTCCTCCCTCATAATTTACAGACTTCCAACTTACTTTGAACACTCATTGGTTTGTAAGAGGGTTATGCTCTCTCACATCCATCCAGGACAACACCAGAGCCAATTCCCCATTTGCTGAATCAGCTTAACAACAGGGGTACATCTATCTAGGTCTACATCACATGGCGTATGATTGTCATCGACACTTGTCAGACTCACTATGACCTCGCACAAAGGACATTTCTGTAGAGGCTGATTGAGACTAACAGACACAATGTTAATGTGCAACTGCGTCTAGTTGCATTGGATTTGCTAGTGAGGATGAGTGGCTACGCTGAGCAGATGACATGCAAGAACATCGCCAAGCCTCATATGCAGAACAAAGAATGGTACATGCTTCCATATGTCTTTCCACTTACTACAAGTATCTAAATAGATTTAAGAACTTGGTCAGTGGTAAATTTAAACTTGTTTGGTTTTTAATAATAAATAATATTACACACTCTTATTGGCATGCCCAAGGTAAAGATACATAGTATGAAAAACAATCTTCAGAAGTTATGCAAGGATAGGAATGGACAGTGTTGTATATAATGGAATCCATCATCTTCATGTCATATTTGTATGACAGTTGTCATAGCAAACAGACTAAACTGAAAAGTAGAAGTCTGGGAGGGTTTCTTCCCCCATGGAATGTTTAGGGCCGGTTTCACCAACACATCTTAAAATTTGAGTGCTACTTAAACACTGAATAAGCTGTCCCTAGCGCCTTGTATCACTCCCAACTTTAAGCTCTTCTTAAAATGTTTTAAGCAGCTCTTAGTTTAGGCAGCCGAAATCTGATGGCTAACTCTTTAAGCTCTGCTTAAATCATTGTACAGAAACTAAAAGGAAAAAGGCTGCTACTGAAAAAGTTGTGTGTAGATAACCCTAAGTGTGCTATAAAGCATTTAGTTTTACTAATTAAATTATTTTATAAATAAAAATAAGCAATTATTGTGTATTAATGTTATTGAGTCTGGGTGCAAGTCTTTATTTGCTGAAATAACCTATGACGATGGTTGAAAACAAAATTCATGGCAGGCATATATTTGTATATGTACATTTCCCACATATTTTCAAGAGGCAAACCCATTATACATATGAAATTGAGTGTAAAGGCAGGTAGCTGATTGATAAAACGTATTATTTTTATAAAGCATTTAATATATAAATGCTTGACGAAAGCTACTTAAATATATGTAATGAGACTAAAACATTACCAGAGTATATAAAATAAAAAACCATTTACATCCTGACAAGTAAAAAATAGCCCAGGCCTAATATAGATCGTTGTAACATTTGCTGTAAAAAATCACACTTCTTGGTACTGATAATTAATAAAAACAAAATCATAAAACATTACAGAATTGCAACACAACACTTCCACCATAATAAATTAGCCTCGAAAAATTAAAAACTTATCTATTCACGAAAGTAATTTTAACATAAATAAATTTCGGTACACGTAGTTAGTTGAACAAATCGAGTACCCATATCTTTTTCGTATATGCAGTGACATTTGTTTTGATTGATTTGTATTATTCGTCAGGCAAACGATAAAGCTTTAATTGTTTATTATAAAACAACTATTTGGTTAGGATTCGTATGCTCATAAAAGTAAACATAAGATTTCAGGCGAAAAAAAAATTCTCATTGGTTCGTTTAGTCACATGACCACAATGTGCCATTACCAACATGAGAATATTTGCAACTTGTTTCTTTAAGCAATGTCCAGCTAATAGGCGGTTATAAAACTAAGTTTTATAATGGTGAAACACCTCGACATCCTTAAGAGCCACTTAAGATTAAGTATCACTTTTCTGGAACCTATTTTATTCCTTGTTGGTGAAACCGACCCTTAATATTTTCGTGATTAGATAGTGCTATTCAAACATAGTTTGCTATATAGTCTTTTCATGGTTTCTTCACACCTTTATAATCAAACTTTTGAAAAAAACACTGTATATGAAGTGTTTAGTTGCTTCCTCAAGATGTCATCCAATACAAGCGTTTTATACTTGCATTAACACAAAAATTCCTTCATTTTGGTTACGTTTAACTTTTACTTGCATTTTATTTATAAATTATAATATTTCATTTATAACTAATACCAATAAAGACAGGGAGAAAATAGGTGTGTTGATATTGTCTAGTAAGAAATAGTTCTTAATGCAAAACATTATTACAAGTGCACACAAATATGGTGTATTAGTCCTCTGGTGTAATTCTAGCTTTGTACGTATGAGGCGGAGGAATATCCTGCAAGTAGAACTTTAGCAGGGCTTCAGGAAAATTTGAAGTAACTGTGAATGAGTAGAAATGTCATGTAAGTGGTCAATAGTACCTCACAAAAGCCACATAATCTTGCACTACAGAAACAATATTGATAGCCATTGCATTCTGATTACATCAGTTTGCTCTTACCCTGATCATACGTCCACTACTGTTAGGTCTTCTCCATCTCTTTTCCAGGTAATGGTGCTTCCATCCTGTTGAGGTCTTTCCTCCCATGCAAAGTTGAAAATATTCACATAATAGAAATTTGTGCCCAAACAGTGGACCAGATAACAATACAATTTCGGTGACCAGAGCGATTCTTCACAAAATATGTACTTCCTAGTTTCAAAAATAAAAAAAGTAACTGATTGATAAAAAAAAGTTGGCAAAATGTTCCTGCTAAAGTCACCAGGAAGCTAACAGTTTGATGAACTGTAGCACATTTAGTGAATCACCGAGATGTACTGGTACAGTTTAGCTCTTGCGCAATTTGGGTGGATGAATACAATTACAATCTTAAATACAGAAGCTAATAAAAATCAAATACGTGTAATGGGCAATAGTTGTACGAGTTTAGTTATGGGGCATTTATTTCCCCTCCACTACTCATTACATAGCTGCTTCAGTGTCACAGAGTGGCTTAAATACAGATGTCCGCAACACAAAGGATATAATTTGAGTGAAAGGAAAAATATGCTATATCATCGCAGATTCTGTAACATTGTGATTTTTCAGTTATTATATGTAACTTTGGTTCTAGATATTATATTTGTCTATGATTACAGAGTAATTGCTTAGGGTGACAACTCATTTAATATAATTTCCAAATTAAGTGTTATTATATGATTTAAACAGAGTGCAGTATAATCTTTGGCTATTTTACTGATTTATTGACATAGAGATCATGTGCAAAGTTAGATTACATTTTATTTATAGAGGATATTCAGTATTCCAATTTTTATTGTTATTGTTCATTTATTCCCCACAGGGTAGTAAGCATTGAACGTTATAAAACAAGTGGATAAAATAAAATAATCCTGGTTGGCTTTCATATCGCCATTGCTGGTTGGCGGAGAGATGTGGCATGGTTAGACAGTCATTCAGCGAGCACGTAAAAACAGACGTAAGGCTGAAGTAAAATTGAACGTAATTTTCTTTAACAGAAATCCTACAACCACAGCTAAGGATGGGCATGGGTGATAAAAGTAGTTTTAATGATATAATTAATGATTATATATACACTATCTACCAAAAAGCAATTGGTCCCCTGTGAAGATAGGTAATTCAGTACGTTAGTTGATTTGTATTTCACGGCCTTCAGCGTAGGAACGCTGGTGTTTGTCCGTGGTAGCAGGAACACAGACACTTATTGTAACATTCTGGATAATGAAATGCTCCCAACATTGTGATTATATATATATATATATATATATATATATATATATATATATATATATATATATATATATATATATATATATATATATATATATATATATATATATATATACATACACACACACACACACACACGTACACGCACCCACCCACACACCCCTCCACACCCACGCGCGCACACAGTAATTTTATCGCTGCAAGATATTTAGAAAATTAATTATATTAATTTATGCTTTTTTTGAGAAGTTGAAAGAGTTATATTTATATAATTTGGTTGAGAATAAGAATGAGTAATATTTTACTAATTTGTTAAAGAATGAGAAAACAAAATATTGAGAAACTGTAAATTCAGACCTTCTGATTTTGACTGAAATGTTACAATTATAATGCATTAACTAAAATATTAAAATGTGAATGAGTTGCCTGAATGAGCGTTGGTGCTCGATGATGGGGTGAAGTCACGAGTACAGTGCTCAGAACAACTGCACAGGAAAGCGTCACCCGTCAACCTCACCAAATACACATTAAGTTTCAGTATGTATTCATGCTGTACTGTTTTTATTCTGTGTCAAGGCTAAATCATTACAGGAGCACCATCTAAATTGTCCGAATTCATTCTCGATGGGCTTTCAAGCTCTGATGTGGCAGTGCTCCTCTGTGAATCCTGTTTTATAATTGTAGAGGAAATGAGAGGTTGATAAGTGCAGAGAATTAAGTTCAACTGCCATCTACTCCGGTTGCAGATATGTGCCCATATATTTCCTAATGTTGAAGTGGCTTCTTTATGATGTAGGTGTGTTAGCAGACAAAAAGAAAATTTGACTGGCTTGTATGGCCTCAGATTTCAAAATTTTTTTATTATGCCTTCATTTCACTGATTTTAAAAATTTATTTCTTCTAGATAAACGTATAAACTTAACTGTTCTAAATTGTTACCAACATAAAAGTAGTCTGGAGTCATGAAACCTGAAACATTTATTTCACTGTACTAAAATTGCAGCTTGGTTTTGTGGCTTTTTTTACTGGTGCCAATTTAAATGGCACATTTTTACGGAAATATATTTTGTGCCTATTAATAACATGTGTATGCACATTTCAATGTGGATGTGAACTTGGAATCCAGTGGCAAAAACTTGAGGCTACTGTTGCAGTTCCTTCTGTTGAAAAACTTCTACAGAGATTTAATACAATTTGGATATCAACAGGCAGTTAACAAAAACATAAAATATATTCCTGATCGGCAGCTAACCCAAAAATGTTGTAGCAATACTGACATGGCCACATACAGAGGCAAAAATGAACCTCAAATCTCCCTCACCACACCAACCAATTTCCCTGGCATACAATATATTTCCCTACTTCTGAGGAGCAGGAAATACAAACCATTTACTTAACTTTATAAAAAATGTTAACAAATATATTTACAGTTACATAAGTCTGTAGAAATTTATCATAAAAGTTATACTCGTATATTACAAATATGCAAATAAAATATTCATACAGATGTTGCACTGTTTACTCGGAACCATTCCTATATGATTCACAGCTTAGGCTAGACTATATCCTTTTTGTCTATACAGAACATAAAAACAACACATTAAAAAAATATATAAGTTCAATATTCAAAATGGTTAATGTACAAATATTATTTAATTGAAATAGAGATGAGTCAAATTGTATTTTTAGCCAAATCCGAATACATAGTCGAATACTTAAAATATTCTTAAAACTAGAACCCGACTCCATGTTACCAAAAAAAATTGGCCTATTCACTTTACAATATTTTTCCCACAGTGAGAATATTGTTGCAAAGTGATTTATGAGAATTTTCTTTGTTAGGATCCCCTTAATCTTTCTGGGAAGCTCCTTTCTTTTGTTATGATCCATAATGTTATTTTAGTAATTTTTCATTGGCTTTTAGAATTTTAGAATTATGTTGTTTTGGTTAGGATTTTTTTGTTCATACCAATCCTAGGAATGGTTCTGTTGGTGGTTGTATTTTGGGGTTAGGTTTGCCTCTCTTTTTATTTGTTCGGATGTGTGAGCTCCTTTGTGGTGTTTTGGTAACAAATTAATAGTTTTATTTTAATTTGGGTTTTTGGTTATAAAATTGGAAAGACAAGTAATCTTCCTTTCGTAGTTGTAGTTTTTATTGTAGGTGCTCCAGTAGACAGCATCAAGTTAAAGTTAAGTTTTTAGGACTGTATGTTTTAAGGTAACTTCGGTGAGGAGGACCTATTGTGTTGTTTTGAGTATGCGATCCCGTTTAGTTGTCGCTGACGTAAGCCTATTTCTGCAGAGTCGGTAGTCAGGGCCTTTAGTATCGATAATGAGAATGAAACAGTGTGGAGATTTTTTTTATTTGCATAAACAGACGTGTTCCTCCTGTCAATAAATTTGTGCTCCAGTTGTCATCAATGTTAATGGAAAAGTAAAATGAGTTGAAGTCCATTCATGATTTTGTGTTATGAGATTACTTGATAGGTGTAAAAGACTAAGTTTATGAAGAAATCTGACATTTTTAGTTGTTTGATGTTTTAAATGTACAAGATTTGTGAAAAAGTAACTATAAAAGACACTAAATTTAATGGATTTTGATGGTAGTTTAAAGAAACAGATTTTAAAAAATTATTTTGTATCCCATACAAGTCAAATTCTAATAACGTATTTGTTTATTTATTCAATTCTTTGAAGGTTAAGAATTTGTAAGAAAAGATAATTATTTACTCGTGGTTTCAATAATTTTTCAATTGTTTACAAAATTGTGGACAAAAAACTAATTCTGTGTTGAATATCCTGTTTCTACAAAATTTCAAGCCAAAGTTTTGACAAAACCATTTTTTTTTTTTTTTAATTATTGCCACTTTGATAAGTTAATATTTTTGTTTTTATATTAAATTTTATTTATTTGGATTTAATAAATTTAAAGTTTTTCTGAACATCTCTTATTTCCAAATTATAGATACCCCCTCCACATTTTATTAATTTGGTTTAATAACTTGAGTCATTATTAATTATTCAATTATATCTTAAATTATTTAATGTTTAATAATTTGATTAGTGACCTACCTGTCTGAAGATTGCGTACTACCTCTTACATAGATTGCTGAGTGTCTGCTCTACCAGAAGTGTAATGTTTTAGTTTGAAAGTTTTGAGGGCTTCAAGGCTGCCCTTGTTTGAAGAGCCTTGAGGTGGACACACCCATGTTTCTGTAAAGATAGGTCGGAGATGTAGGAGTTAGAGGTTTACTTTATAGAGTCTTTGTACGAGTTTATTTGCCACTAAAGATGAGCTTGGGTGTTAACTTGTTTCAACTTTAAATATGTTTGACCCTTGATAGTGAGTTAGGGGTTTAAATGACATATGTTTCCTCACATCTCCCTCCTCAGCCCTGCAGCATTATTTCAGTTTCGTCCATCCCCGCCACAATATACTGGGAACACAACTAAAAATAATTCTAATAGTAAATACGTAAATGCAACATCACTGAAGATAAAATTATACTGTTATGCAAAACCAAATTGAAAAATGACCGTGAACTACACACAACATGAGTGCTGATGTCACAGTGTGAATAGCTGTTGGGAACATGCTGCCAAGGTAGGTTAGAAAGGTGAAAGAACTTATTAAGGTGCCCTCAAATATTGTAGGTCTGTAACTTAGATAAATATTTGGTTAGTTTACAGTATGATTAAACTACTTCACATATAAAATGAACATTATAAAAAAGTATGCAAAGTAAGGTCAATATGTGCGAAGTTCGTTTACATACTGAGCAGTTTTTTAAATAAATAAAATGGTCAAATAAGTGCACTTTTGTTTTTTCTATTTACTTGTGCAATAAAAATGCATTAGTAAACATCAATTTGTTATAGTCTCAATGATTCTACCCTTGAAAGCAATTAGAAAAATTTCCACTCATAATTTTTGCCTTCTTGCATATGAAATATGCTCCAAAACTGTAATTATTTTCAGAATAAGACAGATTGAAGGTGATTGAATTTAATTACTAATGCATGTATACAAAATAATACACATTACTGTTTACTTTGTTTGTATACAGCCACCACTGAAAATCCATAGATATTACAGTATATGCACAACATCAACATGGTTCCAAAAGCTGTTTGATTTGAGTTCTACATTCAGATATGGCAACAGCATTGGAAGTTGTGTTGAAATGTACACACATAGTGCAATGTTTTGTTCTTCTTTGTCCATTGCTATTGCTTAACATTATCATCTAGCAGACAATTTGCATGGCACAGCAGTTAAGCAAAAACAAATTTAATTATAAAAAAATTACAACTGTGAGATATTAATTTTTTGTTGTTTTACAACTGAATGTACATAGCATTTAAAAAGAGGAGCAAAATTATCAAACATCAAATGGTAAGCCTACTCCAACTCAAAAGTCGACAATTGTGTATCAAGTTGGCGAAAACTAGAAAAGAATTAGTAGCAATGTTTCCAACATTTACTTTTCAGAATTATTAGACACTTTTCTAAAATTCCTAAACATTCAAAATTTTTATCCACATTTTCATTTCTACAGCATAAACTTTGGATAAGTATTACAAATGAACCAAGCTCCATGAATCATCAACTAACAACAAATGTTTCATTCAGAAACAGTTAATAATAGAAATCATCCATAAGGTGTTAACCACTTGCAATAAAACCAAGACCACGTTGCAGAAACATCACTGCACCATATGATACAAGAGAGTCTTGTGGTCAATACTCAATTAGTAAAAGAGCTGTAGAATCAGCTAGAAAGACAGAAATCGGTATATTAAGAGGCAGTTCAGTATGCCACAGCGTTGTGTTTGTCAAGAGTATGATAACCCAGGCACATTAGAATGGGGTCATATGGTTGGACCGCATGAAGCTGGATGGTTGGCTCATCGTTTAGTCATTCCTCTTGGCCATGTAGTCACCACTGTGACACAATGTGCAGGTGTGGATACATACAGGACATATGTCATGCCGAGTAGGTACTCGTCCTACCAGCATTTCATCTCTTTCTTAGACACCAACTTTCTGCTCAAGTGTATTCATTTTTTTTTACAATGATGCGTGCTGCTTATACGAGTTATATTAAACACGACTACAACTCATCCTAACATGTTACATATACCAGGAACCACTACCATAGATGGCTACAGGATTGTTCCCATGCAAGGACAGTCACAGACACGTAGCATGTCCTGATGTACTAGATCCAACTTCCTCTCACTATTCACATAGAGTCTATGTATCCCGAGGAAGGGTCAAACCCAGCACGTTATTCACAAGTACTCACAAGTTCGCTCCAACCCCAGCGGGTGATCCCCACGTGAAACAAGCATTGTTCCAAGTGGCTGCGGCACATGTCAGCCTCCCTGAAGCACCTGCTAGACAGAGTGTCACAAAGCTCTCCGAAGATGGCCGAGCGCCCGACGCCACATAGCCGAGCGCGGGGGTATTTCTCCCACCACGCTCGCACCTCCCATTCCAGCCCAGGCATGTGCCAGCTGAACGCACAATATAAGGCAGTGAGCGGCCGAAGATGCCAGTTAACTTTTCCAGTAGCTCACCTCAACACTTCTGTGCTGGAGCTCTCTACTGATCTACGTCTTCACTGTCCTATCCAAGAGCTTCCAGTTCTTCAGCGACCACCAGTGGCTGCTGCCACCAGCGACCAGAAGCTCCACAGGCTTCTACCAGAAGCTCCAGAGGCTTCAACCACCACCACCTTCCAGAAGATCAAAATCACCAGAGGCCTGCTAAACAACACTCCACACTTTTGCTGTTGATCCTCCTGGTTCAACAGCCGCCGCTACTTGCTGGTAAGTGGCAACTATACCCGCTGCCCTTTTGGTAGCGGCCCCGTTGTAAGGTCTCATCTAGGCAACCCCAGGTTAGAGAGAGTTGTTTTCATAGCCGTTGAGTTCATTCTATACTTGAGTAGTTTAGGAGTAGGTCACCTCCACCTATTAAAACGTAGCTTACTTCCGTATGCACTCTGCTTAGTAGTAGGTATGAGTCACCAGTATTTATTATTCATAATAAATACAATTTTTATCCTCTTCAGAGAATAAGTTTGTTAAGAGGTATATCCTGTCCAATACTAGGAACTCAACTACTTCTAGACGGAGCCATTAAGCGACCGGGTGTAATAACATTCTGAACCATGTAGGACTACAGATCCCTTTCAGGTATCTGTACGTCAATAACACACATCACCTTCGATGGCCACCCATTCTGTGCACCCAGGTGTACAGAAAGGTAGAGCCCCAACCACTAGGTACACCTTTATCAGGAGCAGGACAGCCACCACATGTATCGCTGACCGGAACACTAAGGGTGCTGGCAGGGCTATTTGCCTGGGACTGGAGGTACGAATGTTGCTGGAACTCATCCTGACAGTAGGGAGACGGCGAATACAATCTACCACTCTAGATTTGTGCTCCAGGAGCAGAACCATACAAGCACAAGGTTCGTCTTGTCAACTGCTGTTGGGCTCTACACTTAGATAGGGTTCTGTCTATCTGCTTGCGCAGACTGAAAGTACGTTAAGTGTCAATACTGCCTCTATGCCCTTCAGGGAAAGGCATGGTACTTGAAGGAAGGACAAAAGGTAGGATTTATTTACTGCTACGCAAGTGTGCACCAACAACCCCTCAACATTTACTGGAGAAACCCCACGGGAATGTGCTCAGTCTGCCCGTCACTTTGAGAGGCAGTCCTCTTCAGACAGCACCCCCGTTTATTTCCCCTTGCACACGAGACTTGGCATTGAGACATCCTGCAGTACGAGCAATAGTCACTGGACCTGACACAAGGTGGGGTATTGCCAACTATTTTTGTGGAAGCAGTGCAGCCATCGCATGGAGCCAGAGATACCTGGCCTCTCCGTACGGCACCTCAGCAACTAGCACCACCCAGACAACTGCAGGCCTACCACTACACCAGAACCTAAGAAATCGGTGAGAGAGTACCCTGGTAAGTCAGTCATGCCTCAATGGGCTAAGGAGGTAGTAAGAAATGTTGCAGTACTATCTACGGCAGACTTCGTACCAAGCCGCCAGCCTACTTGACCAGTGCTAGACTCTAGCAGAAAGCCGACTCAGTCACAGTAATTGAGTACCTGAGCGCAGCTGACCTAGCACTTGCTAAAAGTAACATTGACTAGTCTAAGCGACACACATCAACAAATTAAATATGTACTCGCCAACACCAATATTTAGTTGTGTAAATTTGTGGATGCATATAACATTTTGTGAGAGTCATTTTTTAAACGTGGTATCACAAAAGATGGCAGTAGTGCGCTTTGGCTAGAAATCCAATTGTTTAGAGCCAGCCTGCTCACGGCCAATCAATTTTTTTTCCTTGCATCATAAAATATTTTGTTGCTACAATCAACTTATTTTCCTACATCAACATTTTGGTCCACTGGGGCCGATTCTTACAGTACTTTTTTGTACCGTTTCTGGCTCTTGACTGTGTCGTGGACTATGTGAATTGTATTTTGTGGCAGTTGTAATGGATTTGAACTTGGGACAAATATGGTGGATTTATCATTGTAAAAGTCACTTTGAGATTTGTATTATGTGATTATGGGAGTGTTAGGTGGTTTGAATATTTTTTGTGGCTGCACAAACGTAACATTAGGCCATCGTGTGCCTTCAAACGTATTGTGTAATGGCCTTCTGCGGCATGTGATCAGTTTGATGTGGTGTGCATCATCTGTGAATGTAACTTATGTATTTTGGAGTGTATAAGCCGCACATTTTTATTTATTTTTTTTATTTTTTCTCCAAAACATGTTTAGAAATTTGTCAACATACAGAAAATTTTAATGTTTTAATTCTTAAAGGAAGGAAGGGAAGGGAAAGAAAAAAAAACATGTGCAGTTATTTGTTCACTCGCACTCATAAACAAAATTACCTTCATCCCACATGTGTAAAATGTAAGCACGCTGGAGCTCGCCCATGAATGTCGTACATGACAAAATTTCTCTACAGTACAAGAGAAAGATTTATTACGTAGTTTACATGCCCGCCATGGATCTACAAGTGCACACTGATAAGATGCCATTTTGTGTAACATGTTGCTGTGGTTTTGCTTTCTCAAGTCACGTTACCATCTGTGGAATAGTAATCACGCAATGTATTTTCATAAACATTGCAACATAACACAAATTTTCTGGCACAAATGTTTTGTAGAGGAGAAATTAAGTCGGAATTTATTATGTTAGTACGAAATTATGACTCAACAATATTTACAGGAATACAAAAATTCAGTGTGGCCTATACTTTAAATATCAATTATCCCTAATTTTTCATAAAAAAAACTTCTGGTGCAGCCTATACACTGCAAAATATGGTATTTGTTTTGTTTACCATGACTGATATTAAAGCAGTGTTATTACGCCTTTGGTTAGTGAAGGGATGTGTGATGGGTGCATGAGATCTGGCAAAGGTGGTTACCAGTGACATGAATAAGGTTAAGTTGTTTCTCGCCAATGTCCGAAACCTTCTGGGCATGAAGCAATTTAAAAAAGTGGATTACATAGAGGCGGAAGCTTCGTCGGATCAGATGCTTCCAACCTTTGATGGCAATGCTCAGCAGTGATCCAATTCCTAACTTGTTTGGGGCATTTGTTTCCTATAACCCAGACAATTCATCTGTCGAGAAATTAGCTTACTTAAAGGGTTCTCTTTTTAGTGATCTCTTTGAGATGATTCAGTCTCTCTCATCATCCAAGGAGAATTTTGAAGTAGCATGAAATTTGCTTGTAGATTGTTACAATAACAAATGCCTTATTGTTTCTGCAAATGTCTAGGCTCTGCTGTAAGCACAATTGGTGCCAGTAGAGTTGCTGCAGTCATTGTGCTAGTTACCTACTGTCGTTTCAGAAAATGTGTCTGAACTTGAGGCATTGCAGGCACCTGTTAATAGGACATGATACTGCTCTTCATTATGTGTAAGTGGCTGGACCCAAGTTACTATTATATCGCAAAATGACTTTGGGTCATGAAATTCCAACTCACGATGAGTTGAGCACTTTTTTCGGGAAAAAAAAAAAAAAAAAAAAAAAAAAACACAGTTATTAGTTCCTTGTATCACAAGGTTCCTGGACAGGCACTTGAACAGAAACATCTTGCCTTAACAAAGCACACGCCAGTGTCAAATGTCCTTGTCAATGCTGTACGTGTTTGTACAGGCAGTCCTCTACTTTCGGACATTCGACTCTCGTACAATTCACAGTTTCGTACAGTGGTTTCTTACACCATAAATCCAACTTTTGCAGGTTTGCTTCGCAATTTCATACATAACCAAAAAACATATTGCAAGCATACCACTATTACGACAAACAGAATTGTGTAAACAGCATAGATATACGAATGGTTTATATTCTGTATTTGTCTTCGCAAATAATATTGCAGCAAAGTTAACATATATGCTGCTGTAGATATATACAACTGTGTTTTCGATATAACTGAACAATTCAAAAAAGCGTACACAACAAACATGTATGAAAATAAAAGTAGGTATTCTTTATGGCTTGGTTCATACATCAGAGCTGTTTACGTACACGACGATCATGTACTGTGCCATAAAGAATACCTACCTACATTCATTTTGATACGTACAAATTTGTTAAGTACACGTTTTTCATCGTGAATTAAACTTATTGTACATACGCAGTTGTACGTAGTCTGGAATATATGTTTTCTATGGCAGTTATATGTATTTATTCCATTCCTGCTTAGAACTTACATTGCTCTTATTATGGTGGGTAGAGTCCTTTGGAGTTGAATGTCTAACCATTTTTATTGTTATTTATCTATTGGTGCACATACGTAATAACTTTCACTTTGCAATGAACAATAAATGTAAAAATGAAAGTTGTAATGAAGACTTGGTGTGTAAGAAACAAAGAAATCATGTTTTAAACAGCCTACAAACATAATCATAATCACAATCCAAACTGATTTGGATGTATGATAGATGCTAAAAATAAACTAAACTAAAAAAATTATCGTACAATCGGAAAGTCGCAAATCATTGGCAGCTATAGGACGGTCTGTCAACTTGAGTTGACCCACTATAATTAATCAAATTAATGTGTAAAATGTGTCTTTTCAATCGTTTTAACTGTTAGTTATATATTTAAACATTTCTAAGTAACTTGTATGCATAATAGTGTTTCTTAATGTGTAAAATATATTGTTTTGAATAGTTTTTTTTTAGTTAAGTTGTTTTTGCAATCTAGGAACAAAACCTCATTTATCACATCTACATAAAGGTTCTACTTACACGTAAAATTTCAACTTTCATACACAAAATTAACAACATATTATGTGTGAAAGTGGAGGACTGCCTGTAGTGCCTCCAATTCCTTGTACAAGTGCCCGGGATCCTTTAAACAGAACCATGATCACTATGCAATTGTTAATGCAATTGTCAAAAACACAACTTGTGCTTTACCTACCTCATTCTGTCCCACCAATCTAAAAACTGCCCTTCTGCCTCATCTAGCTGCCATTGTGGTGGTAACAATTCTTTGTTGCATTTTGAATGAAAGGTTGGTGGTGAGAACTAATGCAGGTCAGGTTGATATCCCAGCACAGTCTACAGAAACCGCATTCAAGGCTGCAAGCCATACAATTCTACTATCAACAGCACAAGTTGCAGTTCTTGACTTGGGGGTTATCCGTAGTTCTTGACTCTGGGGTTATCTGTATAATGTACATGCATTATTGGATACGGAAAGCCAAGTCAACTTCATTGCTGAACTGTGTATTCAGTTAGTTAAAGGAAGACAAGATTATTAATCCAGTTCAGCGTTTATCAAATACTCCAGTCAAAGTGGTGAGTACATGTGCAACCACTTGTGCCAGTTGGAAACACTAGCCCTGTTTTCCATTGTTGGCTTTGTACTACTACACATTACTAATGACTTATGTAATGTTATGGTGTCCAGTGAAGTGTGTAATGCTGTATCCCACTTAAAGCTTGCAGGTCCATCTTTCAACTTTCTTATTGAAGCAGATGGCCTGCCTGTAGCTTAAGATTGTGTGATTTTGCTGGGTTTTGATGGGAAAGGTGACATCTGAGCTTGTATCACTGCAATACAAATATTTTTGCATCTCACTCTACACATTGGTTCTCTCCTTGGATGTTATGATGAGGAGTTTCCAATTACTAAATTTTGAGCACCTGAGAATGAGCTGTGCGAGACTGTTCATTGAAATGCCAAGTTTTCAGCTCTACAGAGCTACTTTGGGCATAGATTAGATAGAGTGGCAACTCTACTTACCTTAAGTGGACAGCTAAAGTATACCATCATAAAACTTTGTCCACTGCCATTTGAATTGTAAAATGGAATACCTATTTCAAGGTGGGTATTATGTATAGATTTGTAAATTTGTGGACGTATATAAATGTTGTGCACGTGACTTTCTTAATGTGGTAACCAGTCTCTGTTTTTGAATCTCCCATAGTATCGACAGTTGGTAACATACTAGGCGGCATAACAAGAGTTGGTAGTCCTGCACTACTGCTGGACTATCATGGTAGTGAGTTACTATCAGACCTGCTTGTTACCAATTAATATTTCTTTCTTGCATTAGGGAATAATTTTTCACTACAGTCCATTAAATTTTTTGTTCGTTAACAACCAGTCTTCTACCAAGAATACTTGAGTTGTGTCCTACAAACTCTTACTTAAGGTACAAAATGCAATAAAATCTCAAAAATTTAAGAAAATGCCAAAACACACTATCTAGTAAGTTTGCATGTAAGCAGTATATACACCACACTCACTCTCTTCACACTCTAAATTCACCCCATCCCCTATCTCAATTAAAACTGCTTATTTTCACTAATATACAACACTTGAAACAGCTTCTTGCAAGTATTTTGGCACTGATAAATACACAAATTTGATTAAACCATTATCACAGCAAAAACTACTGTAACAAGAAACAATGTATTCAGAGTTTTCTCGAAATTTTCTGCAAGTACAAGATATGTACAATAGTGTTCTAACAAATGTAATTTTGTGTACATTATTTGTATTACAGTAAAAAGTATTAGAGCAACAATGATTCTAAACTCAAAATTTATTGAAAATTAGGTAAGTTACATAATAGATTCTTCAAAATAACTTTGTAATTTGTACTCAATTGGTAGATAAGTTAAAAGTCTATCTGTTGTACAAAAAATGCCTGAAATATTTTAATAAAAACAGTTTCTCTGATATATCGTAGGTTTACCAATAACTGGCTATCCCTTGAATTTACAGTAGGCCTAAATGCAAACACAAAATCTGCAATTCTTTTTGGCAGATTGTGGTGTCAATCTTAGCCTATGATTCAAAATTAGGTGCACACATGTTGAAAAACTATGTATTTTAACTTGCTGAAATATTTTCAAATAATTACAAACTGCCGTGAAATTTGAGTAAAGATTTTTGTGGTAACACGCAAGTGCTAATCATATATGTTAAAAATATAAATATAAGAAATAAATTGAAGATCTATTAAGAACATAGTTACAACAAACATTAAGCAAAAAAAAAACCTTTCTACTGAGAAGCACAAATGCTGATAGCTTACCCTCTGAAGTAGCTGTAGCTAGCTACTCTTTACAGTAGCTTCCTCAATGTTAGACATATACTGTACAGAAATATATGCTATACTACAGAGCATACTTACCTCAGGCTTGAAGCAAAAATTCACTTAGTTGCCTATGGAAAACACACCCTCTTAATTACTACAAATATTAAAGTCACCACGGTTATATACAATAGAGCTAGTAACACTTAAATCAGAATCATATTTCAGCTGATGTGTCTGTACCGTCTAAAATTTGCTCACTTCTAATAGCTCAATATACTTGACATTATAATCAAGGAATATGAACATTCCCATTTATGCATCAATTGCCAGTATTCTGGTACAGAAAGAGAGTGAATCACAGACTGTTAAATTTCCAGTCATAATATATTATACTGCAAACAGCACTTCATTGAGCTTTAAAGAATGGCAGGTTTTGATGCTGAGAAACTAGGAGACATGCAGAACAAGAATCTTACATCTGCTGAGGAACTATGAGACATGAAGATCAAGGATCTTACACTTGCTAAGGAACTAGGAGACATGCCGAACAAGGGTGTTACACCTGCTGAGGAACTAGGAGACATGTAGAACAAGTGTGTTACACCAGCTGAGGAACTAGGAGACATGCAGAACAAGGGTCTTACACCTGCTGAGGAAGTAGGAGACATGCAGAACAAGGGTGTTACACGTGCTGAGGAACTAGGAGACATGCAGAACAAGGGTCTTACACCTGCTGAGGAAGTAGGAGACATGCAGAACAAGTATCTTACACTAACAGAGGAAGTAGGAGACATGCAGAACAAGGGTCTTACACTAGCTGAGGAACTAGGAGACATGCAGAACAAGGGTATTACACCTGCTGAGGAACTAGGAGACATGCAGAACAAAGGTGTTACACCTGCTGAGGAACTAGGAGACATGCAGAACAAGTATCTTACACTAACAGAGGAAGTAGGAGACATGCAGAACAAGGGTCTTACACTAGCTGAGGAACTAGGAGACATGCAGAACAAGGGTGTTACACCAGCTGAGGAACTAGGAGACATGCAGAACAAAGGTGTTACATCTGCTGAGGAACTAGGAGACATGCAGAACAAGGGTGTTACACCTGCTGAGGAACTAGGAGACATGCAGAACAAGTATCTTACACTAACAGAGAAGTAGGAGACATGCAGAACAAGGGTCTTACACTAGCTGAGGAAGTAGGAGACATGCAGAACAAGGGTCTTACACTAGCTGAGGAACTAGGAGACATGCAGAACAAGGGTGTTACACCTGCTGAGGAACTAGGAGACATGTAAAACAAGGGTGTTACACCTGCTGAGAAACTAGGAGACATGCAGAACAAGCGTGTTACACCTGCTGAGAAACTAGGAGACATGCAGAACTATGGTCTTACACCTGCTGAGAAACTAGGAGACATGCAGAACTAGGGTCTTACACCTGCTGAGGAACTACGGGTCATGAATAACAACGGTATTATACTTGTTGAGGAACTAGGAGACATGCAGAACAAGGGTCTTACACTTGCTGGTCCTGTTTCTAACCAATTACACATACCATGACAACAGTCTGCCCCTTGCATAATTAACAATATATTGTTGAGCAGAGGGTGAAAAAAATTCAATCACCGTAAAACTTTCTACAACTATTCTCTAATGTGTACAGAAGGAAATAATTAATTACTTTATTTTTGTTGCAAACATTTTTCAGCCTTTACAAATTATAATGAAGTCAAACCCAGATAATAAAAAAATCTAAGTCATGAGTTACTGCCCAAAAACATGATTTACCAAATATTGAACAAGGAAATCTGCAAACTACCATCGTAATTAAGATATGTTTAAAATAGCAATTCCACAAAAATTTTTAGAACATTCACTTTAACAATTACAAAGAAAAAGTGAGAAAAAGGTTTTTTAAGTGCTTATATATGCACCACAGCACTTTTCCACAACTGTTTGTAAACAGTAAACTTGACTAACAGGACTGCATAAAATCTATGAATATACATATTTTTTTTCATTTACTGAAAATGACATTACATGTAATATAAAGAAGTTGAACACTACAACAATTATAAAATAACAAATTTTCTCTGTCCATCCTGAAACAGTGCCCTTGTTTGAAACAAAAACAAAACTGCTGAAAAATAAATCTCACAGCTACTTTTAAAAGAAGCTGGTGAACTGTATTAATTCTTGATTTGTGTGTGTGCCAAGCAAAAAATGTTTCTCTAAACGTAGGGAAGACAATTGTACTATGATCCTCTTGAGTGGTTGAATTGGGCATAGATAGTCCTTGGTCAAAAATAAACAAAAAGTAACATTTTGTGAGAGAATATAATGTACAAGTACATAACTAGGTAAGGTTATAAGACACTCCATGCAGTTACATCATACCATCACTCTAAAGTAAATCTATACTTTGAAAAAAAATCATGACTGCAATATCATGCACTACTAAATTTTATACTGTTAAGAGGAATTTTACCTAAAATGATAAATGTATAGAACACTTGCTATAAGAAACAGTTATCCATAAAATAAACATTCCCTTGCATGACTGATTAAAACCATATTTTGAGAAGCACTAATGATGGCTGCAGCAGCACTAACCTACACTATATTTTCATTTTATAGAAAACTACAAGTAACGAACAATTATTTTTAAAAGTAATTTACTTAAACTGTTAATACATATATTAAATTAATGCATTACATATTAAAAAATAATTTTGTAAATTGCTTTTAATATTAGCCAAGGGTGTGTTCCTTAAACAGATAAACATAAACACATTAAAATAATTAAATACACGAATTAACAAATAAATAATGCTGTAAAAATACCAGAAATGAAATAACAGATATTTCAGTGAATAATACAATGATTTAGAATGAAACTAAATTGTTGCAATCTTACAGGTTGTCCATGGTTAATAAGCACTTATAAAACCAAATGCTAATAAAATATATATTCCGGCCTGTAAGTGTATACAATAGTGCATAAACAGTAATAAGCTAAGTACCTCTCAAGTAACTTGGTAGCAAGAAGGAAATAGTAGGAAATAAGCTGTTGGGTCCACAATATTATTTAAAGAGAGACACGCACAAATTCTTGCAAGCTGGTACATATCGATACACACGTGTAGACAGGAGGGCAATACTTTTTTTTTTTAAAGCAGAAGCATTTTCATGATGTTTTGCTGGCTAGGACAGCTTTCTTTCTCAGTAACAGCACCATAGGTACGGAGCTATTCAGTACCATTCTGCCTTTTATTTATGCATTTAGTAACACAACAGTAATGAAAGCATAGGACTACTGAAAGGTCAGTGCAAGAATGGCCCAATTGCCATTTCATAAATTTGGTGTTATGTCATGTTTCCCCTTCCTCACTCCTCCCCCGCCCATGTGTACCATCTCCAACCCTCCTCAACCCCTCCTTTCCCCTTCCCCACTCACTCCCCCCATCCATGTGTACCATTTCCAACCCTCCCCAATCCCTCCTTTCCCCTTCCCCACTCCCTCCCCACCCATGTGTACCACCTCCAACCCTCCCCCAACCCTCCTTTTTGTCAAAAATTGCTGTTATTTCCATGCTACAAAAACGCAGGTTTCTTCATGAGAATTCCTCCAATTGTTAATGTGCTCTTTATAAAGACATACATAATTTGAGATGTCACTATATTCATAAAACCTGAAATTGGCAATGTTATTCCTATTGATAAGCTGTGTTTTCTATCAATTGTGACTTCTGTGCAAAAATGCCTAACTCCCAAAGAAATATAGTGTTATGGTTTTAATACAGACAACGGTTTATCAACAGACAACATTGAAAACAAGTTCAGATTTTACTTTAGATTTTGTATTCTGCCCGTCACCTGGAACAATAGACGGTCGCAACGCACTGGCAAGGGCATACGGTTTCATGAACATAATTATGTAAACAATTTATATGCAATTATAAAAGCACTGTTAAAAAAATAATAAGAAGTGCCTTGTACGAAAAGCAAAAAAAAAAAATCGGAGAAATCTGCCTATACAATTTTGAACTATCGAAACTTTCAACAACAGATTATTTCATTAGGCCCGTTGGCAAAACTTTTGTTTCTTCAAAACATCTCATTTTTAACCGCATATATTTACAGAGAATGTGTATTATAAAAATACAGTTTACTGGACGAATACAAGTTTAAAATACATGGTAAATTGATTTACAAATATATTCTATGTAAGTAACTGCATATAAACACATTTTTCACCACCGCACTGCTCACTTTGTAAAAAATAAAGAATAATTCATAAATATTACAAGACATTAAAAATAACCATTAAAATATACTAATTGTTAAAAGACTTTAGAATTATTAACATAAAATAGTCATTAAACATATTAAAAATTAACAATTACAATCATTAAAATACCTCATCAACAAAACACTTAAAAAGTAATATTTAAAATCGAAAGGCAATGGACCGAGCAAACACTCAACTAAAAACCTCATAGTTTTTCACTTTCCCATACACGAATCCCACGTAGATCACTAAGGAACTTCTTAACACACTCAAACTTAACCTTCTGTATAAATCCTTAGACCCTATTCCTAATTCTTCTAATCACTTCATTACTTCTCTAGGGACAACTCCCCCCTCACCTCAAAGTGATTGGGATCACACCTCTATACCTTTTTCCATCAAATTTTTTCCCTACCTCATCCTTCAACACCTTGTACTTTTCAATCTTCTCCTGGTCGGCATTGACCAGACTATTCCCCTTCTAATACCTTAGTGTCACCTCGACCACAAACATGTACCTACTAGTTGCCAAGACCATATCTGGTTTGTAAGTTTTCCCAGCCACTTCGAGGGTAGGTTCCTCCAGTACTACACCATCTTTCCTTTACTGAGTCCATTCCTCTGTCAACATCCTACACACTTCATTATGTCTGTTTATTCGTGCATCTTTTGTAAATGGACACGCACCTAAAATGTGTCCTGTTGTCTCAGGCACGCCGCCGCACCTTCTGCACTGGTCCTCACCTTCCTTGTACCTGGCCCGAGTGACCTTGATGTTCATCTGACCAGTACGCAGCTTAATCGCCTCAGTGAACCTAAAGGCCCTCAGGGAGTCCTGCTCATATATCCACTTATTTGATTCCAGGTTATCCCTGAGGAACCTCGCTACCTCACCTTGGGTATTTTGCTGCTCCCACTGAAGCCTCAACCTCTCTCTTAGATCTTTCTTATATTTTTCTACAGCCTTATCGATATTTCCTATGATTTGATCTTCTATACGCTCCTTCAAATTAAGACTTTTGAGCTGCTTATTCACAATATTACCAGCATTGATCTCTTTACATACCCATTCTAAAACTAGATCTTCTACAGTCTCCATCCTTCCAAATAATCTGATCCTTGAAAGAGAGACGGTGTGCTGGAACTTCAAGAGCCCCAGCCCACCGTCTTTCCTTGCGGGTACAAGAACCCATCTGAGGTCTGCATGGGGATCTTCAACACTCTTTCACACCTCTTTTAATTACACCATATATATCATCAAGAAATTTTTTGCTAACTCCCTGCAAAGTCAGGGAGTATAAAAACCTTGGGATCCAGTTTATTTGTATTCATACAAGTTTCTGGTAAGACTTCAGCTGGGCACCGCACAACTTCTCCAACTCTTCTCAATCTTCTTCAAAAACTTGTGTTCTTTGCCACCGCCAAACCTATGTGCGATACACAAGTACTCTAGATGTTCACCTCCCTTCTTGGTGAGGAGCATAGACACCCCGAGGCTAAACTTAGTAGGGAGGAAGTTCCAGGTCTTCCCCTTCACTACAAGATGGCTAGTGCTACACTTACAGATGGATAGATCCATCCCAAGGCCAGTCATGCAGTAATTTACTTTATTCAGAATTCCATCAATCACCTTCACATCATCTGCCACAAGTATCAGATCACCAACAAATGCAAGTACAGAAACATATTCATTGCCAATACTCATTCCTTTATACTCATCTATCACCTTCACATCATCTGCCACAAGTATCAGATCACCAACAAATGCAAGTACAGAAACATATTCATTGCCAATACTCATTCCTTTATACTCATCTATCACCTTCACATCATCTGCCACAAGTATCAGATCACCAACAAATGCAAGTACAGAAACATATTCATTGCCAATACTCATTCCTTTATACTCATCTAACTCCCTCAGGAGCGGGTCAATTGCCAGATTAAAGAGGAGCAGGGACAATGAATCACCCTGCTTCACTCCTATCCTTATATCCACTTTAACCTTTTCCCCATTTACTTCAATTTCTGTGAAACTACTTACATATATCCCCTGGATGGAATTAATTAACATTCTCGGGACTCCCTGTTCTTTCAATCTTACCACTATGATTTCATGAGGCACCATGTTGAAAGCCTTCCTTACGTCCAACTGTAAAAACATGCCTCCCTTTTTCTTACTCCATTTTATAAGCTGTTGCAGCATTATTACGTTGTTAAAACAACCGGCCTCACTCTTGAATGCCTTTTGTATACAGCTTAATACTATACCCATTTCTATCCTTTTGTACAGCACACCCACTGTAAAGCCTGTTCTTCAAATTGCCTATCATAATGGATATTATATCTTCAACCCAATTACTTTCGCCCTTACCCTTCAGTATTAATACTGTCCTATTTGCAAACCATGGCTCTGGGAAAATTTGAAACTGTAAAAATTATGTTAAAAAACAGAGCCACCATTCCAATCACTCCTGGCTTGTACAGATGCATTCTTCACATGCCATCAGGCCCCGGTGACCCTTTAGGGTTCATCCTATTCCTCTTCTTAACAACCTCATTGATTGTTATTGGAACTATCTCCATAAGGTCCCATTCCTTTCCCACTCTCCCCTCCCTCTCTGTCACTTTCTTTGTCATACCACATATTTCCTTGTAAAAATCCCTCACTTCTTACTTCCTTACCCCCACATCCTTCCTATCCTCTCCTAAACTATTATCTAAAATTCGATCTAGCAGTAACCTGGGAGACTTGGCAAACAATCTCTGGGCTTCCCTGAACTTCCTTGCTTTATCTTACACCCTCTGCTCTTTGCACTTCCTTTAAACCTAGTTACCTAACCCCCAAATCCTCCTCTTTTCCTCCTACCTCCTTCCCCACTTCCATACTAAACCTGACCAGCCATTCATTTATCTTCACCTCCACCTCATTCCTATCCCCCAGCCCTCCTATTTCTACCAATTCATCCCTCAAGTGCAGGATATTACCCTCAATTTTCTTCCTAAACTTCCCTTTGAGGGGCTTACTCATTCCTACGATTGCTTCGTCAAACATATCCTGCCAGTCCCCCACATGACTGCCCTCATCATTCACCTCAAACCCCTCCATTACATTCCCCTCTCTCCCTTCCCCACCATTCACAACTTTCTACCCTATCCATTCCATACTCAGCCACTATCTCCATCTCCTCCTCACCCTCACCATCATTATCCCTTTCATCCTTACTCCCCAACACTTCCCCCTTCCCAACTACCCTCACATCCAACTCTTCCAAACTCTTACTAAAAAACATTTTCGTTCTACCTCTCTCTCTCTCTCCCTCTTCTCTCCACATTCCCCCTCTTCACCGGTCTTCCTCTATCCCTAAATGTCAACCCATCCTTATTAACAATGGTGCTCTCGAAGACCCTCTCCTCATTACTCTCAATCACCCCCTCCCCAACACTCTCCCTACGTACTTCATTCCCCTCAAATGACCACCTGTTACCCGGGGCACACCTCCCCCCTTCGCTACCGAAATTAAGATCTTGTTTATCCTCCCACATTGCTCCTACCAACTGTGGCTCCAACATTTCCATCAATGGTATGTTTACATCAACTCCCCCCTCATCTACTAACTCGTTCATTCCCCTGTCTATTATACCCTTTCCTCTTCAAGAGTACCTCATTAACTATATAAAGAGTCTCATGTTAACCAGAGTGGATTCACCTTGGAGGTTAGCTGGCACCCATGAAATATTATCCATCGTAATTGAGGCCCTGTGACAAACCCGTATAGTGCTGAATCGGTGTGCTCGCACTTGAGTGTCATACACACTTATCCCTGCTAGGCATCAAGTGATGCCCCTCCGTGTGGCTAAACGCTGTGCCCACATAGGTGACCAAGCATGGAACCACCATTTTACGACGCTGGCGAACGTGGAAAACGAGGAGACAGCCACCACTGGCATTCTGGTAACGGTATGCGTTTCCCTCCATCCACTGTTCCACGAAGCATCCTTGGTCGTCTACACCACGTACGAAGAGGGCTGAGCATGTGTTTGCCTGACACCCACAACAACCGCGACCAACTTAGCCATAAACATTGTCCACATGCTTGGGACAAAGATGTAAACGGGAGGGCCATAGCCCCCATGAAGATATCCATGCAACCGTGTCGGTTGGAAGAAGATGTCAACGAAAGTGCTACTATGGCAACCACAACATCAATTGGTACAACAGCACCACAGACATCATCTTTATCTCGACCAATGCTCAGCGTCCCGACGACCAATAGGAATATGTTAGAGAAGTTGGAAGACGCATGGGGTAAGTTGCCAACGGCTTCACCACTACCCACAAGTGCAGTACAACCCATGAGTACTAGCATGCCTAGAGTACCGACAGATGACTCAACCCTGAGAGCATCTGCTACACCAACGCCTCGTGCCCAGCTGCCCCAGACAGGCTCGATGTCAGCAACACAAGATGGTGGGGAGTCTTCAACAGCGGCAACTCTGCCGCCAGTCAATGTGCCGTCACAGCTGGAATGTATGCAACCAAACTGAACTCTTCTGACTGCGCCCTGGCCCAGTGTAAACACATCCGATAAGGAAGCAGTGTCAGCCAGCGATGAGCTACGAGCGGAAGCAGCAGGTAGCGCTGCACCTTCGCCGCCTGCTACCAACCACAACAACACAGCAAAGAACAACAGTGCAGACAAGGAAAGCAATGGGTACAACAACGACGCTTCTGGCATTCCGTCTCGCTGACCACAGTGCCGCCGACTCATCCCTCTACGATACCGGTGCTGCCACTGCAGTACAACAGCTCAACAGCGACAACACGGCGATGAGACAGCATGGTGCCACAGCTCTGGCATCAAGACGCTATACAGCAATACCAGTTGCGGCCACGTCCCAGACGGGCTGCATTGCTGCGGGACTACATAAGGGAAAGGTCAAAATAGCTACCAAAAGGGGTTGGGGGAGGCGGGTTGATACCATCCATGGCTCTTGCAACGAACAGCACTTGTAAATCCGCACAACATTACTGAATGAGGTACGCAACATGGCGGAGTAGAGCGCTGGCTCCGCAGCACACTGCTGAAGGCCATCACCTCCAACTACAGTACGTGATTCAGTTTAGTGATTGTTAATTGTGCAAGGGGTATTTTTAAATTAAAGCCTTTTCAAAAAGTGTATTGTGTTTAAAATTAGCCCCGAATCAAAGTAACAGCCTGTAAATGAATGTGGAAGAATCCCACGTAACACAAAATAGTAACACGTGTGCCAAGGGAACACATGTATCATACTCAAAACTCAGCCATACCAGCATATTTTGTGAAACAGACTAGTACATCGTGATCAACATGTTAAAATTAGTTAAAAGCCATAAACGAGCTAATTAAGTATCACAAGTGTGAAAATTCTTTGTATTCAAATGCTGACCCCATTGGTGTGATGCGGTATACTCAAACTGTGTAAACCAAAATTCCTTTACTATTTTATTTCAATATTAATGTTAATTCAATGTGGCTCAAATTAACATTGTATATTTCTGATATAAAATAAAGTGTACTCATGTCCTCAAACTCTTTACAAAATGCACTAAATCTTAATTGGCTATATTAACATTTAAAAAAATTACTGCCAGGTAATTTTTACAGCCTTTGCTATTTTTGTGTACAAGCATTAGGATTATGGTGCAATTTGATATGCTTCTCATGAAGTTCTATGTTTCACATCGTTTAATTTTAATTTTTCCCGCAAGGGATTTTTGTACTGATACAGCGTTGGTTACAAGGCATCAACGACGCTACACCACCATCTTTAGTCTTGGTTCAATGGGAATCAGGGTAGGTCGCTACGACCCAACTCTGAGGAGAAGCAACTTTGTACTTATCATGTAACTGCAAAAACTTAATTATCTGGAATGCTTTCAATTTCTTTCATTCATCTCTCGAGCAAACTACCTTCCAGAGCAGACTCGCTGCCCCTCTGGTTTAATCTACCATTTTATTATTTTTCACGCTTATGGCACTTAGCAGTTTCAGCCCATGTGGGACTTCATTTCGCATGCCTGCTTAACATTAATGCAATCGTGTAACATCACACTTGATTCTTGGATAATCAGTGATTTCTTTGAACTGAATTGAGTTGGTGTGCTTTATTCTCGGTTGCGAGATCCTTATTAATTTAATGCCAATATTATTTTTTTGAATTATCAACATGTTTTGCAGCCAACGTACTTACAGTGTTCTTATGTATATGTCTACGGCATCAAGTGTTCATCTACATTGGTAAGGCGTGCTGGGGAGCCAAAATATTCCAGTCCAAGATGTATTTAATTATTTTCTTCGCTAACAACTACTACCAAAAGTAGACGCTATAGAGCACAGGGTCTTTAGCCCGGGCTTTTAGACAATGGCCCACCTCAAGTCTTGTGTTAACCCGAGTGGATTCCTCTTGGAGGTTAGCTGGTGTCCATAAAATATTATCCATCATACTCGAGGCCCCTTGACAAACCCGTATAGCGCTGAATTGGATTGTCCATACTTGGGTTTCATACAAGCCAATCCCCGCTAGGCATCACTTTGTCAACTAAATATTCATTTAGCAAACTAACATTTTGCAGTTCAAATTCATAACAGCCATCTTTTATCGGTTTGCCATCATAGCTTTCCAAGTAATATACTCTAGTAAATGAGTGTCTAACTGAAATAACTTTAAACATTTCATACTCCCAACTGACACTATACATAAAAAAAAAAACTTAGGAGATATGCACATATTCTTCAACTTTATACTTCTGTTTTCTCTCGTCAATTACTTTACGATTATTATATACAATGTTTAATAACCTATTGTCTTTAACTTTTTTAGGTTACTACTTGATAGCTATGTGGTATATTGAATTATACAATTTCAGTTTTCAGGCTAAACATTCACACACTTTTAAGTTCTATGCGAAGTGAAGTGTTACTATAATAGCTGTTTAATAGATTTGTTGAATCTCTCCACTATAGCAGCTTTAATTCCAGATTACATGACATAATGATAAATCCCTATTATGTCATCAGTTTCTTGAAATCACTATTGAAGAATTCTGTTCCTTTAGCTGCGTAGATATGTTAGGCGTTTTCTCCTTTAAAAAAATTTTCAGTACAGTGGTAACTTGTTTTCCAGTCTTGTTCTTCAACCTGTACACCACAGGCATATTTCAAATACATGTCTATTACAGTTAAAATATTCTTGTATCCATTATATGCTGTAAAGTTAAAGAATCCATTTGAAAAACAATTAACATTTTTGTATTATCACACAAATTATGTTACGGAATACGAGCATAACATTGCAATACATGATAACAATCAACGTTTGAATGCTTGCCAAAATTAAAATACTTTTGTATTTCACCCTGCGGTTCACTCCAGATGTCTTAAAATATAAACTCCAAATTGGGTAATGTGTTATTTGGAGGTGCAATTTTGTCTATTACTAAAAGGGAAATATTGCATTCCTTCAATTGATTGTATAATATTCGCTAAACGTTTATACTTATCTTGATGTATTGTTTTGGAAAACACATACGTTTCCAAACTTAAGTCCATTCGGATGTTCCAACGACGACACAATAACACAACTTTTTCCACATTATGATGACTGTGTCGTCACTTTTGATCTGGTTGCAAAATGTTAAGGTTGGCCAAACTCAGGTTATGTGACGTCTAGTATGAGAGCTTGTTTTAAATATTCTTTGCATTACATTTTAATATAGACCGGTCTATTCCAAGCAATCAATTTCTAGTAGTAGTTTATTCATTGTAATTTATACAATGTAATATTTATAATTTAATTTGTGCATTAGTATTAGCACGCATTTTAGATAAAATTGGTCTATTATGCATAGAAACAAATGCATTGGACTTGAATTAAATGTAGGCAAACTAAAAAATAGCTTCTGTACACTGCAACATTTGTGTTAATATTCAAAATAAGCCTATCTTTTATATATAAAATCCTTTGTGTGTGACTAAATTGCAACATCACTGACAAACCACTAGACTAATTGAGACCATATTCACACCATATGTTATTGAGATGACGAGTAAGGTTTATAGTTGTGTTTCATTCCGATAGGTGGCGCTGGAGTCTAACTTCTATATTTATGGGATGAATTTGCTCATACTCACAGGAAATATTTGTTGATCTAAAAGAGAAAAATGCCAGTGATACAACGGTCAAACATAGGCGGAACAACTTTTGCCGGGATTAGCTAAAAGAGAAAAATGCCAGTGATACCACAGTCAAACATAGGTCGACATACCAGCCATAATAGAGAGGACGCACTGAGAAGGAAAAATAGAACATGAAAGAGGCGGAACAACATTCACAGGGATCAGTTAGTCTGATAATAAAATATAATTCAAAAAGACAATAGTTTTGGTGATTTACGTCCTCCAATTATCAAATACATTCAATTGTTGACATTTATGTTTAAGATTACCGACTCTAAATAAGATACGTATGTATGCAAGTACACACGAGTAACCGCAGTAATAAAACATATTAGTAACATGTCAATTACGTTAATATTAAGTGGAAACTTGTCACAATTGCGTTTAGTTTGTTTCGCATCTTTGAAAGTTATATGGCGAGTGGCAAATAAGCATAATTGAATTTGTATCTTACAACAGCATACCAAATATTGATACACACAATCAATCATTCACATTCAACATTGGTGAAGAAAAATACGGGATTCTGATACCAGTGGGGTCATACAAACTCCAAGACTTGGAAACATTAAGGGAGTATTACTTGAAAATGTATATTTTTGATTACATGGAAATCCAAACACCTTAACAAGCATAATGCACAGTAATATCAATATTGATTTCACGGAGAAAGATTCAATTGCATCTATGTTAGGTTATGAACAGAAAGTATATCCTGCTAATAAATTACACAAATTGAAAACAAGTTAATATTTTGCCAGTTAATGTATGTTCTGTAAATGTAAATAGTGTAGGAGGTTCATATTTAAATGGAAAACCAACTAACACATAACTTGAATTCACATGTTCCGTGGCTCCAGGATATAAGATAATTGAAAAAACCGAATACATTAATTTATCTTCCAGTAATAGTTAATAGTGTTGACAAAATAGTTGTTACAATTGTCGACCAAAACTGTAACCTTATTAATTATAAAAATTAAGAAATTACAGTGTGATTACATTTAAAGAAAACTAATAGTATATAAACACTTTCCTTGTATGCATTACAATCAAAATGGGTATTGTATTGTGTATCGTACTCAATATGTTACCAAAAGACGTAAAGTGGGTGGTTCAGTTAAGTCCAAGAAAGTAACTACAGTAGACTCTTGATTATCCGCGAGCGGATTATCTGCTTTGCGGCTTAACTGCAGCATATTCAGAAAGATAAAAATAAAGATTGGAAATTACCTCAAACACTGCCAGAACGAAGTTATTTAATAAAAGGTCCATCTTAACTAATGAAATTCATAACAGGTACTCTCTGAAAATAACTATGGAATAAAATGTGTTTGTTTATCTATGTAAATGCAAGTCAAAATGTGTTCCCAATGGCGCGATGAGCTTAGTTACGCCTCAAGACAGCGAGCTGACAACACCGCACAACTCGCTAGCCTAGCTGCCACCTGCCAGGTATAGCCGGAACCTGGCATGATTGCTGCATTCCTCCCACGTATCGCATTCCCACGGTCGGTGTCAGTTTTATCTCGCAAGTCAGTAGTTATGTTCAGTTTTGTTTTTGCTCATTTTCAGCCAAAAAAGGTCTGCAAAACGTAAAGGCGTGGTTTTAAATTTACAGCAGAAGTTGGAAATTATTAATAAACTTGAAGGAAGAAGTATAATAAAACAGCTTTCATTTATGTATGGAGTGGGAGAAACAACAATTCGGTATATACGAAACCATAAATCCAAACTTATTGAGTTTGCGAGCAGTGCAGACGACAAGTGGCTTGGCGAATAGGAAAACAATGAAACTATAGACGTATGTGGAACTAGATAAGGCTATGCCAGAGAGGTTTAACCAGAAACGTGCTGCGGGAATGCCAGTATCGAGCTTAATGTGTGTGAAACAAGACCAATACTTTTTTGAAGAACTGGGAATGGAAGGTGAAACTTGTTTCCAACATTAAACACTGTTTTCCACACACTGAAACAGCCGGCTGTATGCCGCATGCACTATGTAGTGTGGGAGGTGTGTGTGTGACACGGGCGACATGCAGTTTGCTTTGAACGTCTTTGTTTCTCCTCTCCAGAGGGCGGTGGGAGGTGGCCTGTTGCCTAGCAACGGAGTGACATCATCCTGCCTTCCCTCTTACGCAACTTCAGATTCCAGTATCACTCTGCGATAAACACCACACGCATCCCGCTGCATTGTTTGCATTAACTATAGCTGTGCATTTCTTGTAATTTTCGTGAGAGAACTACCTTAACTACCTGCATACTTTACACACTTTATAATTCTGGTTTATTAAGTTAGAAATCAAGGGTGCATAGATTACGCATTTTTTTAATTTCTTGGTTTGTTAATAAATAATAGTGTAAGGAAATTATGCGAGGCCGTAAAATATGCGGGTAAATACAGTAGTGTGTCAAGGACAGGCTAGGTTTCACACTGAAATACCCAGTATTCAGTTACGACCATACAAAACTTAGTGTTGGAAAAACTGTATTTTTCTCTTAGTATGTGGATTATCTGCGATTTTAGGTTATTCGCTACAATCGCCCGCTTCATTATCGCGGATAATCGAGACACTACTGTATAAAAAGACGTAAACGGAATCGTAAAGCACTCACTTCAATTAAGACACAGTGAGGTAAACACGGGGCAATCAATTGTTTTTAAGAAAACAAGGATATAAAGTAAATTAGTTATGAAGATGCTATCACCAATACTAAAATACATGTGTAGGAACCATTCCATGCAGGACCATATACGTACCTATCCGAAATATGGATTCCTATACAAATTCATGACATTTATATGTTACTGTAGAAATCAGCCTTCTGCTTCAAGGGAACAATTAAAAAGTCAGCCAATGGTACTAACCCAGTAACTACGGGAATAGTTAGAAAGTGGATACTTCATCAAGTAAGACAGAATTGCATATCAGCTTAATGGTGCTGAAATGGACCAAACACAAGATGTTGGAATCACTTCCACGATAAATAATTACCTCTCACAAACTCTAAACAATCTTTATACAGCGTTTATGGATGGGTGGAACTACGCCGACAATTACAGACTGCAAATAAGCCCAGGTGGAAAATATGAAGTTGTCATACCACTAAGTATGTTACTGGGATTCACTGAAGATTATAAACATGTGATAGTAAACGCTAAAAAATAATTGGTTATGCTATTTAGTAATATGCACTTGAATGCTATACGCGATTATGTTAGTAATAAAGGTGTAAAATTTAAACTCAGCAGCACAGAATGGTTAATGCCGCATATTGAAATTAATACTTGTGAACACAAAGTTTCTATAAGTACATTGAGAAAGGCAAGAACCTAGATCTTGCATTCAGATTGTGGAGTTTGGAGAAGTTTCTTTCATTACCACCATCAGAGAAAATTGTATGGAATGTAAAATCAAGTTTCTCAAATGAAAAAACCGAGAATGGTCAATATTTGTTTGCAAACAAACCAACAAAACAATTTAAGAGCAGACAGATCCTTGTTCAACCTTTGCAATATTAAAAACATAAAAATTAATCTAAAAAGCCAAGCCTATCCCTATACGGATTTCAATATGCATTTCGGAAATGGGGAGTTTCATCTTGGTAACAATATATATACAAGTTTTTAAGAAACGTATTATGGTAAAGACAGTGCACCAATCTTAGAAACTGAATAATTTAAGAACAGAGCGCCTTAATTTGCGTTTGCCATTAGTATGCAAAATGACAGCATTATCAATAATGTTATTGAATCTCGAATTGAAATAAAAGCAAACATATACCCATTCCACCAAACACTCAAGCTTATGTATTAATCATTCACAGCAGATTAGAATCTTATAATGTGTGAGATAAATTAGTTAAGGTGCTGACATGAATCAGTCACTTTTCAACTGTTGACGAGTAAACATGTGCTGCAATATTCAAGGTTTCAAGCACCAAATATGTTCATTATTAAAGAAATGGATATTACCAACAACCAAGACCACATGGCCGTCTTCACTTTCAAATCACCCTTCGACTGGAAATATTTAAGTCCAAAGTATAAGAAAATAAACACTTGGATCACCAAGAATCACTACGGACTAGTTTGGGAGAGTGTGTGTATTGACTATGAGAATATAGAGGATATCTGCAAGAACTACCTCAAAAATTTGGAAGTATTTGTGTGTGGACTTGATCAAAACAAAATCTTAGCAAGTGTGTGGAATAAAAATAATAATAGATATACAGAATGAGTACAAGTGTCCTCCATTCAGAAATGTGTGGCTATAAATCAACATTCATCTCAGCAGGTGAAAATTCGAAATTAATGTGAAATTGTGAATGCTGACTGACTGCGATGAAGAGGAGTCTCCAACTGACAATGTAAGAATACTACTTCAATGGTTGGCACAGCCTACAGTAAAGGAGGGGGAACTGAGGTATAAATACAAGAGCACCTCACGACCCTACTTCAGTTTATATTTGACATCATTATGGATCAGTTTGACTATGAGATCCTGCAAGTAGGATATAAACGAGTGTACTTCAAACTTTATGGAGGAGAGCTACAAGTACAATTATGCAATGGGGAAAATCACTGATGGTGTACGTATGATACATACCAATATCTTAGTTTCGGCATGACATGTAATGATTGTGCTGTGCAATATCTACCCCACGACAGTGACTTACCCTGCACGCTCCATGACCTAATGCTATTTGGCCTTAGCAAAAACATTATGGAAGAAGAACAAGGAAATTGAATAATCACCTATCAACTCACTTGTGTACTCTCTCTGCGATAGAGATAACCACAACTTTATTTTTGAACATAGGGAAGTGTTTCATTTACCTCTGCATGCTACAAAATGGGCTGCGATGTCAATTCAGAATTAAGTTTAGGGAGAACCTTATGTAACGTGAAATAGCGTTTATGTATAATAAAATGTATTTGACTATATTGTATTGCTGCAAGTTTAAAATTTGTTTTCCTTTGAATATATATATATATATATATATAATTGTTTTGTGTAAACTTATACAGTGTAAGATTGTAGAGGAGGGTGAGGTAACTTGCTCATGTATACAAAAATCCAAGTGTAAAATAAATTGTAGCAAGTTCTTTAGACAGTTATTTCGCTGTTGTTTGGGAAATAGTCTCAGTCTAGAGGTGATTTCCATACGGTAACAATGTTGTTCTTCCATCCAACAAATCCATACGTCAGTGTTAAGTCAGGGAAGTCTAATGTCTCCTACTAATTTTGGTCCAACTGACTTTTAAGGGAATCAACGCCATCGTATGATGAGGTCTTCCATTTTAGAATCATACATTTCCCATTGGAAGATAAAAAATCATATAAGTTAATTCAATGTTTCGACATGACTAAGTGTCCAGTATTTTATATGACTAGATCTACTTCACTGCCTGCGAGTGTGGAAGATATTCATTCACATTACATGGAGATATTTCCAGAATTAACAGAAAGTGTTGTACTACATTCGCCTGAATGCACTAGCAGGGATGCTGGTACACAAACTGATAGTGATAGTGACAAAATTAAGCCAGGACATAAGAAATGGTCAGATCTTGAAATAGTTGTTAGAAAATGTATGAAATCAGTGTCTACTGATAGGGGAATACCCTGTAGATTTGGAATTTTATGTGGAAATTTACTCTCAATGGTTAATGTCAATGTATATAAGCATTTGTTTAAATGCCATTGTCTAAGTACAATATGTATGCATAATGCAATCTATAATCTTTTGTTTGTGATACACCCTGTACTTCTTTGTAGAGTCATATACTCTCAATGTGTAGTTAATGTGTGGGGTTAAAGTGTTTTATACAGTCTGGCAAATTTCGGAATTGTTTGATATAGGCTTGTATTCTTGTTATGTACATGTCAAAGTCTGACTGCTTTTGTAACAATGTCTCTCTTGGCTTAAATTTCCCTATACATTTGCATGGTAATATTTAACAGTGTTTGAAGTAACACTACTTATATTGAATTAACAGTACGAAACTGTCATTTACGTAAAAGTGTGATTGGGACCAGCAATTATCATTACCACACAGTATTCATTTAAAAATAAAGTATGAATTCATTAAAAAAAGTGATTGAAATTTCTCATAATCCAAAGTGGAAAACACTAATAACATTTTATTTAAAAGGTTTGTATAGGAATCCAATAGTCATGTGACTAATAAAATGGTTTATGTGTAATAAATCAGTATGCATCACGAAATAGAAACTTCCTAATATTTGGCTTGCAACAAAACTATACACTATGTAAAGTATTAGTTTGTCATGTGGCATGCATCAAGATACTAATGTTTTGGTTTATTTCACGTAATTATTTTCATACTAGAATCTTTACTCTCATAGAAATTGTAATGTGTCACGTCTTTTCATCAAATAAAACATACGACATTACATTTTCTTATGTGAGATGTAAACTTGTAATTTGACATGTGTCACGATTATGGCATTTTTCAATACCAAGATTATAATATTACTACTGTGCAACAGAAGAAAATGTGTCACACATGATCTACATTTAATATTCTATCATGTAATCTTTCTTATCACGGTACGTGTGACAATTAATTTAGTAACAAAACATTTTATAACAATTTAAAAGGAAAAGAATGAAGCAGGAAACAAGTTACTAACATTTAATTAAAAAACAACTAAATTGGTTTACACTATCATTTCTTTATTTCACACTAAAATTGTACTCGCGTAGAAAATGGCATGCATGACATCTTTTGTCATAGTATCGCCTAATTCAAACATTGAAAACTGGTTACATTTTTGTTTTGTGTGATGTAAACTTGACGCCGTCGGGTGAGACACGAGATGAACGATGACACAAATACTTACTGGTAATTTGGGCATCAGCGGTGCTTCCTAATCACCGCAATATTGAGATTCAGGGTTCTCAGGAATGTTGTGGGTTCTGTGTGTCTGTCTCACCCATGCATACTTACAAACACATTGGCAATACTAAAATTTTTATAAAATCACTGAAATAAACAATAGATAAAATATATGTGGCTAGGACACTGTCACCACCGAATAAAAAATTGAGTTCACTGTAGACTTGTTTTAATTGATATTGTTTATTAACAGCAACGTGCCAATGAAATGGTTATCTCGGTCATGACTAGCCAATTCCGCTTGGGTGCTCCCCAGCCCGTAATTAACCTAGCACACACCTAAATGGATGATCTCACAAAGGTGCGTGAAAGCACAGCCTTCACAAGGGAAGAGGGCCGACAGCTGCTAGGGTGGACTGACAGTTTTTCCCTGAAAACAGGACACGGTGAATTACAAATGAAAACCCTTAGTACACATTAACACGAGTGATTACTCAGCATCACTAATGCAACCTCGTCGGGGCTCGCCCTCCAGCATGTGGTTAGTGTGGTGACGTCCTATACACAAGAGCCAGCTAGGATGGGAGTAATTGCACCGTACATAATTACACAATTACATAGACCCTTGAATGATACATGGAATAAGAAGGGACACAAGATGAATATTCACAATAAACACACACGTGTGAAAACAAGCTTAAGCTTATTCATCTAGTGGCACGGATGCCACTAGATGAAGTTCGTAGCGGACCACGTGGTGCAGGTGAAATTACAATATTTATGTGTGGAAAAGGCAAACTAAATTCAGATGAAATATTATTTGTGTTCAGCAAGTAATTCTCGTTACAATTAGAGTCGTTACAGGCTTGTAACATGCCTGATGGCGGTGAAATCAAACATTACTGTGACTGGGTAGTCAAGTACAAAAACAACAATTTACTTGAAAAATACATTGAACCCTGAATAAAACTGACATAGAACCATGAAATAAAAGATTGCACATACAATGTTACACAAATAAGCTCTTAAAACGCAATGATGGCGAATACAAAGACTTAGCTTCAGTGGGCCACGTGGTTATACATGATGATGTCGTAACGTATTCAAACATGGAAATTACCCTTAAATATATACATAAAAATAAAGCTCTTAAAATTGCGTACAGCAATTATGCAGAAGTTACACTGAAACACCATAAACATAGGCAGATGGCGTCCAATTCAAAATGTGCGGGTCGCGTGACCTCTCCAGCCTCTCTTCTCCTCTTCCATTTAGTTAAAAATGCCACAAGGGCGTAAGAAATTAGTAAAGCGGGAGTATAATGCTGGGGAAAATGTCTGGCGAAAACGTACGCAAGCAAAGATTAACCGGTAAACTACATTGACTATGGAAACCTGAATCAGTGAAGAAAAGTTGTAGTGCGTAAGTGACTGTGTCTTACCTCGCCAGCTCTCCTCGACAGACTGTCCAGATACAAGCGTTGCACGGACCTATCATGGCCGCCTACGGGATTCACATAAGCAGAAGTGCTATGCATGCCGAGTAAAATATTTTATAGGAAAATAAAATGGCACAAATTAAATTAGACATTGTTTTACATTTCTATAATTTTGTTACGAATTTCAACATTATTTTAATGTCGCTTTGTGATGGCGTTCATACCAGCATATTAAGTGTTCTTAATCTCGGCCCCACAGGCACTTTGAATATTCATAACCAAAGAATTAAAATTAGTACAAGCACTTTAAAACATTTTAAGACATATTAAACACTGTAAAGACAATATAACACATTTTACCCTGAAATTAACATATATAGGAAAGTTAAAAATTGTCTGCCTCTTTGCTCACGTGGCGGTACACATGACATGTGAGCGCTGTCATGGGCTCTCGCGCCGCTGACTGTTAGCCGGCATCAAACTTATACGTCATGTTACATAACACATAATAATTTTCACACAGCAGTTTAGTGGCCTAGTAATTTATTTGGGAAACCGTTTAGAGTGTGTGTGTGTGTCATATATATATATATATATATATAATATATATATATATATATATATATATATATATAATATATATATATATATATATATATATATATAAACGTATTTGTTTTACGACCTGTGAATTTAACTTTCAAATTATGATGCTATAATGTGTAATACAGGAAAATCATGATACACATTTTCTTAAAAAACGGAACATTGAATTTTAACGTGCCATCTGTACATTACGGGATACTGTAATTTATGAAATGTAAATTTAACTTACTGGTACTAAAAAGGGTAATACATTTAATAATATAAATACGAGACGTAATTTTTCAAGTACTACCATGTAATTCATTGAAAACAGGGTATTTTAACACAATTTGCCTCAGAACACTGAAAGCATAACAAACGTTTTCATTACATTCAGTTTATACCACAATACAACATATTTGCTTCGGAACACTTAATTCCAGATGTAAGGTAAATGTTACAAACTTTGTGTATTCTGGTAAAGGTCTAGCTAGTTTTAAGAATTTCTGGCTGCAAGTGAAGACTCTCGAGTGCGTTGCAGCCAGCACGCACTTCTGGCATGCCCTCACACCAACAAATTTTCGTGCCTGCCGTTATTGCACGAAGCCTTATTTCGGAATGGCTTTAGTCGTGCACATTTACATATTTCACCTAATTGTCACAATGACTAGTAATGTAATGGCAAATTATATATCAGTTTTCCTGGTGTAATTCTCTAATTAATTTGAATTACATGATTTGGGAGGGGCTGCAGCGCGTATACAAGGCAGGTCGCCCCCACCTCCCTTTTGTTTAATTACCAGACTCATCAGCCGTACGGCTCGAGGTTAAGAGCAATATCATGTCTGCTGAGAAGGCTGGTGCCCACCTGGTAAAAACCCATCAAAACCTGAATTCGATCCACATAACCTCACATGCCCTCCTGGTCCAACAACCTGAGTGGAAGAGAATATTCCCTCTTAATATACACAAACGCTCCTATCTCTCCTATATCACAGGAAATTTTCCGGAGTGTCAAGATATAACTGATTCCCACCCCCAAAATTCAAAGGGTTCCCATCCCAAACTATTGCAAAAGAATATAGTTTTATATCTGTGTTGTACACATTATACATATTTGTTAAAGTAATAACCAGTGGAAATAGACGGAATTTGTAGTTTCCTTTAACTTACAATTCATATCCCCTAAAGGTAAACATTTTAATCCTTCTATAGAAAAACATTTTGCCCTAATGAAGATACAACATTTAGCCCTCCAATTTATAAAAACCACAGAAAAAATTATAATTCATTTGTTTTAAGCAGTAGAATTTGAACAAGAATTAACTAAGGTTAAGATCCATTATGTTATTCCTGGTTAAGTATAAGGAAGATCATATATTGTTATGAAAGGATAATGTTAACAATGTTCCTTATAAAAATTTTTCTGAAATTTCCACACTAATACAAATTTGTCAGGTTTGCAGAGTGGTCCAAGGCACTGGATTTAAGCTCTGTATCCTTTAAGGGGAGCATGGGTTCAAATCCTACATCTGACACGTTTCAGATATACATTGAAACAGTAGATATGGTTAACAAACTACTTGTTCTGTATTGTTAACAGCATATAAGCATGCATCATTTAATTAGGTTTTCACATCTCCCATGTCTAGAAGGTTTTCAAGGAAATGTTACAGTTGCAGACACAACATATTCTAGTAGTTAGTGTAAGATATAACACGAGATTGAATTAGCAGAAAAAAAAAAGTCGCCTCCAACATTGAAAGATGTTGAAATTTGGCAGCAAACAGGCTAATTGGTTTTTTAAAATAAAAAACCATGAATCATGTTGCTTTTACATATTCATACCCAGCAGACATATTCAGACACTCAAAATGGTTAACATACTCTGATTGTTCTGTAGGATTAACAGTATATAAGCATGTATCATGTAAGAAGGTTTTCCCTTCTTTGATGGATGTGATGGAAGAAAGTTCGCCATGAGTAGAATCATTCACTGATAGTGTAAGATGTTATAAATAATATGAATAAGGTATCTGCGGGCAGGATATGTCTACATCGCCAATTGTAATGCGAAAGCCCTCTGACTTTCGGAGATGAAGTTAGGCAAAAGTATCGATCTGCAAATATTGTGGCAAGACATACACTAATAGCTCTAACACCAGATGACATGAAGCTAGTAACTGTATATTCAGTACCTCAAACAAGAGGTATTCATGAGATAAATGTGGTGTGGTGTATAAACAGCAGTAGCTGGACTGTTCACATCAGGATTTATTTTATTAATTCAGAGTAAATCAAAATTTTTTTTGTATGAAGAATATGTTTTGAATGTGTAACTATTATGTATTTTTGAAAAGAGTGTATGAAAGACGACTTCTGTTTTCATTCAATCCCTTCTTATATTAGACTGTTTTCATTCAATCCCTTCTTATATTAGACTGTTTTCATTCAATCCCTTCTTATATTAGACTGTTTGGGAGAAACAAATAAGTCTAATGTGAGTTAAATGAAGATTTTATTCATTTGATCATAAAATACACACACACGTATATATATTTTTTTCTGATGGTTATACACAATGTCTGTTATTTACAAATATATGTAAGTTATGTAAGTTATATGTATGGATTTTTTGAAAATTTTACATGGTAATTGGAAAAGAAATATGAGAACTTTGTTGAATATTATTTTTTTCAAGTAGAGAGTATTTTGTGACTAAAGGAAGGAAAAAATCTATGATTAAAGGAAGGAAAACGTCTATGAGAATTTTTTGATAAACTCTAATAATTAATGTGAGATGCTTGGAACGCAAGTTAAAAATTTACTAAGTTGTTTCATCATACTTACTTGTGGATGTTTTGTATATGCATAAATATAGTTGCATGGTCTCCGTACAATTCTAAATGTTATCCACACTCACTAGCAATCACTTTGACAGTAGATTGGGTGTATATCGTAACTGTTTAAAAATGAAGTGTATCTCTGTTGGTGCGGAATTAAGTACTGAGCATATTTCTACATGCAAAAATTATTCAATTATCCTAACATTAGATTGAAAAAAACAATGGCGTTTTCATTATATATCTTTTAGTAATAACTGATGGTGAGTATAGTGTGAAAGTTTGAGAGAAGTACCAACTTCCGAACTTCTACGATGTGTTGGATTTGGTTTGAGATTTACTAGAAGCAATAATTTAAAAATATGCATTAAATAATATGTAAAGGTAGTGTCAGATTTTATAGATTGTTTGGTTAAAATGTTTTGGAAAGGAAGCCGGGTAGCAGGTTGTTATTATTGGTCGAAATGAGTGGTTGAAATATTTATATTTTGGTTCAATGGTTGATATAATTTATCTATATGGTATGTTAGTTTTGCTCGTAATTTTTGATAAGGATTTTGCAAATGGATTGTATGGTTTGTGCAAAGTAGTTGTGTGTTGCGATACGGTTTGGGAGAATTGATGGATACATTTTCTGCTGAAACGTTTGATTTGCTGGTTTGGTGTTATGGACTATTGACATGAAATTTCGTTAAGTTTGGATAGCTGATGAGGGTAAAGTGTTTTTGGGGTGATAGTATTATTTGGTTGTGTGTATGTTACTGCATGACAAAATGGTTTATCAGAGTAATTCTCCAGAATATTTCATAGGAATTGTCATAGATGGTATGAATTAAAGTGTTTAGTATATCCGATAATGTTTCACAGAGTGGAGTGTAGATATTGATTGATGTTATGGTTTGTTCAAGAATTTGGGGTAATAGATGATAAAATTTTTTGGTTGTAACAAACCAATAGATATAGATGTTTGACCTGTTTTTTAGCAGCGAGTATGATATGACAACAAATATGATGAGTTAGTTAAAATATTTATCGATGGGTAGTTGTGAGTTTTTGGGGTATAAAGTTGGATGACATGTCATTAATTATGATTGGGTGGTAGGGAAGTCTGTTCAACATATTCATTTAATAATATGGTGTCAGGGAAGAGGATTCTGTTTCTAGCAAATGAAACCTGTAAAGAAAGAAAGATTAATAAAATATAATATTAAAAAATTGTTAATAATTTTAGTAAGGTGATAAAGTTATGATAGTAATGCAAATTTATATACCACTGCATAAACTTGTCACCGTTAGTTTATTCAAAATGATAGTTTGAAGGGATATTCTAAGGTTTCCTGTATGGTTGTATGCACTCACTTCATGATGATTGCTAAACATTGACAAAATATATCATTTCCATGATAATTTATATATGTTATATTATGTGACAACTAAAATAAGCATACGTTTGTATAAGGGAACAAAAACATTTTTAGTATGAGCAGTGTATAATTGTAATGTTAATGTTAAATTAACATTAAGTAAGCATGTTGATATTGTAAATGTTTCTAGTTCACTAATCCTGGTTTGCAAGATGGCACATTTCATAGACTATAATTTTCAGAGAGAATGCACTCCTTGTAAATGTAATGTTACTTCATAAGGGCGGTATGATAGATTGTATTATTTCGTAGGAATGCTTTGATGCTATGTTTTTGGTAATGTAGATCCAAAATGGTTTCATGATAGCGTCTGCACATATGGTTTACTAGAAGGGTATATGTCTGGTAAATTTCTGCAAACGCTTCAGTATTTTATATAAAATATGCCTATGTATGTACGTTTACATATGTGTGTGTGTGACTGTCAATACATTTCCATCTGTTTAACAGTACAGTAAAAGCCCAATATAACGTGGCTGTTGGGGGACATAACTCATATCCGCGTTATAGCTTTCCACGCTATTCCAGGAGTGGCAGAGTACAGTAGCAAAAAAAAAAACCGGCAGTGTTCTAATGGGGCGTGGCACCTATCTGTCAAACACGGAGCAAGAGTTGTTATTTACTGCCGTAACTCATGAAACGTTTAGCCCCTTGCTATCGGAACTTTATTTTTTTTATCTACACCACCGGACTTGACAGCACCCAAGGGAGGGAAACAAGAAGAGAAATGCGCTGAGATGAACGGGGTCACATACGTTCAAGGAAGAATAGCTAAAATATACCACATTTTCCAGGAAAAGGATGTACTTATTCCACCAAGGGTGGTGTTCACTACGAGCTGTTTGTCACGCGAGTTGGAGAAGGGAGTTCACCCCCCCCCCCCTTTTTGCTACAACTGCTGGACCTGGTTGGGAGGAAGTGAGAATGAGACAGCAAGCTTGCGTCCAAAGGTCGAATGCATGCTTGTATTGTAGATGGGATCTAGCAGTGCCTCACATGATGTGAAACATGTCACTTGCTCGTCTGATTTGCATTTTCAAAAGGAAAACTAAAACAAAAAAAAAGCGAATGATTTGTGGCATGCAATGAAAGGCCGCTTTTCTGCATCAAGCCTTGTCCGCAACAGTTCGTTTGCTATATTCCGTAGGAGATTAATAATAGGCCTGCAAATGACTTGGAAGCACAAATTTAGAGGTGCATCTTAAATTTCGGAGTTTTTTTTTTTCGGAAATGGGAAGACACACTGAACAGCAGCTATACACACATTACAATTATAATGATTACATAGAGTTATACCCTACAGTAGATTAATTATACTGCTGTAAATGCCAGTAAATGCGTGACAGCAGGACACTTGCGAGCATGATATACGGTTTGGAATATGGCAGTGCCATCTCCCCATACTGACCCAACGCCCAGATAAGATGGAAAGGTTGCCACAGGCTCTTTTTTTTTGTCTGTTTACAACCAAATGGCAGAACCGGTATAATAGGGTCACATAAGAAAGGGACCACTAGGAATTCTTATGTCAAAGTTTCGCACCACGCCAATGAAATTTAATACGGAAAAACATACAATATTGGTAATAATAATAATCAGTAAACTAGACCTTGGTGCTGAAAGGAGGGAGAACGCACGACCGCTCCCTCCCCTCATCCATCAACGTCCCTGACTTACAACCACCCGCTGACAGACCACATGCCTACCTGACGGTATACTTTCCACTTATTTATTTATTCAGGCCAGGGGACATAAATTGCCCCGTGGTATTCCGGGCTTCCACTGTATTTGCTTTTAAATATAATAAACTGTTTCTATGCATATAAACCAAAATATTGCATGCATGCACACACACATGCACACGTGCACACACCTATATTTCTACACCAACTTTTATATGCTTTCACAGCGAATACTAAATATATTTGGTAAGTGAATATATTTAACGATAAAATTATCGAGTGATTAGTAGAAAAACATAATTAAGTGTGTGTTGTTTATAGATGTGAAACTTCCTAATATATACGTATGAAAAATAATTGAATGCACCAAAAAAATACACTATATAGCGGATTTCAAAAATGAAATTTATTGGTGAATGGCATGTTGGATGTGAGATAGTTCTAAAATAACCATTTCTTATAGCGAATGCTCTCTACGAAATAGAATATCTAGGGTGTGTATATGTAAGGAAGGTAAAATATTTGTCCACAGAAGGGCAAAATGTTTGCCTAATAGGAGAGATGAATCGGAATACTTATAACGAATGCTCTCTACTAAATATAATACCATGGTTGTATACAGGTACTGGAAGGCAAAATGTTTACCTACAGGAGGGCAAAAAGTTTTGCTATGGGAGAGTTTCAATGTTTACCTACAGGAGATAAGAATTGTAATTAAGGAACAATACCAAAATTTGCACTTTTTCCTTAACAATGCCTAGTGATATGAATTCATTGCCACCACCTGCTTTGGAAGTGATTACGTGAACTAGTTATCAGTGTATATTGCAAGAAGGAATTTTCTTTACTTCGCAATTTGAGAAGGCATCAAAAAATTTATTGTGGGAAAAACTGATAGCAATAAATATAGCTATAACAAATTTCAATCTCTATATACTGAACACGTGCAACATGAAAAAATTTGTTGACTTGCGGCAAAGGTTGTGTGTTGGAAAACTGAATGGTATCTGGCAATCATTGCCGATTTTATTTGAAATTATTTACTTTATGTTGTAATATGTACTGTCACATGAGAAGCAATTGTTTAAGATTGCTAAGTGCAATGTACACCGACGTATAATGTTTGTAGATGGTTATTTACAAGAAAGCGTATATTACTGAAACATTTGTTAAACTGTAAACATAATTAATCGCAATAGTGTTTTTTTTCACGAGTTCTGTATATAATTGTGTGTAATATGTATTCTTATATATATAGTTTTTAAGCACGTAATAAGTATGAATGTGTTGGTATATTGTTTGGTTGGTGTGAGGTGTAGTAAGATACATAAAGGATTTTCTTTTTAATATTTGGGGAGCTAATTTTTATTGTTTACAAAAAGGTTTTGCAGAATGCATATACAGAACAATCTCGCCCTGTAGGTTTTTCTACTATATGTTCTTGCGAGTTGTTAGTGTGGGATGAGTTCTGAATTTTTGGGTGATAGAAAACTATTTAAACAATAATGAAATAATACGTAATAGTGTATGTTTCGGCATATGTATGCGAAATGCTGAATATTTGTAATGTTGTGATTCAAAATATTTATACACCTAAAGAAAAAGAAAAAAGAATGGCGTTTAACAAAGGTCATACACTTTGTATTTTCCGAAATTAAACCGTTTGGTATATGGAGACAGAATTATAGTAACAGCAAAAGATTTACTTTTACCATAGAAATGGTGGTTCACATGTAAATTGGAGTTGCAGTGTAGTGGGTTTTTATTTATATTAAATGATAATATGTAAAACGTTAGGAAAAAACTAATTCTGAGAAAGAATTTTTTTACATTGATATAGTTTAATTAAATGTGTGTAAGATTGTGTTATCGTTGACGAAAACTATACATGGAGAGAGTGTGTGTTGGTGTAATCTGTCGAGCGACAACCTGCCATAGACAAAGTGTGGCGGGCGTTAAACTTGCTATTTGACGGGACGCCCTGTTGGACCGCCGTACGAGGCGGGTGTGAGCTGCATGGCTAGAGGAGGAAGACTGTTGTCTCTGCGGTATACACCTCTAGCAGCGATGCTGGAAATATTGTTGTCCCCCTCCTTCCTCACGACATACATTTAGCCATTCTCCACACCACAATCCGCTTGTTCAAATCTGCTGTTCGGGCGACACCTCCACACTGTGTCCCCCCAGTGGTACAAATGCTAGGCCTCATCATGCCTCTAAGGAAGTTTACTAGAGATATGCATGCGGTTCCTCAGGGACTTATTCTTGCATATTTCAACACAACGTTGGTATGGTTGTTATTTACAAAATAATAAATTAAATACAAATCTCTCTTTAACTCAATGATAGACAGAGTACGTTATTTTTAAAAAAATATTTTCCTCTTATTTAAAGTTAAAAATTATTTGAGGTTTAAACAATAGTGTTTTTAGAATGCATCTGCATACATTTTCCAATTAGCTTCTCTCTATATGTGTCTAAGTATATGTTCTCGATACACATTTAGTAAAACATTATATTGTATTTAACTTCGCCGAGATTTGAATTAAGGAATGTGCTAGTATAAAAGTAATTACATTCGTTGGGGTTGAAGTAGGATTATATCATTGAATATGTTTTAACTTTGGCGGGATTCAAAGCGTGATCTAATCCATTACAAAACATAGATAAACAAATCTGTCTCGGGGAAACAAAACAGGTTTTAGATTGCTATACATGTATTTATCCTTGATGGGATTTTCTGAAATGAATGTCTGGTATATGTAGGAAAAAAATAGGGTTACAGTGAAATATTTTCTTTATCAGAGAACAATATTGCTATTTTGATTTTCGAAGCATATCGGGTAAAGCGTGTTTTGAGTAAATGTAAGGGTTAATGCTTGACGGCGTTAATGCTTGACGGCCTGTCGACTAGGAGAACACTACTTCAAGTGGGGTGAAGTTTTTGGTGGGCGCTAAATCATGTGCATTCTGACTGAGTTCTCAGGGTAATTTAGTCCTTGTGTAACGCTGGGATGCATCCGGTGTAAATGTGTGGGGGTCAGCTCTTGTAGATGCCCGGAGGCAATTAGGGACTGTTTCACATTTTCTCAGAGTCCACTGAGTCGGGATTAAGGCATCTGGATTACACAACACACACATCCGAGAGGTGAACTGCAGAAATTTGTGTACTTAATACATGTCGAGCCACGTGAGCAGCTGCTGAATGAGCGGTCACCCTATTTCAATGCTCGGAGCTTTGAGCGCAGTGAACAATGAAAATCTGGCCTCGCCATCTGCAGCCCCTACATGTGAGGGTATGCTCCAGCCAAGTCTTCCCAGTCCAGGGAACGCTTCCTTCCAGCATTGACAGTGCGGTGGAAAAGGCTGAGCACTTAACTGAGAAGCTGGTCTGAAGGCAGAGTACGTGTGTGTAGGCTCCCCCGTTCTGTCTACCAGAGTATTCAGAAAGGCTGGCCATTGCTAGTGTTCGTGGGTGGCAAATAGTGTCTTGGCTCGTTTGAGTACAGTTCCCCGGATCACCTGTTTCTCTTAAGGAAATTAGGACAACTGGGAAAGGTGCAATGTCTACAGAAATATGGTACTCAGGGATTGGTTCAACACAATCTTTATTTTGTGTGATTGGAATTAAACATGTGGTGACACACTACCTCCTGCGTTTATCAAGAGCTTTGGGGAAGCTAAGTCTCTACGCAAACCAGGTAGAGGCGACCTGGCCTGATCTAAGATGAGAAGGGATACTCGAAACGTTGTGAAAACAACTAATAACTTGACTAGAACTCTCTAACCATTGTTGCCCAGAAGGAGTCACAGTGTCTAGTGTGTAGACGACTTGGCATAGATTTGTTTGGCACAGTGCTTGGATTACCAAGAAGGGTGTGGAAGGAATGCAGGATTGAGGTGTCTCTTCGGCACTGAAGAGAGAGAGGAGTAGCGAGGAGTAAGTAGGTAAATCTCTGGTGGCTAGCACAGTGGAGAAGCGAGTGTAAGGGAAGACTCAAGGTGCAGGCTGGTCAGTTCCGCCAGCTAGTGCGGTGGAAAACTGAAGACTAGTGGTGAGTCGAATTCTGACTCCCCTTTTATACTCTGCCGGTTGGCTGAGCAAAGCTTCCCTTGCGTGACATAACTGGTCGGCTGTGAGAATGGAAGACAAGCGACGAAACATACTAGTGATGCCATTTAGTGGTGGTTAGTAGTACTCAATGCTAATAACCATTGCTGAAATGTGTCATGCATCAGTGTTTTAATTTTTTTAATGAATTTAAAAAAATTTATTTTGAAAAAGAATTTTATATCTGCATATTTCTAATAAATTTGTATATGACTGGGTTATCGTACACACTTAGAAAAACTTGGTGTAGCCTCCCCAGCCAAACCTCTCGCGAGGAGCTGTGTCTTTCACACTCGCGGAGAGCTGTCCTCACTTTGAGGGGTGAAGTCAGACTGGCGGAGGAAGGGGTGAGTTGGGGGGTAGCTAGTCATTTGTCGCTTGATGGCCCGCGGTCACCAGTATATATGTCTAGAGGCAGAGAATGAACTAGGATTAGGAAAGGCGTATTGTTTGCCCACCTGATCTTTAGTGCACTTGATATAATAATGTAGTAGGCGTATAAGTTATACATATTAGTAAATCTTAGGCCAGCCGGAAGTGAACATTGGTTTAGGTAGGATGTGTAGTTAAGGTGTAATTACTCATGCTAGTTATTCAATGTGCAAATACTAATTATGTTTAGTTATGAAATTATAATATATGTATCCTTGACGGGATACGAAAAAACGACTCTGTTCTCAACCCTAAACTCGCCTTCCAACCTCATCAGATGTGTTTCGACAGTTGATAGGTAAACATGTGTACTTACTTTCTCTACTTACTTAATCGCTATGCAGTTAGTAATTACGCAAATTAAAACATATTTGTCCATGACAGGTGCTCACCGCTCACTGTTATACTTTCAACTATTAAAAACTGTATGTATAATGATGCAAAACGAAATAATATTAAAACCGACTACTGTATTTTGCATCACACTTTTATACTTTAAACTATTAACATTGACTAACACGAGTTGCATCACGCGAACTAAAGGTGTCTGGTTCCAAAATCATACTAATAATATTTTTTTATATAAATAGCATATATATATATATATATATATATATATATATATATATATATATATACATGCGATCCAATATGGCTTTTAGCTCTTCTGATTTTCCTACAGTAACCCGTGTTGTGCATGCCGATAGTTATTGATGTAGGAATATTTAAAAATAATATCCAAAAGATATATAAATGCATCCCAACATGACAGTAAGCCCTTTGGATTTTCTCTACAGTAACCTGTCGCGTGCGCCAATAGTTTTTGACTTACACAATGCGTGAAAAAAAATAAAAAAAGGTGATGGAATAAATGTTGAAAATACGAATTGTAGAATGTAAAACTTAAGTGACATTAAGTTTGAAGATTGCATATAATTTTTAAAAAGAAATATACTAGGAAATTATACTCCATAAGAACGCAAAGCATTCTACATGGTTGATTAGAGGGAATGATTTCGGTTATCATGCACGTGCTCCTGGCCCAGAGAGCCTCAGCGACATATAGAGAGAGGGAAAGAGAGAAGAGTTCCCAGAAGCTGCTGTTTCTTGGCGTCGTCATTTTGAATTACGTAGTCCTAACAGTCTGGAGTGAGTAGTTAAGTTTGTGTCTGCTGGAGACAAAAGCAGGGTCTCTCAGGCCAGTACCTCGCGCACTCAGAGATATTAGTAGGTGGCAACGGTGACGCTCGTTGGACTGTGTCTGCCGGCTGGAGCTGCACAGGGGTGCACATTGTTTCTTATTCCAATATGTCGGGTGGGGTATAAACCACTGATATCACCAATCTCAGCTCAGTCACGAGTGGAGAGTACTAGGGAGCAGACTTGAACTTAGTCTCTCATTTCATTTACTTTATTGTGCAATTGCTAATTATGCAAGTGCATACTTATATCTAATTATTCATTCCAAAATTTAAAACCTCTAATTATTCGTTGTGCATTTATATGCATTTACACTTGTTGGGTGTCGAACCAAACACCTTACCCCTTCCAAACTCAACAGTTGTGGATCGACAGCTGAAGGGTGAACATGTGCAGTCATAACTGCTTCACTCCTCACACCGGTCGCTAGAGCTCCAAATCTGGTGGCAGTTCATACCACAAAATGCCTAATGCCTACAACTTAAGTCCTTAAACCACCGGTGATAAAAAGTCCCACAAATGTCCCTTGTGCCAGTTTTTCTATACGGTTACCCCCTTCAGCCAACAGCACACCTCCCAGGGGTGGAGGGGAACCCATCAGCCAATCACAGCATAACTCAGGGAGGGGGAGGGGTTGTATGGGGAACCCATTAGCACCTACAGGGTGGAGGGGGAGAGGGTGTCCTGATATAACCTTGCAAGCATTAACTTGTGTTCTCTCTCTTCGACAACCATTTCAGGTTATTCAAATGGCACTTGTGCCACTCTTGCTCCCCAGTGATCCAGAATCGCTACGTTAATACTATTCACGTGTTACCAATTAAAGAGCTATACACTGTGCTGATCCAGGTGGAAACAATATCGAATACCAGGTTGTTGCTTCCACTTAGTAGTAATCTAAATGATCATATTTCACTTACACTTTGCCATTTCCTAACCTTGTAACCTTTAGTGGCTTTGCTTCAGCCAGACCCTTTAGAACATACTGATCAATCCCCTGTACTGACAGCAGCTTATAGAGAGGTTCCAACTTCTGGCGTCATTGGAACCACAACTATCTGCACTCTACAACAGTGGCGAAGTGGCATCACAAAGGAGCTGAGCTTGTTCCTAATCAGCTTGTGGAGTTAACGGAAGATTGGTACCTACTTCTAGAATAGCAGTTCGGGTGCTTGGCAAATGTGGCATGTAGCTACCGTGCAGTCCTCCAGTGGACATCAAGCATCCAGTGGTGAAACACTGCCCATTGCCTGTTATTTGTTGAAATGAGCCATTTCAAGGTAGGCAGAATGTTTGGGGACACACACACACTTCCCTGCACTGTTTTTGTGATGTACCCACTTTCCATTAAGACATACTGTGTAATTTGAATATCTCGTGTTGCCACCATTTTACACTGCTGGTGGCCAAACTGTGTAGTACTGCTTTGCAGGAGTTGGTGGACCTGAACCTGCAAACCGGCAGGCAGTCATTAGTGAAACATTGTGGCAGTGAGTTGTACTATCAGGTAGGCTTACTGCCAATCGAGGTTTCTTCTTAGCATCTTTGCCTAATTTATGTGTACAGTCTATTTTCTGGCTTGCAATAACAGCAACAAAGAAGAGTCTTATGTGCCCTTTCATGGTATCAGAGTCCTTAGACGTTCCCACAAAATGTTCAGTAAATATGTACTTCATGCTTGGTAAAACTTGCACGCTGCTCAATGTTTCTAAACAATTTTGGCGACAAGGTGAGGTCAAGTATACACTTGTGGGATATCATTTAATTTTCTATGACAGCCATTAAAAAATGGCTTGAGTAAAATTTTAACACAATATTTGCATATAGGGGTTGGAAGTAGGTCATAGGCAGTCCAAAGTTAAATAACAATCCCTTCTAAATAATGCCCTTTTCCTCAGGAACTGTGAAAGGTTGTAGAACTGTGAAGTGGCTGTTAATAGTTTTATTCAGAAATTGTGACTACAATCTGGATTCTTCAAACAGTCTATACTGTAACGGTATCTGTGATATCGGGAATACCTAGTATTGGCCTAGAACTAATAAAAATGAAACAAAATGTGTAACACGAGGGAGGTGTTACTGTACTACCACAAAAAATTCACCTCCTATAATTTTTTCCCCTCAGAATTATGGGATACCAACTTTTCCCTTCTGTGTAAAAAATATTCCCTCCCCATGGTCTGACGTCAGCACTGCAGCTAGCCGTGAAAGTAAAACCAGTTCAAGATGAGCTCAATCATAAATTCAAGAAATGCTAAAATGAGATGTAGATGTTGTACAGGGCACATTATGTACCTATATTGATTAACAAAGCAGAAACATGGACAGTATAAGCAGCACAAACAAAATATGAGGCAACTGGAATGAAGTTTGCACAAAGTATAATGTCACTGACTAGGAGACAAAGAGGGGCTGAAGAATGTAGTGGTATACACACATCAAAAGAATGGGTTAGGAGAGATTGACGATGTCGAGTGCTCACTGTACTGGTAATGCCACACCATGTGTTAGTTCAGCTGGAGAATCGATAACCTTGCATGAGAAATAAAAGATGGCAATGTATCACCTTTCTCAGCAAACTGAACTGCACCCAAAAGGTTAAAACTAAATAGAGTTAATGTGTATGTAACACATTTGGGAGAATAATGTGTTCATTCAAAACAATTTGGGACATGCATGCACACACATGTACATATAACCATCCTTGACTGTTTTCATTCTGCATGTTCATTTTGCCATCTTGCTCTGTCCCTCTATCACTCACACTCTTCAGGTTTCCTTCTCACTCATATCACTTGCTTCACCCATCTTTGCTCTTCCATGCAGCCTACTTTCAATGTCAACAACCTAAACTCCAGCATTCTTGTCACCCTCTCACATCCTACTCTCTTGTCCATACCTCAATCTTCATTCCTCTGTGATCTTTATCAACCTCTTTGCTTGTTCTTTCTAATAGCATTTTGCTTCAAATCTTATTCATTCTCATTAATTGCCATCATAATTATTACAAATTACATGTCCATTACTTCTCTTTTTTTTCCCCACTATCCTTATTTGTTACTTTTACTATATATGTTTCAATGGATACATAATATGTCCTGTTTAGGATTTGCTTGCATTATTGTTAAACTCTTTTCTTCCACAAATAATTAGGCACACATACCAGATGATTGAAAACACAACACACGTGCATTATGTTGTGCGGGATGGCAAAGCAATCATTTTTCAAGGAGGACCCATGTCTAGAAAAGTGATGTTTGGGCACTGTAGGGCTGGCTCCATGGCCATCACCATCACTAGAGTTGACACCTCTCAACTATTTTCTTTGAGGTATAGGCCATTCATGGTAAAGTGAGCACTTTTTCAGGCCCTCCCAACAGGCTTTAACCACTAATAAATATATCTTATTGCAGCCTGAGGCATTAAATTATGAGGGTGATGAAACGTATACACTGTATTTATTGGTCACTATGCAATGTTCATATTAAAAAACAGCAGGAAGATGTGATTGGATGAAAGGTAAAATTTAGAAGGCCCTTAAAAAGTGCTCACTTTAGCATGAACAGCCTATACTACGAAAGGAAAGGTATTGTGTATGAGACACTTGTACTATCTGAGGACCATGTCGCACAAATCCACGCAGCAACTTAACTACTTTTTACACAACTACACATGCATCAATTTCACCACCAATGTAGGCTCTGTAATAAAGTAGTGTGTTAATGATTAAAACCCCTTTTGTAATTGACTGCATGATGTGATGCTGTTTTCAGGTTGGTACGCATGACACAATGTTGAATGTAAACCCATTACTATATCTGAAGTGGTGTCAAACTTTGATGCCTCATAGAACCCAAAACATAATTTTCAAAACATGGGTCCCTTTTGAAAAATTAAAGGTTTCCAATCTCGCATAGTATACAAAATATTATCAGTGTCATTTTGAATCATCTGGAATATAAAAAGCCCTGCCCTATTGCCCTCTAACTTACAAAAGAGTATATTACCACACAAAATTATCTGTGTAAATGACAAATTGAAATTTTGTTTAAAACCCGCAGGATTTAATAAGACTAGTAAAATTAATATGCTTACCTGTGGTCTGATAAAATACAGATGGTTTCTGAAGTTGGGGTTTTGTAAAAATTTCCACACAGAGAAAGTTCGATCATATACTTTAAGAGCAGTTCGCTCTTTCTTAGTATTGCATAAGAAAGTTCCAAATAAATTGGAGTAGACATGCTGTACTAGTTTCACCTAAAAGAAATAAGACAATCGAAAACATTATACAGAAATAATACATTAATGCAAAGAGTTTTACAAATGTCTGTTGCTTATTATTTCCAATTTCTCCAAGTTAAAAAAAAATCACTTTTAAGGGTTTTACAATTTTTTTCTTATTTGTATGTTTAGGTTCCAATACAGTGGGATTTTTTTGTCACAACATTACACAAATAACTTGGCTATGGTTTTATAGAGAAAATAACATGATATCGTGGAAATGAAATTATTTCTATATTTGCTTATACAATTTTGATTTTCTGATTAATTATTATTTTAGTTTTATCCACCAATATCCATTTCTTATTGCTGTAATTCACTAAGCCTTTCAATCATAGGTAAATATTGGTGTTGCAACAAACTGACCCATGATGCTTTACTGACCCATGTATCCACGACTGTTTCATCAGTGCGTAATACCCCCCCCCCCCCCTCAGACCTTGAAGAAGTCGTCAACCCCCTTTGCTGATTACGACTGATAACAGCCACCCCACAACCCTTCAGAAAGTGGGCCTAAGTCACTTCAGGATATGGCTGCTCAGAGTAGATAGGGGTTGAACCTGCCATACCCAGTTTATAACCCTGTCCCCTTCAGATGGAATCTGTGTAGTTTACATTCCTGGTCAGCTCAACGTATGTAGTTAGGAGGTAGTACAGGCCACCATGTCTATTCCTCTCTGGGATAAAACACGTGTTCTCAACTACTTTGACTTTCCTTTCAATAGGTGAATGTGAAGAACCCACGTAAACACCACGCCCATGAGAGTGGAGCAGTACACTGGGTTTTAACCATATGATTTTACTGCCTAGTGTAGGATGGCAAGCTCCCCTTCAAGGACTTGCACATAGGATCAATGCACATGCTCGATGGCCACCCCTTCAGTGCACCCTGGTGTACCGTAAGGCAGAGCCATAACCACTAGGAAGACAACTTATAAGGAGACTAGAGAGCGAGGCCAGTTTGCACTCCGTCCAACATACCATTAGGTTGCCAAAGGGAGTGTTTGACTGATTCTGGAGGCCTGATGGGACAACCTGTCGCTGAAGGCAGTCGCAGCACCCCTCCATGCCTTACACCGAAAGGGGTGGTAAGGATCTGCAGGAGAGAAAGGCCATAGCAACATACAAAGTTACCTAGGGCTGCACCCCCTCCGATAAGGAATTGGACCACGATAACCTCCGAGACGGAGCTCACGCCGCCCGATAAGGCATTGGACCACGATAACCCCCGAGATGGAGCTCATCCCGCCTGATAAGGCATTGGACCATGATAACCCCCAAGATGGAGCTCATGCCACTCGATAAGGCATTGGACTATGATAACCCCCTGAGATGGAGCTCACGCCGCCCGACAGCTGGAGAGACCTCACCTCCTAGATCCCTTCCCTCATCTCTTTTCAGCCCTCAAGGATATGCTGGAGATGCCGCATCCTGTATCTGCTGCCATACGCCATGAGGAGGAGGTCCCGCTGGGCATAGCTTGTCCCCTGGTTACGTGGCAATCATAGCTGCTGCCAGGTCAAGGTGTTCTCCAACAGTTCCAGCCAACACAGCATCTTTGGACCAGCCAGCTCCATCGGCTCCTCCAGCAGCCAGTACCCACCTTCATGACCAGTACAACAGCCCAGCTGACCCAGCAGCCAGTACCCACCTTCATGACCAGTACAACAGCCCAGCTGACCCAGCACCGGGGCAGGTAATACTGTGATCGCAAGTCACCATACCCGGTGTGTGGCCCAGCCAGTATTCAATTTCATACACTGCCGCCAGGCAACTATACACTGGTAGAGCCCTTGCTGGCAAATCAGTTTGAACCAGCAATTGTTAACCTCATGTGTGATGGGCCTGCACGCTAAAAGCTAGCTCTAACTGTGACCTTGTTCCCGAGACTGTCATGTGCCAAAAAAAATTTTTTCTTCAGAAATTTACTGATGTTGATACATCATTTTATCATACATTGGGATGAATAAAAATCTCTCCATGCTTTATCATACTGGCAGCAGTGGTAAATGAGGCAATGGAATGTATTTTCAACAGCGAATAATGTTTCTCACATGTAGCGAACTTTTTTCGTGTGACAGTAAGATCTACTATGTACCGTTCACACCATTTCAAGCCACTTCATATGCAATGCACCATATATAGGACACTACTTGGAGGGTTAATGGTAGAAACAAGATAATTTTTGTTCTTCCCATAATCTGAAAACTTACATTAATCTTACTAACATTCTTGGATAGAGATTGTTGGTCATGGTTTCCCAGATAAAATACAGTACTTTGCTCAATTTCATTTTATTTCATATTTTAACTTAAATTTCTGTGCTAGGTGTATTAACATACATTTCGCTGTTATTTCAGTTTTATCGCTATTCACCATATAATCTTGGCTCTCTTCATGAGTGATAAAAAAACACAACCTGTTCACTCTGCAGATTATACAAAAATTAGTGAAATTTTTTTATTCATTATCAGATGTTCATTCACTACACAAATAAATTCATACTCTATCCCAGTGATAAACAAACTTCATGCAACAAAATATGAAAAAACATAGGCCATTAAATTTTTTCAGAGAGACCATCAATACATTGCGATGTACATCGTACACACTTGGTTAGACACTTAGGTATTTTATTTGACACACTCTAATACACATTTTAGTATCCAAAATCTCTAAATCAATAGGTCAAATAAAATTTATTACTTATTTAACTACTGTTCCAGATCGTGATCTATGTTTGTGTAATTCACTGCTGTGCTACAAAATAAAATATTGCTCAATTATTTGGAATAATTTTACCTTAACCAACATTTCAAAACTTGAAAGTATGACTTATATTTTAGACAAGTTTAAATTCACATCTTCAAATAACATACACCAGAAACACTAAATTAAGTTCACTTAAAGATAGCAAAGATAAATTAAATGGTCCTCTTGATATTTTGAATATGGTTGGGTTTAGAATGCCTTGCTGCACCAGTCGTAAAAATATTTCCCAACTATTAACATGAAGTCTGCAAGTACTTAAAAAAATTTGAGCTTGAGCCAAATACCTGCTTGCAACTTGGCCTTGGCTTGAAATATTTTTTCAAAAAAATTTGAGCTTCTATATCAATATTAGGTCAGCAACTGATTAGGAGAGTATTTTACTGTTAACAAAAGAAAACACACTGTTTATTAATGAAACATAAATATTAAAAAATTAGACATGTTCCCTTAAAAGTATTCTTCGGAAATATGGATATGAGCACTGATTAAATGCAAAATTAGACGAAAACAGGGTCCACCTAAGATGCAGTGCCTAATAAGGACAGTTTGTTAAATGTTTGCTATAAAATAAGACATTATTTATTTAAAAGTTAGATGTGCCACTATTAAAAATATTCCTCAGAACTCCATACATAAACACACAAATTCCCATAAAAATGTATATAAAAACCAAGTAGCAAATCGGCTAAAGATGCAGACGAGATAGTTAATTAGAAAAGTTAAGATTATTCATTGGCAGAGACCTGAAAAGTTTTTCATTATTTTCCTAGGCTATTTTTTATCACTTAATTTATTAAATGCAACCTTAAATTACTCATCTGTATGTAATAACGATGTATAGAATAACACAAATAACGTAATAAACGTAGCATATTTAGCATGACGTTTAATAATCACTTTTTTTTTTTACAGAAACTGTAGGTAAATAAGGTTATTTAAACATAAAAGTGCCAGATAACAAAATTAAGACAGTCCTAAATTATACGCTTTTTAAAAGTCAAATTTCCTAAACACCAAATATCGAAAAAACAGTGCCACATTCTAATTTTGGGGGGGGAGAGGGGGAGGGGGAGGGGGAGGGGGAGGAGAGAGAGAGAGAGAGAGAGAGAGAGGGGAGAGGGAGACAGACAGACACACACACAGTACTAGAAATGGCACAATTTTTAATGAGATCAAAACATAAAAAAATTCTAAAAGTAAAAATTACTAGTTCCCTAATCAAAAGACATCTGGTGTGCCCGAGGGAAGTGAATTTGAAACAACAAACTATTTGGAGCGTCTAGACACATTACCAGAGGGCTTGGTCATCTGGTGATGTGGTGGTGCCAGATGGAGACACTTACCCTGGCATGATGGTCAACTTCCTTGCTTAGTGAATGGTGGTAGTCTAATTAGTGGTGGAAATTATGGGTTTGATAAATCAGAGGGGTGAGGCCTCTCCATGATGTGGGCTGTTTGAACTCGGCACTGCTCAGTTGAGCTATTGCTGAGGGCAGTAGGCGATAGTGTTTTGCAAGTAGAATTACCTTCAGAGATGTATGCAGCCATTTTCAACCTTCACCACACACGTCCTTTCCAGGAGTACGGTATAGGGGTTTAGGTACTAATACAGCATTTCTAAAGACGAGCACTTCCCTACTGTGTACTTGTTACACAGGCAGGAACTATATCAATTTCTCCCTTCGTCCAGCCCTAGCGAGAGCGGTGGAGAGCCAGTGGTTGGTTTAAGCTACTTGACCGGAAACTCGGGTGTGGTATCCACAGGAGTCCGTCACTCCCAGTTATTTCCAGCACTCTTTATGGTCTCTTAGATGGTGGTGGGGTACGAAATAACCGAGCCTGCTCAATTCACCTGGTGGAGGAGTTTCTAGTGGTACAGACTACTGAATTCTACCAGTTTGGCAGAGCTTGGGTGGCCACTTCAGATGTATATTTATTTAGCTTTGTGCTTGTTGGTTTGCAGGCTTCACTTTGGATGGTGAGCTTACGTAGGAACAACACATTACTTCAAGAAAATTAGTATGTAGAGAAGAGTTTCAAACTCGCATGTTATATTAGGGAAGTATTAAAACCCTGTGGCTATGTACTACCTCCTTAGCTTATTAAACTTGACACAAAAGTTTAGACTAACATAAACTGCCAGGCGAAGTCAACCTGGTTCAAAAGCTAGGAGGACAGGTGATAATACTGTTAGTTAAAGTAATACAATGACTTTAGCCTAACTATCTCAGGTTTGTTCTGAAGGGACAGAAACGAGGTGGACATCTACCAGAAGGGTAGTGTCAGCAATACCAGCACTACTCGGTGGGCAGGCAGGTCCTGAAGGGTCTGTGTCGTGACCGTTACCGGGTTCTGGGGTCTATACCAGGGAGCGATGTCTTCAGGAGCCGCCATGTGTAAGGTTCAGTCTCCCAGAAGCAGAGGGCCTGTGGCGGCTGCAGAAGTGGCTTCTGGTTGGTGACGTCTTCAGCTGGTAGAGATTCCGGCCTCAGAAGAGCGGTGGAATCTGCTGACATACCAGCCAAGCACACCCCTGATGAAAAGCTCCGGCACTATACGAGAGGGGTGGAGGAGCAGATACTGAAGAATGCTGGTCATGCCAGCCCTTTTATACTAATCTCGTGTAGAAGCTCGAAGGCGAGGGGTGAAGGGAGTGATAGCCTTGGCCGCAGGGTTTGAAAATTAAAAAGTGCTGAGGCAGCTCTTTATACCTTATCTCGGACATAGGTCATTGGTAGAGTGTGTGCTGCTCTCCAGTGTCGTGCTCTAGAACTAACATCAACTTCACTGGAGGGAGAGATGGCTAAGTCAGACAGTACAATCTTCGTTGGGGTGTGTTGACGTGATGGCTTTTTGGCGATTCTGGGTGAACAGTACAATCTAGGATCACGTGACTGTAATGGCATCCAACATTGTGCCGGTGTGTCCTGTACGCATGTGTCCCGCTTCTTCAGTACTGTTGAGGAGTAACTGGCCTGCCCAAAGGGTTGAACATTGTGCTCACCATCAAAGATGTGGAAACGCATCACATGCCACATAATTGTCAACACTTCCACATTTTCTTCTTTAAGGTTATGTCTCTTGTCAGACACAACAAGGTTGTAACAGCTTAAGAGATGCTCAGAGTCAACAATGTTGGTGGGCATTCATACAGCTCTCTAAGCTCCTCTAGCCAATTCTTTGTTTGTAATCAGTGCAGACAGAATTTTAACTATGTCTACTTCACTGTCAATTTTTCGTGTAGATTCACATATTTCCTTCACACACTCATAACCTTTAAACAAATCAGTTTCATCCAGTTCCCCTAATTCAGGAACACTCTTCAAGAAATTAACCACATTTTCTGATTTGTTTAAAATAATGTTTACAGAGTTGAACAATTAATGAAATGTACTAACAATTTTAGCTGAGGGATCACTTTTCATAAGCATTTGAAATTTGTTTAAACACAGTGATGCTGCTTGCTTGCAAGTTAAAAACAACATATGCTATGTCAGCACTGTTGAGTTTGGCAACACAGCTATCATTTTCAAAAAATGGAGAAAACACTCCCCTTGACACAAGTTCATATATTAATTAATTTTGTCCAAGTCTCAATGCAGTGTGTGAGAAGTGGGATGTTTTGGACCCTCAAGCTTTTTTTAAATACATGTACCAAATCACAAGGATGGTGCTTCAAGAAGATGGCCTGTGCCAAAATATAGTAAAATCTCAATTTACTGGGGGCAGCTTAACCATGGAGACACCAGTTCAAAGTCAATACTGAACAGTGCCGCCAGTCACGCACCACTACTATTAATAACCCACGTGCATGCTGTTACAGGCTATTCACGGTAAAGTGAGCACTTCTGAAAGCCCTTTCATTTGGAATAATAGCTTAAAAAATTTATTTAATTTTAGCCTTAGACGTTAACTTTCGGTATGGTGGAATAAACACACTGTGTTTATTACATACATGGCAATATTTATTTTAAAAAGGTGGTTCAAAGATAAAAAAAAGCTGGAAGAAAAAAGTAACTAGGGCTTCAAAAGTGCTCACTTAACTGTGAACAGCCTATAATTACCAGGCTGCAGTCAAGTGATGCGGTATTGATTTTAATATTAAGAGTGTTTGGTACAATATTTACACACTTGTTTAAACAGTGAATATATATGTGAAGCTTGAAGTATTAGGAATTCGGGGAAATTGTCACACAACATATTTTCTCCCATAACATTAATTTCACAATTAAAATTGGCATCTGCTCATCAAAAACCTATGATTGTCTAGTTTACAGAAGTTTGTACATATACAGAGGCTATTTATAAATCAACCATGGCACTGAATCTGACTGCATGACAAAACATCACATTAACATAAATATTATTTGCAGTAAAAATTGTTCCATAGTAAACAATGCACGGTTTTAATAAATAAATAACAATTATTTTCACTGTCGCTGAAGTGGGAGGGGAGTCAGGACAAAACAAAATGGAGAACTGGCCTTAGAAAGGCTTGGCGATTGCAGGCCAAATCCAATTATTAGAACGTAGAATCGCTTCACACAAATATGTTAAGTAAAATATTTATAGAGCTCGAGGTAAATTTAAAACTCTGAGAATTTGTTAGCATATTTGCATTTCACACAAAAAATTAGTCACAGAATCATTTCATGGGGACATGGTTTCCGAAGCAAGCCATCCATGCTTGCCAATATATGGCAGTACGGTTGCCTATTTCGCTGCCATGTCGCCAAAGTATATCTAATACTCCCTTTTAAAATTTTTTATCTCATGTGGGCTCAAAAAAACCCAGGATTGAAATATATTAGGTTAAATTACTGTAGAAATACTTGGAAAATACTCAGTGATAGATGTGCTACCTCTTCCAATTACAGTGGAAACACTATCCATCAAACACGAATGGATCGAAAGTCTGTACCTATAGAAAATTTTCTGTGGTCCCGACAAAATTCCTATGTAAGTACTGATAAAAAAAATCAGTTCTTGCCAAACTCAAATTTTAATTTCTACCTCATCGATCGAACAAAAATTTCTGTGCCATCATCGGAAATTACATGCTCTGATCATTTAACAACGAAGTATAAACAAAAAAGTATAAGTATCAACTGTACTTACCATATCATACAAAGTTGGTACACAGTACATTATGTACACATGAACAAGTAATATTAGTAGAAAACACAAAATAAATTTTCAACACAAATAGTTTTCACTTATGTGTTGCTGCCCTGCGTTTAGTCCTATTTATGTAATTTACCACTTCCAAAATAACCTGTTGTTGATTTTGTCACAATGTCGCACTTAACTTGTACTTTGTAACAAAAAATAACAAACAACAACAATAGACAACTTAGACTACACATAATCAATTTAGAGAGCACAAAGTACAAGAAAACTGGAAAATGTGGAAATACAGTACCTATGTGTATGAAATATTTACTGCATACGTTTTATTAGACTTTCAGCCAGCGATTGGAATGTTTACAGTGGCAGCCATGTTGGTACTGCCAGCAAGCAGCCACAAGTAACAGCGCTGTAATATTTCTGAGATAATTTACAAGGCGATGTTGTCAACAACACCCACAATTTTTTTACTTTAATATATTTCCAATTAAAATTATGAGGGGGGGGCCTATTCACTACATTTTATCAATCACAATATTCAAAACATTTTTATTTCATACAGTACATTTATACAGATGCACGACACATTTTACACCTAAAGAAAGCACATTCCAAATAACCGACCTGGCAAACTAGTATGAGCAAGTCAATTAATATTACCAACAATAACTGAAAGCAGGACACGTGGAACTAGCAAACGTTGACCGGACCTCAACATACCTCCAGTACCACGCTCCTAATACAGTCAACCCGATTCTACAAGAAGCCATAATGTCATCGCGCCTTCCCGAGGAAACATAACTTCATTTGCTGCACCCACTAGAAAGACAGTGCACAGTTCAAACTTTGTGCCGCTGTAGGAGCAGGCCAATCAGCAGAGAATCACAGTCTCCACAAGCACCTCTGGACCTGCTATGGCAACACCTCGTACTGAGCGCCACACCAAAAAGGAACCATGATTCATACATGTGACGACAAACGCTCCACCCCTTGGAGGTGGGGTTAATTTCCTCGCACCCCTCTGGGCGCCCAAAGTAGGGAAAGATTTGTACAAGGAGCACCAACCACGCCTCAGGAGTTGCTCTTCCTCCTCCGGCTGAGAAGATCTAGGACAGCATCCGCAGCCCCAAATCTGTCTCGCTACACTCAGCCGCACTGGTAACCATGCTAGTGGACAATGACTATGCCATCACTCCAAAGGACCGTCACCATCCTATGAGCCAGCCACTTCTTCAGGCACCTCCAGCAACCCAGGGTTGTCAATGCCACCTGAGGTTACCAACACATCATCCTGAAATCCCCCCGTTCCCAATCCTTTTACCATTCCAGGTAATACAGGGTCATAACGATGTTGTCACTTACAGCTATCCCCTAAGGCTTAGCCCGGCAATGTCTTCACCACGTTGAGGTGAAGGATCCTCTTCAATTCCACGCCTAGGTCCCTTACAGACAAACCCGGAATTAGGGCTAGGAGAATCCCACAGGCTAAAACTAAATATTTTATTCTATTAAATAATTCCTCACACAAATATTACAGATATATTTGTATATTCACAAGTAGCCTTCATCAGAGTTTTATTACACTTTTAACTGCCGCAGTTAAATATAATTGTGTTGCATATTTATTCTTGTGTTTATTCCATGTAACAATTCATTCTGTTTTTGTACTGTGTACTTCATACATTACGTAGGTGGAATAAACATATTATTTGTCCAATTAATTTCCTGGATCTCGTCACTCCTAAATATTAGTAACTTCGTGTCCCTAATGTGTTTTTATGAACCATCTTAAATGATTTGAATACGTAAGGTAACACCAGTGTCGTGAACCATGCCTTACGGAAAATAATTGTAACACCAAGCGGCAGCCCGAGTTTGGCGAAGGTAATGCAAACTGTATTCCTGTAGGTAATCTTCAGAGGAGCCCTTCACTAGGAATTCTATACACCCTGGTATTAAGACTGTCCCCGAGACTCTACTATACAACCCTTCAGGCTGGTGAACGGCCAGAAGGAATTATGTGGTGAGTCACGTGTGGCATAGCCGTATACCCACATGTACACAATAGGACCAAAATCATAACCGGTTTCATCTTACGTACTTTTAACAGAAAGTTTCTTAAAACAGCCTCATGCAGTGCAAGCATCAGCAAGGGTCAAAACAGAGATTAAAAAGAGCGCTCCAACTTGTGGAAGCCGCGATAAATAATAATCCCACTCTTGTCACATCAGAAAGTAATACTTTGTTTACACAGCCTACTATAGGCCCAGGTCAAATAACATTGAAATATCTTCTTATATTATATTTTGACACTGCCAAATTGGGAATAGAGGCTTCACCATTAACTGTGGCAAACATTCCTAATCCTTCACTCTCTCCTCACACCTCACCAAGCAGCGAAGGCACTTCGCCGCAACCAGCATTGGCCGCTGTTCCGCAGCCGGCCACTCCAGTGCAGCCACCAGAGGAGAGGAGAGCGCCGCTGCCCCATTTACCTTACGTAATCTGACGGAGAAGTGTCTCACCAGCTATGCTTGAATTTGCCCCTATACATGAACCAAAACGCCCCACGTTATACACTGTCTTTCTGCCCAAGTGGGAATAATCCCCTTTGGTATGATCACAGCGGATTTCGCTGCACAATATTTGAAGGCCACTGCAACCACTCGTACAAGAACAGTGTATGATCGAACATAAAGTCAAACTGCTTGTCGGGGTTACAGTCCCCAAGTCATCAACCAATAATAACACCTCAAAGTTCCTGATTACCAACCTAACCTTCTAGCGTGGGGGTAAGTAACCTACAGTCGAGTTAGCCAGGGACTTTTGTGTGACCTCCAGGTGACAAACCCCTGATTAGTAATTTGTTTGGGGTTTCTGTCAAGTAATTTACATACGTTGGTATTGAGGTTTATTACCTCAGTCTCAGCTCACAGTGGAGCAGATTAACACCAACCCTCCTCCCCTATGGTACACTGGAATAACTACCCTTGTATCAGGTGGCTTCAAATTAGATTGGCGCCCAATGTGGGGCATAACTGTCAATAGCGCTGACTAGGACAGTTAGACCTAGCCAGACACACCTTGGGACAACCCACTGACATGCGGCATAGCCATCGAAGCACTGACGTAAAGACAGGGTAAGCCCGCCTCAATTCATGCAATGACGCTGAGTCATCTTGAATCGAGAGGCCTTGCATAGTTTACATATAACCCATGAGGTTATAGTGGAACGGACAGACGTCCGTCTCCATACAACCACAACAGTACTAGTTTTAGCGCCGAGCAGCATCATGCATAACAAACGTGACCACCCTGATAACTTCATGGGAAGTAATTACTACCAGCAGAACTTTGTACGGGTCTGATGACCAAAGAGCTCAACACTACACTGGCCTTCCAAATTTAGCGATCGCTAAATTGAAAAAATGTAACCTACCAGACTTAAGGGAGTTCATTAGTTAAACACCCTGTGGCACCTAACACAACACCATCATGTCCATTTCAGGAGGCAGCGACCAACAAACACAAGACCAGATGTAAAACGTTGCATATTAACCTGCTACGGCACAGAGACATATTTAATCCACTGTGCGTAGTGCCGTGTATTTTCATCATACATGTATCAGTTGGGAAGACCCTCTCCAACTAATTAACACCTTGGAATACAGTTGTGTATCCTGCCAGACCAGACATCCAGTCAGATGCTATGGATAGACTGTGAAGGTCGAGGCACCTTTGTTACACGGTACATAACCTGTATTCAAAGGTTTCACTTAGCATGCCTAGGCTGGCCAGACGAGCCCTTTACTCGTACCAGTCAGTCCTACCATTGTGATATATGTCAGAGAGGTTTGACATACTGACCCAGAAATTCCAGTTTGAGGTATAGCCCCGAACTATCACACTACTCCACCAAATTTCAATTCTCGGAGTTCAGTGGATGACCACAAGAAGACCCCGTAGCATTTCTACAGGAATGTGAAAGGGAATTCTGCAAGCACCACATACCTCGTAGACAATGAGTGCAACACACCCAACAATAAGTCAAGCAATGGTGGGACAAATACAGTGAGTTTGTACAAACCTGGGAACAGCTGAACCATAGGCTGACCTCTCAGTTGTCTGGAGAGGAAGTCATCACCCAGCTTATCGCCGATTTTCACACCGAAACACAAGGCCTAGAGGAGGAGGCTGAAATTTACATTAGACGAAATGTCCAAATGTAAAGTCCCTCTATACAGCTGAGAGTGAAGCGAGCTGTGTATGAATCACCGCATACAGTTTGCTCCGCTCTCTGCGTAGCTTCCTCATCGTCCCTAAACCCCAGACCATAGAAGAATTAATTGAGCAAGCAAGAGAGGATGAAAGGAACTCCAGCGTGCAAGCCCTCCTGGGCAGATTAACACGTGCCGGCAAGGTCGTGCCCTCGCCCCCTCCTCCCGCACAGAGGAAACCCGACAACTCGTCACCTCTCTTTCCCTGCGCCAGGATCGCATGAAGGGACATTGCAACATGGATTACCCCGCTTGGCCGGGTCGGAGAGAGGAAATGACAAACACCCGGGCACCTGTCTCATCACCATGCCCCGGCAAGCTTAAGGACCCCACTCAAGTGAACAACACTCCAATTAAACTCCACGCCCTTAGTTACCAGTGCTCTTCCATGGGTAACTTCATAAGGAATGACCTTTCAATGCCTAGCGAATGAGCCCACCTACCCCATATGGGATGACCTGTGCCATGGACTCAGTCTAACCTCCCCTGCCAAGTAGGAACAGAGATAACACTCACCATAGGATCGTGCAATTTAATCGGGACACTTCCTGGGTCGCAACAAATCTTGGGGAACTACTGATCTTGGGGAAGACCTTGTTGTGAAGGTAACATTGTATACAAGACTGTGGGCAGCGTCAGAAGTCCCTGTGGCGGGATGGATGTCAGATGCTTGATTGGAAGGTAAATCCAATTCCGGCTACCCCTCCTTTCGCCCCAACCTGCCTCCTCCAGCTTCGAGTGAAAACACCTGTATGGCACTGAAGGTCACCGGGGAGACACCTCCGTCAAACCATTCCGCCACCCCTTAACAGTAACTGCAGTCAGGCCTGACGAGTCCGATGCTGACGGGCCCTGCTGCAACTGCGAGACAGTTCACCTCCCCCACCTCCTGCCACGAAGTCAAGCAGTCCAAGTTCCGGAAGCTTGAACCACCGATGGGCCGTGGACGAAGGATTCATTACCCTAATGAAGACCAGGGCACCCTAACAAGACAGGACTGTTCGAGCGACATGACCACTAGGTCACTGCCATCAAGATCCCGTCCTTTTGAGGTAATTATCAGGTATTGCGGCCCTTTAAGGGGCACATTACCGAAGGATCACACCTCGGCCCCTTGCAGGGAAATTCTGAGTCCTGGGGAAAGGAGAGGCATGTCTACACAAACACGGCCTTCGGCTCGTAGCCCCGGCAACCGGCAGATGTTGGATGAGTGCAAGGAAATATTCCTTTGAAAGCCCAGTATTCTTCAGTTTATTATGGGGATGCCCTCAGGGTGGAAATGTCCTGCAAGAGGCCTCCATAACCCCGCTAACTGGCCATAGTGTAAAGACAGAGTGTACCTCTGGACCCTGCCCACTGAACCAAACGTAAACTATGTCAAAGGTTTGATGGTCTCCCTTGCTGTTCAATTGATCTACATGGAATGGACAACCGCAGGTGGCCCACCATCCAGAAATGCCAGGGCCACTGATCCTCCAAGGCCTAGGGCTACAGCCTCCACGACCATTGTCAAAGGGGGCGGCTCAGATAGTCCACGATGGGGTATTGGCCAGTACCTCATGCTCAATCACCGCATCTCCAAGCCGAGATTCCGCCAGCACAGCTCGAACCCAGGAGTGAGGTTAGAACATCTCCAGTGTGCTCCCTCCTGCGGTCGAGCCAGCTTTGGTACCAGTTCCCACCAACCGTCAAGCATCATCAACCAGGTGGGGACAGCATCAACAGTAATTATAACAGACGACCAGCCAAAAGTTCCTCCCCAAGAGAAGAGTGCCACCTGCGACCGAATTGACGATACCTCGGTTGGTACGGAGTCAGCCGCGATTGAACCCGGCACCCCAAAGGGAGAACTAACAATGCGGACCAGCTGAGTTTTCAGGTTGCTGGGCTTCTACCGAAAAATCCCTTGGTGGCCCACACCAGCTTACCGGAGGACAACCTTGCCACAACTTCCACCACGTAAGCAAGGACAATTACAGAAGAAGGGGCAACATAAGACATACCGCCTCCAATAAGCAAATGGTGAGTGAACAAATTTTCCTTAGTAAAACACCACAGGTTGCATAGCTGTCCCTATGCTGCAAGGCTAATGAACAGATTTTGTATAACCTAACCAGCCATGTTGCAACACATACAAAAGGGAGAAACAGTATTTAAGTTCAACCTCCCTTAAAGCAGAGAAACATTTGTGACAGAAGGGCATTGGAAAATGTGCACACATCATTAGCCAGTGACAACCCTACATCACAATGTAAAATCTACATAGTGCTAGACCACGACACCAGTAACTGGAAACTGCACATCCTTTGTTAACGTGAACAAAAAAAAGTTAAGATTGAAATAAATAAATTGAGGGCAGTATAAAACTGTGAAGTTTTTTAAATCTAGAGTCGAACCAGGGACATGTATATGTAATCAGCTTTAATAATAGAACAAGACTATGAAAAACAGCAGGGCTTCAAGCAATGTCTTGAATTACTGTGTTGTTTATATTGACGGACGTATGCAACACATAATTGGCACAATTGCTGAGGAAGCAGGAATAATTTTGCAATTCATTACACATGCTGTAAATTGCCTAGTTTGAAATGGTTGCAGTATCTTTTCTTGTATACCAGAAGTACTACTTTCCTTGTTTTGTATGTTGTAATTAGTACATTTTTAAGTTGTGTAATAAGAACTACACTTGAGTGGTAATAGTATTCACCTCAAAGGCATATTTTCAGAACGTATGACAAGGTTTAACAATCCTAAAACTCTCCGCCAGCGTGTCTTATTGTATGAGAATCCATTCATGTTAGGGTTAAATTTGCACAAAAAAAAAGGAGTGTACAGTTGAATCTTGATGTATCGTTATCGCATGTATCGATAAACTGAATCCACGAACAACTTTTTGTTGTCCCAGTGAAATCTCTATGGAAATAATGTTAACATAAACCGCTTGCATCGTTTATCGCATCGAGCACCGATCAAAGTATTTTTTGGGTCCCTCCACCTAATATTTCCCGCAACTATAGTTTTTAAGCTGGTTTTTTATGCAAACGCCTAGTAACTGGATGTGAAATACATCACGCGCGCTGCCGTTTATAACTACTCTGCGGCACAGCGCTTCATCTGTGTCTTCCCAACAAGTCTCTCTGAACACTGCGGCATGGTGCGATGAGCGAGTCCGATTGCTACTTCGTCTACATGCCTCAGAGAGAGGAAGTGGTTACCTATAGCAATGAGTGTGGCGACCTAGCTTCCTCTCTCTTTCTGTGGCGCACCTTCCTTCATTCCTCCCCTTACATGCCACGAGAGGGGAAGCTGGTGTCTAGCAAAAGAAAAAAAAAAAAAACTCTCTCGGCTGTGCTGCGCGGGCTAGCCTTCACAAGTCAGCTTAGAGCAAATGTGTGCCTGGCGAATGTAGACATATAATCAAGATAATGTGTCACTCAAAATAGTCGCACCTATCATCACTTGTATTTCAAAGCAGATGCTTTAGCTTGAAAATTTTTCACAAAAAATTTTAACGAGGAATTATTATTTGAAAAGATGTTTTCTTTTGTGAATAAAGGCCACTTTTTCCCGTAAGGTTGGTGTTTCATTGTATCTGGCATAAAATCAACATGATTTTAAAACGTAATATTTATTTAACTCAAGGGGCAGCACCTTTGTGATTAAAATTATATGCCTAGAAGCATACACTTGACCTTTCCTTGTCACCAAAACATTGTTTGTACATCGAGCGACTTGTATTCGAGCGACTTGTATTAATTTTCAGTTACTTCTTGTGGGGAAATCGGAGGATTTATATTAATTAATTTCAATAGACACACCTTTTGAATAAACTGATAAAATGTAAGGGTCTATTCGACATCTTTTGCCATCTATTAATGGGTAGGTATACACCGTGCCGAGTGCAGTGAAACCCGTGAGAGGGGAAATCAGGGGACGTGGTTTTGAATGATTAATTATTAAAGACAGCAAAGAAATAAATTATAATCACCTTATTTATTGATTTCTGTCTCAAAATTACAAGTTTTCTTTGCAGTGAAATATAATTAATTACTTTAAAAGACATACATATGTCACACGCGCAAGGTGTTGGCACTTGGCAAGTAGCGGCACGGAGCGGTAAGCCTCAGCCACCGTGTATTCACTGCCCGATCAATAACTTCCAGGCACCCCTTAGCTGATAAAGAGCGCAGGAAAAAAATTTGACTTGCATTTGGTGTCATATTATTTTCATTTTTAGAGCGCTTGAAAGTTTCACAGATAATGTACAGCTCTTACTATACTAAACATAAAGTTTTGTAAGGTTAGAAGTCGTATTTTATTTATGTACATGTCAGAAACCCCATCTACTGAAATCCTGCATGTATGAACATTTTTTGGCAGTCCACTGAATAACGACAGAGGATAGATTATTTCATTTGTTTTATCACTATAAACAGATTTTACTTGATATTTATCATCAACGCCAACAACCTCTATATAATTTTGTTCACTTGGAGATTTTAACAAAGCATTCATCATTCTTGAAGTTATTCCAGGCTTATCAATAGCCTGAACAACATTTCCATGTTTTGAGATTTTTACTCTAGAAAATTGAAAAGGAAAAATGTTAAAACAAACATCAATATTATCTAATTTTGTATATTTTACCTCATCTCCAACTTTCTCTCTCTTTAGTTACCAGTATTGTTGAAAAACATAAGTACCATATGGAAAAGAAAATCCATCACCTATAGGAATATCAAATACAATTCTATTATTTATTGTAAACATTTACATTCCCCTTAGTTTGATCCGTTTGAGGAAAAGTTTACCTTTCAAAACTCTCAATTAGAAATGGATCAAAGTTCGAAAACTCAAGCCGAGCCAAGCTTTTACTATTCAACTCGGCATGAAACTCAAGCCAACATTACCATCTCGCCGATTCTCGGCTCGATAATCAAGCCAACTTCAATGAGGCTGCTCACGACTAGGAAGTACCACATTTGCACGTGTATAGCGCATCCTATTTTCCCAAAATAAGGGAAAGCATTTCTGGGGTGCATGCTATACATAGGAAAAAAAAGAGGAAGGAGAAGTGGTAGCCATAATTTGTCTGGGGATGTTGAGGGAAGTGGTGGAACTGTCTGTTGTCTTACATCACTCCTCTCCCTTCTTTTACTCTCACTCAGCGACCCTTCAGTTACGTATAGGTCACAACCCCGCTTTCTCCCCCCAGCATCCTGTCACACCGCAAACCAAAGCTGCCACGTGTTTACGCCCCCCACCCCTCTGCAATAACACCCAGATGTTGCTGGTCAATAATTTTGCCAAGCCCTCTTTGTTTCTGTGGCAGAGGCTAGAGAACTACCGATCAGGTGGGTTGAGAAGGGACGTGGCGACACATTTTTTCTTTTTTTTAGATAAGGGTAATGTGATATTCTTGAAGAAGAAGAAAAAAAACCTGTCACTGCTAAAAGTAGAAAGGAGAAAAATGAAGACGGAAGTGTTGAGTAGTATGAGCACGAGGTTTTCCGATTTTTTTTATTTTGGCTTCTTAAACCCAAGTTATTTAATTAAAGTATTTCCCAAACATATCACAATCACCACACATTAATGTAAAAAAGAATAATTTGTTCCATACTTACTAACAGGGCACCACAAATTGTTGGTGCAATTTTATTAACAAAAATTTTTTTCCCTGGAACTTAAAAGTATGGTGCATGCTATACACGAGTGCTCTATACACAAGATAAATACATGAAACCTCATAGTTAAAATCCCATTTATGTCAATTTCCTATATCAGTCTATTTTTTTTGGACGGTCAAGACAAATATCCTATATAAATAATGTTTAAAAAAACCTGCATGCTATGACCCTTAAATCATTAATTTACCAGCATCCATCAATTAGATATTGTCCAAAACCGAAATATATACAGAACAATTCTTTACCTATGAAATACTACAGTAGATTTTTGATGATTCATTACAGTTATTTACATTTCAGGCATGTCGCTTCGGTACATTAACCAAAGATTTTCCGCATCATTTGGTTTTGAATACTACGTGAATGCAAAACACAGAAAATCGATAACTGATGCTATTGATAGTATCGTTAACATTCCACAAGTTTTTCTTCTTCTTTGTATGCCTTTACGGCATTCGTAGGTTGGTGATGAGAAACCATCTCAAAATCTTACATCTTCTTACATGTTTACTGTATTCATATGTTGGCGGCAATGAGAACAAATTTCACAATCTCCAACACTGTATCAAACGTTCTATAGCCTTGTTTGTTATTGTAAAAGGGATTTGGAATGAGGTCAGAACCCTGACAGTACATAATTTAACGGGCGTGATTATTATCAGAAACTATGGGCTGCATGATTGGCTACAATTGTAAAGGTTTGAAAAAGACTTGGCAAGTAATGATTGGCAAAAATTGTTGCAAATAATTAAATTGTAATCATTTTTACTGAGGGATTTATGTAACATTTTTATACAAATATATTTTATCGTAATTTAGTTTTTGATGAATTTAATTCTGAGTTATTTGTTTTATTATGCGAGAGACATTTTAATCAAGCACCCTTAAGCTAATTTCTTTTGATTATGTTTGACTAATTTTTAACAAACATATAATTTAAGAATTTTTGTTGACTGAATCGAAAAATGATCCAAACATGAGCCTAATATATTGGTGCCATATAGCTTAGGCTCGACCGAGCTCTAAGTTATTATTTTTTTATTGACTTTGATTGACATCATTATTCTAAAGTATGGCTTGCCTTGGCTCGAGGCTCTGAAATTGAGGCTAGCCCATCTCTACTATCAATACTTTTGTAACTCATTTATTAGAAAAAAAATTGATATATAAATGAATGATTCACCAAAGGGAGTTTCTAGAGTTAAATTACTCACAGAAAAATACAAAAATTATAAAAGTAATAATGAAGCAGATTATAAAAGAAATAATACGAAAGATCTAACTTAAATTCATGAATTATGAAATATTGGTAAAAAGGTAGAACAAGTAAATGCAGAAAATAAAAATTTAATAACAATGCTAGTTCTCATAGCAGTAAAGAATCTGGATTATCCATCAACACCAGAATAAATATAATTTGAAAGAGAATTATTACGAAAACATTAATATTCTAATTTAGAAGAGCAAATGGTAATCGTACCCATAAAAAATTATACTTGAATTCTGGGAAAATAAATTACCAAAAGCATTAATGATTTTAATACAATGTATGGTTTGCAAGGAGATGAACATAATTTTTATATTGGAGATACAAAAGTAATGATTAGCGACAAGAAAAATTCGTGATTGTGACAATTTCAAGAATTCACACGAAATTAGGGGAAAACGCGAAAAATTGGCATGGAAAAAAAAAAAAAATGAAATTTCCACAAATTTTTTGTATATTATGCATGGAAAAGCGTTTTTATATATTTTTATGTTTGTATTCATTTAGTTAAACTCAACAGAAAAAGGCCACGCTCACAGAAATCGACGAATGTTCTAAAACTGTAGCAAAATTTGAACATGATGTTCATAAACAAAACGTTCGTGTGGATACACAATGTAAGAAAATGGAAATTATAACCTAAAAAAATAGAGGCGGGACATTCAATAATTTGATACTGGGACGTTTCGAAAGTATCGAGTATCGGGTTGTGCATATAAATATATTTGATGCGTGACATGTAATATCGATCGATACATGTAAGACTTGGTTCACAATTTTTTTCCCTATTGTTATTTGTCACGAAGCAGTTTACTATTTTCGGAAAGTTGAAGTGTCATATTTATTTAACGAGTCGGCTATTTATTTTGTATCGATGACAGAAACGTGTAGTAAGGATTGCTACCGAACATGTATTCAGGAGTAGCAAATAGGAATTACGAACAGTAAATCAGTGGGCAATAACGTATTTTGAAATGGTTATTAAAATGTTTGAAATGTACTTTGCCTAGAAAACAACCATTTCAACTCTGTTTTGCAGTGTAAAATAACACGTTTATTGTAAGGAAAACAAACTATCAAAAAATATTTACGTCCCGAATGTGTTAAAAAATTAGAATTGGTACAAACTACATATATACTGTGTTTTCTTTCGGTGAGGTTAAAACTTGACAGGTTATATAATAATTTGAACGTTTCTTTCATATGGGCAAATTTTCAACTCGTCCATTAAAACAATATGTAATAAAAAATTACACAGTCTTTTAAGAAGAGGTGCATGACAAAAAAACTCTGTCTCATGAAAAAGGTTAAACTAAAGTGTCTCCAACCCCATCTAATCCACTAGCAATAAAATTAAAGTAACCCCAGCAGTATGACTTTACAACATTACAAAAATAAGGTAGTTTGCAATGGCAATGTGCATTAATAATAGAATTTGTTTACATCATTGTTTTAGTTATAGACAGAACAACAAACTGTGGTACAAGGAATCATTGTGGCCGTGCTAAGTTTTTAGAACTGTCAAAATTTATGAACTTATATTCAGTTTTCTGAATGCAAGTACATTTTTCACTATGTGGTTTGTGTGTGTACAATCTGTGAAAACAAACAACGCAAAACAACTTTAACAGAATAATAAATTTATCTTACTTTTGGTAGTGCCAGAATTGCTATTGTTTTTCATCAGGTGATAAACAATTCACACATTTCCTCTATCTGCCTACAATTTTTGGTAAAAAAAAAAAAAGGCAGGAGAACAACGTGATGTATAGCTGAATTTAATTTCAATATTAATGTCTCTGTGTAAATTATCCAGAATTTTCTAAGGGTATCTTGACAAGTGGGGTTGCCATGTGCAAATGCAGTTCTCAAAATACAGTTCTGTCCTTAGTGACCAGCGGCAGCGCCTTAATGCATAGAATGTTGCAATTCTCAGAGAAATATATTTTGAAGGATGAACATTGTTTCAATGTGTATTCATAGTTGTAGACCAAGAATTTGCATTTGGTGTAGTCAACTTAAGAACATAAGAAAATGTCTGAAATGTTATACACCCCTGTGCAGCTATAAATATAATTATTTATAATTTTGGACAAACAGAATCAGGTACTATGGGGGGGGGGGGGGGGGGGGGAAGAATTAAGAATTTATATTGACGGCATTAGGTGAGACACGAGACAAACTATGACACAAATACTTACTGGTAATATGGGCGCCAGCGGTAATTCCCTATCACCGCACTATTGAGACTCAGGGTTCTCAGGGATGCTGTGGGTTCTGTGTGTCCGTCTCACCCGTGCGTACTAACACGTAGGCAATACTAAATTTTTAATAAAATCACAGAAATAAACAATTGATAAAACATAAGTAGCTAGGACACTGTCACTACTGAACAAAAAATTGAGTTCACTGTAGTCTTGTTTTTATTGATATTGTTCATACACATCAACGTGCCAATGAAATTATGATTATCTCTGTCATGACTAGCCAATTCCGATTGGGTGCTCCCCAGCCCGTAATTAACCTAGCACACACCAAAATGGATGATCTCACCGAGGTGCATGAAAGCACAGCCTTCACAAGGGAAGAGGGCCGAAAGCTGCTAGGGTGGACTGACAGTTTTTCCCTGAAGACAGGACACGGTGAATTACAAATGAAAACCCTTAATACACATTAACACGAATGATTACTCGGCATCACTAATGCAAACTAGATGGGGCTCGCCCTCCAGCACGTGGTTAGTGTGGTGATGGCCTATACACAGAGCCGGCTCGGATGGGAATAATTACACCATACATAATTACACAATTACATAGACCCTTGAATGATACATGAAATAAGAAGGGACACAAGATGAATATTCACAATAAACACACACGTGTGAAAACAAGCTTCAGTGGTACGGATGCCGCTAGATGAAGTTCGTAGCGGACCACGTGTTGCAGGTGAAATTACAATATTTATGTGTGGAAAAGGCAAACTAAATTCAGATGAAATATTATTTGTGTTCAGCAAGTAATTCTCGTTACGATTAGAGTCGTTACAGGCTTGTAACATGCCTGATGGCGGTGAAATCAAACATTACTGTGACCGGGTAGTCAAGTACAAAAAGCATCAATTTACATGGAAAAATTCATTAAACCCTAAATAAAACCGACATAGAACCCTGAAATAAATGATTGCACATACAATGTTATACAAATAAGCTCTTAAAATGCAATTATGGCGTATACAAAGACTTAGCTTCAGTCGGCCACGTGGTTATACGTGATGTTGCCGTAAAATGTTCAAACACGAAAATTACCCTTAAATACATAAATAAAAATAATGCTCTTAAAATTGCGTGTAGCAATTATGCAGAAGTTACAATGAAATGCCATAAACATAGGCAGATGGCATCTGATTCAAAATGTGCGGGTCACGTGACCTGTCCGACATCCTTCTCGATTAAGTTAAAAATTCCACAAGGGCGTAAGAATTAGTAAAGCGGAAGCATAATGCTGGGGGAATTGTCTGACAAAAACGAACGCAAGCAAAGGTTAACCGGTAAACTACATTGACTATGGAAACCTAAATCAGTGAACAAATGTAGTGCGTATGTGACAGTGTCGTACCTCATCAGCTCTCCTCGACAGACTGTCCAGATACAAGCGTCGCGCGGACCTACCATGGTCGCCTACGGGGTTCACATAAGCGGAAGTGCTATGCATGCAGAGTGAAATATTCTATATTGAAAATAAAATGGCACAAACTAAATTAGATATTGTTTTACATTTCTATAATTTTGTTACAAATTTCAATATTATTTTAATGTCTCTTTGTGATGATGTTCATGCCAGAATATTAAGTGTTCTTAATCTCGGAGCCGCAGCACTTTCAATATTCATAACCAAACAATTAAAATTAGTACAAGCACTTTAAAACATTTAAAGACATATTAAACACTGTAAAGACAATATAACACATTTTACCCTGAAATTAACATTTACAGGAATGATCAAATTATTGGCCTCTTTGCACACGTGCAGAACACGTGACACGTGAGCGCCGTCATGGGCTCTAGCGTCGCTGGTTGTTAGCCGGCATCAGATTGATGAATTACTAAATAGAATGTACAAAAATGAGTGTGCTGTGGTTAATTTTGATCTCTCATAAAATCCTGGTACTCACTGGATTTGTTATTTTAAAGAAGATAATGATGTCTACTACTTTGATTCACTTGGAGGTAATATTCCTAGTAACTTAGTTAATTACTTCAAAAAGAAAAAAGGTTTATTACAATGATAATAGAGTTCAGAATTTTAATTTAGTTATCTGTGGACATCTATGTTTAATTGTATTATACCTTTTTCAAAAGGATTAACTTTTATTATATAATTTCCTTATTATTAAATGACCGATATATGTGGGAAACCATTAATCAAATTTTAAAATAAAAACTTACAACGCTAATGCTCATGCATTAAAAACATATGCAGATACACGATACAAAATTTGTTCCTGCTTTACGAGATCAAATAAGTAAAGTTTTTGTTTATATAAAAGATCATGTTTCTCTTCATAATCGTATAATTAATAATTTAGCCGACCCTAAAGATGGAAAAAAAGCAGTCAATAAAATATTTTTTGATAAAGAAATACCTGCTAAATTACAAAATTTTAACCATTCGTGTTAAATTATAGTGAAACACTTGTTAACTAGAAAGTTGATAAATGCAAGGAAGAAAAATGTCATATATTTAATTTGCCTGCAAAGTAGAATAAAAAAATAATTTCTTCCACTTAGATAATAATCTACTTTTCTTTTTTGATGGATTGCATTGTTTATAAAATATATACTGTTAATTTCAATTTACCTGACGATACTGTGAGTGTTATCAAGGGATCTCGAAAAAAGAGATTACAGTACGTCTTTCATGTTCAGAGAGTGAATATTCTAACTTTTAAAACAAAAATTATATATATATATATATATTATATATATATATATATATATATATACATACATACACACACACACACACACACACACACACACACCTGAATATGATGATGTATTGATGACGATTAGGAACCTGCTGCGTGAAATATAAAAATTATATATATTTTTTACTATTAAACGGAGAACACACGATGATGCTTTAAGTGTAAGAAGGTTACTAAAAATAATGATGCAAAAATTGAAAATACAAAAAATGGTCAATTAGTTCAGAATAGTAAATGTTCAATATGTAAGCCTATAAAAAAAAAAAAAAAAAAAAAAAAAAAAAAAAAAAAAAAAAAAAAAAAAAGCTTGGGGTAAGAGAATGAATATTCAATGAATTATATAACCTGCAAGAAATAATTTTCCCAGAAGAAAAGTAATATCGTATGTAATTGATGATTTATAGAAGATTGATCTTGTTGAGATGGATACTGGTAATTTGAAGGGTTTATCACACACCAATAATGGATACAAGAATATTATGACAATAATTGTTATAGTAGTAGTAGTATATAGTTCCTCCGAGGACAAACGGCTTCGGCTAGTGAATCTGGATCCGACCTTGGATGACATAAAACCAAGATCACGCAGCCACCATGTTGCTAACCGTATTCCGCCATCTTTGTAGCCATTATGCTACCATCTTGGTCACCAGTATATCATTATTTAATGCTCTTGCATTGAGGGTTTTCTTTGAGTGCTCCCACTTTATTTTCTCTTTCAAATTCTTTCCTTTTTATTTTTTCTCTTTCTTCCTTTTCTTCTCTTTTATTCTTTCCTTTCTCTTCCATTCTCACTTGTTACCTTTCTCTCTTCTTGTTTAAATTGGCCATTACCGGAGGCAGCCATCTTTTATTTACATTTACATAAAGGCCGCCATCTTGATTTTTAGTTTGTCAATTTCCCCCCATTAGTTCTGACTTTGGCCACTAAGGGCACCACCATAGTGGTTCAAGGAGCGCTGGTGTCTCTCTCGTTCAATTAGTTGATCTTGCATGCGCTCGCCCACCATATTGGTTCTGGAATTGGCCGCTAGAGGCGCTGCTTTTTTTTAGAACTCAAAATGCCATCTGGAATAGTGCGGGATCGAACTGCTGGATCTTGGGTCGCCGGACTTACGCCAAAGACCACTTGTCTGTCACGACATGTACTGGGACAAGAGTTTATAAGTAGTATATAGCTTGGAGCCGAATAAATTATATCTTGCCTATCATTTAAGACATTACATTTTTATTTTTTACTATACAATTTTTAAGTATTTCATTTACGTATCAATAATTTTTTTTAGTTTATATACAAATCAATAATTTTTTAACTATATATTTATATCATATAATTTTTATTTCTCATATAATTTTTTTAAGTATCTTCAATTTATTTTAAGTATTTTAGATCAATAATTTTTTAGTATATTATTTTTATTTATTTTTTATATTTTTACTATTTTGGTTTAAATTACATACATATTATGTAGAATTTACTTATACAATTTATTTTTAGGTATCTTACATTTATTTCAAGTATTTTTAATTAATAATTTTTTATGCTATTTAAAATTTATTTTATTATTTTGGTTTAACATACAATAACTTATGTACTTTAATTTTTTTACGTATTTTTTATTAAACTTTAAAGTGTATCGAGTGAGGAGTATAGGGATTTGTATTTTTCAGGCAGATAAGAACATGTCATCAGAATATATAATTACACGACTATGACAAGAGCCATATTGGATTTATATATAAAAACTGTTTTAGTAAATATATTCCAAGTGTTTTATATTATGAACGTTGATTAATCACACTTTTTCAATTTCTATATACATATAATTCTTTTTTTTCAATATTCAAGACTTAAGTATGTAGGGACTTCTATGTTGAACTTAGAAAAATATTTCCTACTCCTATGTAATGTGATGTTTGTAAATTTCACACCATCCCATAATCAAACTGTTCGGTATCCACTCAACATAACATAAGATAACCTAACCCAATCATCTTGTAAGAACTCTAAATATATATACATATATATTTATTCAATTTCTCTCGACATTCAACTATCACACACTAGTCATTGCCCGACCCCTCCCTCTTTACCACCCTCCTTCTAGTCTTACTTAACAAATATATTGAATTGTACTTGACGCATGCCGCTTATACCAGTTACCATAAACGATTATGACTCATCTCACTACAACCCTAGTGTACACTTTTACAATCGTGAGATTTAAACCCCATGCCATTTCGTATATGGAAGTACCGGTCTGCCACAATCCTGGGGGGCGGCTGGACACGTGGATATGAGGGGTTGTGAAAGAATGCGACACGTCACCACCCCTCTCCCACACAGAGAGTACAAGCCATCAGCCGTCTTGGGCCATGCACGAGCACCACCAAGAATAGGCGAAGGCCTAGAAATGACCAGAGGGTGCTACCCCCACTCCGGCCTCACACCTGAGGGACATCACACGGCCTCCCCCGCGGTCGCCATGACATGCTGCCTCGCTATATAAGGTAGTGCGCGGCAGCCCTCGTGAGTTGTTCCTGCAGTCTTCTCAGAGCAGCTGGGTGCTAGAGTCTAGACTACTACGAGCCTTTCAACAGCCCCTCCAGAGGCTGTCACCAACAACTTAACAGTATTCAGCAGCCACCAGAGGCTGCCACCATTGACGTCACCGTTAGAGCTCTGCAGCCCCGCTACAGGATGCTCCAGCAACGCCAATAGCTACCAGAAGCTTTCCGTACATAATATATTCCACACGTAATTCTTTCTTTGTCTCCAACCGACACACCCTATATAGAGTTAGGTTTGTATTTAAGTAATCATCGTCAGTTTTTCACATAACTTCCCCACTTAGCTTAGGACCAGGTCAGCTACACCTGGATTCCGTAGGATTACTTCCAACCACCGGTCTGCCTGGCAGGAGCACATGTCACCGTGTTTAATGTCTTTAATAAACACGGCTTTGTTTCTCTTACCCTCTAGTCTCATTCATAGGGTAATCTGCCATCAGTTACTGTGAGAACCTTGAATTGAGCATTGCCGATCGGTGCCGGGAAAGTTTTCTTATTTCCGCAATTAGCTACAACTGCAGACTCCCCCTCAGGTGGCTCCAAGTTGAAAAAACACCAATTAGACAGCCAGCTATTCTATTCCTACCACGCATACAGGTACTACAGGAATAGAATAGATGAGCCACGATCACTACGAACACTTCTAAATCAGGGAGAGATGATACATCAGAATTGTATCCCTACCGGAGCACCTGGGTGCTGGCGGGGGTATTTGCTGGTGTTACGGCTTGGCCTTGGTTACGAAACTCACACCCAGTGATAGTCTTGGCAACCCACACGGCTCCAATGCTTCTGATCAGCCCGGAATAGTGGGCGGTCTTCTGAAGCACCGGAGCTCGCGTTGGCAAGACTGTCGCCAGGCAAAACTAGGTTAGGGATACCCACGTCCATGGTGCTTATTTCGAGTTATTTCCATAATTACACACGCACACACAACCCAGCCCCCCCTTTTTTCCCCACGACATTAGCCTGCCTAATTCATGCTATAAACAATACAGTCCACATCTACGACCATACCTCAGACTTACTGATCAAAAATAAAAGTAAACTATATTGACTACCATTTCAGCCCCATCTAACTTTGCCAGTTACACATATAATCAAGCCATACCAGGTGCCAAACCAATCAAATATTCCAACCATGCTATCATATGATCGATAATATTAATTTAACCATCTACGACACCCATATCGTCTTAATTCCCATCAAACCATATCGCTCTTACTAACCGACCATACCAGTTAAGCATTTTTCCCCTCTCATACTAAATAAACATCCCATCAAACCATTCTGTCCTTACAAAAAAAAAAAAAAAGAGTCACACAATTAAACCATTCTCAAAACACCATCTAAGCTATACTTTCTTTCATAGTGCCAAAATAACCTAACTTGTGATCAGGCAATACCAATCAACCATATAAGCAAACTAACTATACAACCAAGTCGTACTTGTATTTGTTCAACCCCATGTCAGGACTTTGAATATATTTTATTTCTCTCGACAACCACTTAACCTACCCACCAGCACATTTAGTCATGCACGTAAGAACTTAGAATGTATTTTCATATTGTGTAGGACACAGAATATTTTTAACTTAGTAATGGCCATTATACCCCATGCCAGGACTTTGAAAAACGTGTTAACCTAACCTAACCTAACCTAACCTAACCTAACCACCACACACTAGTCATGTACGTTAGAACTTGGAATGTGGACCTATGGAGTCATGTTGAGGTCATTTTGAGTCAAGGAGTCAAAGGGTTAAAGGGTCAAGAGTCAAATTATCAGTCTTGTGAGTTGCTGGTCTGACAGTAGTCTGCTTTATGAGTTCAAGCTGAGCGAAATATATTTTCACATTAAAAAGAACTTATTCACTGGCAGGGCAATGATTATTAGTTAACAGCTATCACAGCCATCTTACAACATGCACTCGCATAAATGTTGATTTAAATTGAATTAATAAGTGTTTCAGAGAAGCAGATACACATATTACTATGAATTTATATAACATTTTTATTCACATACATATTGTGCTATTCAATAGATAGATCACCATATTCTTTTGCAGAATATCTGCTCTACTAACCAACACCAGACTGTAAATTTACTCAATACTTCAAACTAGAAGTCATGTAGACCAAAGTTCAGACATCTTGAACATACCATTGCTAGATTTAAAATCACAACGCCCCTTCATTTTATCCGAGGACCAGTTGACCTTGTAAATGTTAAGAGCAGGTCTGTACCTGCATGGTGTCTGGTAAATAAAGAGAATAAGTCAGCAGGCTTCACGAGCATGTACAAGCCTGCAACTGAATTGAACTTAGGGTCAGCATGAAGGAAGTTTTCTACACATCACGTAGGACTTTGCATTTATTAAAACCATTCCAATACTAGTAAATAATAATATATTACTTTCCACATAAATTGTTTGTGTGTTTGTATGTATCATCTCCCTCGTATACAAAGGACTGTTGCATCTGATGCCATTTTAAGAACAGTTTGACAGGATTTTAAATTAATAAAAGATTCTTTATAAGAGTAATTATTTATTTTACATTTTAGTTGCATATAATTTTCTTGTTAAAAATTTTAAATTTAAGTTTTGTTCTCCATATATCATTTGGGTTGGAACTGCTCTTCCTTTCTTCCAGTTGGAATTGATCATCCTTCCTTCGGTGGTTGGAACTCTTCATACATAATTTACGTTGGAATTGGTATACTTTTCGGTATCGCCCTCCCACTTTATCACCCTGATGACTGCTAAAGCAACAGTGCGAGTGCTTCTCCAGCTGGGAACGGAGCAATACAGTACGCTCTTACAGTACTACAGAGAGATATAAATTTGAAATCTCCATGGTGCTGCAAGAATTACCTGTATAGCCAGGTTATGATGCCGAAAAATAAACCAGCCCCGACAAAAAAACACAATGAACAGAAGAGACAACATCAATAAAGATAACAGCCAAAAGTATAAATAGAAAGTAAGAATGATAGGTAGAGAGGAAGATAAGAAGTAGATTGATAGGGTGGGTAAGAACAATACAGCTTCTAGTAGTTACAATGGGTCAAAATGTCACAACTAAAAATATTTCACCCCCACAACCCAGGTTAGGATATGGGTTGGAACCGCAGGAATTGGCTTTAAACTCTGGTCGGAGATCCAAACAAAAATTATAGTCCCAAATCTCCATGCAGAAGTGTACAGTCAAAATTGCAGAAGTGAAATACTAGTTGCAACAATTCACAGTCAAATTTGTTGGTGGTGGCACAATATATCTATCTATCTACCTACCTACCTACCTACCTACCTACCTACCTCTCTCTCTATATCTCTATCTATCTATCTCTATATCTATTATATATATCCATATCTATCTCTATCATGAAGGAATCTGTAGCTGTGTGTCAGGACCTTAAATTTGCGTGCTGTCAGTAGTACGTATGTACATACAAACATATATAACATACATACATACATACAAACATATATAACATACATATATAACATACATACATACATATATAACATACATATATAACATACATACATAACATACATTACATAACATACATAACACACATTACATTACATACATTACATACAAATGCTTATATTGGATAGAAATACTTCTCTTCTTCTTCTCTTCCTAATTTATACCTATTATGAGCATATGATACTGTATGAAACTTTGTTTATTAATTATTGTATCCATATGGCTCTGTCAATATACCGCCATCCAATATCTGTCTCTTGTTGTCCTGCCATGTGAGCGCAACTTTGTTCCTGCACTGAGAGTAAACTTTGTGATGGTATGACCTTATATTATTCATGGTTACATGCATGATTTGCTGTTGCTCCAAAACTCTTGTAATCTCGAAAGGAAATTTTTTTCTTCAGGCTTGCCTTCTGTATGCTCCTGGCTTTCTTGATAATCTTGTCTCCACATACATAACTGTACATTTTTGGACGCAGTCCTACAAACTCGCTCATCAGTTCCCCACCACACCCATCTTTAAATTTCCCCACCACTTTCTTGTTGGCAGGGGAGTAGCAGTGTTGAGGGGGGGGGGGGGGGGGGCTAGGTGCTGGTATCCATCTCTTCCACAAGTATGGGATCTGCTGCTAGGTCTGCATAGTAGTCTTATGTTTCAATTTAGTATATTAATGAGTCAATATCGGTATATAATAAATTAATGTGGTCTTCATACTTTTGTTTCATGATGTCATGATACCTTTACGTAAAGTTTTGGAGAGGTTGAAAACTGAAAAGCCGGCGTAAATAGGTTTGTCCAATAATATGGTTCCCTTTTCCATTTTCATCAGGGATAAATTTTCTGTGTATATTGTGAAGCACTTGAATGATGGTCTCGTAATTAGTTTCTTCAGTCTTCTCTCATTGCACACCAATTCCATGACTTGTCTCTTCCTTTTTCTTTTTATTAATTGACCAAATGTTGCATTGTTCATAAGCTTAAAAAAGTCTTTTTCAAATTAATTGCCGGCTGCCTGCCTTTTTTCAATGTTCAGGTCGATGTAGGGCTTGAGCCATGCCTCTTGTTCAAATTGCAGCACACTATGAATCTTTTGTCACCTGGAGGCCGTGGGATGCTTGCTTCAAGTTTATATAATGTACAATAAAATTCTTCTTAACTTGCAACGTCATCAATGGTCTTGCCACCTGGAGGAAGCTTGTTGATGGGCAAGAATGGCAGGTCTTTGTGCAAGTCGTGGAGTTCTGCAGGATATTCTACATCTAACTCCAGCACGTACCCGAATAGTCCATCATCTGGCACCACTGTGATGTTGATGGTGGTGCTCATCCACTGGAAGTCACACACAGGAAGGAGCAGAGACATTGCACACCCATACAGGTTGTTGGCTTCTAGGTACTGGAGGTAGATGGGTGGCTTGCTGACAACATATGTGGATGGAATGTACTTATTATTAGCTTTTGCATGACATTTGACGCACTGGACCACTCCGCCTCTTATGCTTTCTTCAATGAATAAATGTTTGTCGTAATCGACCAATAGTTAGCTCGACCTTGGTGTGTTTCAACATTGCATCAAAAGAAAAGCTCGGCCCGCTCACGTAATGGACACAGTCCAGACCATATGTTTCTAGGCACAGTTTCCTGAAATTTTCAAATGCATTTGACAACAACAAAACATCAGTCTTCAAATAATTATTTGAATAATCTTCCATTTTCTGACTGGCAAATTTTTCCCAGACATAAAGTGTGTGAGTATAGTCTTATTCACTGATCGCCGTGTCCGATAACCTGTTGTAAAATTAGTTTTGCTGGGGGGCAGCTGTGTGTCTTCCAGTTTCTGCAGGCAGTCTATGTAATCGTAGGGGATCATGCCCTTTCTCCCTACTACAGTAAAACCCCTCCATTACGACCACCTCTCTATTACGACTCAATACCAAGGAACTGTGAAAAGATAATGTCGAAAAAGTTGAAAATTTCTGGCAAGTCTAAAAATAGATATCTTGAACAGCGGTTTCAGTTATGCGTGGATTTGTTTTTGTAGACCTTCTCTCCAACCACAAGTTTCTATTATCAATGGTTTTCAGTCTATGGAAAATTAGCCCTTACTGATGTTAGTGGTCGCGCATTTCTCAAGCTGCCGCCATGGACTGACATTTGTTGTCCCAAACAGCATGAAGCAATAAGTTACTTAATGCCAGAAGGGGACACTGGTGTATTGTCCGTGGAATCATGGAGGAGGGGGAGTTGCAGGCTGGGTCAGTAAGGATTCTTTGTCCTAGTCACATGCGGCCACCTCTGCCTTACCCCCCCGGTCTTTTTTCGCTTCCATTATTCCTCCTATTTTGCTATAAAAACCATGGCAAATTTGGCAGACTAGTTTCATAATCAGTGTATATATAACTAAAATTTAATTCAATGTCCCTTTCTTAATGATTTTTTTTTAAGTTTATGTGCGCCCATGGTTACGTAATATGCTAATTTTTTTGATGGACATTTGTTTTTCTTTCTTGTGAAGTCAATTTTATGTGTAAAATGAATAAAGGTAGGTAAGTGTGTGCAAATAAAATGTGTTCTTATATTACCATATTTTAGTGAGAAAGCCCATGCGCATGTATAGGTCACGTCAGAAGTTTTTGATGAAAAATTTGAGATAATTAATATTTCAAGTAGACTGAACTAAATTTTTATATTCCCGTAAACATTGCCGTGCCCTCATCATGCAAGTGCAGAGGCCAAGACGCCGCCTACATTTAGTATAAATTCAATGCATTGATGTGAATCGCATAGATCAGCATGTTTTATCAACATCGGGCCGCTGTTACGAAGCAAACCGGTCCTGGAAAGACGGCACTGGCAGCAGCCGGCTGGCCCCATCCAGCAGAATAATCTTGTAGTGGACGGCGGCCAGTTGGCTGCCGCCCGCAGCTGCCCAGCCCCGAGGATCTAGGACTGATAGACAGATGCGAGTCACTGCACCTGGCCGTGCTGCAGAGGATCTAGGCGCTCGCCCATCTACGTGTGCACGGCAATGTATTCGCTGCTAGCCCCAGCACACGAGTGATCCAATGTATCTTCTGATATATTATCAATAAATAAAGTTCTGTTTTTTGCTTCAAACATAAGGCATCTCCAACAGTGTTTAGTTATATTTTAATAATACATAGTCTAATCTTCTCACACACTTTCAATGGCCATGTCATACTGTGTTTAGGCCTTCTTTTTTATGACAAGGGTGGTCCAATATGCCTTTCTTGGGTATCAAATTAATCCAGCGATTAAAATAAACATACATATTTAATTTAAAAGTGTTTTTTTATGCGCTAGAGATGATTGAACATGAACTTCACGCAAAAAATGGCAAGTATGGGGGCACAGGGGTTAGGGGTGGGTCAAAATCGGCCAAAAATTTTCCAAATTTTTTATTATAACCCCCCTCACCACCTCTATGACGACCCAATTATTGGGAAATGTGAGGGGTTGTAATAGAGAGGTTCTACTGCATTTCAATCTCATCTGGGCTGAAGAATTTTGCAGTATTTATAAGCTGGTCTCTTGGCAGGTTTTCAGCGAAGGTGGTGAGGCTGGTCGACATGAAGCGGAAGGTAACGAAAAACTATACAGAAAACATTTCCCACAGTGATTTTGAGAACGTGATTAATTTTTCCTCTGTATGTAGGATGATGGTAAATATTTCTTCACAGTAGCAGTAAGTAACTGAGATGGCATGATTAAGTAATTTCAGGTTGCTGAACGGCTTCATGGGTTCACTTCTTGCATAAATTTCCTTCACCTTTTGTCCGACATCTACGATCTCTTCAATAAATTTCTTGGCTGCATCTTACCCAGTGTAAATCATTGGCTCCGTTGGCAGACTTGTTGTTTTGACAGCAGGTATTATGTCATTATCTATTTGCACAAAGTAACAAAAACTACACGCCTCGTGTTTTTATATGAGTACGTGCTATGTCTGGGGGTCAGATTGGCAGATCTGGATGGGCAGGAGCATTGCTTCGAAACATGCATAAATTACGATTGGCATCTTCTCTGCGTTGTGGTGGTTTGTGAATTTGAGGGTTGGTCTTTTTCCCATCTTGTCATGGCTCGGCATCTCGATTCTTGCTGGAGCATGAGGACTACAATACTTCTTGTGCTCTGCCAACATCTCTTTAGCTGTCTTTCCTGTCACTGGGAACTGGTCATCGTAGTGCACGAAACTCCTTTTGCAAATATGGATTTCACTATGGTGGGCTGTAATTTGGGGCCTCATCAGCCGAGAGATTTTTTTTATATATGTGAAGTGTGCATTGTCTTCGGTGGTGAGGAGGAGGAAATACAAAATGCACAGGCTTCCCTTCATTGCAAATCGTCTTGGCACTACCTTCACGTCATCATTAAGAATAAATATATTTTCCGTCACTCCAGGATTATATTTTTCATATTTGATTATCTGGTGCAGAGATGTGGGGAACTCTATGCCATTGAAGTTTAATTTGATCTCCAGTACTCTGTATCTATTATTTTCTCTTTCAGGATTCCAGCCTTCAAAGTATCTGGCGAGTATGGCCCACTTGAAGCACTTGTGATCCTCATTTATCAGGTTGATGATAGCTTCTTTACTCTTGATGGGCGTTGGCAAATCTATGTAGCTGGAACCAAGCTGGCCGCCACAGCTTTTTCCACATCATCTTCATCGTATAATGGAACATTCTTGGGCTTGAAGGTGCACTAGTCTACTTCATCTTCTTGGGGCTCAGGTTTGCCACAGTCGCAATCCAGGAACAAATTTAATTTCACTGGTCCATTTTCCATAATTTCTTCCCACAGCTGGTCAATAATATTTTGCTTCAGTCCCTCAATATATGCACACACATCTTTGCTCGTATTTTCGGCCACATGTCTTCAAATTGTCTCTAAATACGGTCTCCGCCAAAATATATCCGTGGGCCATTGGCTGTCCGGACCCCGCGACAATTCTCGGTCAAGGTGCTGGTGTAGGTGCTGGCTGTCACTGGGTGGAAACATCATAAATAGCCTTCTTTGCAGGTGGAGGAACTGGGCCGGTGCACTTCTTAGAGTGGATATTTAATGTGTCTGCCCTCGTGAACTCTTTGCCGCAGTCTTCACATGTATACGACTTCTTCTCTGGGTTAAACTTGCACCCCTTTCGTGTCTTCGGGCATCTGCTATGTTGGCAAATGGAACAGTACAGAATTTGCAGTTACCCACTGCTTTCTGCCACACGACTCCATTACAGCTTCTCAGGTGACGTTCCATACTATCTTTCCACCCAATCTTCATTCCACATTTGTAGCAGACTTCTTCTTCCCTAACGGGACTGTGAATACAGGTCCTCTCATGCCTCAATCCGTTATTGTGCGCCGAAAAATATTTTGAACAAAACCCACATAATAACCCTGGCGACGGTATTGCACTTACCCCAGAGACAGTAGAAGGTGAAGGAAGTTGGAAGCCCCCCAAAGTTCCCACGTCGACACGGCCGCCTTCTATGCTGAAGACTTCAGCAAAAAAAAATCTGCAACGTATGGTCATGAATAATATTAATAATGTGGACATAGCATTAATATAACCTGAAAAAAAAAAAAAAAAAAAAAACATGTAACATATGATCACGAATAATATCAATAATCTGGGCATAGCATTAATGAAAAACAGAAAAAAAAAAGATTTAATTATTACACAATTATACATCTGGTAAGAAAGCCTATGCACATTGTAATTTTTACTGGGAAATTGTTTGTAATTTTACAAATGCTTGTAACAGTACAAAGATTTCTCTTGTAAAACTACTTTGTAAACACTACAAGGTCTGTGTTATCCCTTCAGAAATGTTTATACTATACTGACCTACATCCATGAGCTTAAAGAAATGGTGGACTCTCAAAAACGTAAAATGGTATATAGTTGTTTTGTGCAAAAACTAAGGACAATGTAAAGTGTGCTTGCGTGCAAAAGAAATGTATTGCCAGTTTCAGAACTCTCCAAACCATTCAAATAATTATAAAAAAATCACATGACTTAACTAGCTACACAGAACTCTTAAAAACAAATAAACCTTCATAATCATTAATATTTTTGTAGGTACTTGTACCTATATTTACTATAAAAATAAGTCTTAAGTCAAGTTGGTCTTATCAATGAGGGCTAGCAATAAAAGGCGAGCAGGTTCTAATCCCTGTGCTGATAAAGTGTTATTTTTTCGTAAATTATATTTTCATATATTTGGCCTAGTTATTAGACAAATTTTATGTATACTTCTCAATTATGTAAGTTGTAATACAAGAAAATACTTTGCAAAACTTTAAAGAAATTTTTTACTGTGTAACTACTCTGCTTCCAGGTATATTTATACACTGCATAGCAAAAAGTCTGTCTGAATGTTTTTTTCATCAATGGGATATAAGCTGTAAAACAGAATTTAATAGTTATTTTCACTGCCTTTTTTTTAAAGCAACACTAAATCTTTTGACGAGTATAGTTAAAATCCTCACAAACAGTTTAGCATGTATACAGCAGAGTTACTTACCAGAAGAAGAAAAGGAAGACTGCAGTCACACTCTCCTAAAGATAGCCTGCTTTGCTAGGCACTCCCGTGAAACCAGCGATTTGATTGAAGGGGACTCTTCACGGAAGTCACTTCACCTGGACATAAGTTCACCACATAATGTAAAACAATTATATTTTAAAAAATTGTACACAAAAAATATTTGTCTAGTAGTGGTAAATACTCACTGCTTGTATTGGCGTGAAGAGGCTGTGGTTTCCTTACAGACATACAGGCTTGACCACAAGTCGACAAATCAGCAACTCCAGGAATTAGCGGGACCTGTGACTGCTGACTGCGATGACCTACAAAGAATCAATACGCGTTTATATATATATATATATATTATATATATATATGTACATAACTCTTAATATCGGTACTAGTACTTACTTTCAAAATAATTTACGACACGCAACAACTTACAATCGGTGCTAACTTGCTCCGATGTTGGCTGGCAGACCAAGCACGAACCTTTGGCTAGGGGCTGACAAGAACTACACAAAATCAAATAAATGTCATTAATAATTTTGCATTGTAACATGTATGCAAATAAATTTTATTAAAAAAATCGTTAGCATAAAAAAACTTTAAAATCGTTTAAGAGCTCTCTGGCAAACAACAACTCGCACACTTTTAACATTTAAGAGCTCATTTTAAAAATTGTTTGCATTAAAACTTTTTATGTAAAAAAAATTATGAACTCATAAAAAAAGCATTCGCTTACTTTTCAAAATTAAGGGCTCATTCTTTAGCAAGATTAATTTAACCACTTATAAAAAATTTACTTCAAAAATATAACATACCTTAGCAAGCAAATACTCGAAGTTAAACTGGAAGGCAACCGTGAAACCTAGCAGTAACTTACTAGATGCAAAATGGCGACTAGGCAGAAGGGTACTCTGGATATGCAGACGGCAAGCACTGATATCAGAGTGAGAGATTTGGCGATGTTTCTGCCTTTATAAAGCCTAGAAAAATGTGGGAGACGCAGAGCAATTTAAGGAAAATAGTACCTCTAGTTACCATAGCATCTTTCATTGGCCGACTTCCACTCCCTCCCAGCTTTCACCCATCATTTTTTCAGCAACTATGTGCCATATAAGGTAATGATATTTTGACCAACCATTTTCATTGGTTGATTTACCCTCCCTCCCAGTGCAGCTCTTCCCGTCCCTCCGGCTACGCATTCTCACGAGCCAGGTGCCTTGCCTTCCACTCCCCCCTCTCAACAAAACTACATAGGAAAAAATACCAGGTGAATTTGTGTCAACTAAAATCAGTTGACTTGCGTACTAAATAAATACTATTCGAGTGTTTTTCAATATTAAATTCTCCTTTTTTTTATACAATATATTAGATGAAGAGGAGGAGGAGTGAAATCATTGCAGAGATCTCTTAGCTTTGAAAAAAAAAAAAAAAAATGTATTTTACAATTATTATCTGAGTATGGTCTTTTTCAGGAATCAATTAATGATGTTCTCAGAATTATTATTACAGACACATAACCCTATCAAGGTATAGTGACACACACGCACGCATGCACACACACATGTAATAATACTGACCACTGACAGCAAAATTTATTCACCTATGAGGTGAATCATAGGGACAATACACCCTTGTGGTGTGTTGTCGTAATTTAATTATTTGTTTTCAGAAAGGGCACTTATTACTCAATGAGTCAAAGAGAACTTGTAAACTAACTCCTTCACCACCATTTGCAAAATACTGTGTCAGCTGAGGGTTGTTGTAGACATTTGTCTTGTTTAGGTATTTATGGCCAAAACAGAGGCTTTTTGGGTGCATTATGGATCTTAAATTAGCTGTTCGTTTACACTCCGCATATCACTGCAAGGATGATATGCCCCTAGTGAGTTCTCTGCAGGAACTTGTATCACTGTCGATTGTCACAGGGGCGTGGGTTATTCAGTGGGGGTGTATGTATGTCTGGTTAATCAGCAAGATGTATGTGTCTGTGGAAATACCTATATATATAAAAAAAAGATAAAAATAATTATTATTTTTAATGTAAATATTTTAAATATTACGACCAATATAGATTTATTATTTATGAATTAAAACATAATTTCAGTATGGATGTTTTCCAGTAGTACCGACCAACTTATGATATAACCATGTTTGAACCACAATCCCTAACTTAATATTATTCCGAGAGAACAGCACGGGAGTGCTAGGCAGAAATACGGAAAATGATATGTATGGACTTAAAGTGCATTGCGTTTTTTATATCATCGTTCTAAGGAACAAAACTTATTTTAGGCATTCTGTTTGAACCTCAACTGTTCAGCAGGAAAATGTAATTTATTCAAGTCAGACACTTTTCAGTACTTTCTTACGAATGCACAATACAGACGATACTGCAGGTACATGCAAGAGGTTAAACTAAACATGGCAACCATGATGATGTAGTCTTACTATTGTAGACACCTTATAACATGGGTGGGGGGCTTGCGATGATTGCCACAAATTTTGGACAAGGGCAGTAACTTACATCTCACTACTCTGATATACTAAGTTGCTGTGCAAAACGAAGCATCTTGCCTATATATCTTGATTTACGACATAAAATTGAAGTATCAATTTAGTTAATTTCATTTTATTCCAATATAAGGAAAACGTATTACCCCTCTAATGCAGCCGTGTTCACGCAAAGCCATCTGCTGTGCCCCCAAATCAGTCAGTATATTTTTTTGTTGGTATGGGTGTTTGATAGAGGTAGTTTTTAAATAGGACTTTTAACAAAAATTGATTACAAATGTGATTTTTTTCTGGAAAATATAGTCGGTTAAGAAGCTCTGATAATAAAAAAAACACACGTAATTGCTTGATTCCGTGATTTTAGCGTCAAGATGTATTGATTGGCTGAAATATTTAGTTGTGATAATGTAACATTTTACAGTAATATTTGTACAAAAAATATGTCCCACTTTCAAAATTCTTACCCTTTCTTGTTTTAGCATGAGTAAGAGTTACAAAGTTTGTTCGGAAGCTACGTAACTCCAGATACGATTTATTTTTGTTTTTCATAAATACTACTCTGTAAGAAAAAAAGAAGTTAGCATAACTGAAAAAGATTACTTGGGTGCATTTGACACATATGGCACACTAATTGTACTCCTGACCAAGTTTACGCGGCTTATGAAATTATCTAGTATTCCCACTTCTGTAAAAATATGGTAACCTTCCAAAGAAAGTTTTAACCTATACACTGTATGGAAATAATACCACACATCAAGCTGAGTAATGATTAGCATTGCCTTCTATACAAAGTTGGGAACTTCCCTACACATTTTGACTGTTTCCTGCTTGGGATCTACTTGTATGCACATTGTGTATTCCTCCACCATATGTCTGCAATGGGCCTCATACGTTGGTCAATTATTATTAGCTGGCAGGGTTTTTCCCTCGGTGATCTCCCGCCTTTGCATTCCAGCGCTACTCCATTTTCACTTCACTTTCTCCTCATCAGCTCTCAAGATATGTTAAGAGCCGTCGAACCTCTACATACTATTATTGTAATTATTAATGCTTTTACTTTTATGCAAATCATTACAGAGCGAGTCAGAATAGATTCTGGAGGCTCCTGAAATTTTTTGAAAATACATTGTGTAAGCTTAAAACATACATAAAATTTTTTATTATACAGGGAAGTTTTGGATGTATAGTATTGCACACTTTTTTAAAATATTATTTAACACATAAAATCTTAATCATCCGCGAATATTATGTGCACATTCGCAGTTACTTCCAGGATACTTCCCCACCTCCTGCAAACAAAAGATTTGTCAATTACACCAAAGGAAGACAGCGAACCACCATCGTGTACGTATTTTCATAGAATAACTGTAAGCATTCAATATTATAAATTATTAAGCAAATACAACATTGTTTTAAGATGTATTTATTTCATGCCAAGATGTTGGTTGTGGATGGGGGGGGGGGGGGGGGGGGGAGCACACGTCATGACGTAATTGTGATGGATAAAACAATGATCTCGCCTCTTCTGTCACATAAGCTATACCTCTCCCACGCACGCAGTGAAATTTCACATGTGTAGCTCCGTTATCACGTATGCTATGCCTCTCCACGCACTGATAGCATAATACGACACCAACCTGGTATGTTATCGAAGCACGCTACACCTTGTCATCCAACACATGGCGTGCGTCGCCTTGCTTGCCCGCGAGGCTGGCAGTGACATCACTGCCACATGCATCATCACGCTGCCTGAGTTCTCACGGCTTGACGACGGCCTAATTGGAATTTTTAATTCCTTGCGTCTGTAACCAAGCAAGGTGGCGCAGTGGTAACTCACTGGACTCACATTCGGGAGGACGCTGGTTTGATTCCTGGTCCGGCCATCCTGGTTTCGGTTTTCCATGGTTTCCTGAAATCACTCCAGGCGAATGCTGGGAAGGGTCCCTAACAAAGGCTGTTCCTGCTCCTCTGAACAACTTGCATCGCATCTAATGACCTCACTCTCGACAAGATGTTAAGCCCACTTACCTACCTCATGCATGTACGAAATAATTTCTTTAAAAATATGTATTCTGGAAAACTATATTAGTTTGATAATAATTGAGAAAGACTTTTTCCAGTGTAACCTAACTGATACTTTACTAAAAAAATCGCTGGAATAAAATCCAGAATAATTGTATGGTGTGTGAAAAAGGCTGTTAGACAAATTTTTGGCATGATTTAGAGACCCCAGTTCGAATACCGGTCTGAGGTTGAGATCAATTTTAAACAAAATTTTTTACGTGATTTTCAGACTAATTATGTTCTTATATGCACATTTGAGCAATATCCATTATTTAGTAGTAGCGTAGGGCCTTCAGTTCGAAGCCCGAAACCATAGAAATATTAATTTTTTGCAGTAGTCATGTGTGCCTGATATAAGGAATTAAGCAGTCACCAAAGGCGAGGTACTCTGTAACTCCCCAGAGTTCGAGGCCGGAAAAATAATTAACAAATATTAATTTCTTTATCGGACTTAGAAAAAATTAGACAATTTTTCCCATTGTGCGCAGAATATTATAGGAACTTATAATAAAGGCAAAATGACGGTGTTAACTATCGGATACAGGGATCAGGGTAATATAAGTGATTCACTATTTGATTAATGACATGAGTTTTCGAAGTTTATTAGCGAGGTTCGAGTGGCAATTCTGGCTGATTGCGTACACTCATTATAAATGCCTAAGCAATATCTACCGGATAGGCATGGCATAGGGATCTGTGTTCAAGACCCTGAAACTATTTAAAAAATAACTTTTTCTCTGTTGAACTTAAAATTTTGCAATTTTTGCTCAGTGTTTCGGAGATCGCTTTAAAGGTATGTATAATAAACGGGAAATATAAGTTTTGGGCACCAGATATAGGAATTATGGTAAGATAAGTTCACAATGTGATTAATGACCTGAATTTTGGAAACATTTTTAACGATGTTCCTATATTCATTTCTTACTGTTTAGTAATCATGTGCACCTGATGGGATTTAAGCCATCTCCAAAGGCGTAAGGAACCGAGTTCAAAACCCAAAAATATAAAAAAGAAACAATTTTTTCTATCGGACTTAGAAAATATTGGACAGCATTTTCCCGAGCGATAGGAGAGTTTACATATAGAGTTATGATGCATGCTGATACGTTAGTATCAGGAGATGTTTGGATCAATTTGGAAACATTCTGTCTCGCTATACAAACAAGTTGATTTGCGAATATGAAGGGCTGCCTTTGACCTCAACAACCATAGAGCCACAACTCGCATTATTGCTAACTGGTTGTCTCCCGTGTCGATTATGTGATTGAGTTATCGCCTATGTCCAAAATGCCTGTCAGCTTGAGAGAATGTCCGGTACACGAAGAGTCCTTTTATTAAACCCATGGAATATTTTAATTTGTTAACCAGCAAAACAAAAGTTTATTTTTATTTTTATTATTCTATGACATACTGATATGAATTCTGAGATAAGAGGCTATGATCTGAATATGTTAATTTAAACATATTTTTGTTCATTTACCAGGATTGTATAATTATAGTCTTTTAATTTAAAACATAATTATTCCTTGTATTTGTTATTTCGAAAGAGACTTAATTTTTTTAACTTTATTTCATTTTGTTTTACTGGAAGTAGTTTCTCGCCAATAAGAACAGGATTTTAGGAATTTGCTGGGTCTGCTGACTTATTCTCTTTATTTACCAGACACCATGCAGGTACAGACCTGCTCTTGACATTTACAAGGTCAACTGGTCCTCGGATAAAATGAAGAGGGCATTGTGAGTTTAAATCTAAAAATAGAATGGGTAATTTGCAAAAAATTTTTTAAAAATATAATAAAGGCTTTCATTTAATTTCTGTACTCCACTTCTTTCATTTTCTACTCAGATCTAATGTGATTGAACCATAAACTTCATCCCAGCACTTTGCACAACTCTCTTTGAATTTTTCATAAGACATATCTCCACCAACATAATTACTATAAATGTGCCTTAAGTTAGTATCAACTTGTTTAAATATACATAGAAAATTTGTATCTCTTACCAGTTGCTTAGGTACTTTCGAATAAGTTTGCGCTACAAAAATACATCTATATTTTTATGCTTACCTCTAGTGAAATATCCATGGATTATATCTTGGTTGTATAAAATATCGTCAAATATAACCAGAGAATCATTTTCACATTGATCTAAAGGAACCATTTTATCATTATTTTAAACGTATCCCATTTTTTCTTTAACCTTTTGGGTAACACACAAAAATAATTTTGCAACTGAATATATTTGAGTTGATTTAAACTTTTCGAGTAAACATAAAAATTTTAAAATTTAGCCATCCTTTCTTATAAATAAAATTTATCATCAAATTAGTTTCCCCAATATTACTTGGACCCACTATTATGGCCCTCATGATGTCAGGAAATAGTTCTCCATTCTTCTTTTTATTTTCAGATTTTCATTCGGAAATTAAAACACCAACACTCCAATCAACTTTATTTCATTTAACAACATAATTTTTGTGTATTAAATGGACAATAAATTATTTAAGTTAAATAATAGTTTCCTACTAAAGAAGAAACTTCATTATATCATCCATAATGACAAATTGAATGCTTTGATTAGATTTCATACAAAATTTGTAACACCTAATATAAACAACAATACTATAACACTGATTGATAACAACGAAGTTATGAATATCCCTAGAGGTCATACGATATTGAATCATAGAATGAAACTATACATTCAAATGAATCATTTTCAACTAATATCACTGAACTAACATCAGACAATGTGAAAAACATAATATTGGTTAAATGTAAGTTTGATATTAAATTTGACAATCATTATCCAATATCCTTCGTTTTGAAAGAAATATGATTACTGAAAAAGAAAAAAATGGTTATAGGCACTAAATTACCTAATTTTGACCCATTTAAAACAAATGTTTATTGTAACTTGACATATGGAATAGTTTATAAAATATTATTAATTTAACAATTTAGAAACCTATACAAATCGACAGTTTTCCACCGAAAACTATGTTCGGTTTTAGAGATTCCATTGATTATGAACCTACATACCCATTTTTTTAATAAAATTAATAATGAATGGTTTAATCATATTGTTTTGGAAACTAAAGATGTTTAAAATATAAAAATTTTCTTTCGGAGATAGGTGGTATGCAAAACATATACGACCTCTCTTATAATGAAAATAAAGTAGAATCCATAAAATGAAGATATAGAAGATACTAATATATTAGACAATATAAATGATGTACTCCTAGATATAATTAAAATTATAAATAAATATAAAGGGCATCCCCTATTCATAATGAAAAAATATTATACATAAAAAAATTTGGTTAATATCGCCATGGTAGTGTATCTATAATATTGCCTCTCTCATTCAACACCATATGCTTGTCATAGTTAAACTTAAATTCCTTTGCCATAGCCTCATTCACCACATTTTTTGTTTTATTATCCCTTGTAATCATGTTGTATAAATTGTCCTTAGATCCTTGTACTAAACCCATCATCGACTCCATGTTCAGCTTCAAAGAATTCTCATGATTTAGGGTGAATCCTTTGATTTTGGTAACCTGATTGCCCTTCAATGTTTTGTACGCGTAGCTTTTAGGACCTGTGCTTATCCATCCAGTTCCATAGTCATCCTTGCCAAATTCATCTGTCCACTCTCTGAGCATGCGGTCTGTTTCTTTATCACCTAATAGATCAAGCTTCTTCCAAAGTACATTGTGACATATATTCCCTTTGACCAAACTTTCCCCATAGCGAATTTAAATAAATTTTGGCAATGGTATGTTTCTAGTTATACTGTAGTCCATGTTCCATCTAATGCTCTATCTTCATCACTGTGGTTACAGCATCCCATCTTCTCTTCAACGAATTTGGTGCACAAGGTAAACAATAGCTTTTCTTGCTTAACCAGTAGTACTGGATGATATAAACCTAGTGGTGCTAACACTTTAAATTTGACCAATCCAAACTAATTAGTACTACTTTTTAGGATGAAATATTTTAATTGGGTGCCCTACATGGTAGCAGTCATAAAACAATACCGTGGGGTGAAACTACGTATGTTTATGTACCTTAGCTTCCTAGCTGTAACCTTCAGCTTTAAAGCATTTGTCCCTGCCCCAAAAAAGGCATCCCTGGACTTTAATGGTTCTATGACATTTATGGTCTTTTCTAAGCTCTTTTTGTAGGATTTAGATTTCTTCTACTCGCAAGACCACATTTCGACTACTTTGTAACGAGATTGTCTAAAAAATGTCGTTCGACTGATTGTATTAGTAAACAGATCATCCATAGTTTCATCGTTGCAGCTATTTATAGTGTCTGGTGAATAGCAATCGGGGCAGCCATGCCAGAAGCACCCACGATACTGATACATTGTTTTAGTCTTATCGTTAGAGTCATCAACTTTGGCACCACAGATAGATAGTTCTCCACCATTCAGTGCGTGACTTACATTAGGGAATGTATTTAACCATGCTGTTGACTTCTTATTGAACATTTCCTCCTCCTGTTTAACTACAGCTATAGTATCTTCCTTAAGAAATCTGGACCTGTAGACAGCCATAAAAACACTCGCTATGTTTATGTATTGGAAAGGATATCTACATTTGCTATTTCTAGGAATGACTCTAAATTCAAGGCATCCACATCGCAAGATGTCGACATCCGAATCACAGTATTCAGAATTTTCTTTTTTGAAATCGAAAATATAGTTTTCTTTTACTCTTTCAGTATGACATTTTAAATAATCTTTGTGTTGGGCTTCTTTCATTGTATTGACTGCATAGTATTTAGTGACTGGAATTGTTCCAACATATTTTTGATTTTCACGCTTATTGAAAAAGAATGGAAATGGAAAATACCCTTTCTTAAGCTCTTATAAGCCAAATGTTTTGGGTAATGATGCGAGACCACCTTGGATAAAGTTCATACTGTCAATTATGTTGAAAGCAGACCCCCTATTTTAAGCTGCATAATCTCTGAACCTTGGTATATAGTTTCAGGGTATATACTGTTCCTAACACAGTACCGTAAAATAAAATATGAACCATAACCCTTGGAATTATGGGCAATAAATGTAGAGCCTTTGTTTGCATAAGATAAAGCCCACTGGCAGAACTTATTGTTTGTTTTAAACTGCCATTTGACAAACAGATATAAAGTTGGGTGTGTGAATAACAGTTTCAAAAAAGTAGTAATTTTCAGTGTAACTGCAATAGTCATGTTTCTCCTCTGTTCCCCCATTACAAGTACAGAGCTCTGTGCAGTAGCCAGCCTTCTGTCATCTCATTTGCATGTAACATTTATGCTCCTTGGTCATCACAAATTCTTTGCAGTTCCAGCATTTGGCATAAACACAGATTTGTCATTTATTCCTCAAGCATATTTTGTTACACATTCTACACTTAAAGGCTACCTTACACATCTTTTCGTGGTTACTAAGATATTCCAGGCCATAACAATACCTATTACATTGTTTGCAATATATCCTAATCCGTTCTGTGCCTTCCATCTTTTTGTGCTGGGGGGCCTTTGCACAAATTTCGCTTATTATTTACTTTCTTATATTCGTGTTGGTTTCTCTTATGGTACGGTGTGTCGCACTTCTTACAATAGTATATGCAGCTTAAAAATGCTTTCATGCTATAGATCACAGTGTAGTGTTTGTTGTTTAAGTACAAGTAAATGGTTTTGGGTCTTTCTGGACCAGAATGTATAACTGTATTGAAATGTGGAGCTGAAACAACCTTAATTTGAACATCCAGAAACTGCTCTGCGTCCTGAATATCTTCCAAACTGAAAGCAATTTCACAATCCTTCTCCAACCTAGCACAAAGTTCCCTTGCCAATTCTCCCTGCAAGACCCTTCCTCTTCTAATGTAGATAAGTTCGTTGTTTGTTAGTTCCCTATCAAAAATTATATAAGTTTTGTACGTTAAAGCTGTGATTATTGCTCTGGGGCAGCATAGATAATTAGAATTGTTAATTTTTTTAATGCTTCATTTCGGGTATACATCTTTAGCTAGATAGAAATTTTTTTACCTCTGTGCCTATTGCCTTTGGGAACGCTGTAGACATCAAAGTCGAAAGTAGTAGCGTTGTGGTCTACATTTTCATCGGCTGTAACTATGCTTTCTATTTGGTTAAGTAAATGGTTGGCGTTTAATTTGAGATTCCCTGCAGCCGAAATTGTATGGTGGAAATTCCCATTACTTGCCCCTACTCTCATTTGGCCTCCTTGCTCATAGCCAGGAGCCAGTCATTTTTCTTACAGCCTTCATGGTTGCATAAACAGCACTTCGAGCAGCTTTCATTTTTTCTAATGGATTTCCTTGTAAATCATTTATGTGAATGCTGTATTTTGTTTGCCAGATTATGTACTTCTGGATTAGAGTAAGTTTTCTTTCATGAATCTCGAATGGAGGCTTCTTTTCCACACTATCATTAAAAAGTTTTTGTTTAAAAGGGAAAATTTGACCTAAATGTTTTTCTACTTCTCTTGGCTGTCTTAGTTTATGAAGTTCTCTAGTCTAAAATATACCTTGATCAAAACGGAAATGCTGGATCTTATCCAAATAGTCTTGTTCTGTTGCTATAAAATTTAATAAACCTTGATTTGAATGAATCCTCGAGTAATGCTCAAGTCCACTTTCACGAGCAATCTGTTTCAATTAACGAACAGTTTCATTAAAGAGCTCGTTCAAGTTATGATTAAACAATGCACACTCCACGGGATGAGTCATGGCTCTATTGACAGCAGCTGCAAGAGCAGCTTTTGTCATGTTATAACAACCTATAATTTTCAGGTCTTTTGCGATAGCGCGTATTTCTTTAACAGTTGTATTTTCCATAATTTTATGTCTTACACTATATACCTCAGACATTGGCCTACAGTGCATATGGTAAATATGTTGGAGGTTCCACGGCATTAATCATATGGCATCGTGATAGGCAAATTTTTTTTTGAGCACTGTATTTGTATTACAACAGCTGATTTTCCCACGAGAAACAACTAAAAATGGAATTCCCACTTTCTGAAAATTATGCTGTTCTGCTCGACTTAATTTTTTCCACCAATGAGCTGTTGTACGGTACTTTCTGGGGATTATTTGATTCTGAAGACACCTGAGGCCTGAAATAAATTTATATATTTGAATACGAAAGTTGATTATTCTGCAAAAAGCTACTGAAAATTTATTTTGCACTGGTTAAATGCGACTCAGCACCTGGTGTTCACTTTTTTTTTGAGACAAGGATGTATATACAATTCTGGAGTATACACAAGGAAGATGTCTGTCTAATGAAATAAATTAATATTAAATTAAAATATGCTATTTTTACACCAGAGACAAAACTGACAATGTGAAAAATACACTTATAACACACTTTTTGGTGGGGGAAGTCGAAGGAGGGGGAGGGGAAGATCAAAATCACTAATAAGACTGTACAAAGGCATCAATTTTATAAGGCCACATTCTTGTGACGACTCGTAAAATCGGGTCCCGATTATAATATCAATATACAAAGTTGGCTTTGCACCGGAGACAAACCTCACTGTGAAGAGGAGAAAGGGGGGGGGGGGGGGGGGGGTTGGTGAGTGGAATCACACTTTAAACACAGTTTTTTGTGTGCCACATTTTGCAACTTGTTTTGTAAGTTTGATGACTTAATAACATCAGATTCACTAGAATTTGATATACTTTTGTGAACATGAGTTTCATGTAGAAGAATATAAAATATAATTCAAAACACATTACCAGAATATTGGCAACTACATTCGTCTCACTGATATCAGGTAGAATGGTTTGCAGCCAAATTGCGGTCTACTACGACAAATCACTATATATGATCAATAAAATTAAGAACTACTTTTTGGCTGAAAAGTTTAGTACCTTTACAAGTGGGTGTTGTTACTGTTAATCTGACGAGTCAGATTTCCAAGTGCTGATACATTACATAATTAGCATTCACAACCTAGCCCTATGCTATGCTTATACTATTCTACCATGGTTTTCTGAGTTGCAGTATTAGTGGAAAATTTAACCCCCATGGTTGGTGAAGGATAACTGTATTTCTAAAAGGCTGTTAATTTCAGTCCAACGTGGATCCTTCTGTAACCAAGTACCCAAATGCCAGTACAGTGGATTCTTGAAAACTTATTTTTCAATAGACCAACAAAGAAAAATGAAACCTGCAGGAAAACAATGATTTCAGACCTGAGAAATAACTCTCATAACCTAAAATGCATGTTTGTTTAAAACAACAGCCCAAAAAGGTCATTAAAAACAACTAATTCACCTAAATTAAGGATTAAATATTCACTTCAAATTAAAAACTTCAGTTCTTGAAAATCAGTAAAATTTTAGTTTTATTCATTTTAAAGGTTTTGTCTAGTGTTCCGTCATTGGCCAATCCATGCTCAATACCTCTATTAAAATTGCCACAACTAATTCATTTGTGCCAATTTTTGCCTAACATTACTCGTTGAGCAATTTTAAAACACATTCACTACTAACTCAACCTGCAACTGATAGTTTCTGATAATCACACCATTAAAGTACTGCATCTAGCGCATATAACATTATACCAAATTCAGTTTACAATAAAAAAGATTAAAGATTGTTCAATACAGTGTCTGTGATTATGTGTGATTTGTTCCAATTGTCACCAACTTACAAGTGCAATAATCACATACGAAGAATAAGGATGAGATACTTTCTTACTGTCAGTAAACACATAAGACGAAAAATGAGCTCAGTCAATAGAATACAAAAACCTGCTGTGGCACGTAAACAAAATTGATTACACCAGTTGTCGACTATCAGAGTTGTTTTGCATTATCATAGTTTCTTAAAAACGATTCACACTCGCAATCTGTGGTAAATGCACAGTCTGTTTTTAGCGTATGTTACGAGAAAACAAACAATCGGCGATTGTTGAATAGCCAGTGATTAGCATGGTTTACATAGAAATTTTCATGGGACCAAAATAAATAAAAGGGAAAAAGAGTAAAACTTTGATAATGGGAATGAATAATCAAGAATCCACTGTATTGCATGTGTACTTTATGTGACAATGTCACATAGTTACAAATGTACAAATTTTAATAACATAATTTTTTTCTTAATGTGCATACAAAAAAAAAATCTACGCAACCAACATTATCAATACACCACACCAATGTTACCTTTAAATATATAGTGAAACCCTGTTTTTACACTTTTCATGGGAAAAGGCAAAAAAAATCATAAAAAGCGGTAAAGTGTAAATTGAGGGAAAGCTTCAGAATTAATCCAAATCACCTAGTCTCTGTTAACCATTGTTCCCTTCTTTAATAAAAACTTCCTGTGGGCAAAATTAATTAAAAATAAAGAAGGTAACGTAGATATTACAGAAACATCTTCACTAAGTCACATTTTCTTTCAATAATTATCACTTAACACATATGACTTACCCTAAAAATATATGCAAAAAGGTATACAAAACAGTTGCTCAAATATCCACTTATTCTGGGCAGTAAAACCTTCAATGTCTAAAAAGGAAGCAGTTATGTGCATTTATAAATGCAAAAAATTTTTCAACTGTTGGTAGCTTAGCAGCGTGTGCCCCAAAATAACCATTCAAGGCATATCTTCTAGTTCTTTAAATTACACACTATTATGTATTTACACATTTTTTTCTCATATTTATATATTTTTTTGCTCTCCATCTACTTTATGCAGCATTTTTGTAATGATGTTATCGTTTTTAGGAGCACCGATGTGACTATGTTAAATATGCCAGATCAATGCGAGTTCCCGCAAACTCATCACATCTCGATACTTTTAAATATTTATCAAAAAAATGTTCACTTTTACTTTTTCACCAACATGCACAAAAAACACTCATTATTATTCTATAAAACTACAAATATTAGCGTTTGTAAGATTTCCAATGCCGCTTTGGTTACAATGCAAAGGTTATTTCCACAGATATAAAAGCGTGAAACGTTATGAACATGCCAATATGGCATACAGTCTAAATACCACCGGCACTTACAGTGATAGTAACATATTACTGTAGCTACCATCTTGCTTTCTCAACGTTCAGTGTGACCTGAATGTGGTCCTGATCACAGCACACTATTTCAAGTAGTGTAAGAGTAATATTTCACTATCTTGTTATTGCTATCTCTGGTCTTGGCAATGGTTGCGATGTTGTATGTTATGTTAAAGGTGGGAACAATACAATTTCTGCAATGTAATATACAGGAAAGTGATGCATTAAACTAATAGGTTGATAAATGGGACCTGGAAAAAAAAAAAAAAAGTAAAAACGAGGTTTTACTGTATGCCCTTATATGCAGGGATTTTTTTCAAAAGATAGTTTCAAAAGCACTTGGAAAAATGTAGACACGAGCTGCTGTAGAAACATTCCACACAGACATACTAACCAAGTAAGCAACAGAGAACTCAAAGCTGGTGGGGAACTGCAGGAGAAGTTGGTGCACGCAGTCTAGCCACTGCAGGAAGACAGGGCAGCGCTCATTCTGATCATCTGAATCCACCGTGTGGCCACAGCGGTCTGCAAACTTGTGGCCAAAATCCAACCATTCACGTTCACACAATACTTGAAAACCCTGGAACAGAACAAACCCCATTATATATATATATATATATATATATATATATATATATATATATATATATAAAACTCATTTGCGACATTTGACTCCATGTAAATCTTATTATATGGAAATAAACGTAAAAAATAAATTTTTCCAGTTCGCACTTATAAAGATTGTTTTATAAATAAATAACTATGGTCAGACTCCCATTTTACAAGTGCCGGATAACAAGGCAGCAATTATACGAGGCCATCCTCTGGAACCATAAAAATCACGAACAATAACAAAAAATAAACATTTAACGGAAAAAAATGTTTAAAATAACAATGAAAACAGATAAAAAAAAATGCTTTGTGCAGGCCACAGCGATAAAATATATGGGTTTTAATAATGCTACTTTTAATTTGTATGCCACAATAAAAAAAAAGCACATGGTACTGCGTCTGAAGGTGTTAGCCTACTCTGTGCTGCGCGACATGTGACATTACAAAGGGATTCTGTACTTCATCTACCCTCTTCCACTCATCACTCTTCCCCCTCGCCTCGACCCGCTACAGTCTCCACCTGCTTATCTCTCATGGCAACTCATACCAGCAATGGTCCACTATTGTGTGCATAGCAACACGGCCATCCAATAACAGCAAGCATTACCCACCCCTACCTTTGACCCTTCAGCCCTTAGCATCGAGATTGCTTCACAATTTTAGTTACTGCGCACGTGGTGTTAGGCATTTGGATACATTTTTTGATGATTTTATAACTTCTATTTGGCTTCTCTTTTAGGTTTTCAAATTCGGATTGTACTTGGAATTGACTATATTGATTGTTGACGACTGGTTACATTAATTTTATTGGCTTACAATTGGATTAATATTGTGTGCATTTGATTTGTTGACAACCCATGCAGGTTTTTTTGGCCCGAATATAAATATGCATGTATTATTGTTTGATAGATTGATAGACACTTCCTTTGTGTCATATCTGATTAACGAGGGTGCATAACAAACACTGCACTGTGCATCGCTGCATGTTCTTTCACTGTCAATCCCCCTTTCTACCACCCCAGCCACCCAGCCATCTTGCTCGCTCCCACTCTCCCTTTGTCTATCTCTCGCTCGGCATCCCTCCCTTTTGCTCCCCCACCTACGTCTACCATGCTGCCTTTCCCTTCTTCTCACGAGCAGTTTCTTGACAAAGTCACTTGGCAATGGTTCGAAGAGAAATGCGAAGTAGGCGAAGCACCCACCTTCTCCATCATGCACGCACTGTTACCTCCCTTTCGTCACCCTACCAGAGGGGGTACAAAATAAACCATTAAAGTTTTACTTTACTTAGTGGAACGTAAACTCAGTGATACACTAGTCGTTCAATATCAAGACTCTTTAATTGTTGTCTCGTTATAAACGATACAAGTTACATTAACTTTACATCCAAGTTATAAGTTATGCAATAAGCAATGCAAGTTAAACAATTTCAATGCAATGACTTTACAATATAGATAGCTGCGTTATCTCAACTACCAACTATCCTGACTGAAATATTGACTTCTGCCTCTATGTCAACCAGCTCCTTCTCACATTTAATCAGCTATTTCACTCACCACTAATACTTCTACGATGCAGCACAACAGACACACGAGGGCTCCACCACAGCCTTGTTGCAGACACGCAGACCGCTGGCGACCTGGTAACGTAATGGGGGGGGGGGGGGCAACCTTGCGGTCCCCTGGATTATATACGCTTCTGTTGGCTATTTCCTCATGATGGCTCCGCAGTTTATTTTGTGTCGCCCAAACATTGCACCCTGGCTGCTTCCGTGTGGCCTCTGCAGCATCTCGGTACAGTACCCTCCTCATTGAAGAAGCAGCTGTCCCCAGCCACTGTCGAAAAGAATGAGAAGTTTGGGAGGAGACACGAGTTCAGAGCCGGCATCCTTGAGGTATTAGTGGCCAGCAGTGCGTGGTAGAGGTCCGCCTGCAGTGTGCTGTAGTAGTCCGCCCAGGATGGAGCGACATGCAGTGCACGGTAGTGGTCCGTCTGCAGTGCGTGATAGTGGTCTGCCAACAGTGGAGTGGCCCGCAGTGGAGTTGCCAGCGTGACGTGGTAGTGGTGCGCCCGCAGTGAAGTGGCCTGCAGAGCCATTAGGTCTTCACATCAGCAATTGTCGCATGGTTATGTTGCAGTGGCAACCAAGTGTCTTTCATTGAGTCCTCGCGCACTATATCACTTTAGTGTCTTATGAATGTGAAACGATGCTGTTTCTACATACCTTGTTTTTAAGCCAGTTAATAGATTTTACTCTACCTTTTACTCTATCTTTACTATTTTATGTGCTTGTTTTGCTTCTTTTCTAAGTGACATACCGGGAACATATACTCAAAATATTGTCTTTGAAACGGACGTCCTGGTATTTTGTCTAGACACCGAGCCAGGTGCTTCTCCATGTATAAGGGGGTTCAGCTTTGTTTAGAAATGCTTCCAAAATTTTGTAGCACAATTGTTTATTAGATTTTACCAATTTTGATTTGGTATAATTTTTTATGCCCGTATTTTAGCTAAGTTTAGCGATATATCTCTGTAGTGGGATTTTGAGCATGTTCTGATATTTTAGGACACTATATTTACAATTGTAGGCACACATTGAATTTATTTTATGTTTGTTGGTAAGCGAGACTACCATAAAAATAAAAATATTATTTGAGTTCAGGTTTACTTGGAAGTCCAGGTAGTTAATGAGTTATATTTTTTTGGCCATTTTAATTTAGGTTAACTTAGTTAATTGGGGATGACTCAAATATTAAACTTTACTTTGCCATTTCGCAAGTTAGTTACAGTCCCGGTTATGTTCAGGCAGAGAAGATGGACTGGCAGGTTGTTTCGCAGCACGAACAACTTGTGCCCTGTCCCACGCTGTTATCTGACAACCGCTTTGCTGCGCCCGTGTTTAAAGTCACACATTCGTGTTGTATTTCTAGAGGCCCTGAGTGCTTCTGTTTCGCCCACCCGTTCAGTAATTTTGTCTCCGCTTTAGTAGTAGTGTCTCCTAAGCACCGCCTGAAATTATATGTCGAGCATGCCAGAGCGACCTAGTGGCATGCACTTAAACTAAGTTTGTAATTCATCAAATCACTATCTAGCGCAGGATTGCTGGTTTTCAAGTGCTCCATCACTGAAGCCATTCACTGGCGGCATTCCCACGAGCGCATCAGAAAATGAATCCTTGCATCTTGTGCTCTACTGCTTTTCGTCCATTGTGAACAAAGAGATGCAGTCAGCCAACACCGCTATTTCCGATTACTATGTAGTTGGGCTTTGTTTATTTACAAGATAATGTATAGTGGCTTTAGTGAAATTTGGTTTTTTTCTTATTGGTGTTAGGGTGATTTATTCACGTATCGGCTACGTTATAAAGTACGTCTACTAGAAGAACCCTCCAATGGAGGGTTCTTCCGTCTCCGTCCTTTTTGGTTTTAACGCTTTTTGAAAATCTGCACCCCTGATGTCCTACTTCATTCCGGGTCTGCAGATCTCGCCTTTTCTCCTCGTCTATGGTCAGCTTAGTTCACTGGCCTGTTGCTACACTTTTGCCCGCTACCTGAGCGGAACTTGACAGCAGCGGCATGCTGTACTGGTAGCATCTCTATTTAAAATGAACTGTTATATTTTTAATATTTTAAAACATTTAATTGGTGCCATTGAACTCTCTTTTCACATTTGGTTTGCAATGGCAGTTTAAGGGGGTAGTTTCCTGAATAATGTTTCTTATAATTGAAGGTTTTTACTTAATAGCTAGATTAAATTCATAATAACTTGATAGTTGAAGGTTAATAATTGCATTTATTAGCTCTTATAATTTGTTAATCGTTTAGATAGAAAAAAAATTATGCCGATATTTTTTTCAACTTAAACATGAATTGAGTACATGTTTTCTCATGAATTTGTTTTCTGTAAACTGTGAAACTATGTTCTTTGTCATATTTCAGAAGTTTTTTTTTTAATTTCGTCCAGTATACTTCAAAAATTTGATATTTTCATACCCCTTGAAGCATACGTTTTTTCGCTTTTCTAAAAGTAGCGGCTGCAAAGTAACGGAAAAATATTACAAAGAAACAAAGCTACAATAACATGGGAGAAAACCTTGTGCATTACATAACACATTTGATCATCGAGCTCAAATAACATATAATGGGAATATAAGACTAAGACACTATTTATTGGCAAATAGTTCCTGAGAAGTGAGGCACTCATTGTCAGTGGGGCTCATCGTGAAACTACGTCGGCTCGCAGAGAAAGACAGGGTGGCGAGGTGTGGTGGGCAAGGTCAAAAGTACCTAATGGAAGGTCACCTCCAGTTTCCGAGCCAGGTAGCTTGCTCGTACGTAAAGTGATGGGGGAAACTGCCACCTTCCTAATAGACAGTTCTTGCAACCGGCCAACGCTCCAAATATTCACTGTGTTCTGAGCATTTGGTAAACCTTGTCTCCATACATTGAATTTTCAAATGCCATGGTACCTTGAAATCACTATATAATATTTTCAAATTTCCAAATGAATTGAACTATACCTTTAGACCGGTTGAACTAATTACAGTATTTGGAATAGTGTTTTTATCTCTATTACATGCCATAATTTTGTGTTTTCTTTTCCCCAAGATAATTCAAATAAATGTAAGATAATTGTTCAGCATGTAATTTAAAAATACTGTAAAACAATGTGCTATTTAGCTATCATCTCAAACAAAACTATTGACGCAGACATCTAAATACATGTTATTAAATTAAAGAATACATTGTTTTTGTTACTGTGCTGAAACTCAATTAAGAGACAAATGTCAATTTTATAAGACGTCTTGAGTAACTAATATTTTTTTATTTTGTTTACATATTCAGTATACAAAACCAAAATATAAAAAAATACCTAGGAATAAAAAACTTTCAAATCAGAAAATGTGTGATAAATTAGGCTTTGTAAAGAAAATAGTTGCTAATTATGATTAATAATTTGCGCACATTTCAGCAGACATTTTCTTTCATTTTCGAATCAAAGCACGTTTGCGAAATATGGTATATCATAGTGCCTTAGTTTACGAACATTGTTAAAAAATTAGTATAACAAAATACAATGAATATGACCATTTCGACCACAGAGGAAAAAACGAGTTATCGAATCTGTGTCTACATACACATTCACTCAACGATAAAGACATCAGGAACGTCGAGTGCCTGTACAATTCATTATCACGTAAATTAACCTTTCTCATGTAAAGGTGGACGTAGTTCATGCGACGTGGCCTGGCACACTACGAATGCATATTTTGCTAATAGGATGTGTGCCTATTCGAGAAGTCTAAGAAAGAGAGAGAGAGAGTGTGTGTGTGTGTGTGTATATATATATATATATATATATATATATATATATATATATATATATATATATATATATATATATATATATATATATATATATATATATATATATATACATATATATATATACACACACTACAGTTTAAAAAATTGCACAAGTATCAGTACCAAACACAGCGGTAGCTTTAATAGCAGACAGGAACTTTTGTGATTTAGTAATGTATTGTGATAATGGGATTGAAATAATCAGAGAACTAAGAGACGACGAATTCTGGAGAGAAAATATGTTCCCCCAAGCTGCGTAGATTTTATATAGTGTGCTTGTTAGTGGAATTGGTAGACAGTCGAATAAGCAGAAGAATGTGTGTACGAAAGCCAACGTACATACTAGAGGCACAAGAAAGAGCCAAAGAAAAGAAACAAGTAGGAAATAAAAATGTTACATTGTAAAACATTTTTATTAGGTCACCTAGCTTAGAAATATAATTACTACAATACCATGAAAAAAATTGATATTTCAGTACATAAAAATCATCCTAGTCATATGTTAAAATTATATTTTCCATGATTAGTGTTTTTGTAGGTAATGGTAAATTAATAAATATGTATTTTGCATAAAAATTAGTTAAGGAACGATATAACTACATTGCATGATACGTATGTTTTATTTTTAATTGTGGTACCTGATATAAAGGCCATTAGTGCATGAAAGCTGTATATTTATTTAATTCTTGTAATAACTTGTTTTCCACAGGGTTTGTCAAAATCTTTGGCTTGACAAGACGTAAATAACTTTTAGCACCTCCTTACGTAGTTCGATATTCACTACTGCCATTATTCTTGGAGCATTGATGGAAGAAAAGAAAGAATTTTTGTTTTCTTATCTGCAATCAGTGCTCCGAGAATAACGAACATAGTGAATTTGTAACAATGTACATAGGTACTAAAAGTTGTTATTTACGTCTTGTTGAGCCAAAAATTCTGAAAAATCAGCTGTGAAATAAGTTATGACAAAAATTACATAAATATACTTTTTCATGCACCAATGGCCTTAAGTCATGTCAACAAATCATTTACATCTTATTGTTCACATTTTTTGTGCAAAAATTAGGGTGGCAAGCCTAATTTTCAAGATGACGGGGGATGGTATTATCGACCCCATTTTAATAGGTGTAAGATCTCCGTTCTACAATTCACCGATTTGTTGCTTAATCGTGAGTAATTCCCGATATTTTTTTACATAATTACATTCACAGCCATGGTTTTTAGGAGCGCGTACCTCCCTTAGTAATCACTTTAATGAAAAAGTGGTAAAATATTTTTGTCCGTTTTTTTTCATCAAGAATAACCTGCAGCAGCTCGTTGGTGTTGTTCGGAAACACGTTGGATATCAAAGGTTTATATTTCTCTTAATGTCTCACTCATTTTAATTTGTTGACTTCAAGCGAAATAGTGCCATAAAAAGTTTTGCAAAACATAAATTATTTTAAGAATTTCTTGTATTTTTAATTTAATACTTCATATTTTACCTTTATATACAAAATGTCAAGAAATGGAGTACAACAAAATAGCAGTATTGCATTCTTTATACATGAAAGTCAATGTATTCCAATTAAAACCTTACAAAATACTAAACACAAAATACTTTCAAATCCATTGGAATACGGCTCACTTACTGATATAACCAACATGTTTAGAAATGTAACAAATTTCGGTTTTAAATTTGGTTACATTTGGCTGAAGTCTTACAACATATATAGATAAAACTTCGCTGGAGGAAATTGAATTACAGCAAGAGAACGCGCCGAACAATGGCAAAATCCATCAGGTGTTCCACATGCGGAAATCCGGCAGGCATTTGTGTCGCCCTGATGGAAGCAAGTGATCTGACTACTACATTACGTGTCCCCACAAACAAAAAGTTAATGAGTTAACTAATGAGTTATGAAACTGTTGTAAAATAAAATTACTTATTTCTTGAATACAGAGTACAATCTATATTATTTAAAAGTGGTGAACAGTATATATTCATAATTTAATATTTTTATGTATAATCTTAGATAATAATCAGACTTAATATTACGTAATGAAACACAAACAATCCAGGCGGGCCCATAGTTCATTTTGAATTACGGTATCTAATACCTTTACAATACATGCAGAATGGTATGTTGATCATAATCAATTCCCTGTTCTGATCACACAACCAAAATTACACATTTAGCTGGTGTAAAACATGTTAAAAAAATATTTTAAAAAACTTGATGATTTTCTAAAGGATAATTATTTTAAAGTCGGAGATCCATGGAGCAAACGTGTTTGCTGAATAATGATCAAAAGTAAATATCAATGTTAATCATTTTTCTTTTTCACTTTGTACTACCTGCCATAAAATTAAGTCAACTCAAATTTAAGATAACACTTAGGCCTACTTCAAAGTTCTAAGTGTACCAAATATTAATATTTCGTTTGTGAGGTGTACCGTAATTTATTTAGCCTTTCTTATTAACAATTATTTCTTATGACATAGTTCAGGAAGGAAACGAATGCAGGAACAAAGAATTCATGGGCAACACCCGTTGTTTTGTGTAGCTACAGTTGCAGACACTGGTAGGGGGAGAATTGGAAGAAATGAGAAGGTCACAAGCATTTCCTACAGACCATCGTGATGTGTGTTACTGCAGGAGGGTAAGCCCCCCCCCCCCCCCCGCGCTTTCCACACTGGCATTTAACTTTTACTCATACTTGGCCACGGACGTCAACTCAATGAACTGGACAGTGTTGCTTAGAAGCGAGACACAAACCTTCCAATTAATGGTGATCGTATTTTGTTACCAGTATGCATTGTTGCTGTCGCCATCTCTCGTTGAAAGACTGTAATAACAGGAGAATGTTCAAACTTTGTCTCTGATGTTCGTCAACAGGTGCGACACTTGGCAAATCTACCTGCCGGCTGCCAGGGAAACCAACGCCTTAAGAAAGCATCTTGTCAGTTTGAATATTGTTAATAATTTTTTTATTAAGTTTGATTGTGCGGGCACCCCTTTTCAATAATTCTGCCTTTGGTTAAATTTGCAGTAATGCTATAAGATTTTATTTTATTATAAAATATCCAAGGAAAACAGATTTTAACGTTACATAAATTCTGTTGTATTAATTGAACAGAAAACATAAGTATCTACATAATACCATATACTTAACTGACTTTTGAATTTTTTATTAATTACTTATCCCTTGAGTAAATCAATATAATGAACTATTTTATTTTCATTCTCGTTAATTCCTGTCTGTGAATTACTTGTACCATGCCACTCCCTTAGCATGATTGAACAAATTAAGGAAATATATTTATTGATGGAAATATGGTAATAATTTTTCCTTTCAGTTCTGGCATGTATATATTTTGGAAACTGGTGCCTTCTCGTAAAAAAACTGGCCATGTGACTATGCGGTAGGGCACCAAATCGGGTGTGGGCAACACGATTCTGCGTCTATGAGCCACCATTGCCTTTGATATACCTGGGAGATGTTTGGATACAGCAGCACTTGAAGGCGTGACTACTTCTGGTACAGAGTTCTAACAATGACCTATGGCTTTAACAGAGGTGTGGTATGAAAGATAGCAGGCACTAGGTAGGCTATTACTGGTGTTGGAGGTTGATAGGTCTGGCACAGATACTTGGCAATCCACCAAGGGTCATTTAACTGGGCCGGTCTTCTCAGGTGGTGTGAAGAGGTCACTGGGAACTGCAACTTCCACAGGGTCTTGCAGATGGCATAGTTCTTGCGCCTGTTCTTGAAGTGACAAACTAGCTAGCTGTTTGAACATGTTAGGTTGATATTTGTGTGCACTACCTGATGCTAAGCATCTGTGCCTAACTCATTCCTTCAAGCCTTTGCTCTGGGCATAGGGCATTGGGAATTGGGACTTACCCTCCTACTACTGTATCACGTCTACAAGCTCCTTGTACAGCAGTGGACAGGCGAACACAAGTGTGGCGGAGACTGCGGGACACGAGTGAGGGATATCAGGCCTCACCTTGTCCAGATACGCACATGGGTGTGTGGCCATGTCCGAGTCTTCCCAACCTAGGGGAAACAAGTTTCTTCCACAGAGTGGCCAGTGAACATCAGGCCAACAAGCTGTTCCACGGACAATATACTTGTGTGGCTCCTACTATCCGTCAATCCCGGAGGGTTGAGAGGAAGGTATGAGTAAGATTCCCCGGGATCACCTGCAAACCTGTTACGTGAGGGGTAACTACGGAAAGGTGCTAAGCCTACAAGGAAGGTACTCAAAGTAAAAGTTTACCCACATTTAATTCATTTACGGAAATAAACACGTGGTGAATGCACTCTAGCTACTGGTTAGCAGCGCGAATTTCAGCCAGAAAGCTAAAAGTGCAAGTTATGATGGCCGGTAAAGGCAACCGGCGTACAACAAAGGGGAATGCAGTGTGAGCTGCAGCAGTCTAGACAACAATCTCTTGCATTGTTGTATGAACGTAATGTATGTAATGACCTAACGTAATCGTTGACATATAGCAGGATGACTAAGCAAGGAAAGTGACAGAATTTAACCCTGAAAAAGATTTTAAGGAGAGGTCCTCTAACTGCAGGAGGTCATAGGGTTTGTGGAGTAAGTAACAGGAGAACTTGCGACTAATGAAACCTAACCCTATCTCACGTGTAGCATAAGCGATGAACGGGGTATTGTCCTGAGCAGAAAGTGCTAGAATGAATGTAGAATGGGTGATTCCTGAGTAGCGAGTGCTAGGAAAAAAAGTGGCGAGTGTGGGTACAGTATCCGCACCTGCCACTTTTTTTTACTAACTATGCATGCAGCTAATGGCTAGGGTGTTTTTTCAAAGATTGATTTTCATAAGTCTGTTCCAGTCGTGAATGGACTATACATTACATTATGCACTTATTACTTTAACAATTTTAAATACAATTTATGTTCATTTTTACCACACAATATTTTGTATATAATAACCTTGCTAATTTATTACACTCAAAAATATGTCTTCAGTAACATTCACAGTTATTTACCTTTAACTTGAAGCATCTCTCAATTGGTTTTTGGGCCCCACTTTGGGCACCATTTTGAAGCCTAGCTCTCTCTCTTATTGACATGACATGATGCCTGTGAAGCAGATATGCTCTATGTTGGGCATCATTTTGAAGTATGAAGGAGGGAGGGGGTGACGTAGGCCTAGGGTTATGTCAAAATGCTCACAAATTTAAATAAGGAACACACGGCTAGGGTGGCATGTTCCCCATCTTGGGAAACGTTGACTTAGTTGCATCAACCCGAGACCAATGTCTAGGGAATTTAAACTCTATGCTAATTTCGACAAGATACGTTTCTGTATAGGAATATCTAGTCTTGGTTAGTTTGAGGGACTTCAAATATTGTGACGCCAGAATCACAGGGTGCATTAAAAGGACAACAAAAGTTAAGACACTGTCCTTAATTGCTCTTTGGGGGCCAGGCGGTATATAGCGTGGGTCATCTAGTTGGGACAAAATCTGGGGTTACACATACAATCCTTCATTTTGGCGAGCACTGTACCTTACGAGTGATGAGAGGAGGAGTGCTTCTCCTCGTTGGCTGGCTCACGTGAAATTACGCTTTTCTGTGATTCACTACATTCATGATGTATTTAACAACAAGTTAGAAAATTGTCTAGCGGAAAGCATAGTTTTTGGTCGAGTCCAGCCGCCTTGTTTGGAAATGTTTTGGCATGCCTGTAGTTATTTTAATGATTAAGGTGGCAACATTTGGTCCCTTTTGTACAGTTTAATCAACCGTATAGTGGCAAAAGTGTAGACAGGTTAAATTGAAATATCGTATTTATACACGTCTGTATGGGCACAGGGCTAGGGGCAACAAAAAGTATTTGGATTTATCTGAGATTGTAATTGATTGTAATGAGCTGGAAATGGTACGGAAAGAAGGGTTATTGGGTTAACCTGTTCATCGGCAACCTTGAGTTAGTATTTGTACGCAGGTTCCTATTTGTGTATTTTTAACATGTGTTTTTATCAGGGCCACTGCTTTAATTGGGCAATCGCCGCCCGTGGTTCTTTTTTTACTTGTATATTTTGAACTGAGTTACCAATGTATGAAAGTGAGTGTGCACAATGGATTTTAGAGTCCTTTATTCAGCTTTAAAGAAAGCAACCCATGTGAGATTTTAGTGAGTAGCCAGCTAATCTTTTTGAGGGGTTTATTTTGAGCAGACATAAGTAGTGTGAACAAAGAATTTCCGCATCACATTTTTGGTTGTTGTGATTTGTGATGTATTATGGTGGTTCAAAATGTTTGGTTCCAGTTTTTATCCAGTGTGGCATTAATACCCAAATATGTTAAGAGGTTGAATGATGTATGCACCCATTGTTGTGAGATGAGCAATCCATATATTTGTAAGATGATGTTTTATAGTCATATGTAACTATCAGTATTATTTTCAGTGTTAGTCATTTTTGGTGAAATGGAAGTTTCCATTTTACTGACTCTTGTGAGTCGGCTTTTCTAGAGAGCATTTTAAGGGATGCTAGTTGAGTAAATTGTACACTCTTTAAGGAGAATCAACTTGAGATATAGTTAAATTACTCAATAATGTTTATTGTACAATTGGATACCTGTGATTGATATTTATCCACTGCCTCTTTGTGAAGTGTGTATATTGATTGTGGCTTTTTTAAAATAGAAAATTGCAACCCAAGAGCGGTTCAAAGCCTGAAATTGTTATGACGGCAAATAGTCACATGCTCTGGAGGTTATTGTGAAATAAAGACGTAATATTTAGAATCTTGGTATCTCTGGTAAATTGAGCTTCGGCTCAAGATAAAAGAATAACGAGTGAAGGGGAGTGTCTCGCCAAAATAACAAAGGTGAGTCAGTTCCTAAAAGAACACCAGGAGACAATTGCAGATATGTTGCTTGTTAACTTTATGGTTATGCGTTTGTTTTGACACACGCCACATTCCTGTATAATACTATAATGACTATGACTCATCGGACTCAAGTATTTATACTTCACCTGAGGGAGAGTCAAATCCTGCAAAATATTACACGAGTGTCTTGGACCGACACAACCCTAGATGGCGATTCTAAACACGTGGAAAATGAGGTTGAGCAAGCTAGTGAGCATACGCCCCCTCCCTCCTCCCATGGAGAGCGTACAAGATATCAACCCACCTTGGGGAAAAACTGAGTGCCACTGATTACACATGAAGCATAGAGCCAAACAGAGGCCAGCCTGGCCTCGGACAAGAAGGACGTCGTCATGAGGTGACATTACACCTCCCACCATGGCCCGCCACTGCACCTGTCCTGCGGACTATAAAAGCCCGTGCACGACCAGGTTCGCGAGTTATTTTTCCTTCTCCAGTAGCTCGCTCCTTCACTTTGCGTGCTGGGGCCTTCTACTGCTTAACAGTCTTCAGCAGCCACCAGAGGCTTCTACTATTGACATCACCAGAAGCTCTTCTGCAGCCTGCAGTTATCAGAGGCTTCACTGTCGACAACCACCACCACCTACCAGAACCTACCATTGTTGACAACCACCAACATCTGCCAGAAGCTCTTCTTCTTCTGCATCACTCCACACCTTCCGCTGCTGCTCCTACTGGACCAGCAGCCTCCTATACTGGCTGGTAAAGGCAACTACACCCACTGCTCTTAAAGTAGTGGCACCCCTTTGTCTATTGTCTCATCTATAGGCCCATTGTATAGAGTAGCTGCGACTGAGTTGTTTTTATAGCTGTCAAAGCACTAGATACCTTGGATAACTAAGGAACAGGTCACCTACACCTATCAAGCATACGTTACTTCCATACTAACTTTCTGCTTGGTTAGGAGGTAGCACACATAACTTGTATTTATTACATCCAGACCTGCCAACTTGTAAAGTATGAGTGAAGAATGCTTAAAATAGTGCGTAATCAGGTCACTGCATTTCATATAGATTTTTTCTTGTTCATCGGTTGTTACCGGTATTGTTATGAAAATGCGAAATTATTGATTTACAGTTTGATAATAAATCAACATAATAATTATTTCCAGATGCAACAATACATACTTCTAAGCTTCATGTTTCAACTGAGAACACAATAATATTACATGTAGTCCGACACATATATAACTTTTTTTTTTTCCCAATTAACCAAGTCTACTTACCAAATATTCCAACACTTTCTGCACATTGCGTGAGTTACAAAATCTAGCATATGATCACAAAAATTCTGGTAATCGTTATAAAAAAAAACACAACTTTTAACATGATTTATAATGTCACTTTTCCCACCATGACAAATAGTTGTGTCACAGCAACACACACTACAACACACATACTGTTCAACTTTCTCCAATTTCAGAATGAATGGGAACTGCTCAGAATACGCATAACTGAATACTTGGACGTATTGTTTTATGTTTTTCACACATCTTACAGCTATTATGTATGTGCACCAGACTATTAAGACAAACTAAAGCCGACTTATTTCAGGCAAATCACTATAAAAAGGTTCTTCACATGTCAAGTACTCCTAAAAGACCCTTGTTTATACACAACTCACAAACTCCACGCCATGTTATTTAATATGTTGGCATGCACACTGTTGTTTTGTTACTACTGGTGCATGAATATAACAGTACAACTTTGTGTGAGTGTTTGCCGATATTTTTAATTTATTGAATTACTACTGCTAACAGATACATATGACACCTAAAATACATGAAGAAATAATTTCACATTAAAATTATATTATTATTTTTGCTAGACACGCAAGTCGGTGAAACATTAAGGCAAACAGTTTACAAATACAAACTGAAGAAACGTGGTGTCTTAGCCATATCTAACCTAGAAATAAGATGTGAAATTGACTTACCAAAATTGTTTTTACTTTGTTTTGTATCACCTGAATGAAAACTCACTCCCATACTTTAGTGCAGAAAAATCTAAAAATCAGAATATCAACACCTATCAACTTTATAATATGTTGTCTTCGCGCCAATCCAATGTCATCGCATGAAATGCTCTCCCAGACCACGAAATAAATATGTGCAGTTATTGTACACACAGGCAAAGTTTACATAACCTTGCTGCTATGTATGTAAATCATGGTAGGTATTATAAAATATTATCAACATCTAACTCTTCATGACCACAAATAGAAAACGCTTCACATCAATGGACTTTTTGTGCCACGTAATTAAAAAAAAAAAAAAAAAAAAAAAAAAAAAAAAAAAAAAAAAAAAAAAAAAAAAAAAAAAATACTGTAGTATGAACTTAATATTTTTTACTATTTAACACAAATTACTTGTGTGAAGAAAGAATATTAATGACTTTCAAACACTGAAACGTAATTGTAGTTTACAAACACAAACAACATTGGCATTTGTCTAGCCGCAGTCAGCATGTGCCGCGTTCAGTTGTCATATGACTGGATGCATGCTGGGTAAGATATTGATTGATGTGCTGCGCCCAGACCGGCGCACACACACTTCAAGGCAACTATTTTTTTTTTTTTTTCGGAATGAACTTATGTATGTTTTTGACAGTTACTGGCACCAGTGCCACCATAATAATGAATAATGCACTGCAGGAGCATAAAAACCACCTAAAAATTTTATTTAGTTAAAAACCAAACAAAATAAGCTATTGGCGTGAAACTTAACAGCTATTGCGTGCACATGAAAGAATCTCTCACGTTCCAGACTCTCAGAAAAATTCCTGGCATTTTCACGGGTTTTCCCAGCACTCAAGAAAATTCATGGCTTTTCCCCCATATGTCCCGATTTTCTGGTCAAGTGGCCACACCTTTAATTATTGTGAAAATACAACTGACACTTTCACAGAGACCAACAGCCAACAGCCCGGTCGCCGCTTTTGCATGAATTTTGGAATTCGGCCGAGAGAAGAATTGTAAGATATGGAGAGTTCCGTAAAATCGTAATGTGCAAACTTTTCCGTAAAAATTATGGGAAAATCGTAAGGGTTGGCAGGTCTGTACATCTAATAAATACAGTTTGTTCCTTTCCCGATGACTATTGTTCTAGAGGTATTTCCTTTGACCACTAGAAACATATTACTGTATGTTGTCAACAGAGACCAGGTTTTTCATACTAGTACGAACCATTGAGTAGGACTGCAGAGACCCTTAATCTGCACGTATACAACATACACCAATTGACTGCCACCCATTCTAAATATTTGGGGATAGAATGGTAGAGCCCTGACCACTAGAAACTCATCCGACAGGGGCTAGACAGGCTCCTTGAATTGCATCCTACCAGAGTGCTTATGGTACTGGCCAGGATATTTGCTCGAGACTGACAGCTTATGTTTGTTGCGACCTACATCCAATAAGAGTAGGATTATGGCCCACACAGTTCACCACTCCAAGTCTGCCCGCGAAAGTGGGGGACTGATTTGAACATTGAACTCATGCCGTCAACTCCTATTGAAAGTACACTTAAGGGTTTGAAAGTTTTAGGTCAGCTTGCATTTGGTTTCTGATTACAATCAATTATATATCATATTTTTGGATATTTTTTAAATTTAAACGAGTTTAGGAGAAATGTTTTTTAATGTATTATTTACAATAATATTTTTTCTAAAATTCCCATTTTTATTGTATTTATTAGCTAAACTGTATTTACAGTACATGTACAGTAATGTACATCTCGTACTATACTCAACATAAAGTTTTGTAAGGTTATAAATGTTATTTTATTGATGTACATGTCAGAACCCTCATCTATTGAAATCCTACGTGTATGGACATTTTTGGCAATTCCCTGAATAACGATAGATTGAGAGTCGACTGTATAAATCAATATCATTTATCAGTAATAATTATGTGTCACATGTGGTAAGCAAATAGTAACTGTTCTGATATATTTACAGGTGCAAGAGATTGAAACGCTTTTCAAGTATAGAACCTAAGGACCGAGACGAAATCCTGGCGGGATTCAATGGTATGTCATCCAAGAACAAATATTATGCTTATATTTCAGGACTCGTATCATTTTCCGATGTAAAACAGAAAATGCCTCTTTGTAAAGGGAATACATGTATATAAAAAATCTCACAATCGTGCCAAAGACTGAAAGTGTAATAATATTCTCGAAACACATAAAAATTAAGTTTGATATCAAGGACCTAAATATTTATTAAATTCTCCATATCAATAACTGATCAACATATTAAAAGTTAGGTTTCCAAAAGAGATTAAAAATAGCTCATATCAGTGACATGATAACAAAATTAAATCTTAGCATATTTCATAATTCTGTGGCATACTATAAAATACTCGGTGGCGCATAAAAAACTCGTTTAAAGTGGTACATTGTACAGCGGTAAGAAGTTATGTGTAACATCATTTTAGGGCTTGCCGAATCAGGACCTTCCGACATCCTGACTGACGGGAAGCGAGCTAAATCTCAATACAACACGAGTGAACTGAAGAATGAAGCAACTAACACAAATGGCGTATGGGACGCAACTACATTATAATAAAAACAATTAGACCCTCAAAACAACAACATGAGAATCGAGTATTTACAAAAGTATGTCTTGAAAATGTTATTTATAACAATTAAAAAATATATAATATTTCCCCGTAAAGAGTCTTTCATCTTTGGTATAATATCTGGCGGGTTTCTGAGGAACATCAGGCATTAGTCTGTCGCCATCTGCTTCTCAGAAGTGGAAGTCTCTTACAATGGTTTAACTGGAACACTGTTTGTCTTGTTTATATACATCACAGCACTTGTGTTAGGCACTATATCAGGCTCCTTGGGTGCCTGGGATATTACGCCACAAATAGGGGAGTGTAATAATTAAGTGGGTTCAACATCTGTCTTTGAAGATCGCTGGAAGTTTGCACTGATAAACAGAGCAGTTATTTACTCTGCTAAAAATGTCTGTATTCACCGACTTTTACAAGGCAACAATTGACAGTTGCTTAATGAGTCTGTTCATTCTCCAATTAATGCGGCAATTTGATGGTTGCAAATTACAGTATTTCACTGATTACAAGTCATAGATATTTTGCCAAAATTTGGCTTAGAAACAGGGATGCGGCCTGCAATGAAGGGAAATTTATTTTCGGTGTTAATAAATGTAATAAAATCAAAGCACTACGAAACTAAAAACTATACGGAACAAATTTTTTTTATCGGACTATGAATTTCTGACAAATCAGTGCTAAATAAACCGTAATACAGTGTTAAATGTACATTTTTTAGAGGCACGATTTTGTGGTAAATTGCAATAAAACTAAATAACACAGAAATACAATTTAAAACGTGAAATAATACGAAATACAGACAAGTGAGAAATATCTGAACTCTTCTCCTATGTTATATACACAAAATTACTTCGGCAATGTAAAAATACGCTAAGCATTTTTTTCTCGCGTAACAAGATGTAAACAAACACATTCCAAAGATTACATAAGCAGTAAAGCATGCACTTTGAAGCAAGCTACAGTAGTTTGACAACAAACCACCACCAAGCACTAGTGCAGTTGGTGCGAAGTGAACACTAACAACTAGAATGTGTTAAGTAATCTATGGCTGCGTGTTTGTTTATATTGACATTTTTGCGTGAAATGAAAGTGTAATATCTAAATAAACAGACTGTTCTCATAAAATACCTAGTCTCATAATTTATGGAAAATGCTGTAGCAGAGGTAAAAGACCATGAATGTCAAACATTGACTAACTTTTATTTTAAAGTATATTATAGCACAAATTGGCAAAAAAATTAAAATGTGGGATGCATTCCCCCCCCCCCAATCTAATTTTCTGAAATAGGGGATGGCTTATATTCGTGGAAATATGGTAAATGTTCATGAGCTGTGGAATTTAAATCACTGGAACTAGGCGGCTATTGATGACCGCATTATCACTGTTCACACACTTCAGCTCTTGACAGTTGACGAAAGTTTATCCATCGCTGGTTCTGGCGCGGTTTTTGTGGACTGGGTAGGGCAACAAAAAGCGTCTCGTCGGCCTTCAAGGGGCTTCTCTATGTTGGCCAGGCTGATGTGGGCTGCGACCGGCGCATGTGGGTTGCTCTCCTCTTGCCTGGCCAATCAACACTGGGTGGTCATTCCCGGCAGCGGTCGACTCGAACACTGGTTGCCAGGGCACAATCATCGCGATCTCCTATAGAATGGGCGGTGTCATGGCAACCGGCAGAGGCAGGGTTGGCTCTGGCAACTCGGCGGCTGGACAGCTGGGCTCATCCTCTTGTTCTGGTGCTGGGTTGGCCTCAGCATTACAGGGTGCCAAGACCTGCTGGGTGGCCGCGTCATCCTGGAAGGACACAGGTGGCGGTGTCGACAGGGGTGAGGTTGCCAAACTTACCCCAACCTGTCGGGCAGTTCTGATGGGGGCCTCCCTTTCAGAAGGCGGCTCCTACGACATCCGGTGTCGCACCCTGGGAAGTCGACACAGGCAGTTTCTCTTCGGATTCCTCTAACTCATCAGCATGTCTGCGGTTGGGTTCGTCTTCTCCTCCCTCGACATGGCCTCGGCACTAGGTGGTGCCGAGGCCGGCTGGGTGGCCGCTCATCCACATAGGACATGGCTGAAGGTACCAGCTGAACCAAGGCCTCCAGGATGGCCTCGTATCAGCTGGCATCGTTGGAAAGGGCCTCCCTCTCGGAAGGGGGTTGGCAGCGGCTGGCTCTGGCATCCTCCAATGATGGACTGAGTGGCAGAGGGAGGAAGAGTCTCTTCAGATTCCTCTACCACCTCAGCTCAGTGGTTGCTGCAGTCATCTTCTGCTTCTTCTCCTGTAGCGGTGGCCTCAGTACCACGTGGCAACAAGACCAACTGGGTGGCCGCGTAGTCCTGACAGGATATGACTGGTTCATCCAGTTGCGTTAAAGTCGCCAGGTTGACATCGACACCATTGGCAGTTCTGGTGGGGGCTTCCCACACGGAAGGTGACACATGGGTGGTGGTTGCGACGCCATCCGGCGCTGCAGTCTCCTCGTTGGTTTGGCCCTCTAGGGCCGGGGTTTCTGGGGTGGCAGATTGAGGTGGCAGTTCCTGATGTTCCTTAGTCCCGATGGCCCCGGTGTCTTCTTTTGCCTCTTGTATAGGACTGGAAAGTAACTGTCTATGAAGTGGCTCCCTCAGTGTAACAGGCTACGCCAGGAGATCTCAGTCGTGGCTGGAGACATCTGGGTGTACGGTTGGTGCCGTGACGTAGATAGCTGGTGTGGGTTGAGGGTAGAGATGTGTTCGATATTGCGACTCACGTTGCAGGAAACTCAATATGGATTGACATTGCCTGGCGACTTGGTGGTCGAATCTCGTACCTGCCTCCGGTCCTTGGAGGCAAAGGAGTTCTGGCTATTTCTGGTTCTGGTGCAGAGTCGTCCTCTTGCTCGTTGACAACGGATCATTTGGTGATTTTGGCTGGTTCGGGTGCTTGACCAGGAAAGGGGTGCATCTGCCCTCTGGTGGCTATCCTAATGCGGCCTCTGGCACCTTCCGCCCAATAGAAGTTGTCTTAACAGCCGACGATTCTGTAGGGTCCCTCTCATTTTTTCTGCCATTCCTGCCCTGAATTGGCCGCCTTTGCTCAAAGCGTGGTTTCTAAGGAAAACTGCTTCACCTATATTGAAGCGGAGTACCCAGGTACATCGTTGGAGGTATTTCTTATCAATATAGTGAGCATGGGCTGCTCAAGCTTAGTCCATCCAGACCAGTGCGGCTCTTCGGATCTCCTTGGGTTATGTGATTTCACTTGGCTAGTGTTCCCATTGCCAGTCCTTAGGTCCGCGCAGGGTATGTCCCAGGATGAGTATGCTGGGGCTCGAGTTGGTGGCTTCGTTGGTTTTTTTGAGTAGAGCGAATAATACGGTGTGAATGTGTTGATCACAATGGCAGTGGTCAGTGCCCACACTGAGTCAGAGGCTCTTCTTAAGCTCTTGGTTTCTACGCTCAGTGATTTTTGCTTGCAGGTGGTAGGAAAGCATCTTTCACGTCTCAACCTCCCACGAATTACAGGATTTTAGCCATTGTTGGCTGGTGACTGAGTTCCGTTGTCGGTGAGAAAGCATTGTGGGTAGCCCCATCTTGGAAAGACCTCCGTATCGAAATTCCTAATGATGTGATGGGCTTCTTCGCTCAGTAGAGGTAATGCTTCTACCTAACAGGAGAGTAAGTCTGTACCTACCAGTAGGTAGCGATTTCCCTGGGTGCTTCGAGGGAAGGGCTGCATCAAGTCTGCTGAAATCTGCATCCATGCGGCGTGTGGGCGACGGGGCTTAGCAGCTGGTCGGAGTTCGGGTATGCTTTGCCTCGACAGCATGTCTCACAGCTGTTGACAATCTGCTGGACATCTTTACTCATCCTGTCCCATATGTACCAGGTGCCCAATTCTCATAGGGTCTCCATGATTCCTGGGTGTCCGGCTTGAGTGTCATGGTGGTAGTGTCGGAAGAGGTCTGCTCATAATCTGTTTGGAATCCAGATCCACCAGTCCGCTCCAGGTTGTCCGATCCAGGACAATACTAGATTGTCGCGGAGCTCCAAGTGCTGGGGTTGGTCTTGCAGGAGTCTATGGATGTCAGGATCTTGTTGGAAATTGTCAATCTGGTACTTGCTCAGATTGAGTCGGACCTGAATGTTCTCTTGGTGGATGCGTTCAGGTGCTAATGGGGAACCATATTCTTACATTTTCTTCTTCCTTCTTGTCGCTGTCCAAGTCTGTTTGACGTAATAGGGCGTCAGGTAGGTCATTGGACATCTCCAGGCAGTGCTGGACGTCAAAGTTGAACTCTGTAAGAAACATCTCCTAATGGCCGAGCTTGGCTTTGGATACTTTTGACTGGTGGATCCACTGCAGTGCCTTACTATCCATCCATGGGATGAACTTATTGCCCTCCAGGTAGTAGCGGTATTTTCTGATGGCCCATATTATGGTGAGACACACTTGTTTGCTAGTATGGTACCGTTGTTCAATGGCATTCAGATGGGTGCTGGCATACGTGATTACCTGGGGGTGGCCTTTTGCATCTTTTTGGTAAAGAACAGCTCCGAGATAATTCTGACAGGCGTCCATCTGGAGGATAAGGGGATTGTCCCCTTGTGAGCGGTGAAGAAACTGGATGTAACAAAAGCTTTCTTTCAGATCCTGAAATGCTTGGCACTGTTTGGGTCCCCACTTCCATCTTGCGTCCCTCTGTAATAACGGGTGTAGAAGGGCCATCTTGCTGGGGATGTTGGGTATAAATGCTCAGCCAATTGCAGAGTCCCAAAAAATGATGCAGATGTTTCTTGGTAGCTAGTACTTCTGCCTCTTCAATGGCCCAGATCGACGATGCTTGAGGGTAGTTTCCATCCGGTGAGATGACATGGACCAAATAGTCAACTGACATCTTGCCAAAGTGACTGTTCGATAATTTACACGTGAGTTCATGTAATTCCAGGTGCTCCAGTACATGTTGTAAGTGCCCACAGTGATTTTCCCAGATTTTCAAGTAAACTATGATGTTGTCCAGGTAGATTAAACCAAATTGGCCTATATAGCTGGTAAATACTTTGGCTAACATTAAGCAATGGAACATTACGGGGGCATTTTTTCAAGCAGAGTGGCATCACCTGGAATTGGAACATTTCCCCTTCTGGCATGGTGAATGTTGTGTACTTTCGGCTGTCTGTGTGGACCGTGATCTGTCAGTACCCCGATTGCATATCTAGGGTGCTGAAGATTTTGGTTTCCCCCATGTCTCTCAGCGTGTTGGCTATTGGCTAGGTTGATTGCTGGCAGTGCTATGGGATGTGTGATGTCGTTCAGCTCCTCCTAATTCACACAGAAGCAGAGCTGGCCGTCCTTCAGCACCAGTACAATGTGGGAATTGTAGGGTTAATTGAATCCAACGGTACAATTATCCCTTGCTTCTTCATCTCTTCGAATGGAGTCATGATGAGATGGCATCTTCGGACGGATACTCAATTTGGGCAGTTGTAAATCAGTGTCGGTTGTGGTCCAGATTTCATGCTGGATCAAGCGGGTTTGATGTAGTTGAACTGGTTGCCCAAATGCCCCTATGTGCTCAGCTGGTTAAACTCTTGTCCGCTTAGGTCGTGGTTGATCTTGTCAGGGTTGATCAGCTTAGGGCTAACGCACTGCGAGTGTGTTCCCAGTTTACTGTTACCCTATTATTGTCTCCCAAGTATACTTTCCTTGGCCGTGGTCAAGCACACATTGTTGCTGGTGCAGCCATGGGTGGCCTAATATGATAGTTTCTGATATGTCCAGTGAAACAACGAAATCTACGGTGCTGATATGCTTGGGTAATTATACTCCTAATGTGATACAGCCTTCTACTGGTACCGTGGCATCGTACTGTGCCATTTGTACAATATTTTTCTAGGGGCACAGTGATGGCTTTTGTTGTGCAGTGAGGATATCACTGAAGATAAAACTGCAGGTGGCAGTAGAATCTAGCAGGGCTAGTACGGGTTGATTGTTGACTCTATGTGAAGGGATTCGGGTAGTTCGAATCCCTTGGCTTCCGGAGACGACGGCCCACGTTTCGTTCCGGCACCGTAGTTTCCTGGCTGATGTGGCTTTGCTTCATTCTTGGGTGGGAAGGAGGAGGGACATGCGTCCTTGCAGTTTCCCCTTCCCCCACGCATCCCTGGCCACTTGTCAGTCTGGGCAGTCACGGTTGAAGTGGCGGCAGGGACAATACCAGCATCAAGAGGCGGGGGGGAGGTTGGCAGGTTGCTGCTCTGGTAGAGGAAGCGGCAGACACTGCGCTGGAGGGGAAGGAGGGGTGATTCCTCACCTGTCTGTCTCTCCGATTCTGCTCGCTTCTCATGTGGCTTGTCGTGGGCAGCTTGCGCTTTGTAACTGCATTCACATTTATGTGCTCTTTCTACAAGCTTGTCTACGGTTGTAGGCTAGGGATTTTTCGGGAGGAGCGTCCTTGCGGTGTTTCTTACGCTGCTCTTAATCGGCGGTAGGGCATATTAGTCGGTAAAAAAGCACTTTCCTGTGAGTGAATATCTCAGCCTCCTCGTCTGGATGCTGGGTTTTTCCATAGAATTCCGTGGTTAGATGGGCCACTAATTCCTAGTCCGAGAACTGGGTGGCAAGGCAAGTGCACAGATGGCTCCAGTGTGTCAAGAATTCCTTATATTTTGACCATCAATTTAAGGTGTGGCCACGTAGTTGCTTGCTAGTTTGGGTGATCCATTGTTTGGTATCTAATGCTCAGACAATTCCTTTTCACATTCATCAATGAATGAAACTGGGTTCTCATGGGGATGGCCTCCAAACTCTGCCAGTTGCAGTTCGCTAGAACCACGTACCACGTAATGTAGTCAGACTGATCCTGTGTCCGGGAATACTCTGCCTGTATTCTGCACTCGTCACATCTATAGAAGAGACCAGGGCAGGTGACTCGTTCCTCGGGCCAGTCTATGCACGTGTGATGAAATGGCTGAGCGCATATGTTAGAGTGGAACAAATTAATACCACAGCCTGTGCAGGTAATACAGCTACAATAGGCTGATTGGCAATCCTGACACCTGAATTCTAGCCTGTCTGTGCACCGTGGGCCAGCTAATAGTGAAATACCTCCTGGTAGGGAGCGCACGTGATAGAGTAGATGCCGGTTCCGAGGCAAGTGGCTATATGATAACGCGTGTCATCTTGGATGGCCATTGGACTTCGTTCAGGCTTGCTTTGCTAGACAACATAGCTGATTCTATAGTTGGGCGCCATGAGGTTATATGGGACTCCCCGAAATATGTAGTCAGGCTAAATCAGGGATTTTAATTAGCTGCGCAGTCCTTAACTTGCGTTGGCTGGGTTTTGTTCCTGCTACTCATATTGCAAAACATTTAATTGACAAGTAACCTCTTAGGTTTGGGTGATGACCGGCATGGCCGACTCAGATGTGCATAGTCGCTACTATAACAGCAAAGTCCCTATGGTGGACATGAAGAAAGGTCCTGACCTATTTCTTGATGCGTGATGGGTTATGGTTCAGAGTGATACAGTGAAGCGCCTCAAAGTAGTGATTTTGTTAATGCCCGTCGGATGGCACTTTCGGGAATGAACTGCATCTCAATGTCGAGCAGGGACAAGACCTGAATATAGCGTGGGCTTTGTTGGCTACCAACTTGGCACTAAGTCAGTTGCGGATTAAGCTATTGGTGTGCTGACCGGTTTGAGAGCTGCTGGCTTACTCAGTCCTGGGCTAGGGCAGCTGACCGGTGCTATGGGTTTGCTGGCTGGGGTGTGGTTGCTGGCAAATCTGGACTGACCCCATGTACTGCGGCGACTGGAACTCAAACTGCTGCTGTTGAAGGACCTCGGCGGGCTGGGGTAGCATTGGGTCTTGAACCATGTGCAGTCTGCTCCTACTGGCACCTTCTCTCCTTGGTTGAAGGTGGCGACAATAGGGTGGACGGCGCCTGGCAGGTTCCGGGGAGTCTAGAACAGAGAAGGGAACGGAGTTGGGCGGCTAGTCACCACCAACTGACGAGCGGGTTGAGCTCGTTCCCGTTGGGTTAGTTGGCAGAGGGCCTTACTGAGTTGTATGCAACCCAAAGTATTCTGGTAGGCAGTTGTTGCCTGTCGTTCCCTAATTTCCTTCCCACCTGTCTTGGTGAAGGGCATTTGGTTCAAATACCTGGGTCCGGGAGATAGGAGGAGGCAACGTGCATTCCCTATCTAAGCATGTTCTGCCAACCACGCACACCAGAATGGCGCTGAGTACAACATTTTTCTGCAACAGGTAACACAAACGGTGCGATGGTTGAGGAGCAGGTTCTCTCAGAGGCGCTCCAATAGCTTTGACGGGTGAGCCTCTTGAGTGGACAGGTCCGACACAGAGCCAACTAAGCACTCCTTCCGGCAACACAAACTGTGCGGTGGACAAGTGCAAGTTCATCTAGCAACTTATCCTCTCAAGCAGGGGTATGACTAGTGGTTGTGGCTCTAACATTCAATACAGCATGTGTACCGCATGGGTGGCTGTCGAATTGTGTGTGTTATGAGGTACAAATTCCCCTATCCAGAAGAACTCTTTAGTCCTACATTAAACGGCAACTGCTTGGCAAACCCGGTCTCATGCTCTACTCTGGGGGACGTAGGTATTTAATATGGAAATCTGGACGAACGCAAGGGAAAATGAGAGAGTAGTTAGGTTCAGATTGTGTTTATTCAGTGACGAATAAGACACGGTGGCTTGTATTATCTCCTGTCTACACAGAATTGACTGGAAATAGTAAACTATACAGTCCAGATGAAGAAGACCTGGCTCTAATCTGACTGGGGGCAGTATAGACTAGGTAACTAGGTTAACTTTCCCTGTCTAACTGTGTACACCTGCCTTGATGGGACTTAAGGGTACCCACGTCCTAAAGTGTGCGTGGGGTAGCTGTTGCCAGGGGCAGATGAATAAAGGTGGAAGATTGCTGCCATAAGACTTCGAAGGGAGAGGGCTTCCGAAGTACTGCTGTAGGTGGCGGTGATCTGGTGATCCCCAGAGGGATATTGGTGGCCTGTCAGGACTCCGGTGAACGAGCGTGGAGGAGTTATCTGCCCAACTGGTGTGGCTCGTAGATAAGCAGATGAACAACTGATGTTTCCAACCTCTGCAGTGGCATATATGTATTCTGCTTCAGCTGAGGGCATGCCGGCATAGTTGTGCGGGGTGCTATGCACATGCATCTTGGGCGGAGCTAAGGGCCACCATTGTTGCCATGCGACATCTCTCGGTTCATCCTTGTACTTCTTCAGATTTGCGCCAGGTATTGAGTACTAATAATTGATTGTTGTCATCTTCTTGAGGAGACGCAGCATATTACATGGCTTACTGGCCGCAGTATTGTTGAAACGTAGAACTCTGACACATCTGTAATAATCACCTGTCCAGGGAAAATTCTTTAGGCATTCCGGTAATTGTTCTAGGCTTCCAAACCCCGTTCACTGCTGCTTGTAGAGAAGCGTGTAGATGAAGCAAAGTTGTTAATTCAAATAGCCAGTAAAAGTCACTGTAAACCTTCTAGACAATTGCTCTTACATTCTGACAGGCACCTTTACCTGTCTTTATTACGTAACTTCCGTAGGGTAAGTAAGTTGCTAAACAACTCGCAAACTTAGGAGATAGTACGTAACACCATATTTTTGTCCTCATGGGAATAAATACGTTACAATTTAACCACTGTGTATAGTTTTTTAGGGTAAACTTTGCTATCCCTTTCTGATGTTCCTGGTAAGTACTACCCCACAGATGAGCGGCAGGAGACCACAGCTTTGAAAATATTTTCCGATGAAAGAGTAAGACCATGAACCTTCCCATAGCCAAAGAGAGCTCGCACGTCAAATATACACACACTTCCACAGGCGAACCATACCACGTCAGGGTACGGCCAGGTACCTAGTGCCAAAGTATGGTAGAGCCTCCTACTAGGAAAACTACACGACTAAGCAGATAGTTCGCCTAAGTCAGTTAACCCACACCATCCATCACGTATGAATCTGCCGGACGGAGTGACAGGCCCGATGAAGCGTGACTTAGCTACCTTTGAACACTTATTAGCTAGGGACTGTCTCCTGTCCAATTCTTGTGGGAAACAAACATTAGAACCTACCCGCCCACGCTGTTCACCCACAGAAAGGGTACACATTGGGGTGAATGCAAGGCCGCTGCTGTACTCTCAGCTGGCCAGTCTCTAGGTAACAGTCTTAAACCCAACCTGACTTTCACGACCCCCAAAGAGCAAGTGCAAACGGCATGATGCCTCACCTCACAGTTTACCCTGCCGGGCTACTCAGGCACCTAGTCAAGACCTCCGGAGAAGAACACCTAGTGGTTTCCTAGATCCTGCTGAGACTGCCAGTGGCATTGGAGATAGCCCAAAAGTGCTCCAGACTCAGCCACCAGCTCACCTACAGCTGCCATAACCAGTGTGCCACCTGTGCACCAGCACATGCCAGTGAACAACTTGCAATCTCTACCGACCACAGTTCCGGCCTGACCAGCAACCCTGAATCAGAGGACACAATCAGCAAGCCTACCAATGGTGAGACCAAGTAAAGGTAAAACCTTGACTGCCCTCACCATGAACATCAAGAGGCCTCACCTCGTCCAACTGGACTTCGTCATTTACAGACAACACACCAGACAGACCATTTCTAAGGGTCCTGTCCGAGCAAAGTGCCAGTTACACCAAACACCACCTCACTAAGACCTTCACTCATCATCGGGTGACCCTTGCCTGAAATCCATTGTAACCCTTCTACCATGCATTACATCACGAGGTAGCCAACACGCATCAGGTCAATGATATGTTCTGCAAATCTGTGAAGTGGAGTGCCACTCACCTCAACTGTGCGGTAGTACGGGTCGAGCAGCAGCTCAGCAAGCGCCACTATCTGTGAGGTGCGGTCCCAGCCATCGGAGCAATGCACCAAAACGGGGCGGCCATCGTGGTCGACTGCCGAGGCGACAGTCACCGCTGAGCGCAACAGTCCAGCCATGTGCTGCAGCCAGCGTGTGCCCTCCAGCTGGCTCAGCCAACTGCAACATAAAACACACTGCTGCAAATTTTGCACAAAAACATACCTCTGTTTTCTGGCCAGCCCATTATACTGCACGACTTGTCAGTATACCGGCGATGCAATGCAGGAGGAGGAAATAAAGGTAACTCTAGAAAATCAATTGGTATGGTAACATGAAAAAATTCCATCTTGAATTCGCAGTGAACTTGACCCAGCTGCCATGGTGGTAGCCACCACAATAATCTCACAGACAGAGACTCCCATTATATTTTCTCAACCATACACTGAACTGACTAATCAAATCCTAAAATTGAGCATGTCTCCTTGTTTCATTTGCAATGTCTCCATTTAAATAAAAAAAAGTGTTGCCAAGGAACAAAAACATAAGTGGCAACCAAAGTTTTGATGTAGCACAACAGAAGATTTTGTTTTGAATTTTTTCCACGAAACACCATAAACCAAACATAGGTGCACCAGCATGACTTTAACTACATGTTACCACGTTTAATAACGTTCCTGCAATCACAAGGAAAAAAAACAAAATTAAAGAAATTTAATGGTACCAAAGATGTAAACTCCTGATTTAGTAGTGTGTGTGACAAATCATGACCAATTGCACTGTAAGTGGTATTGCACAATCAGATTTCAGAGAAAATCTAAGTGTATTCCTTTAAATGAATATTCCCAATTCTTGCTGATTACTATCAATTGACAACACGTGATGCCTCGGCAGACTGGACATTCACTACACCAGAGAAAGGTTTAGTTTTGCAGGGCACTAGGTCAAGCGCTCTCCTTCTAGCGGGGTTACTGGATTATCTAGTCTCTAGATGACACTGGCGCACATGCAGTGTAAAGAACATGCCTGGTAGCTTTGCGGCAGGGCACAAAGTCTGGTTCGGGCAAAGTAATTTTGCGCTTCAGGCTGGGTGCTCTCTGCGGTATACCTGCGTGATATGTACACTCTGTGTTTGGCTTGGCTTTGGGGTTTCCTGTGGGGTGCACTTGTGTAACAGGTAGATTAAAATTCAAACTTATGACAGGTGTTTGTGCTGGTGGGGGTAGAGCAACCGTCTCGAGTCGGAAACAGGCTGTTGGTCTGTGGCGACCCAAGGGTGGATCTCATGGTCTATTGTGTCAGCGCCTCAAACAAGTTCTTTGGGATCTCTGGAGTGACAGCCACTAGAAGATGGCGCAAGGCCTGGGCCTGTTCTGTAGCTGCGAGCTGGTTGATGAAGGCAACCAGGGTAGGGGTCAGCTCTTGTAAATGCCTGGAGGCAGCCAGTGCCTGCTTTACTTTCTCATGAATACCACTATGGTGGGAGAAAGGCACAAGTTGAGAACACCCCTCACGTCCGTGAGAGACAAAACCATGAATGTGAACTCTATTACGTGTAGAGTCATGTGGAGTGTCTGCCGAGGGAGCGGATACCCTTATCACGGTGCTCTGCAGCTAAATGCAGTGAGCAGTGGGATTCAGGCCAAGCTATCAACAGTCCCTGCACGTGGGCGTAAGTTCTGAGTTCAAGCCTTCCCAACCTAGGAAACGCCCCCTCTGGTGCCTAACGTGGTGGAGAGGATGAGCACCAAGCCTACAAGTTGCACTCAAGAAGCAGAGTATCTGTGTGTGGGCTCTACCGGGGTATGCAGAAAGACTGGCCAGATCTAATGTGTGTGTGGGATTGCAATCAGTGTTTTGGCTCGAGTGAGTAACTTTCCCGGGTTACCTGGGTTTCTCTCAATGGGGTGAGGTCAACTGGGCAAGGTGCAAAGTCTACAGGAAAGGAGTACCATTGAGTCTGATAAATAAAACACTGTGTTTATTCCTTCTTATGGGAAATAAACATGCAGTGTGGCTCTACCTCTTACGTTTAACAAGAGCTTAAGGAAGCATAACCTACATTTAAAAGGTTGAGGCGACCTGTGTCTGAACTAACAATGGTGGGGTAGACGAGTACTGTGAAAACAACTAAAACTTGTACTAACTCCCTACGCAATTGTTGCCCAGAAGGGGTCTATGAGTGTAGATGACGTGGCGGTTTGTGATCTTCAAGGAAGACCAAGTAGGTCTAAAAGGATGGTTCCAGTGCTAAGAGCAAGGTGGAGACCAAGGAATATGTTTCTCTATGGCACTAAAAGTGTAATGAAGATTGGAAGTTAGAGTTATTAGTGTAGCTTAGTAGACTGGTCAGATCCGGCAATGAGTGCGGTGGAAGACTGAAGACTGGTCCTGAGCGAGCGTCGCTGTCTGCTATTTATACTCTGCTGGAGGCTGCTTCTGCTGTCATTGGCTGGCAAGCTTAAGGGCGAGGGGTGCAGGTCGGAGAGGGAAGGAGGGATGGCTATAGCATAGCTTCATGGAGATGTGACATCATTGACAGACTTGGAGAATGAAGGAGACGGTAAAGCATACAGGTGTAGCCATCTAGCGGCATGCAGTCTAACTCAGTGCCTTTGTTGCATAGTCTTGGTGGGTTGGTGAATAATAAAATTCGCAGGGTGGAACATCCATTCTTGCTGTGGCGAACAGTACAATATCTTGACATCTTGCGGCAGGCAACAATAAAAACTCTGTTGTGATCAGACACACAGCTATGCTTACTGACAAGCTGAAGTCCGTAAAATACCATTGTTGCAAAGATGTCATGCGTCACAATGAGTAAAATGGACTAAAGTAATTACTCTTCCTCCTCAAAGGTGTATTCCAAATTGCAAGAGATCAATGTTATTTAATCATAAATTCAAACACTGTAATAATGGGTCAGTCCTAGTGATAAATGTACATAATAAATTGTAATGTAGTAAACTGTTGAGAACCATGAACTGTTTTGGCATGTAAAGTGAAATTATTTATAGAGATGAACTCCACGTTGGTTCAGTGGTCAGTTGCCAGTCTTCCATATTCAGATCCTCAATCTCAAGCTCTATAAGAACATCACATCCACAGCACAGTGGACTTTCTGGATGTTGCCACTAGGGATGTGCCAATTCCCTTGAAACCAAATGATGATTTTTAACTGCAGATTCAGAGTTTTGCTGGTTCTAATTCAGTAGTATCTCAATTCTTTCATCAAAACGTATGCAAAATGGCAGAATTAATTTTTTAATGTTTGGAAAGTGATGTGTTAAACATAATTCTTAAAGTGGAAATTGCATTGTAGAGTTATTACATTTTTCAAATACTTAAACTATAAACATTTAGGATTTAGAATAATATTAAAAAATAAAGACATTTTTATTTTAAATTTTGAAAACACTGAAACTGTGTAAAAATTTACTTAAGTTGAAGCTGAGAAAGACTGTGTACTGTCACCTGCACTACTGTTTGGTCTCGAGTGTTCACTTATATTTAGTGTATCATAATCACATACACTTTGCAAACTTGAAAAACTGTTTGTGTGTGAAATTACACAATTTTTGACAATCATCTTTGCAAACAATAATTCCTTGCTAAAATGTTTTGCGTAACATTTTCAATTTAAATATATTTTTTTAAAGTACTAGAGTTAATAGGGGTGCAACAATTGTGAGCGACGGATAATCTTGATAAAATTTGGCAATTGGATTACCATCGCATATGCCTGGTTGCGGTGACCAAGTTAAAAGTAAGAGCCGCCACAGTACTTGGCCACTCTGTGGTGCGGTGCATCGTTAAACTGAGATTACACAATTAGTTTTATTTTATTCTTCATGTTCCCAATCAATTGCCCTATCGCCATGCATGTAACAATACTGCTGTTTAATCATTTTTTCTTTCTTTCATTTTTTGTCATTTTTTTGAAAAAAATTTAATTTTTGCCTTCATTTGTTATAGTACTGTGGTGGAATATTTTTCCTATTTGTTAATAAATTGCACAATTGATGCATATATTAAAATAAATAAAATTATATCCAGTCCCGTGCAGCATGCTGCAATATGGTTAGGCCTACATGCCACGCAAGAAGTCGCAAAGCAATAGCGATCAGCAACAGACGGTAGATTGAATGTATTGATAGTATGATCAATATTACTGCGCATATTTAAATAAGAGATGTTTGCTTTACAAATAGTACAGCAGAACTCAATTTAATGACATTTTACATATAAACTATTTCTTACTAGTTATTGCCAATGCAGCACTGTTCTCACCATTTTTATTTAATAAATATTGAATACAGTGCACAAGTAAAAGTTCTGTTTAATCAAAATTAGAATACTTTAACGTTAATAACCATTAGGGCTGATCGGTTCACACATTTTGTTTCCGTTTTTGGTTTAAAATGGCGGTTCTCGGTTTGGGAACTTAAATATATGCTGCAAGCAATATAAGTGGTGTGAAGGTGGGTTTACGATTAAAAGACTGAAGAATTAAGAATTGTACTTAATGTCTTGATAAGCACATGGAAAATGAACAATAAGAAAATTTGCAGTTTATGATTGAATTAGCAACTCTTAACGCTAGCCAATCACAATCGTAGGAGATGTAAGCAACTGAAATAATCTGGAAAAACTGACATTTTACATATATTTAATTATCTGTGGTTACCGATTGTGTAATTGTTTGAAAAAACTTGTGAAATCTTATAGAAGGGGAAGCCGATCCCAACATTAGGCATTTACATCAATAATTCTAAAAAGGTTAATTAAAGCGAATTCAACAACCTCTTCCACAAAAGAAAACATGACAATGAACAATTCTTTAAATTACGAGGATACTGTCTCTCAATTGAAATAATTACTTTCGTACGATTTCACAATACGACATAACCTAAATACAAGTTGTAAATACAGTTTCCCACCAACAGCAACTGTCGCTCAGCTCTGATTGGCTAATTCGTCTTGACTTTGTACTTAATATATAAAATATAACTCTCTCTTAAGTCACACTAAGAACGCAAATGTCAAGACCAGAACACAACAGTTATAAACTAATACCCATAACACATTGAATCATATCTTAAGCACACTGCAAACTTATTCTGTTAAGTCAATCGTAAACCCACCTTAGACCTCACTAACAAAATGCCCGCCCGAAGCAAAAACAAAAGAAATGTTCTTTATCATTCTTTTTTAACTACACTCCTGCAGGCAATGAAAAACGGCCTCCCACAATAGCGAGGCCATGGCTATTAAAAAACGTAGTGGTTAACCTAAATTGGTGTTGCCGAAGAAAATGACACAGCAGTATGCAAGCAGATAAACATAACAAGAAAAAACTATCCTGTGCAATATTGTGTCCATGCAATGAACAAAACTCGAGTCAGTACCCATTCACTGGAAAGGGAAAACTGCATGAGCAAGTGTGGCAGCACTGGCTCTGTAGCAACATATTTATTTAATAAATATTTTCAAAGGAACTCTTTACATGCTTCATCAATATGAAATTATAATTAAAGTAATTTACGTTACTAACATCTGTGTACACAATTTTAACAGAATGAAATAAAACCGGACACAATAAAACAGTATTCCTCTATTGGCAATGCATGGTTTATTGGGAAACCATAACTTCTTTATCATGGGGAACTGTTTAGGATGATTTTAATGCTACTACACGTAAGTACTAATATTGTAAATATAATGCCACATATACATTACATACCGTAATTTAAGTGTGTCGTTATTTGGTAAATTGTTAATAATTTGTTAGTTTTAACTTTGGTGCAAGAAAAACCCGACTGGTCGGTTTTTTCTGATAACCCAGGTCGGTTTCAGTTTTTGTAAAAATGACCGAACCGGACCGAAAATTTGGCTAACTAATCAGCCCTAATAGCAATATTAAATGTATGTTTTATATGATTTGTTTAAAACACAAGCAGACATTTGACATACCAATTTAAGTTGATAGTCGTGGACTATGGATGTGAACATAGAAAAAGCACAGCTGGTCCACAATTTGAAGACGATAAAAATGGCTCGCACTGGTGCCGGAAAAAAACATGGGAAAAATTACCTAAAAACCAGAGGCATGATCAAACGAGGCCCAAAAATAATCTAAGCTTTAGTACGACCAGGGCTGGAAATAATAGTCGCATCCATCTTTCACCCATCTGTCCAACGCTCACGTGATCTTCGGCCAATTGCAGGGCAACTTTTTTCTATCCGTCAAATAAAGACCAAACTTTAACTTTTGGCGAATGGACAGATAAGCCACCCCCTTATGACGACTTTCCTTAGAAGTAAATATGCCATTTTAAATAAAATGCCAGGAGTTGGATCTGTGTTAGTTAGTCTTTGGTAATAATATTAAATGTAAAAAAATTTCAGTTATATTCTTATCATATAAAAAATATTTTTTAAAGAAATTTTTTTATGACAATATATTTCCAACCAAAATATATCTCCAACTAAAGAAAGATTGTGATGTTAAGTTGCCACACTGAAATTTTGCAGTACAGAAGGATTGGCAGACGATGGATAGTTGTGGATCACTTTCAACTGATGGACAAAATAAACAGATGACTTCCTGACAGATGCGACAGACTATTGTAAGTCCAGTTTAATCTTGAAAATTACATACGCGGAAACATAGTATTTTTTGTTGTGTGATTAAAGGTTTTTTTTCTTAAGTTGGTATTTAACCATATTTTATGTAAAATGAACATGATTTTAAAACAAAATATTAAAATTCCTTCAATGGACAGCATATTCATGCGCAAAAGCATATACCTGACTCCCCTTGTCACCAGAAATTGTTTGATCATTGGGCGACTAAATAAACTGATAACCTGTATGAGCATATTCGACACCTTTTGTCTATCAATGCATAAGCACCAAGCCTGTGAGCAGCGTAACTCGAGACAGGCGTTAAGTGTACGGGAATATCAGAGAACATTTTGAATGATTAATTATTGAAGACTGAGAAGTAATAAATATTAATTGCCTTATCTATTCATCTCTGTCTCAAAATAATTCTTTTTGTAGTGAAATATCATTAAGTTACCATATACATTTGCCATGCGAGCACTGTGTCATTAACGTAAGTGCAGATTGCTGTAGTGTAGACATGTGGCTGGAATTGCACGAGCTTTGGCCATCCTCTGTGATACTTAGAAGAGCTTGCTTCCTCCCATTACACAACTGGCGGGGAGGGAGCTAATCATCTAGCAACCAGCGTAGCATCCTTGTGCCTTTCATCAGGGTACGGACTGGTATGGAAGGGGAGGAGTAGATAGTAACACTCCTCCCATCACTGGGTTTATCCTTCTCCGTCTTAGCCACCATAAACACACTGCCTGATTGATAAACTTTCCACATGATATCAGCTGATTGAGTGTACATGGAACATTCAAAATTTGGCTTGCATTATGTGTCATATTTGATGTGCAATCAAAGTGAGGCCTTATCAGTCATCGGGCAGCTTGAACTCGGTCCTGGAGCATTAAGCAGCTGAAGACTGGTGTAAGTATGATGAGCAGCAAGGACAGCAAGTATGGAAAGGGATGTACGGTTCACCCCTCAATGAAGCGGCAGGCAATGGAACTCTTCTTTCCAGAAGTGCTTACAGTCAGTCCTCATCAGGCCTGGCACCCCTTCCGGCAGGTACATAGGCTCTGGAAGGAGTGGATTAGCTGACTTGGGTGGCTTAGGTACTTTGTCATGTGTCTTGCTAGAGGGGGAGCTCTACTTTGCACGCACAACGTTGTGGGCCTTTATCCACAGTATGGGTCGCCAGAGAATGTGTCATGTTTTTGACATGCGTGCAGTCCTGGTTAAGGACAGCCCACAGTCCTACCCTATAATTGGAAACATGATGTAAATACCATGGCCCCTGCCGCTCTCTTGCAGGATGACACCAGAATGGGTGAGGTACACTCTAAATTAAGACAAATACAAGTTTACATTCTCTCTAGAATATAACATGGTGACCAGTACTCTCTCTTACTTCTTACCACACAGGGGCCACGGTGGTGTAGTGGTTAGACTACTCGCCTCCCACCAAGGTGAACCGGGGTGGACCCCGTTTTTCGCACATAGGATTCGTGCCGGACAATGCTGCTGGTCGAAGGATTTTTTCGGGGATCTCCCGTTTCCCCCGCAATTGCATTCTGGTACTGCTCCATACTCACCTCACTTCACCCTCATCGGCTTTAAAGACCTCGATGTTAAGAGCCACCCAAATTTCTTCACTCACTCACTCCCTACGGAATTGGCAAAAATGCAAGAAAGCTGAAGAGTACTATCAGCTTGAAGAGTGAAGACCTGAAGAGCAACAAATACGTAGTTGTTAAAACGACTAAACCCTAACTTTAGTCTGTTAGTCCTGAAGAGACATGGGGCCCCATGTTTGGTGTAAGTGTTGGGGTGTGGTGATGCTGTATGGCAAGTGTCCAAGAGGGACTGACAACTCTTCAGGGCTGAAGTGGTGAGGTGTACGAGTCGCTGATGGTCATGGGTAGATCACTGGAAATTCTTGTGGGAGCCCTAGAGGACAGCTACTAGTAGAGAGCTATAGCACAACGTGTGCTAAAGCAAGCTACTGGAACAACTTGTGATGTTGGCTCCTCCTGGACAAGGAGCTGGCAGAGCCCTTGCACTGGATGGTGCTGGGACAAGCTGCCTCATAACTGGCATTTCTGCAAGGCGCACAGCATTATATTCTGCTATCCAGAATGTCTTTTGGGTTCTTCCTCCTTCGGTTGTATTCTGCCGCAAACTCCCTTACGGTTTGGGTCAGGTAGCGACCATGCTACCATCTCTGGGGGTGACTACCGGCAGGGTAGCTTGGCTGGTGTGCAAGCGGTATCCACCGCTCACTTAGGGGCAGGCTGAGTTGCATTTCCGGCTGGCTCTTCTTCTCATGTTTTTGATAAGCAGGTGCAATGGCATAATTATCTTTAATACTGCAAAACAGACCTCTTATATATCTCACGTTTTCTGAGGGTAATCTCCTGGCCTTGGAGGTGGCCAGTAAGGTTCAAATATCTGTTGGGACAACGTGATGATTAGAAGTCTGTGCAAAAAGATACGTTTGAAATACTAATGACACTTCATATTTTAATGTTTGAGGTCGGCTTGCATTCAGTGTCTGTTTACAACCAATTATATATGGTATTTTGTGACATATTATTTATTTAAACAAGTTAAGATAAATGTTTTTTAATGTGTTCTGTACCGTAATAATAATACAGTAATACTTTTTTTTAAATTAATTTTAATTGTGTTTATAAGTTGAACGTTATTCACAGATAATATACATCTCTCATTATACTAAACATTAAGTCTAATAAAGATCACAAGTTGTATTTTATTTATGTACATGTCAGAACCCTCATCTACTAAAATCCCAGATGAATGGAAATTTTGACAGTTTCCTGAGTAACAGTTGATAGGGAGTCTACTGCAATAAAATAATAGTACTAATACTTTAATGGAACCACATATTGTCATTTTTAAGATCTGACTTGCAACATGTAATGTATAGGGTAATAATTAAAAGTTCACAGGTACAATACACACTCGTTTATTCCTGCTTCGCTCAACCGGTATTCGGCTTATCCATGCATGCAGCTTTTTGACTTATTTCAAAGTCTACTGTAACTTCTGTGGCAAGGCGATGATGTAATGTGCATCATTTAACAAGCAGCAGCAGTACCATGTACATCTATCGCTGTGCCGCGTAGCTGTTGTTTGTCTCTTTAGTCCTCACTCATTCAGGCCGTGTCCGAAATGGCATATTTTGTTGACAAAATGATTGTGTGACTCTTTGGTATTTAGTAACTAACGGATGTTTGCAAAAACACAAAATGACAAAATCAGCACCATGCTGTTTTTTTACCTCCAAAACACACGCGCTAATGCATAAATATAATGTTATTTAAAACCAATAATTGTTTATAACATACACTAAGCATGTTTTAAAAAAGCTATTAAGTGTTGTACTTTGTTGTTATAATTCACAACTAATTATTTTGAAGTCGTTATTGCATAATTTTGCAGCGTTCCAGTGACTATTGTAAAAATATTACATTACTTTTAAGCATTAAATTTTGATAAAAATATTTTTACTGTTAATGTAAAAATGTGTTGCCGCGAGTGCTAAACAAGTGACTGTTAATGTCTGGAGTGAATCTTACGAAATGACAACGAATTTGTAATTTCGGACACAGCCTCAGTTACCACCCCAACACCACGTCTTGCAAGTTTATCGGTAGTGTTGTTATCGCAGCATGTCAACAAAACATAAAAGGACAGTTTCAACTAATGCGGACAATTTAGAAATTAAAAAAATTAGAGCATGGTATGTTATAAACAAAAACTTCAATCCTGGTGACAACAAAAAAAAATTTGAAGACTTTTTCAAGATAGGTACAGATTACTTTTTCTTACATTTTTTCATATCAAGTATGTAAATGTTTACCAAAAGTTAACATTTCAGAATTTTTAAACACGCGCACGCACATGCATGCGTGTGTGTGTGCATGCATGCATGCATGTAAATCGGCAAAACTTTAATAAGCTCTTAGTAATTAAAGATGTAGACATTTAAGCCAGCTTATCGAGAATGAATGAGAAAGTAGCCTACACTTACTGATAGAAGTGTGTACTTATGTTTTTGTAAAATTAATTATGGTCGTCACAAACTATGAAATTAATGATATTTATACTTTTTTAAAATGTTTTGTCCTAGTTTTAGAAAAGTTAACATTAGGTTCTGCATTTGTCTTGTGAGGGTTATTTTTTTTCAATGGGGAGTGTACTATATGGTTTAAATGCACAGTTCCCTAATTTAAAGTCTCATTATTGTCTTCACTGCATTATATTCTAATCTTTAAACTCCCTCTGCCATCTCAAGGATGGGTCTGTGTGGCACACATTGAGGAAGCGACACACAGACACACCGCTTATCGCTCTGTGCCACCTGGCGCCGTGCCGATGCAGACTATAAGAGTTGTATACTCGATGCGCCGTGAATTACTCTATACCCGGTGCAACCTAAATATCAGTTAAAATATTGGCGCTGGTGAATTGGATGAAAAGGTGTTGTGGTTTTAAGGAGCGGTAAATAATAAGGTTAGGAAAATTGAAAATTGGTAGTATTACCCGGGGTGCTAGACATCAACCAGTAGTTGGTAATACCATGAAGTTCTGGTAAAGTTGACTCTTCTTTCAGAATCGTGCAGGCTGACGACCAAGGTGGTAATCATTTTGGCGGCAAAATATTAACTCCTCATTATAACTCTATAATTCCCTCGCTTGACATGATGTGGCCTATTCAGGCTGACCACACGCCCTTAGAATACATTTGATTACATTGAGGTAACATATGAAAACTTAACGAATTATAATTACAGACATTTGCAAATATTACACTTTTGGCGGGAATGGTGGGGGCCTGCGCCCCTAAGTGTCCGAAGGCGAACCCGAATAAAAACACACGTGATCTCGTTCTACAGCTTTAACTGAGTTAAAGTTACATGTTCTCCTAGGAAACAACTTACAAAAATGGTACCGGACTTCACCTGCCGGTCTAGGTAATGCTGCGAAAATGGCGCTGAGGCCTTACGATGACTTACTGTGCAAATTAAGCTTCTCCAGGCAGTGCAAGCACTGGGAAATGTGAGGGACGGAGTCCCGTGCGGCTGAAGCAAAACAGTTCCATAAGAAAGCTATTGCAGTGAAAATGGTTGGTAAAGAAAAAGTGATGGCCGCCTGGGCATGCAAAACCACGGAACACGTTGTTACATGTCCGGCCTCTCGAGACTCTCAGCGATTACAGATTCTGGGAACGTGGCACGCTGGTCGCCTTGGCGGCAAGCGGGCCACATCGGAACATCTTTCTAACATGTAAAATACATAAAATACTTTCCCACTTACTGTTTATGCTAGTTAACATAATATAAAAATACTATGTATGGAATAACACATAAAATGCAGCAAAACAAGGGGTGAAATTATATGGAAATGACAACATGTGAAAATGGTACATAACAGAAAACATACACTAAACACTTGAAAGACTAAGGCATCACTGGGCTGTTTAAGAGGACGTCTTTATGTTCTTGTGTCTTTGTGTAACATAACATTTGTCTTTAGCCCTTTTTTTTAAAAACACTTATGCCGTATTTGCGTTTTATGTTTTTATGCGTGCTGTGGAGCACGTGGCTACTCGGCCAGCGCTACACTTGTTGCACTGCACTTAACACACACGCTTGGCTTGCACCTTTATTACACTTGCACAGGGCATTCTGTGAGAAGCACCATCAGCACTGATGCACTACTGCACAGTCGAGCGCAGATTATGGCTGCGCTGATGAAATACAGTGCAGCGGGCAAACAGAATAGGAAGGGGGTAACACTGCACGTGTCAAATCCCCCCTTAATGGCCATTTGCAGCCACACAGCATCACGTGTGGCAGTGACACAGCCTTGTGCTCCTCTTCCTGGGATGTAGGGCATAAGGGTTTTCTGCCAGCCCCCCACGCTCCGTGAATGTTGGCTGCTGCATCTGCTCTTGACGGTCATGCTCCTTGCAGGATGCTGGGGTGGCCCCACAAGTGATACACACCGCAGATGGATGCTTCCGCCGTAGACTGCCGAGAGCAATACGAACCCGCCGACCCACTTCCCTCGCTGCCACTGCTTGTGTTGTCCTCACGTACCAGGCCGTGTCGCTGCCAGGTGCGACTCGGGCAAGCGGCAACTAAGGGGGTGGAGATGGGGCGTTGGCCACACTGCAGTGACCCCCTAAGTGGTGCTGACACACTTGCTGAACTCATGTTGTTGGTTTCCTCGCCAACCGGTGATGCCACGATGACGGACATCACAGTGTCAGCTGGTGGACCCATCCCCAGGACTGCTGGCACCGGTTGTGGCGCTGGTGCTCCTACGACGACGCTGGTAGGCACTGCGCTGTTGAGCATTGTGGGGCTAGCTATCTCACTCGTCCTCCCTGGCACCAGTGTGCCGGGCTGTTGACCTCTTTGCACCGGTGCTGGCATCCCTGGAGAGTGTGCTGATGCACCTTCCTCCTCAGCTGCTCCACCCTGGCTCTTGACAGCGACGTCACCATTGTGGGTCACCAGGGCCTCTGCTTTACTTGCCACTTACTTCTGCCTTGCATTTTCTGGGTGTGCTGAGGAAGCAACTTCCATGAGTGTCACATCGCCCCCATCACTCCTACCTGTGCCATGCTGGCCCCTGAAGGGCATGGCCTTGTCCGACATCGTTGACACTTTGGCCTCAGGTGGTGAACCCCTTGAAGGAGGTGCTGCCCAACTTCCTCCCCTCGTAGTTGTGTTTTGAGTATAGGTGTGCAGGATTCCGATGGCCAGGAAATATCCTGAGGAAATTTTTCCATTTTCCCTTCGGGTGGGAAAAATTTTTTCCCCAAGAATCTAGGGTTGGATTTTTTACAGTTGACGCTTGAAACTTTTCGAATATAACAACTTCAGTTCCATCCCAAAGGTCCCTTGCACAGAGTTTTAAGGTTGAATTTATTGTGTTAGGAAGTACGATTGTACTGTCTGCCTCGCAGATTGTTTTATTCACCAGTCCACCTAATCATGCTTTGAGAACAAGCAAGTTCATTTACTCCCTGCTAGATCGCTCTAGTTAGTAATAATGTTTGTCTTTTGTTTTGTATTCCTTTCCAGCCGGCCGGTGACAGCACAGAGGCAAGTCGTGCAATTGCATCCCCCACTCAGCAACCACCCCTCACCCTAGTGGCAACAGCCAATAAGAGTTGTTCACCGACCCACAACTAGTATAAAAGCTGGGATGGCCCACGTCTCGAAGCTAGTTTTGCCACTTTTTCAGCTTTTGATGTTTGAAGCCTGCATCGCTGACCCGAAGCTAGAGTGCTTTCACAACATTTTTATTTTCATGGAAAATAAAACATGTGTGACTTAACTTGGGTATCCGTCCTTGTAGCTTAGTACCTCGTAGGTACCCTTGTAACGTATTTGCAGGTATTCACGGGATCTACTTATTTGAGTCGTCACGTACTTGCTTTATAAACAGTCCAATCACTAGTACAGGCTGCCCTTTCCAACAATCCAGGAATTTTGGGAAAGCAGAAGCCCTCTACGGGTACACTGTCTGCGAACCAGCTTGTTGACTTGGCAATTACGGTCTACCCGGAGCGGTTCCACTGAGGAGATTGTAATCCCTAAGTTAGGAAGTCTACCAGGCCATGCAATCTCGTGGTGACACATGTAAACTCAGTATAGACGATCACCTGCAGACACAGTACAGTTAATGTATAGGGTAAAGTTCCATTTCCTAATGTCTTTTGCCCAAAGGAGGGGATTGAAGGAGAGAATCAAGGCCACACTCGCTGCATCAGGTCGAGCGCACGAGTATGAACCCTCGTCAGTGAAAGAGAGAGCTACCCTACCTCTACGACAACAGGCGCAAGCTCTTCGCCATCTTCAAGAGCCAAGAGAGATACCAGTGCTGCAGCATCTCTTCTCACTAACAGAATGCTCTGGACCTGCAGCCTATCCTGAGTGGATATTAGAGTATCTGAGATGAGATGACCTGAACTAGCTCCGACTCCAGCCACACTACACGACACCCTATACCACAGTACAGACCTAAGGAAATAACCGCTTAACCAGCAACACCTACCTGTTGCACCAACACCTTGGAACACTTCTACTGTACTGAAACAGTGTCCAAGTAGACTTATGTCTACAGTACCTGCCAAGCGCTGCATCATACTAGTCATCAAAGATTTTGTGCCCTGTCAAGTAGTCACATGGCCAGTTCTGTACACAGGCAAGGTTCCAGCGCCAAAGCAGAACTGAATCTCCCTTATAAGAGGAGAGCCTGACCCAACTCCTCGAAAAAATTACCACACGCTGCCTCCTGCCGCCTGACATGTGAGTACCTGTTCCCGGTATGTCATGAAACACCGTTAAACCTAAATTTGACACAAACTTTGAAGCAGTAAACATAAGTGAAAAAGAAACATTTCAATATAACTTATAAACATAACCAAATACCGCATGAGAAAAGGTTAAGTCAATGCAGAATCACACACTTGCAAAAAGCAATGTACATAACTTTTAAACATTAAACCACCTGAAGCTTTACATGTACCGGCGTTAAAATAAATTCAAAATATCCCCAATAAATAATATGTTATATTTTTTCGCCACACACTTTACAACAGTTAAAAAAAATGCTTTACGTGCGTAAACGTAAATTAAAAAACTTAACACAAAGTTGCAGAGTCACCAACCTCAGTATTACCTACTGCAACATACAAAATGGGGTGCTTTCAGTTACACTTGCATAAATCGCTTTTGCATGAGGACTTAAAGACATGCAAGTCAAGTTGTTTATAAATTGAGGCAACATTAAAGCACATTGATAAAGTCGCATTTTGTGTTTTTGTTATGTTTGTAACTGTTATTAAGCAATTGTACAATTAGTAGTCATGTATATTTCATCTATAATTTCGTCTTTAGGTATGCAGTCAGTACTTCATTTGTCCGTGCATTTTCTTTGTATAAAGCGTATTATATTGTGGATTCTTAATACATATTTATTAAAATCAACAGAAAATGTGTGAACAGTGATGTGACTCAGTAGCAGGTGTGATACATTTTTATTTGTATAATTCATTATAAAATCAAAACTGTTTGCAGTAAACAAAATTGTGTGATAAATGTCTGAAAAAAAGCAATCAACTTGGAACTTCTACGACAGAAGTGGTGATAAACTATCTGCAAGATGCAAAGTGTGTGCATAAAGTTTGAAAACCAACTATGGTAGTAAGTCAGGATTAATCAGACCTTTAGCTCAACATCCTTCAACCAAGTTAAAATATGAGTCACTTCCAGACAACATGAAAAATTATGTTCCATTTGATGTTGCCTCAAGCTCCAAACAGATGCGGATGGAAGATAGATACAAATGAACATCAAATCACAGAAAGACAAAAATTCTAACAACGAACATAAAAGAATTGATGGCCGCTGTAATGTTGCCAATACAGTGTTGTGGAAAATCCACATTTTAAAAAGCTCATGCACACAGCTCAACAATTTTACATGGAACCTTCCCGAACCACATTTTCCAGGACAGAAATTCACACTTTGTATCAGACAGTAAAACAAAATATATCAGAAGAAATTTCTCAAGCCATTGCTGGCTCTGAAATAAGGTCCGTTTTATTTCCTTGAGACTTGTGGATGTCTTGAAGCAATGACTCCTTATTGTCAATCACATGTCATTTTGTCAAAGACTTTGCTCTTAAGAAGTACTGCCTAGTCACTCATAGTTTCCCAGAAAGTCACACAGCCAGTGCAATAGGTGAAAAGTTGTGCAACAATTTGGCAGAATGGGATATGTTGCAGCTCAGTAGTGAAAATATACCAATGTACATTATAACCGAAAATGCCAGAAACATTACTTTGTCCCAAGTTTATGCAAAGTACCTTTAATTCATGTAAGGTGTTTTGCACACATCCTCCGGCTGGCTCTAGCAGATGCAAAGAGAAGTACCGAAGGTATGGGGCTGCTGAAAAAGTTTGCTCTATTGTTGGGCATTATAAACACAGTGATGCAGCAACAGAAGAAATCAACAAAATTCAAGCCATTATGGAGTTGCCAGAATTACAGTTAATCCAAGACTGTACAACAAGGTAGAATTCAGAAAACCTATGATTGAAAGGTTACTGAAAAACAAATCTGTGCTTGCATAACACTTGCCATGCAAGAACAGTGATAATTTAACCATCAGTGAATGGCGACTTGTTGAAGGTTGACGTACCCTCACCTTCTGGATTCGTGGTGGGAGGAAATACCTGGATCCTGCCTTGGTACTTCCGACCAGCACTCAGTATTAGGAGTGCTGATTGTCCTTCTGGGGTTATTTGGGGCCCTTTGGTGGCATATTTGTTTCTAGTGGGGGTTCCTTTTGCATGGCAGGTCAGGGTTTGCCCAAGTTGGGGTCATTTCTGGGATACTGCCTAGTGGAAGGGTTATAATGGTTAAGAAGGGAATCAAAACACAGGATGAGCTTGATTGCAAACATCTTTCTCTAAGGGAGCACAACCTTACTCACCATGAAGGTTGCTAAAAAGGTGGGATGCCAGCTGCCCCAATAAATTTATAATTTGCTAAAATACCGTGAAAGGCAGTGTATATGATAATGCCAATGGCATTGGAAATGGGTCTTATAGCGGACAGCTCCTACTCGCGGTCCCGTTCGCTACCTGGATGTCGGAAGAGAGCTGATCTCTCAGGTTTATGAGTGGGGATGTAATTATGCTGAGGGAAAGCTATCCGGATTTTCAGGGTGGTTTTGGGAGGTATGGTAATTTTGAGCACCTTCCTGGCTGCCGTACAGATTGTACAAGTTGCAAGTGGCTTCGAGTCTATTACTAGGGGAGGGGTTGAAGGGTTTGCTACTGATGCGGGTTTAGATGGATAGTAAAAGCTTACGTACTCATAGCTGGGCCACGGATAGCAGATACCTAGCTCGGTATATAGCTCTGATTCATGTTCACACACTATAAATGACAAAATCGGGCATGGTGCGGGAGCAGTGACTTCAGGTATGGGGGACGGAGGTGCAGCATCGTGGGGGGAGTCGACTAGCGGAGCACTCTCTGGCTGAGAAAGTTCTCTGTGCAGAGCCCGTTGAACTCAACATTTCTTCCCGAGTAATCCCCCTCCTTTCTTAGTCATTGGAAGGTTTAAATTGATAGTACCTGATTAATTGTTCTGTTGGTAGATTTTATCCTTTTCCCAAATGAGGCTCTTCTCATATATTGACTAATTAAACTCACTCCTGCCCTAGCCACCAGAGGACAATCCTTGTGGGAGTGTTTTCTACACTCACTCCTGAGACACTGTCTGTATAAAATGGCGGGCTAGAGTTGGAATGTTCCTGTGGACAGGCGTAGATGCTCTAGACACTCCAAGGAATCCCAGTATGTCTTTTCAGACAATAGCCTTTTCAGGTGCTGTGATCCTGAGGGGTTCGGCCCACTCACACTTATTCCGCAAGGAGGAATTAATTTTGTTATTGAGCCCAATTGAAAACACTTTATTTATACATTAAATAATGAGGGTAAACCAAGAACGTCTTCATCAGGTTTAAAGTATAACGTAGCATTTTATTGTCGCTAGTGAAAACACTGGGGAATCCGGTTCTTGTACAAACTAAATAACTTAGTATAAATTATTAATTAACTTTGCACCGGTGAAGGTGAACCTGGTCTGAATTCCTCCAATTCAACAAAACTCCTAGAAACATAGCTATTGACAGCAAGTTAATTTCCTGAGGGGTGGTTGTCCAGATGGGACGTCACGATGGCCTGCTACCGTGGAATCAAGGAAAGACGTGGGTAAAGGGTGCAGGGTATGGGCGATGAAGTTACCTCCTGAGAGCCTTCTCAAGTTGTCGGAGCTGGAGATGTTGGAGATAGATGAGCCTTTTCAAGTTGCTGGAGCTGGATGGCTGGCCGTCTTCAGGCTGGGAGACGAGGAGGTCTTGTCCAGACCCAGGAGAGCCCCCCAACCTCTGCAGTCAGACGGCTGACAAACTCTGGCAAGAGCATTTTCGGGATTCCTTATAGTCAAAATTTTAGCTTCGCAGCTCTCCCAGGGGTGAGGGATTGCAAAGCTTCTATTCACAAGGGTAGTTTACCTCAGGGTAGCGAGCAATGCCGGGTATTTCTTATTGCCCTGAGTGGAGGCTGATGGCAGGTTTACCTCCTCTGCTCAGGGCTCTACGGCTGTGACATCACTGGGTGCAGGGATGCTGCAATTTTGTGGTGACTTTTAACTTCCTTACCAGTGTCGGCTGGTCCATGGCTCGTCATGTAAAACTATTTCTGGTTGAAAGGGTGGCGACCGTATGCCGAAATCTGGGTGGGCAGTACAATTTTAATAATTAATTGTGCTAACTATTTTCCATGTCTGTAGTTGTGCAACGCAGGGAATCTCTTCTGACTTGCCCAAGGCTCTCGTTACTCGCTGATGGGGTGAAGCTCCCGTAGTGAGTGCAGAAGTGTTGCTGCATGCGTCAAGGTTATGTTAACATTTTGCAGCCTCTTCATGAGGCTGCTGTTGAACTTTGTGGCGACAAGACTCCTACTGCTTCAATGGTGATTCCAGTTCTTTCTGCTATTGAATATTGCTTACACATTTACAATGTAATTCATGCTGGTGAAACTGGTTCTGGTGATACCTTTTCAAAAGCACCTCTTGGCACTGAAGGCACAATTTCCTCTTTACCTAAAACAGAAGCCTTACTTAAGAGATACTTCTTGATGTATGGTATCAAACACACAGATACACTACATCACATGAATACTATGCGACAGTTGGATATTATCAAGTGTGTTCCCAATTCTTTAAAGTATTGACGTGTCCCTCAATGTCCCGCTCAGTGTGCAGAGCAATGCTGCTCGCTGTGCATCAGCCACGTATAGCCATGCGTGAAGTGCAAGGCTCACTTCTCCGTTCACGCAGGAACGGGTTCCGTGAACCATTTAGTGAGCCGAATCACCCGCTTGCCAAGAGATATTTTCTGTGTGTGTCTCTATTGGACGAGTGTTATGGTCCCTAAAAAGCAGTCTTTCATGTGAACATGGGAAAGTATTATCTTCCATTTGCTCTCTCTCAGTGCTTTGTAATATAATAAAGAGTGAACAACCACGAGGTCACAGTAGTAAAAGAGACCTACGATTAAAGACACACTAAATTTAATTCATAATTTTAGAAGGGTAATGCACTGTCTATTTTATTTCAAAAGGGCGTAATTATGTTTTCAACTTTTATTAGCATAAACAGTGTGTTGTACTTTATAGTTCCGGCAGTCGCCATGCCAAACGCCCAAATGTAAATTTTTCTGCTTTCACTAAATTAATGTTTTAATTTAATTAAGTATTTTTGAAGGGTCTTTTGTGAGTAATTTGTCTTGTAATATTTTTATTTGATTTTATGTAACTTCTGCTCACATATCCAGGACATTTCAAGCTTTATTAATTTTTCGCCGACACGCTCAGCAACAGACACTGAACATTGGATAAATAATAAAATGTGTCGGAATTATTACATTAATTCCTCCCAGTATTTTGCTATAGTAATGTGTCTTTTAAATGTAATGGTTTGTATAAAAAGTTTAACTGCTTTTTCCCTCACAGAGTTGGCGCGGGACTACCGCCTGTTAACGGGATCCCGGTGTCAGCCTCCTCTGTCTAGATCGTTGGACATAGGAGAGTGCACACGTTCACGTCGCGGGGAAAGTTCAACGTCTTTTGCCTGATCAGTAAAGTGAAATAGTAAGTGTTTAGTTCTGGAACCGTAATTTAATTTATTTTCTCCCCCGCATCGCACTCTCGACTCCGTAGACTCACGGCCCCGGAGTTTTATTTAATGTAACGTACCCTGCACTGCAACAGTGCTTGTCGGCCGATGGCGGGCCTGGTGTGCCATGCCTGCTTGATTCGAGGGAGCCGTGTATATGCATTGTGACTATCTCGTTGCTCAATACACGTAAATTCATAGTATCTCATCTTATTTTGTTTAATTAGTATTGTTAACTCAGGTACATACTTTGTGTGGGTTCACGTATGACCGCGAACAACAGTGGTATGGAACTCTTGACCAACATGTGGGATGCCGAAGAAACGTGTACAACGTGTGGGAAGCCTGTGTCAGTGGACCCATTAAAAAAATACGACCTATGAGCCAACATCTGCCGCTGTGTACCGGAGGTGAGAAGTGTAATTTTTCCTCCAACAGCTAAGTCCACCAACAGAATAGCAAGCTGCTCACGCCCTGCTTTAACGACCCAAGCAGCGACACAATACATTGTGAACAGTGCTGGAAGGGAGTACACTTCACCTGCCTAACAGCTAAGGAACGGCAGACGCTACGAGGTGGCGTTTTCACCTGCCAATACTGCGCATCAGAACCAACTACCGCCCGGAGAGCTGGAATTCTCGTGTTCAACCGTGCCATAGCTGAACTGGCGCCCTTTTTGTTTTGCAAGATAACTAGCCATGACTTGCAGTTTTTGTTCAAACTAGGCATTCCCTCACCTGTAGCAAACTGCCAACCTACATTAGTATCAAAATTTAATTTCTTTTAAAGATTACTTGAAAAGTTAATTTTGATCTGTAATTGTATAAATAAACTAAAAACCTTCTTCTTTATGTAGAAATACATAAAATCTCTTCAACTTGGTGAACATGTGCATTTATCAACAATCAAACATGCTAAGAATTTCCTGCCAAGTAGTAGACCAAGTTCTTACTGGTTGCAACTACCAAGAGCAATGGTGCTGCTACATAATATTCATGTCAAATTACTAGAGTACTTCAGTGCTAGCAAATTGACAATATAAAATATATTTCAGATAAATTAAGGATCTGGCACATTTTTACAATCCACCAATTAAGTATTAACTATTTTTTTTAAATTTTGCAAGAAGCGTATACTTTTTCAGCTGAATGGACCCTAACTATTTTACAAGCAGGAAAAATTGCATAAACTGATAAAGGGCAGGAGCAAAGAGTAAATTATTTCCCTTTGATGACAGAAAATTAATGTTGCAATATCAGTCTGTAAGGAAGTTAATTTCATGTTGCAATGAAGAATGAGATACCATAAAACACTTTACTACATTAGCATTAGTGAAAAGTTTGTATCATTAGTTTGCAATAAAGAAAACTTGTATTTCGGCCTTTGAAGACAGTTCATAGGTAACATGGTATTAATTAACAGTTGAATTACAAACGTTTACCACAGTCAAGTCTTACACTCAAGAAAGTGAATAAACTAAACATAGCACATCATCATGAATATACACCTTTCAGTTTCATTTCTTTACTTTAGGATTCACTATAACCAATTATTATGTTAATGTAGGTTAGACTGGCAATTGCCAATAACTTTACAAGGTTGTAAGATGTATGTAAAGCTTACACATTACCAACCAAAGAGCTTCAAGAATATTTAATGCCAATGAGACCCAGAAGTCACTTGAAGACACAGTTACAAATATTGTTGGCTTACAATTACATAACTGAAAACCAATTTATTTTTCACCATGCTTCAGTCGATTATCAAACAAACTGTTACATGTGTGATAATAGTATACCAATTCTTACTTTAGTTATATACAACAAATTTACTTCAGTTGACACTAACTCAAACATTACAAATTCAATGGGATAATTCCCTATAGTGCCATGTGTGCTGCAGTATTTAGGCTGCTGTTGGACAATTTTTTTTCTCCAAAAATTGATTTAAATTTCATTCCTTTAACCCCAAAACAGCAAAACCATTTACACTGCATAAAAATTTAACAGCCTTCTGTATAAAAATATTAATTGACTAAAGGAACATGGGTTGACCACAACACGTCGGACAAACAAAGTAAAACCTGACGACTGAATGGTAAAAACTGTGCTGGGCATGCGTCACTTACTTCTGCTGGTCATCGGCGGTGGCACACAGCTGGCGGACTGCAAGGAAACTCTTGCGGATGGCATGGATGTTAGCCAGGTTCATGAATTGTATTTCACAGCCCGAGTAATACTCAGCACACTCGCAACCACCGCCACGTACACGGTTCCCCACTGCTGTAGTATATGAGCGTGCATCAACAATCAGCATTTTCTGTAACCCAAAACCATTCATCTCACCCCCCAATATTCATATATTTTCTTTCTACTTCCTTTTACATTATAGAAACTACTCACCTTCCACTTAGCACTAAACTATTTGATACTGAATACAGAGCAAAAAATAAAAATGCTAACCTACATAAAAATTGACAGCAGTGTTGAAAACAAACTGTGGCATTAATTACAAAACATATTAATGATTTATGGATAGTGTTAAATGGCAATTATTATTTCTCCCATGCACTTCTTTATGCTGATGATCTATACATTTATAAATGTATTAAAAGTAGCGCTGAATGTATTAGGTTACAAAATGACATCACAGCAATTAATAATTGGTGTATAAATACTTGTACGAGATTAACTATAATGAAAACTATGTGTATTTTTTCCACTCCTAAAACTAATTTAACTTATAATTCATATTAAGTTTATAATACTCAAATCACAAGAGTAGAACATGTACAAGATCTGGGTATAATATAGACTCTTAATTTGTTTTTTTCATGAATATATAGATAGCATAATACGTAATGCTAATAGAACATAAGGTTTAATCAAATTTATAAGCTTTACTGCTACATCACCTGACACACAGTTATGTTTATACAATTCTTTAATTAGATCTAAATTATAATATTGCTCAGTAGTATGGAATTATGTTAATGTAACTGATGCTAATAGAATAGATAATATACAAATGAAGGTTTTTAAATTAATATTCCTTAGATACTCATCACATATAGATCATGATTATAAGTTTGAATTTTTTAAATAAAAAATTCTGTAATCTCAAAGTCGAGCAATTTTAGATGGTCTTTATTTTATTTTATTTTTTTAAATTATTTATCATGTCTAGCTATAAGTAAAAAAAGTTTGGTTAAAAGCACACCTCAGTATACTAATAGAACGTCACATACTTTTGCTGTTCTAGGTTATACAAAAAATTTAGTAAGTAGATGTGTTCGCAATGTTAATAAATAAATAAATATATATATATATATTTTTTTTTTCAAATTTTGACCCCTCAGGTAATGTAAATCAATATAGTTTAATTTTATGTTGACTTTGATTGTTTCTCTTTTTTCCTATTATATTTCTCTATATGGTTATAATTGTTTGTGTATTTGTTTTGTGTGTGGTGGATTTTGTTTGGTTTATTTTTGTGCTGTATTTGTCCAAGTTTTTTGTTATGTCATAAACATTTTTATGTATGTGCCACCCTCTTATTGGTACCTCACTGTTGGGTGGCACAATAACCTTTAATAAATAAATAAATAAATAAATAATTATTTGGGCTATAAAAAAGCTCAAAAGCAGTAGGTTTACTGGATAGGACGATATCCCTAATTTTATAATCATGGATTGTGCAAATATCATCACTCTAATTTTAACACATGTTTTTAACCATAGTCTTTCATCTGGCCTGTATCCACGTATTTGGAAACTTGGAGTTGTGGTACATACATTCAAAAAAGGGAATAAGCACAAAGCAAATAATTATAGACCAATATCTTTATTATGTGAACTATCTAAAATTTTGAGAAAGTTATTCATAAACACTTAGCTTTTGTGAGCAAAAAATCTAATTAAACGAAGTCAACACGGATTCCTAACGGGTAAAACAACAGTCAATTTATTTAACTTTGATGATGATTTCCATTCTAAAATCACCTCAAGGAAGCAAGTAGATGTTATATATTTTGATCTTCAGAAAGCTTTTGATACGTGTTAACACCAAATTATTATTCAAAAATGACACAATTTTGGGCTTGGACATTGTATATTTAAACTGGTTATCTAATTATTTTGATACTCTGTCGTTTGTAGTTAAAATAGACAAATCTTCTTCTTCTTATTATGCTGTTTCTTCAGAGTTTCCGTAAGGTAGCAACCGTTACTTTGTAATATATTTACAAACAATATTGTCGGTGTAATTAGTCATTCAATTGCACTTCTTTATGCCGACAATTTAAAGATTTATAAATGTATTAAAGATAATGAAGACACTGCAATGTAACAACAATATTTTGGTTATTAATAATTGGTGTAGTCAAATTGTATGCAACAGAATAAAAGAGACATTTCATTTTCCGTAAAAAAAATACTATATACCATAAATATTATGTTAATAATATACCAATAAATAGAGTAGAATACATACATGACATAGGTGTAATTTTAGATGCTGAACTGTATTTCCAAGTACATATAAATAATCTAATTAGCAATATTAATCGTACATTAGGTTTAATTAAATTTTTTACTTTTTCTGCTTCATCTCCAGATTCTTTTCTATGTTTATAAAATCCATTAGTTAGATCTAGATTAGAATACTGTTCTATTATTTGGAATCATACTACGGCAACAGATTCTAACATGTTGGAAAACATTCAAAAGAAAGCTTTTAAAGTATTATATAATATATTTCCAGTACAGGCAGATTTTAATTATAAAGATGAGTTGAACATATTTAAAACGCTTTCTCTGTCGGAACATAGAGCTATTTTAAATGCTTTATTTCATATTAATTCATTTTTAATTATTAATCATGTTTGGCTATTATTAATGAAGTAGGTTTAAAAATCCTGTTATATAAACATAGAATATCACCTATATCTTCTTCGTTAAACAGTAAAATGGATTTAGTCAACAGATGTATAAATAATTTTAATAAATACTTTTCAAATTAAGATCCCTTTATAGGGAAAAAATGTACATTTGGAGAACTATATAAACATTATTGTAGTTTGTAAGTTTGTGTGTTAGTTTATATTTACATTCAGTTATCTGACCTCATATTGCATTAAAAATCATAGAACTTTAATAAGGTAGTGTTTTTATACTCATTTGTTTTTATTTTTATGTAAAGTGCATTGTATAATTATTCTAATGACAACTATTTTGCAATTTTCTTGGGGTCAATTATTCCTAATGAATTCAGTATAAACACTACAGTAACTAGATTTCCGGTTTTGGTATATTATATCGTATTTAATTTTTCCTTTCTTTAAGTCTGTGTTATGTTTTTGTGTATGTCTTGTCCTTGTATATATATGGTTGTCTTTGTTTCTGTAATTAGTGTATGTCTCCTGTTTGTGTATTGTGCCACCCTGTTATTAGTTCTTGTTATTGTTGAGTGCACACTAAGCTTGTTCAAATAAATAAATTAATAAAACACATTATTATTTATTATATATATTATTGATTTACAAAAAGCATTTGACTATTGTCAACATGAAATTATTCTACAAAAACTGAAAATTTTAGGACTAGATCACATGTCATATATTTTTCCAATTATTTTTAAATATAACCCTTTCAAGTTCATGTGCTGTCTATCCTGGTGTTCCTCGAAGCACATATTTTTATGAACGACATTGTCAGAATAATAAGTCATTCTAACAATCTTCTTTATGCTGATGATCGTAAGATTTATAGAAGTATTTAAGACAGTACGGATTGCTCTCTGCTACAAGAGAACAGTATATCCATTTGTAATTGGTGTAGTGTGAATGCAATGGATTTAAGTACAAAAAATACATTTTGTATCTCATTTATGAGGAAGAACAACCCTGTGCTATATACTTATCATGTAAACACTTCCATAATTAAAAGAGAGGATTTTGTTTGAGACCTTGGAGTCTTTCTTGATTCCAAACTATATTTTCACATTCATGTAGATAGTTTAATTAGTAGTATAAGTTGTACGTTAGGCCTAATTAAATTCATAACTTTTTCTGCCAATACCCCAGATTCTCTGTTAGTGTTATATTATTCTTTAGTTATATCCAGACTAGAATAAACTTTTGTAATTTGGAATTACATCACTCTTCCAGACTCAAATAGATTAGAGTGTGTATTTAAATTAATTCATAGTAGATTTCCCTTGCAAGCAGAATTTAACTATAAATTTTTACTTGCTAGATTTAATACTCCCACTTTATATGACCGTCGTAATATTAACGATGCTCTTTTCTTAATTAAATAATTTTTAGCTTTTATAATTTGTCAAGCTGTACAAAATAAAGTACGTGTAAAAACTCCTGTATACACTTACAGAAGAGAGAACGTTGGAAAGGTTCTACAACGCATAAAAAGGACTCAGTCAATAGCTGTACTAATATTTACAACAAATATTTCTCTGGTTTCAACCCATTTTTGGCTAGAAAAATTACTTTTAAGGATGTTTATAAACATTATACAAAATAACCTTCTTCTTTGTTTGTCCTATGTGTGTGTTTTGTAAGTTTGTACTTGTCCTGTATAGTGTAATGTATTGTCTTTTTATGTTGTATGTTCATGTGCCCACATATCATAGGTTTTGTACTGTTGGTCGGCATTTTAAGCTTTGTTAAATAAATAAATAATTGTTCTTATTGGGCACTCGAAGGAGGATGTGTGCTACCTCTACTCCTGCGAGAGAGTTGTTTATTTAGTGGAAATTGTGTCGGTAACACACGAACCTTTGGACTTTAGGAGTTTTTATATATATCCCCCCAAGTGCCGATTTGTGTCAAGAATTCGGTAAACCGTTTTATGGGAGACAGAAAGTCGTAAAATGTGCGGGCTGCTGCGGATCGCGCATCCATGACATGTGTTGTTGACTCAAGTGCAGAATATAAATGTCCGAACTGTAGGGATGAACAAAATTCAATGACGGAGAAATAAAGTTCGACAAGTAGACATAAGAATTATTTTGTAAACATTCTGCTTGACGATCCTGTGAAATGATAAGTAACAGTTCAACTACATCCATCCTCAAACTTGACCGGCAATTTAAATAGCAAAGTAAGATATGGTAAAACCACGCACACCCTTTGTTCGTTCAAATGAAAAAGATGAAGCTCAACAGGAAGCAGCCGGCTTTGTGTTGGTCCGCAGGCGCGGTACTAAGTCCACCGTTGAAAGTGGGTCACCGACTGGTCTGCAGGTCGTTTCCAAGAAGCCGATTCAAGTGGGTGTCAGAAACAGCCCTTTTTATGGCAGGCTTCAGAACGAGCAGCTACATAGTCATATAAATGTGCCTACTACAGAAGAACAAACTTTGGAAAAAAACTAATAAAATGTCAGGAGGAACCGTTGTAAATACATAAGTAATATGAGGCAGACGGAGGTGTTATTAGCTGACTTTTTTAATGCCATCCAGAGATTTTAATCTTTATTACCAGAATGTAGGAGGATTAAGAATCAAATCACAAGTGTTTTCGCAAAACATTAATAGTGCTAATTACTCTATTATGTCTTATTGAAACTTGGTTTGATGACTATAGTATTAATGCACATTATTTCCCAGATACTTATTGTACATTCCGCTATTTATCAGCGAGCTATGATCCCCCGTGTACGTATCCCCTTTGTACTGTACTAACTTAAGTCATATAGAAATCTCTAATTAGATGAGAACCTAAGTGAGTAGGTAGGCAATAGGAGACGCTACAATGAGCATCAAAATTGTGCCAAAGACAGCTCGCCCTCCTATGAAGGCATTGTTTGTATCACAGTTCACGCCGGAAGTCCAGGACAACGATATAATCTCCTACATTAATCAAGAATTAAAGGATTCTAACTTAAAAGTGGCCTAACTGAAAACGAGGTATAATACATATTCGTCTTTCTATGTAGCAGTGGCCGAGTCCGATTAAGAACGTATTTTCAATACAGTTTTCTGGCCGGCAGGATGTCTGATCAGCCCTTTTTACGGAAGATTACTGAACGATCAACTTTTTCATCCTGAAGAAAATAATTTCACCGAAGCAAGCAAAAATTAACCTTCCAAAGTGGCCGGAGGAGCAGAATCTACAACAGCTTAATTAATGCTCTGGCAATCTAAGGTGCTAATAGTAAAGGCAGATGCCAGCTACGGTTTTCCAATTCTATTATTAAAACTTAAGGGGTCTCAGGACAAAACCCCTCATTTTTTCTGAAAATATTAACAGTACTAATTATTCAATTATTTGTCTAACTGAAAAGTGGTTCAATAACTTTAGCCTAAATTCACATTATTTCCTGGAGCATTATACTATTTTTGTAAAGATCATGATTCTATGTTAACAAACCTCAATAGAGGTGGAGATGTTTCAATAGTGATAAACCTAATATATTTTTCACATTTTGATCAGAAATTTAACTTAGACCATGATAATATAGAATCAATTTGGGTTTAAATCAATAATAATCAGAAAACCAATTGTTAATCGGAAATATTTATCTTCCTCCCCAATTATCAGTTGAGGATTTTAAAATTTTTTACACAATTTTGAAATCCACATAAAATAATTATTGCCATCAAATAATAATCGTAGGCGATTTTAATATTCCGGGTATTGACTACAACACGTCTGATACTACAAATAATACTCATTATTATATAAAATTAAAACGGCAGTCTTTGTTAAGATCACTTAGTTTACTCAACCCTAAACAATATAAAGCAATCAAATCCTGCTCAGAGTTATTAGATCTAATATTTTCCAATTTTCATATTAATGTTGGCAAAGCTAATCATTTATTGGAGGAGGAAGACAAGTATCATCCAGCATTTTGTGGTCAGATTACAATGGATCATGGAAAACATAATATGATCAACCACACCTTCTATAGTAATTACGAAAAGGGCAATTATCTCTCGTTATATTTTGCTATAAACAATTTTGACTGAAGCTCAATATTTATGACAGAAGACATTAACTAAATGGTAGCATCTCTATAGGCTATTCATGGTAAAGTGAGCACTTTTTTAAGGCCTTCCGAACAGGCATTAACCACTAATAAATATATCTTATTGCAGCCTTAGGCGTTAACTTATGAGTGTGGTAAAATATATACACTGTGGAAGTAAACATTTAGAAGAGCCTTAAAAAGTGCTCACTTTACAGTGAAAAGACTATAACAATCTTCAAGTACTAATTAATAGGTTTATACCAAAATCTAAGGTGAGGGAAAACAAATTTCCAGTGTGGTTTACTCAAGAATTGATTACTTTAATTAAAAAGAAACAGCACTATCACAGATTATTTAAGAAAAACAAAAACTATGCCAATTATGCACGTTTTTCAGAATTACATAAAACTATTAAAGATAAAATTAAATGTGCCAAAAAATCTTGGGTATCCAAAATAAACAATAATCTAAAAAGCAACTCAAATAGATTCTGGAAGTATGTCAAACTCATGAAAAGAGGTTAAAAGAACCCTTACGTTAACAGATGATGGTAGTATGTTTCGAGATCCCAATCAGCTGGCAAATATTGTTCCAACGCACTTTGGCAAAAGTTACATACAAACCCCCAGTAATTTTAATGAACAATGAAATAAACATAAACATCATCCAGTTATTAATACACCCAAAATTTCTAAAGGTGTAGTTTTCTGGACCATTAAAAAGCTCAGCAATAGCAAGGTCACTGGGTGGGATAATATACAGAACTTTATAATTAAGAGGTGCGCCAATACACTGATGCCAATTCTAACACACATTTTCAATACAAGCTTAGTTATTGGGTTATATCCTAATAATTGGAAACGTGCAGTTATCATTCCCATTTTTAAAAAAGGCAAAAACATTAAGTTAATAATTACCAACCTATTTCGCTATTATGTGGTTTTTCCAAAATTTTTGTAAAAGTAGTTCACAAACACCTAGCTTTTGCTACTAAAAACTAAATTACAGAATATCAACACAGCTTTGTAGTTGGCAAAACTACTGCCACTTACCTATTTAATTTTGTTGATGAATTATATTCAAAAATCACTACAAGAAAACAAATACACGCTATCTATTTTGATTTATCAAAAGCATTTGACACGTATCTACATCAAATAATCATTAAAAAATTATGACACTTTGGGCTAGATCTTTCTAATCTAAATTGGTTTTCTAACTGTTTTGATAAATGTAGAATAATCTTATTCTACATCACATGTGGTTTCATCAGGCATTCATCAAGGAAGCATTTTAGCTCCGTTACTCATAATATATTTATGAATGATATCGTCGGTGTAATCAAACACACAGGTGCACTTCTTTACGCCAATCACTTAAAGATTTATAAATATATTTAGGATAACGATGATTGCATAAAGTTATAAATGGAGTAGTAGCTGCACATAATTGGTGCACCAAAAATTTCATGCAACTTAATATAGATAAAACCCAATGTATTTCTTTCTCGCATAAAACAAACACTAATTTTTACTAATACTATGTCAATAAAATATTAATAAATAGAGTAGAACATAAAGGAATCTTGGTATAATTCTAGATACCAAACTTTATTTCCATGTACATATAGATAATTTAATAAATACTATTAGTTGTACCTTAGGTTTAATAAATTCATTACATATTCCGCTACTTCTCCAGATTATTTTCTATGTATTTACAACGCTTTAATTAGATCCAAATTAGAATATTGCTCAATGATCACAATAACTGACTCAAATAGATTAGAAAGCATTCAAAAGTAAGTATTCAAAGTAATACACATTAGATTTTCAACAAATGCAGATTTTAATTATAATAATTAACTTTTTAAATTTAAAACTTTGTCATTATTAGATAAGAGAGCTATTATAGATGCCTTATTTTAAATAAATTCATTTGTGAGCCATTTTTTGGTTTGGCAATTTAAAATTAAACTGGTCTAAAAATACCATTATATACACACAGAATTTCACCTACTTTTGTTTCCCAAAAATGTAACGTAGACTTAGTTAACAGATGTATACAGAACTTTCTAATACGATCCCTTTATAGGGAAGAAATGTACATTTAAAGAATTTTACAATCATTTCAGTTAGTCATAATTTATCCATTGTCTTAAAATTTTGAGTATGTAACTAAGTTTAATTTAAAACAGTATTTAACTATTATAATTATTACTGTAATATAAAATATAATACATCTAGCGAAACTCTCAGCAAGTATTTGTCAACTTAGTTTATTTCTGTATTTTTGTATATTATTGTTCTTATTTGTTGATTATCTTTTTTTGTCATTGTTTGTCCACGTCCTATGTGTTTTTCATTTTTGTCTGTTTTGTATTGTGCCTCCCTGTAAATTGTACCACAACTTTTGGGAGGCACATTAATCTGTCAAATATAAATAAATAATAATAATAATTATTATTATTATTATTCTGTTCCATGCATCATCCTGCGTGACCTTAGTTTTGAACAGTAAAAAGTGACTGCTTTTTTCAGAACATTTAGATTTTAAGGGCTTTTATATGCCGCCAAGTACGGACCTATGTAAAGTTTGTGGGAAACCTTTCTACTGCAAACAAAAATTCGTAAAGTGCTCAGGATATTGTGGGACTCATTCCCACCTCCAGTGTGTGTCATTGTCAAGTGATCCAAAAGACTACTTGTACGTGTCTTGTAGTGATGAGGCAACTATGTTCAGCTTTTCACCCAAACAGAAGAATAGTGTAGCAGAAAAAAACTAATTCTAATAAAAGTCAACAAAATTATGCGTTAAAAAATTACACTTGTGGACAAGGTAGAAAGTCTAGACAGTCAAGATAGTCGAGAAGTGACACAATGGATGTGTTAAATCTTCATTTGAGGTTCTTAATAAAAAAAAATTAATGGTTTAACAAAGGAGGTCCGGGATTTAAAATAAGACAATTCTTTATTAAGGGCCTTGTTTGAAAAAGTGCAGAGTTCAAATGAAAAAAAAAATTGTATTCCTCATGTGCTGTTAATGGCAAATCTTGTTCGCCTTCCAAAATATAATATAGAAAAGTTGCGATGATGGGATTGGAAATCAAATACCAGTGCTACAGTTAATGCTCAGAAAAAGTCAATTCCAGGTAACGACACGTCAGTGCACACGAACAAATCACAAGGTCAGCTACAAACAATGAGTTGGTGGGTTCCAAGCCAGCTGGCGAATGGAAGAAAATTCAACTGGGAGCAAGAAACAATGTCAATATTAAGATGGTTCCCAAAGTAGAGAAGCCTAAAATGAAGGCTATATTTGTAATCCCATTTCAGGCCAGAAGTACAAGAAAATGACATTGTGTCATATATAAATCACGAACTTGAAGTATCAATCTTGAAAGTAGCCAAACTTAAAACAAAACATGATTCATATTCATCCTTTTATGTTTCTGTCCAAGAAGAATTTGACCATATTTTTAATACGGTCTTTTGGCCAGCTGGCTGTCTGATTAGCCAATTCTATGGAAGACTACATAGTGATCAACTGTACGGTGCTACCAGTGCTTCTGTACCAACAAATTATTCCCTCTCTACTCCCACCAATAATAATATAGTGACGGCTGAGGGAGCTGATATAATATCTGCTTAGCTAATGAAATGGCAGTCGGAGGTGTCTAGGCAAAGACTGTATGTTCTCCAGAAAGGCTGACTTCAGCTTGTAATATCAAAACGTCAGGGGCATATGTACCAAATAACTAACTTTTTATCAGAACATTAATAGTGTTGATTATCCTGTAATCTGCTTAACTGAAACCTGGTTAAATAGCTTCTGCGTGAATTCCCATTATTTTCCTGAGAATTATTTTATTTTTCGAAAAGACTGTGATCCTATACTGACAAACCTCAATAGAGAAGGCGGTGTTTTAATAGTGGTCAATTCTTTCAGATTTTCTCAAACTGTACAAAAATATGACTATTGATGCTGTATGGGTAGAAATTATGTTAATAAAAAATTATTAATAGGAAATATATATTGTCCTCCTAATGTATCTGTCAATGAACTCAATGATTTCTAAAATTTTTTTGAGCTTAAATTAGCTAGTTACCCAGACCAAATAATTACTGTAGGAGACTTCAATGTACCTGGTATTGTCTGGATTTCTATGCATACTCAGAACATTGTACATTAAACAAAAAGGTCTACTACTTCTTAAAATTATAAGTCTGCTTAATATTGACCAACTTAATTTCACTAATAATTCATCACAATTACTTGATTTAATTTTTTCTAATATTCATTTTGACGTAGTAAATTCTATCGATGCCTTTGATGAAGAAGATAATTATCAACCTGCATTAATTTGTTATTGTAATGTTGATTTTGAATGTTATAAAGGGAGCAATAAATCATTTTATACAAGAAATTATAAAAAAGTTGGTTATTATTATTATTATTTGTATTTAGCTATAGATGCTTTTGACTGGAGTCCTATTTACTAAATGGATGATGTAGATAAAATGGCAGATTATCTCACAACTTACTCTCTATAGATCAGTTTATAAGACAAAAATGTATTATGTAAATATCCCATTTGGTTTTCATCAGATCTTAATAGATTAAAAACGAAACAACATTTATTTAGATTATATTTAAAAAAACCAAAACAGTATATATTTATCATCATTTCTACTACAGGAGGGACGTTAAAGGGAGGACAAAATCTGATAAGTTAAAATGGCAAAAAAATATCAACTATGATCTTAAAAAATATCCCCGTAGATTTTGGAATTTCATTTAAAATATGAAAAAAGGTTATAAGGCGAAAATAACTATTATCCAATGGCAAAATGGTCCAAGATCCAGATGAAATATCTAATGTTTGCAAAGCACTTTGCAGAGGTATATGTTCAAAGATCGTATAATAGTTTATAAAATAACTGTATTAAGAATAATTCCCATCTGTCTCCTCCTTAAATAACTCAAAGCTTGGAACTCTGGGCAATTAAAAAACTAAAATGTAGTACGGCCACCAGCATAGATATTATTCCAAATTTCTTAATTAAAGGTTGTGCTAAAGTTTTTATTCCATTGTTAACTCGTATTTTTATTTTACTCTCTCTAGAGGTGTTTTTACTACATTATGGAAAAAAGGAATAGTAGTAACCATTTATAAGAAAGGTAATAAACATGACTTGAATAATTACAAATCTATCTCACTATTATGTAATTTTTCTAAGGTATTTGAAAAGGTAATACATAGATATCTTTATTTTCATACAAAAAATTTAATCGTTTTAAGCCAACATGGGTTTCAAACTGGCAAAACCACAACCACTAATTTATTTGAATTAGTAAATGATCTTTATGGAAATGTTATCACTAGAAATCAAATTGATGCAATATATGTTGATCTACAAAAGCTTTTGATACACGTCAACACCCTATGATATTGCAAAAAATACAAGAAATAGGATTAGACAAGTCGTTTGTAGTATGGTTTTCAAATTAATTATGTGATTGAAATTTTGTAGTCAAAATATATTCATCTTTCTCTTCTTCATATCTAGTATCTTCTGGGGTTCCACAAGGTGGAACCCTATATCCTCTGTTGTTTAATATCTTCATAAATGACATTGTAAATGTTATTGGTCATTCTCAATTATTACTTTCTGCTGCTGATCATTAAATATTTAGGAATATTAAAGCCATCAAGGATTGTACATACTTACAAGATGACATAATAGCATTTGTAAACTGGTGCAAAGCTAATTCAATGTCATTACATTTAAGTAAAACGGTTTGTATTAATTTTTCCAGGAAAACCAATACTATTATTTTTAAATACACTGTCAATAATATGTTAATGAGAAGAGTACAATTTATTTGTGATCTAGGTATAATTCTTGATTCTAAATTATATTTTCATCATCATGTAGATAGTTTAATATGTAACATTATTCGTACTATAGGTCTAGTTAAATTCATTACATATTCTGCAACTTCACCTATTTATTGTGTTTATAATATTCTTAAGTGAGATCTTGGATAGATTATTGTTCTGTGATTTGGAATTCTATTACTAATACTGATTCAATTACAACTGAAAATCTCCAAAGGAACATCTTTAAATTAATTTATACTATATTACCTATTAGTACAAAGTTTGATTATACAAGGGAACTTACTAGATTTAAAATGCAAACACTTAAATTATGTTGAGATCATCTTTATTTTTGGCCAACGCTTCTTTGTTTCATATCAATTGCACATCTATTAGAAATTCCAAACTACAGTCATAGACAAGTGTTTAGCTTTGAATTTTTGTCTATAAAAAGGATATTGTAAATACATGTTTTGTTAATTTAAAAAAATTATTAGGTAGTGTTGACCCATTTAAGAGAAATAAAATAAATTTTTCAGTAGTGTACAAGTACTATAGTAGTTAGTAGGGTGATCAGAAAAATTAAAAGTCAGTATATTTTTCGTTTACGCAATAGGAGGGAAATGATTGGATGTTTCTTAAACTATGGGATGTTTAAAAATTATAGTTGTCAATGTGTTTCCTTGTGATTATAATGTTAATATTTTTTATTCCTTGTAGTTAATTTATGTTTGTCTGTTATTTGAGTTGCAATGTTTTGTATTTGTCTCATTGTTTGTAATTGTCTTTGTAAATTACTGTTTTTCCTTGTCCTTAATGTTAATTGGTCTGTACTGCTGGGTGGCACATAAAGCCATAAATAAAATTATAATTACATATTATTATTGTCTGGGCACTCGGCAGAGAAGGATGTGTCGTGAGTTCGCTACTATGACTTTCTTATTTCTTCCAAGAAAATCTTAAGTAAAGTGTCGGAAACAGAGTTATGGTTGAATTTTAGGGGTTTCTACATGCCCCCAAGCTCGGCAAACCTTTCTTTGGTAAACAGAAGTTTGTTAAGTGCGCGGGTCCGTGTGGGACTAGATTCCATTGTAACATGAGCAACGACAGCGAAAATCTCTGTGAAATACGCACTAAGTGTAATGAAGATATAAATATATTTGGCTTCTCTTCTAACAAAAAGCAGATAAGATGTGATAGTAAATCTACAGCAGGTAATACTAAAGACAATCAATTAGTAATATCGTTGGGCGATAACGATTAGTCTACTTCCTCGGAACCACACAGACATTAGCTAAAATAGCAGAAACAATGGATTCTACTATTCAAACTATGTTTGAAACTTTATGCAATAGGATTGACAATCTTTCCAAAGAGGTCAAAGACCTTAAAGAAGAAAACTCTCTACTGCGAGCTATGTTCGAAAGCCTACAAACAGAAAATAAAAAGCAGTGTGTGTTATGTGGAGATAACTCTGAATCAACAAAGACATTAGTTTCTAATCAAAATAATGTTCAGAAAAGGTCCTACAGTGAAGTGATAGTAAAAAGTATGGACGCTGCAGGCGCTTCTGATAAGAACAATAAATACTATAACAGAAAAACTCACCTGGCAACGCGGATTCCTCAACATGCAGATCAGTCAGAGCTACAAAAACCGCCAACTGCTGATGAAGAAGGTTTCATCGTTGTCAGCAGGCGCGGCACAAACGCCTCAATGGCAAGTAGCACGTCAGCAACTCAGACTAAAGCTCCCAGAAAACAAGGACAGCTGGGCATCCGCAATAACGTTAGCATAAAAACCATACCTAAGATAATACAACCATGTATGAAGGCGTTATTTGTATCGCGCTTCGCACCTGACGTGCAGGACAATGACATTGTCGCCTATATAAATCAAGAAATTAAAGTTACAAACTTGAAGGTGGCTAAGTTGAAAACCAAATAAAATTCCTATTCATCTTTTTATACAGCGGTGACGGAATATGATTTTGACCACATCTTTAACATTGTTTTCTGGCCCACTAGCTGCCTAATTAGTTCCTTCTCTGGGAGACTACTAAATGAACAACTGTATACACCTGAAGGAGCTGTATCCTTAGAAAAATAATGTACAGGCTTTCGGAGGTGCTCTTAAAAACAATAGATGCCAGTTTGGGAGTTTGAATTGTATTATCAAAATGTAAGGGGGCTCAGAACCAAATCCCTAGACTTTTCCCTAAATATGATCAGTAGTGATTATTCATTCATTTACCTAATGGAAACATGGTTTACTAAATTTAGTATAAATTCCCATTATTTTCCTAACCACTAAACCATTTTTCATAATGATCGTGATGCCAAAATAACAAACATCAATAGTTGAGATGGCATGTTAATAGCGGTAAATCAATTTCACTTTTCAATAATTGAACAAAAATATGAATTTCATTATGAAAATATAGAATCTATTTGGAGGGAAGTTACTATTAATAACACCACCAAAATGTTAATTGGAAATATATATCTTCCTCCTCAATTATCTACGGATATTTTTAAAAATTATTTTTCTTTATTAGAATCTAAATTGAACAACTATCTTCACGAAATAATAATTGTAGGTGATTTTAACATTTCTGGTATAGATTGGAATACTTTACACACAAAAAATATTTCACACTATTATTATAATAATATAACAGGTCAATCTTTATTACAATCATTAAGTCTACTCAACCTTGAATAGTATAATTTTACTAAACCCCCTTCTGAATTATTATATTTAATCCTATATAATTTCATGTTAATGTTGACAAAGCCATAGATCCTTTGGTGAAGGAAGATAAACATCATCCTGCTTTATGCTGTCAGGTTTCTTTTGATTATGTTAAATATAAAAATAATAATCAAACATATTACAGAAACTACCAAAATGGCGATTATCTATCCCTATATATAGCCATCAGTAGCTTTGACTGGGGCCCCATTTTCCAAACAGATTATGTTAATTCCATGGTGGAGTTTCTTACCAATAACTTACAAATATGAAAAAATTTATTTATACCAAAATCCAAATACCCAGTGTGGTTTACAAAAGATCATATTAGTTTGATTAAAAAGAAAGAACATCGCCATAGACTATTTAAGAAATCAAAATCTGTAGATATTTATCTTTGTTTCTTTGAACTAATGAAATTAGCCCGAGAAAAAATAAAAATAGCAAAAAAACCTGACAAATAAAAATTAACAACATTTTGAGAAGTGAACCAAATAGATTATGGAATTACGTTAAACTAATGAAAAATGGGTATAAAGAACCCCTTACATTAAATGTTGATGGTAATACAATTCAAGATCCCGCAGTATTGGTTAATATATTTGCACAACATTTTGCAAAGGAATATGTACCGACCTTAACTAATGATCATGAACCTCTTAAATGTCATAAGAATTACCCTGATGTAGATATTCCTATCATTACCCAGGGACTAGTTCTCTGGGCTATAAAAATGCTTAAAAGCATTAAATCTACCGTCTACCAGCTGGGATGATATCCCAAATTTTATTATTAAAGGTTGTTCTAATATAACTATCCCATTATTAACTCATATTTTTACTTTAGTTTAGCAAGTGGTACTTATCCAAATTCCTGGAAACGTGCCGTCGTGCCTATATTATAAAAGGTAACAAACGAGGGGTAAATAACTACAGGCCAATATCATTATTATATGCTTTTTCTAAAGTCTTCAAAAAAAAATTATCTTTAAACATCTATCATTCACCACAAAAAATCTAGTAACAGAATGTCAACATAGCTTCCAAATAGGCAAAACAACCACAACCAATTTATTTAATTTTGCAGATAATCTTTACTCTGAAATTTCTAAAAGACAGCAAGTAGATGTAATATATTTTGATCTCCAGACAGAAATTAGGGAAAATAAATGGCACACAAGAAATTGAAATACATAATAGGAGGAACAATTTTAATCATTAAAAATTGGTGTCCAATAATTGTTATTTATAGGCATTTGTGCCGGAATATTAATATCCTTGTTCTTTGCACAGCGTACATTTTGAATTTGAAAGCAACATTGCACAATATTTTGAAAAGACATTTTTATACTTTTATACCACTTGTAACCTGAAAATAAGAATACATGGCACTTACACTTATTTATCCTGTTTTGCGAAAGTCTGGTAATGGCGGATGCTTACCCACGTGTCACGTGAGCTGTGAGGGCCTTTGTGGTCTGACTGCTACTGGCTGTTAGCCGGAGTCAGGTTATTTATGAATCAGAATATTTGAGGTTAAATACACATATTTTGTGTACTTTACTAATACCTTTTGTGATGAGACCAGTGACAGATATTACCGTGCTCTGCCTTTTTATGCTAATTCTTTATTCAAGGTCCTACACATGGCAGGCATGAAAACCATTGAGTGATTGACCTCTGGAACCTTCGGTGTCATCGGGAATTGGGTCATTTGAGGCATTTACCTTAATTAGGGAAATTGTCTTCTGGGCCTAGCTTTTCAATACACTAAAGTGTCTCCACTTGCAAACGCCCCTCCATAAGAGGGCGTAGTAGATGGTAATAGCAGCTAGTGGTTTTCTGGTTTTGTCATGTGTGGCTTTTGGTGCATGCATTTGCACGACTCTCCTCTCGTCGGCATACTGGGATTGGTGACCGGTATTGTACTATTTTTTTATGAGAGTAGTATTTTAAAGGTAAATTGATATTCATGTGCATATTCTAGTGTGTCAATGAAAACAAGTTTTGTTTTGTTTCAGGTTAGTAAATAAGTAATTGTGTCAACATGTCTGGTGCCATTGAGGAACTACTATACGAGTTGAAAACTTGTGGCACTTCTCCTGTGTAGAGTACGGTGGCTGAGTTGCGAAGGTTACTGCGTGCCGCACTTCACTCAAACACTGCGCCTGACGTTGAAAAATGAGGGGGAATTGATGTGGACCACGAGTACGAGAATTGCATGGCAAAATTATTTAGTCTCATTGGACTGGTGGATATATTGAAGATGACTTACTAGTTCATCTCTGTCCAGGACCAAGCACAGTCTTGCACACCTTGAAGCCTGTGTTTCACCAATTCATAAGTTTGACTGTTGCTGGCCCCTCAGTTCCCTGTGTCTCCACCTGTACCTGTAGCATTACCTATCTATCCTACCGTTGGCAACCCAAACCTTTTTCCTTCCACATATACCTTTGCATCCCAAGCTACTCCTGCTTTTCTGCCCAAAGTAAACATGGCCACATCAGTGTATCCTAGTTCCTACCATTCCACTTCCTCCATTTTTACTAAGGTTCCACATCCTTTAGAACGTATGTTGAAAGTATTTCCCATAGTAGATGGTTTGGACATTTCCAAATTCCTGGAGTTTGTAAAGTTGATGGTTAGGCTCAATTAGTGCAACACCATTCCTGAACCCCAACTTTTGGAGGTTTATTTTCCTTTCACTCAGGGACTCTTTGAGTGAGAGAACTCAACAAGCTATTGTTCAAGTTGTACATTTTTATATATACCACAATGATGTTTTACATTTCACTGTCCCAGCTAGGCTACTCACTGAGCTTAAACTAAAATATTTCAACAGAATGCAAAGTCATAGTGAACCACATGCAGTATATGTAAATAGTATAAAGGACGCAGCTGTTGTACTCAGACTTGGTCCATCAGAGAAAGTCATAGTGAACCACATGCAGTGTATGTAAATAGTATAAAGGAAGCAGCCGTTGTACTCAGACTTGGTCTGTCAGAGAAAGAAGTGGTTGAAAACATCCTGGTAGGTCTTACACCAAATGAACGCACACGACTAGTTTTTGTAGAGAAGCCCAATACCTTTGCAGGACTAGATAAAACATGTATACACTCTCAAAACATCAGCTATGTAGTTTAACAAATGTGAGAGACCAGGTCCAACTTACCCACCCTCCCCTTAATTCTTTTACCCTAGGAAGCCTCGAGATAAATCAAACACAAAAACTGTGGACACTAAACAGGGAAAAAAAGACTTACCTCAAATTCTCCAAATACTACTCAGGAAGGTGACAAATATGCAAAAGATAAGTCCAGCGACACTTCACGAAACAGGCCACCTACCTGCTATCATAAAGTAGGTTGCATTGTACGTAATTGTAGGTTTCTAAAAAACATTCCCCGTGAGGAAGAAAAGTGAGCAGTCATCCTTGTGGTCAGAATAAATTTAATAATGCACACTACAATGCTCAGATACTTCAGGCCACGAGCATTAGTTCAAGGTTTCAGAGGCTATTTGCACCAATATAAAAAAAATTGTAAAATACAAGTGTGTGTGTGTGGTACATTTTCCAAATATGGTAGGACTTGTGTGTCCATGTATACGTGTATAAGTTGCCTTTGGTTCAGCAAAGGTTGATGGACTAGTTGATTCAGGATCGGCATGCATGATCATATCTGGTGAGCTTTTAAGGGCTCTAGTGGAGCTAAAGTTAGTCAAATACGAGACAGTGTTATACTGCATCAAATGAACCCCTGCCCATTACGTGTAGCGCTTTGATGAAAATAAAAATTGCACACTTTACCTGGTTAACAAGGTGTTTCGTTTCTGAACAGTTGAGCACAAATTGCTTTTCAGGCACAGATTTCATGCAAAAAAACTGGGTTAATTCTAGACATGCAAGCTAGTCAACATTTTTTTTAATACACACGCAAGAAAAAAAGGAAACTTTGTGGGTCATAAACCTGACGTACCTATACCTGCCACAAAAATAAGTACTGTGTGTGCTACTGAAACTTTTAATCCTTTAGGCCATTTTCCAAACAAGCAACAGAATTAAACTAAAAAAAATAGTGTGACATGTTTGCAAAGGTTCTGACAAATGAATTAGGCCTAATAAAGTTGTTAGATTATGAAATAAAACTTTTGGATAAAGAACCAGAATAGTCTCAATCATGCCGTTTTAAGTCCACCTAAAATAGAGTTATTGAGGGCACAAATACAGGATTTGTTAGATAACTGAGTATAGAGGAATCCATGTCCAGGTATACTAGCCCTGCATTTTTGGTCCCTAAACCCCACGGAAAACAACGCTTAGTCTTGGATTACTGAAAGGTAAATAAAAATATTAAAATTGAGTCAGTGCCTTTGCCCGATCTGCATTCAGCTTTCGACTGGTTTGGTAAAGTTAAAATATTCACCACTTTTGAACTAAATTCTGCATATCATCAAATACCCCATTAAAAACAATCGAACACATTTCTGGATTTTGCATACTCTGGAATTTATATAAATTTACCAGAGTGCCTTTTGGTCTGGCAACGGGAGCTCAGATTTTGACCAGAGTCCTTGACAAAATTTTCCATGACATCAAGTTCAAGCTTGTTTACAATTATTAAGACGATTTGGTAGTTTACTCAGAAAATTTTGAGGAACATGTAGAATATTTGAAGGAAGTACTAGGACGTCTGGAAAAGGCTGGTAGGACTGTCAACCCCTCCAAAGTAGAATTTGCAGTTAGTGAAATTTCCTTTCTTGGCCATATCATATCTTCAAAAAGAATACAGACAGACCCTGAAAGAACCAAATCCATAAGACATTTTCCACAGTCATGTGATGCAAAAGATATAGCCAGATTTATAGGAATGACACAGTTTTTTGGCAAGTTTATTCCTAACATTGCAGAAAAGGCAGCTCCCTTGAATAAGCATAGGGAAAAAAATGCAAAATTTGAATGGGGTCCTGAACAACAGAATGTGTTTGAAACTCTTAAACAGAGCATCATAAACCCCCCCCCCCCAGTTTTAAGAATGCCAGATTTTGCTAAACAGTTTATTCTTCAGACGGACATGTCAAGAATTGCCATAGGTGCTGTACTGTTACAAGAAGTTGATGGTGTTTCCTATAGCATTTGCATACTGTACCTTCACTCCACAATAGAAAAAGGCTTCAACCATTTAAGAGTTAGAACGTTTGGCTGTTGTGTTCAGAATAGAAAAAGTTTGACAGTATCTGGAACACGCTGAATTTTTGCTAGAAACTGACAATCGAGCATTGTCTTGGTTTTTGTCCCACCTTAGACAGTTTGACAAACTTGACTGCTGGGTGATGAGAATCTCTTTATTAAAATTTAAGGTTCAGCACATAAGGAGCACACGAAACCCTGTAGCAAATGCATTGTCTTGAATGTTTGAAAATGTGGATTGCCCTGAACCTGAGGATTACAGTTTGAACTGTAACATGTTAGTTGAATTTCTATAAACGTTTGAAAGTATCTAATCTCACCAGGCACAAGATCAGGAATTAAAAAAAACATTATTGAAAATCTTAAGTCTGGGTTAAACCAGAAACCTTGTGTGTTATCTAAGGGAGTACTCTACTGTACCACAAGGGGAAATCAGAAACGCATTGTTCTGCCTTCAGCATTAAAACCCATGGTTTTTGAGTATTACCATTCTTACCCAGTAGCTGCACACCTTGGAACATATAAAACCACAGAAGAAATCAGGAAGTGTTTTATTTGGGAAAAGATGAACTAAGAAATTACAGAGAGAGTTAAGGCGTATCATCTATGCACCCTGAGAAAGCCTGCTCAGAACACACATTTAGGTTTAATGACATCAAAGGTTTCAAAAAGACCTACACAAAAGCTTTTTATTGACTTTGTAGGTCCTTTCCCTAGAAGTAAGACAGGTCACAACATGTTATTAGTTTGTATAGACACTTTCTCAAAATTTGTTTGGTTAGTACCTCTCAGAAAAGCTGATGCTATATCAACAATACAAGCACTTCACGTTAATCTTTTCCAAAATTTTGGTGTACCCTCCTCAGATAGTGTTTCGGATAATGGTTCTCAATTCACAGCCAAGTTGTTTAGAGACATGCGTTTCTCATTTGGTACCAAGCACATCACCTTGTCACCATATAACCCCCCCCCCCATTCCAAAACATGCAGTGTGTTTCAATTGCAAGCTTCATTCAGTTTTAATAGCTTTCCATGTGAAGGATCAGGCTTCATGGGACAAGCATTTACCCTGGTTGCAAATGGCTTTCAACTATGCTCAGTACAAGTCACACAAGTCGACTCCCTTCAATTTGATGTTCACGTACTTGCCAAATTATCTGCTCTCAAATTTATGGCAATTGAGTGATATTCTTCCAAATGATACTAGAAATATTAGTGAGGTCTGGGCAGATGCCCTGAAGAATCTCAAACGGGCTCATAAGAAGGGCTCGTGTTAAGTATAATAAGAATAGAATAAGTAATCCATTCAAAATTGGAGACCTTGCTTTGTTAAAAACTCATCTCACCAATAAGGTGGTAGGCAAAAGAATGGCTAAATTGTCATTTCATTCGTCAGGTCTGTACAAGATCGAACATTTTTCTTCCCCTGCGACAGCTCGACTAGTCAATGTACACGCTGATGTTTATGTGACATGTACACATATTTTACACTTGAAGAAATTTACCCCCACCCAAAATGTAAAATGTAGCACAGAGTTAGAGTACCTGCAGGCCCTATCTGTGTTGTGTTGTTGGTTATGAGTGAAATTGGTTTCAATTAAAAAAAGAAAAAGGAGAAATAAAAAACTTAAAGTTTCCAGTTTATCTCTACTTGAGCTCAAGGTGATATTTGGGGCATTTGTATCCTTTATGGTTGAGACTCAGTTTCAGTGAGTGGACTGATCATCCACTAGTTGGAGTCTTGGTATAAAAACAGTTTTTTTATAAAGAGACGTAATAAAAATCCATAGTGCTAATTTAAGTAATGTATTCTATTGTGTACAGTTGTGTAATATGAATATCAGTTCTACGTTTTCAAAGTGTCATGTTGACATTAAGGGATATTATCGAGTTGGAAATATTGTATGTGTTTAATATTTTTTTGGGGTGTGGTGGGTTAGTAGTGTGTGTATTATTTAACTAAACCTATATTGTGGTTTCCCATAACTTCTTAAAGACATTATCGTCTGTTTTAATTTGTTTCCCTGGAATGAGTTGTGATTTTATTTTTGTTGCTAAAAGTTAATTGTATTTTATATTTCCACCCCATGATCTGGTTTGCGTGGGGGAGGATGTACTGTGTTTAGGCACATTGCAAGTTTTTATATTGTTTTGTGCTCTACCCTGAGGTTTTGAGCAAGGTTTTAAGATTTTTTTTTTACTTCAGTGATTTTTTTTCCTGTGAAGTAATTTAATTTTTGCGGCAAAGCAATGATTATATGTTCGCCATCCTCAATCTAGCTTTATTTTTATTGAAATGTTGAAATATTGTTATTAATTAAATAATTGGTTCAGATGTGAAAAACAAGCATTAAGAAATCCGTATTTTGTTTTGTTAATTTTTTGGGTATACAAAACAAACAACGCTTAACGAGAAAATATTAAACATTTAGGGCTTTATTCATAGTCTTTTTAGTCTGGACTAAGGAAAGATCATTCTCCAACCAAAATGTTTTGTATTTTAGAGAGCAGTTTTATTGCTAGTCCGAGGATCATCTTACTTTAGTACGGCCTAACTTTTAGTCCTGACTGAGGGTAGGACTAAAGAAGTAAAACAAACATGGCAAACATAAAATATGACAGTTTCATTAATATTACATGCCAGTGAAAGCTAGATAAAGTTCACGAAAAATAAAAATTCCGTCAAGGCCGATTCTGTCTATCTGTATGCAAAAATATGCCGACCTAATAGATGAAATATTCAGTAACTAATAATTCAAAAGGAATGCAGCTAATAAGCTTAATACCTCAGTTTTTAGATACAGCAATGCCTTTCTATTTCTGTGTCAATCAAATGCCTTCTGTGAAAACAGATTCTTACGAGGCGTGATATCAATACACTCAAAGAGGATTTTAATAGAAATCTTACTATGAAAATATATATAGTAAAGAATACATTCATTATGAAAATGTATCTGTAGCTCAATGGTAACGGCGTGGGTTGATGTGCAGAAGGATGAAAGTTCAAATCTCGTCTGGGAAATAGAATTTTAACCAGTTTATAATGCATTATTGTAATGTATTTAGCATTACAATACCCATTTAACAACATTATAACAACAGTATTGGCATAATAAATTGAAACCAGTGCATAGGGATGTGCTATGAAAATTTAACAAATTAATATGGAATAATAAGATGATAGTATATTCATTTTATCGTCCTCCATCCAGCAGCATAACAATATATGATAGAGAGTCAGATATTAGAATAAATGATAGAGATCACAGAATCAAGGTTAAAATGTATAAAGTGATGTTAATGTAGTGAAAAATAACGAAATTGCTATTCATTGCATTCAAGCGGAAATAATCAAATACTAATAAGTGCAGAGACCGTTTATATCAATTTTTGCTTCCAAAATTGCATTGTATAATATATGTATATTTACAAAACTACTTTTATTTTCAATTCAACACACAGTATAATAGATTATATTCTGTTTCTTGTTACGCACATTAACGCTTATTATAAAATACTATTCAATTTGAAAAGGAAAAACATGTTTTTTTGTAAATACGTTATATTGAGTTTAGCGCTAACTAGAGAAGAAATTCTGTAATGTGCATTTACAGTACATCTGGCAAGAGTGTACTTCGATGATCCTTAGACTAAAGTTAGTCTCACTCTAGTTGGGGTTTATGAATACATTACAGTTAGTCCACCCTTAGTCCGGACTAACCTACGACCAAATCCAATAAAGATCATGTCTGGATCATCCCTGGATGAAGCTCTGACTAGGAGTAAGGCCCTTTGTGTTTCTCTACGAAGTGTTTTGTACTATGATTCAAATGTTTGCCACAAGAGTGATCTTTATGTAGAAGTACAAACATTATTGACAAATGAAAATGTGTATTTTATGTTATTTAATGTTGTCTAAAATTTCTAAACATAATATGATAAATAAATGTTTTTTAATAAAAGGGATTACAGGTAAATGTATAATTAATATTTCGACTTTATAAAATAATGGCATAGATAGTACTACGTACAATCTATTTTGAGTTCGTCACTTTTTATGTTATGTGCTTTGGAGAGTCTTGTTTGCCACTACTCTTCGGTGCTGCAAAAGTCCTCTTTCTTCACCATTTTTTGACATGTAACTTACTGCTTCTCAATTTACCACTCTCTATCTTAATCAAACGTTATTATATTATGATGTAAATCATCCGACAAACCGCTGTTGAGGCGGTTTGCCACGCATGCCTGCAGAAATAGTCTTTGGGCAAGATGAGTGATCGTTAAAGATGCTCTGTGAGTGAGGTCTTCGCCCAGGTTTCCTGCGATTCCGACACATGAAAGCCATCAAGCATGTTTATCTAAATTGCTTTTCAAAGTTTTTATGGTCAGCACCACAGATAGTTCAGAAAGACTTGTATCATGAATATCAAAAATTTGTTTGGACATGGAGTGATCGCAACAGTTAAATAAAGGAGTGGAAGATATATTAACTTTTATGTAACACTTAAATGTATAATGTTGTAACAAAACTGGATATAACTATAAAAGTTATAGTTGCAGTAATAATGTGAAAGGTAAAAGGAGTAACTGTTATTTCTGAACTTTGTGAAATTCTTGGGGGGGGGGGGGGGGGGGGCCCTTTAATATCAGTTAACCAAAAATAAATTCATAAATACATAAACACTAAGTTGCAATACCTAAGGGTTATACAGTCAAAAACTCCCTTAACAAATTTTCTGTACAGCGAAATTTTCCACATAATGAAAATTTTATTTGGTCCTGTCAAACGACCATCAGAAAAATGCAGTTTTTGCTTCCATTTAGAGAAAATGAATTCTGTACGAAGTGGTGATATTCTCTTTACCACGAATCACAGTAGTTGTTGCTGCACAAAACACAACAAATATTGTCCACAAATAATACCGTATTGGTCTGATTAAAAGGCAGCCATTTTTACATAAACGAAAGATGCGAAAATCAGCAGTTGCCTTATTTTTGCATGCTTAACGTGTGACGGCGTGAACATTAGTTCCAGGCCAAAAACTGAACTGCAAATGGGGGTGGCCGCATGCCCTTGAGAAGGTCATCAGGCTGGAAGCTGTAACGTGCTGGCGACTGTTTTTTTTCTCGGTATTATGGGCGGGCAGGTTCTGGACCACTAGGTGAATGATATGTGGATAGAACAGATTAATTTATGGATTAATGGCTAATTCGAATAATTGTTTACTCCTAATCCAATTAATTTGCATATTCCTTAATTGGATTAAGGCATAATCCATTTTTGGAAAATTTCCCAACATTTTTATTTATTTATTTCATTTTTTTATTTTTGTATTTTTGGAGTGGTATGTGTACAGGGGGTCTATTTATTGACAGCAATGTTTACACTCGAATGTCCTACAGCCGACTGAGTGGAACATATTGTGTAAAAAGAACTTCAGAACATGTCCAAACAATAAAAAATACTATTTTAAGAATAGCCCTTAGATACCTATAAATTCTTCCTCACCTTTACAAATACGTATGTTGTATTACTGTGTGTACAATATATTTTTACTGTACAATGTAGCTTGTGTACATATTCATAATTTATATCGCCATTATGTTTGTATACATACATACACTTTAATCATACCTCCATATAAACTACCTTCTTCTAACAAAGTGTTAGATTTTTGGTCCCCTGAGTTTTGTTATATAGAAGTTTTACTGTTCATGCTAAATAATATGTAATTCTCTTTGCCGAATTATATTAATTATTTATTTAAAAACGGTGTTGTTTAATGAAGCTTGTCAAGTGCTGTTGAATTATGTGTGCAAGTAAAAATAACTCACAGAAACTGAATCATCACTGGTATTTATCATTTACTTATTTGCCTTACCTTTTTTAATTATATTTTGAAACACAGTAAACTTGTTAATGTGATTTATTTCTTCAGTATTACAAAATACTCCTTTTGGTTATTTGTGAATCAGAATATTTGAGGTTATATATACATATTTTGTGTACTTGACTGATACCTTTTATGATGAGCGCAGCGACATATATTACCGTGCTCTACCTTTTTATGCTAATTCTTTATTCAAGGTCCTAAACATGGCAGGCATGAAAACTATTGATTCATTGACCTCTGGAACCTTTGGTGTCATCGGGAATTGGGTCATTTGAGGCATTTACCTTAATTAGGGAAATTGTCTTCTCTGCCTAGCTTTTTGATACACTAAAGTGTCTCTCCTTCCAAACGTCCCTCCATAAGAGGGCGCAGTAGGCCGCCGGCTGGGCACAAAGTCCGGCTCTGACAGTTTTACTCTGCGTGACGCCGGCTTAGGTGGTGAGACAGAGTTAATGCTAGTGGGACAGCATACCTGTCCTGCGAGTGGTCAGGCCAGCAGGAGTTAGGCAGTCGACGTGTTAGAGTACAGTGTACATGCCAATTGCTACCACCAACACAGCACATCAATCTTTACTTCCCCACCGGAGGTGTGGAAGACTCGAGCTGCAAAGTGTTGGTTGCAGGAACTGCACGGTGTTGTCCCAATGGGGTTGTCTCTCCTGCACCAGAGTGTAAATCCCTTGGCACCACAAGGTGTGCAGTGAGAGTAGTTTACCCTAGTCAGGAAGCAGATCCCACCAGGAGTGTACCTAGTGTCGTGGCTCTGCCGTTCCTCCCACCTCGAAGCAAGCAACAGGTGGTCTTCCAATATTGGTGAGGCGAGTGTCCCAAGGTCACTGGTCTCCCCAGATCCGGAGACGTTCACCTCCTCGGCTCCACGAAGTGAGCAGTGACGCGGGGGCGACTTCAAGATGGCAAGCCACCTTCCAGAGTATGGAAACCTAGTGTAATGGCTCTACTATTCACTGCATGGGGCAGAGAATGGGTGGCCTTCCAAGGATGTTTCGGTATGTTGTCTGTGTAGATTTGGAAAGAGCAAACCCGGTCTCCTCCCGTCTCTATCAGAACCGATAACAGGTAGGAGGTCTGAGGTTGGAGTAATACTCAAGAAGTTAGGTAAGATCAATATTTATTTTACCGTGAAGGAAAATAAACAGAGATGGTGGAAGTAGTACCTACTACCCACACGGGCTTTGCGGAAGGTTAACACCCTAGCATAAACAGGGGGAGGCACCCTATGTAAAGCTATAAGAGTAGGCAGTTGCTGGTGTGTGTGTTAAGGTGTACGCTTTGAAACAAGCTCTACTCTCTGGTGTCCGTAAGGGACCGAACGTATCTCAGTGTGTTGCTCTGATGATGCTGCTGGTTCTTCCTTAAATGAAGGTTGGATAGGATCTTCGGCCCCATGAGGAAGCGGTGAAGTAAACTGGAGAGGTGCAGGTCTCTGCACCAATTGCTTGTGCGATGAAAACCCAGGAGAGGAGTCAATAGACTTGATCGAGAACTGAAGCAGAGGTGACAATCCAGAGGCTGGGGCGCATCTCCTTTTATACTCCCCGGCTGTCCCTTCCTTCACTGGCATAGAGCATCTGGAGAAGGAGTTAGCATGTGCAAGCCCAGCGCCTAGATCCTTAGTGCGAGTGGCATAGTGAAGAGCGGTGGGATCTAGGCCTCATATTTGTGGTGGCATCCTGCAGCACGCTGCTGTACTAGCCCTGGACTGCTTGCATGGTTATGGTGGCTATTCGGGCAAAAATAAATTCCATTAATGGGATGCCTGTCCTGGCCCGGTAGATAGAACAATCTCGTAGGTGGTGACGGTGAATCAACTCCGTTGACAACTGCTAGCAATGTAGTTGCACTAATGAGTAGCAGTTGTTTAATTAATAAGCATATAAGATGTCATGCGTCAATGTCTTACGAATAAACCGATATCCTGTATGGACCTATTTGACACCTTTTGCTGTCTAATAATAAGCATCGTGCCTGAGTGCAACATAACTCGCGACAGGCATAAGTGTATGGAAAAATCAGATGATGTTGAATGACAAATTATAAATGACAGTGAATATATTAATTATATTTTAACAGTCTTATTTATTAATTTCTGTCCCAAAATTGTAAGTTGATTTGCAGTGAAATACAGTCGACTTTCAATGTCGCATTATTCAAGAGACTGCCAAAAAATTTCCATGCATGCGTAATTTAAATAGATGAGGGTTCGGACATGTTCTTCAATAAAATACGACTTCTAACCTTATACAACTTTATGTTGAGTACAGTAAAAGCTGTACATTATTTGTGAATAAAGTTTAGCTAATAATAACAATGGGAATTTTAGAAAAATTATTACTGTAAGTAATACATTAAAAAACATTTAACATAAATTAGTTTAAATTAAGAAATAATGTCTCAAAATACTGCATTAAACTTATTGTAATTAAACACCATATACAAGCTGACCTAAAACTTCAAAACCCTCTTAAAAAAAATAAAATGACACCAAATGCAAGTCAAATTTTGAATGTCCCACGCGCACTCTAACAGCTGAGAGCCCACAGAAATGTTATCATTCGGGCAGTGTGTTCACGTAGGCTGGTGGAGGAGGGGTGGCGCATGCCGCTACATGTTGCAAACAACTTGCGCCCGTGGCTAATGTCTGTCTTTTAAAGTAATTAAATATATTTTACTACAAAGAAAACTTTTAATTTGGAGACAGAAATGAATAAATAAGATGATTATAATAAATTACTTCAATGTCTTTAATAATTAATCATTCAAATCCATGTCCTCTGATTTTCCCTGTCATGAGTTGCACTGCACTCGGGCTTGGTGCATACCTACCCATTATTCGACGGCAAAAGGTATCAAATAGGTCCTTACATTTTATCAGTTTATTCAAAGGATGCGTCTCTATTGAAATAAATCAATATAAATCTTCCGATTTCTCAGCAAGAAGTTACTGAAAACTAACTTTACACTTATGATACAAGTCGCTTAATGTTCAAACAATTTTTGGCGACAAGAGGAGGTGAAGTATATCTTTCTGGGCATATAATTTTATTCATGAACATGCTGCCCCTTGAGTTAAATAAATACAGTGAAATCCCTTACCTACGGGTACGGCATATTACGAGAATTTTGTACTTACAGCAGTTTTTTAATACGTGATATAGTACTATACTACCAAGGTTAAATCTGATTACAGCGAGTGAGGGTATATTTAGTATTTCCGTTTTTACGAGCAATTCAAATATATTTTAATTAATTGTATTTGCCTTTTCTAATAATCGTGGCGAATTGAAATTGCTTAAATTGTGCATTTAGTATAATTAATCTCATGAAACGTGTGTAAGCCACACTCCACGAGAAGTGGTAATGCTACAGTGCAGTAGATGTTGCAATGCAGCACGCTTTGTCCGACTCACATTCGCTTCCATTATCTACATTGTATTTACTACTGGTTGTGCTCTGCCTTGCTTTGTGCATTGGTGCATACTTTTAGAATGTTGATTACTTGTGAGATTAAACGCCTATTGTAGTTTTAAATGGCAAGTTCCTAACACTGGCAAATATGTAATGTGAACAGCCAGAGTATTGGATCAGCTTGTAGCGTGTGCTGTTCAGGTTTCACAAGATGGCAATTACACAGAATCAATATGAACACGAACAGATGATTGGTCAAACATACGTGGAACAGTTTGCGGGGTCCGGTTCAGGTTTCACAAGATGGCCGGTATAATAGGGGCACTGGCATTTAGTTAGAACAGCGTCACTGGATCAATACGAGCGTAAGCAGATGATTGGTTTCGTTATCGACAAGTTTATAAATTGCTGGTTTACATGTGGAGTTAAATTTTCTAATAATGTTTACATAAACACCAAAATATTTATCACCTTTTAGTCTTGCGGGATGTTTTGAAATGTACATAGCATAAATATTTTTGTTTTTCCTACTAAGCTGCCCTGTTGAAAACAGTTGCATTGCTATTAAGCCTACAGGTACACATGCCTGCATGGTAAAATAAAAACAATGTGCAGTAACATTAATGATTGCCTTTATTTTTTTATTTTGTTCCCGTAATTATTTCAACTGAACGTAGAGGCAGCAGCTAGCAATCGGCCACAACATGCAAGTACAGTAGACCTCATTTTAAAGTTTACATGTACATGTCTTGACGATTCCTTGCATAATTCACACACCCTAATTTATTACACTAAAAATTCCTATAAAAAGGTGCAAGAATAATGCTAGTAAATACGGCAAACAGTATTAACTTTTTACGAATAAGTTTTGTTGCTGTAATGATGTCCCCCGCTATCACATCTGAATATATATTTCATACATACATATTTTATCATTAAAATCATGATTTAACTACGGATTATGAATTCAGACACCAATTTATTACTATACAAGTGATAGCGCACATAATCTAGCTATATTTGTAATTCCAGCGATGTTTATATCAGCCAAGTCACCCTACATGTTCCAAAAAATGAATACTTAACTTTTTGTAATGTCAGTTTTTCACACTTTTATAAACTCTCATAGGTACAGGATTTCAGCACTACATTTTAAAATCATGTTAATTTTACGCCAGATACAATTAAACACCAATCTTATGGGAAAAAACTACCTTTACACACAAAGGAAAACATCTTCGCAAATAATAATTCCTCGTTAAAATGATTTGCGTAACATTTTCAGGCGAAACCATTTGCTTTGCAACACAAGTGATGATAGGTGCAACTATTTTCAGCTATGGATAATCTTGATAAAATTTCTATTTTTGCCAAGTACACATTTGCTGTGGCCGGTGTGTGAAGGCAAGTGCGCGCAGCCAAGTGACTTGGTTTTTATTTTGCTAGACAACAGCTTCCCCTTTCCGCAGCATGTAAAGGGGGGAAGGGATGGAGGGGAGAAAGGGGGGAAGGGATGGAGGGGAGAAAGGGGGGAAGGGATGGAGGGGAGAAAGGGGGGAGAGGGGGAGGGGAGAAAGGGGGGAGAGGGGGAGGGGGGGAGGGGGGGAGAGGGGGGAGGGGGGGAGAGGGTGATGGGGGGAGGGGGAGAGGGGGAGAGGGGGGAGGGGGGAGGGGAGAGAGAGAGAGGACGCTAGGTTGCCAGGTAACCACTTCCCCTCTCGTAGGTATGTAAGGTGAAGTGACAAGCCAGACTCCCACGTCGCACCATAACACCAGTGTCATACAGACAACATACTGCATAGCTGTGATAAATGGCAGCACGTGTGACATTTTCACATCCAGTTACTAGACGTTTGCATAAACAACCAGCTTAAAAACGATAGTTGCAGAAAATCTTAGGTTATGGGACCCAAAATATACTTTGATCGACGCAACATCTGATAAACCATATAAGTGGGTTATGTTAACATCATTTATGTAGCGATTTCGCCGGGAAAACAAAATATTGTTGATGGATGTGATTTATCAGTGCATGTGATAACGATACATTGAGAGTAGACTGTATAATTAATTACTTGAGGGTTTGTAAGTTTTAAGTAAGCTTGCATTCAGTGTCTGATTACAATAAATTATATACATTATTTTGTGATTTCATATTATTTATTTAAACGAGTTGGGGTGAAATGTTTATGCATTATTTAAAGTAATAATATTTTTTAAATTCCCAATTTTGATTGTGTTTTTAGTTAAACTTTATTCACAGATAATGTACAGCTCTCATTATACTCAACATGAAGTCTAATATGGTCACAAGTTATATTTATTGATGTACATGTCGGAACCCTCGTCTACTGAAATCCTGGATGTATGGAAAGTTTTTGACAGTCCCCTTAAAAAATGGTAGATAGGGAGTCCACTGTATAAAAGGACCGTGTAAATGAAAATACTTCCTAGTCAAATGGTTATAATTTTCAAAATATAGCACCGATAAACAAAAATCTAGTATCTAGTACCCATTGTTAAATATCCTTGATATTTAATTAACATGTATATATGATACAGATCACATGACGTGATTTATTTGGCTAAGTTAATTAGGAACATAAAAACTTTGGCTTCCATATTCCAAAATTATTTAATTTTTGGTGCAATGTTTTGAAAACTACAATCATTTGACTTCATATATTTACATTTATGTGGTCCTTATATAAAACTCTTTCAGATAATAAAATACAAAAATATCGTGAAAAATGGCCAAAACGTGATTTTTGCTGTACGTTTGCATTCACTTAAGAGCATGTGGAATGTCTCGGAACAATTCCACCTGACTGGCATTTGAGGGGACAAAATCCTCAAGTTAGGCCTTAAGACATTTGGTCATGTGAAAGTACAACTGAAACCAAGAATAGCAACACATGCCACTGGCCCACTAACTCTCAAGCTTTGTCATGCTACAGCTAAGTATATGGTGCCAAGAGAAAATTGCATCCTAAATTTTTCTCGCCACAACATTTCCATTAACGTGAAACATATGACTTGTAAAAATATGCTGCTAAACTGAACTCACTTAACCATGGCAGTAGTACACTTAAAATTCCATTCAAAATCAATCAAATGTACATTACCAAGTAATTTTACATCATGCCTTGTGAAAAATTGCTGCACCCTACATTTGTTCTAGCATTTTGTAGAGGATCACTCTGAATCAAGTAAGTTATTTATCCAATAATTCTGGTAAATTAAAATAAAATCCTGTAAAATTCCAGTATTTTCTTCACACAATGAAATAAACAATTTTTTGGGTTTCCCTAGTTGCTAGACATTCTATACATGTGCTTGGCATCCTTTTATTAATATTAATATTCTACACCAGAAACTTCCGACTTAAAGTAACTGTAAAATATACATGTTAGAAATTTTCCCTTCTGAAAACCAGACTTAGACAAACAAACAAACAAACAAACTAGTATTTGACATGAAATGTTTTCAAATGCTTCACATTACAAATATTAAGCAGTTTATTTATTTATTTATTTTAGGGGCTTTGTTTACTATCTGACAGCCTGAGAATGCAGTAGCCTCAAGATACAATGATACATGCTAAGTATAAAGTCATCAGTCATTTTTTTAAAACACATTTGATATATTTCACTATATTTGAATGATTAACATAACAGAAAAACAGATATTCAAAAAATCCTCCCCCTTCTTCCCTCCACATTTCTACCATTCTAACAGTTATTTAAAACAAACATAATTCTATTTCCAAAAGCATGCTCTGTCTGCAAAACTATTTACAACATGCTTCATTAGTTTTCTTTATAGGAATGGTATTTACACTTTTATTAATTAATATAAAAATAATGTACGCAGCCAATTGTTTGCCAGTATTACTGGATATTTGGGATTAGACACATTAACAGTTATTCAATTTTTCCTAATATTGTATTTAATTGCCTAATCCCTGCCATCACATGATGCCTGTTTTTTTTTTTTTTATAATCTGCATTATGGTCTTACTGAACTTTCCAGTAAGATATATCTTGGCCATCCATGGAAAAGAAAGCAACTTACCTTGTCAGTAATAGAAGAAGTCAACTTTGAGCAATCTAGTCTCTTTTAACTGTGGTCTACATAGTGAGAAGGTAAGGTCACACAGCATTTTTGGAGAAACTGAAGACATGTGTCAAAGTAGCAAATTTAGCTAACAGAATGGGGAAGTACAATTATTGACTGCACTGTACAATACAAGTTTAACGTTGAACAGTTCTGATAACAGTATGGGATGGGAACAGACCAGCCAAAACTTAATTTTCAGTGAATGAGAGCTGTGTACTGATTGGTCAAAGAAGAACCTAATTTAATGAAAATAAGCATTGCACAGTTAACCTACTGGAAATTAATATATATACTATAATTCAAAGCCCTATAAATTAATGTACCAACAGTGTCACAGCATATATAAATATACAAGAAATTAATATCTACAAGAGTTCATATGAAAAAACTGTCCTGGATAATTGAATAAAAATACTCACAATCCTAAAATATACACCCAACTTCTAAAAACATGATGTATCAAAAAATTGTTATAGCCGCACCAAAAACAAAAGATGTAAATTTAATCTGTTTTTGCCAAAAATGAAAAGTACACAAAAATCAATGTATTGGAACACAGCATGAATAATGATAAAAAAATGCTCCTGTGAAATGTTGCATATTAACAATCATCTTATTTTGAAATTACTCTTATTTCTTCTTTAATAAGAGCTTTCTCATGGCACCTTCCATCTATTTCCTCTTTTTCTCTTCCAACTCTCTGATAAGGGAAGCCGATTTTTTTTCTGAATTATGATAATCTTCCCTTTTCTTTTTGATCCATAACGGCAGCTGAATACCACAAACGAACACTGCGAAAATACTTCACCAGGTGTTTTGATACAACCACATTTGGAATTCCTCCAAGTGTTGAAACTGAATTATAAACTTGCCTCTGCGCCACAATAGAAGATTCCTGTAGGCTATCCACTAAGCATTCTCGGTTGATAGAGAACCCTCTCTCAAGATTGGAATTTCTATGGGACGAACAAAAACCATCTTCAACAAGTTGACTAGTGCTGGATAGTCCCCATTTTTTGGAATAAGTTTAGCCACAATTGAGCAAGCGATTAACTTACACATGAAAAGTTGTTCATTTTATCATAAAATTGCACACACTTTTGAACTGTCTGCCAATATTATCAACTGCTGTTCCATACAGCAAATTACTTTCCACAAGCAGCCTCAATGTTGTGGAAAGACAAATATCACAAATTTTATGAATACCAGCAATAGAAGGAGCCCGGCATGAAATTCCCTTTATCAGAGAATATTTCAATGGTGGCCTATCCAATGTCTTCTCTCAAGCATCTGAAAACACTTAATGCAGTCATTCTTAAACAGCAGTATTTCTTTCCCTGTTGCACCTTTTACCTTTTGTAAAGATTTCTTGTAACATACCCAACATCTACATATTTTGGTGTAACTTATCTTTCTTTGTCATTGACTAGAATATCTTTTATGATCTTTGATTTCTCCAGAACACACTTTTTCACAAATCTCAACATTAGTATTTCTAGCAAATTATTTAAACACTCATAAAGGAGTGGAGCTAGTGGAGCATTTGACTGGAATCTTTGTAAAATGGCTCAAAAAATTAATTTTGAAATCCAAAATTTATCTTACATTGTTTTTGAAAGAACAAAAAAACTCTGATAAGCTGGGGCATTTTTCATTGCAGTAGTCTTCTCCCCACACGTGTGTGTGTATATATATCTTTATATATATATATATATATATATATATATATTATATATATATATATAAAATTCTTCTGTGCGTGTGTATGTCACTGAACTCCTCCTAAACGGCTGGACCGATTTTGATGAAATTTTTTGTGTTTTTTCAAGTGGATTCGAGAATGGTTTAGATTCACAATTCCGTCCACTATAAAATGTTTTTTAAATAAATTTTTATTTATAAGTTATTGTTTATCTTGGAATGTTTTACATTGTATCCGGCAGACAGCGCTGCGATCACGGTGTCGAATATCCAAAAATATTTCATTTTACTTCCAGTTTGTCCCGATAGTGGCACTGACTGTGATCAGATTCAGGAGAATTTCGTAACTTTGTGTTGTTATTGTGTTAAAAAAAATTGCGTGCTAATTGAAATATTACATTCAGATGTAATTAGTGTGTGAAGGGTTTTGAAGTGTAGATAACAACTATACATTGTGCATATGTACAGGACGAGGGAGAGGGAGAGAGGGAGAGAGGGAGAGAGGGGGGGAGAGGAGAGGGGGGGGGGGGGAGAGAGAGAGAGAGAGAGAGACACACACTCTACACGCACGCACACACACAGTGAGGAACGATCAAAGCAGCACGCTCTGCAACACTACCATTTTCCAGCCATCGTATCGCACAACATTTCTTGGGAAAATCTGAACGCCTAATAATTTAATTAAATCACCTCTTCTTGCAGGTACATTTTAAAATAAATTGTACAGGGGTCGTAAAAACTCTACAATCTTCCAGTCACTGGCTTCTATGGCAGCTTTAAAAGCACACTGTAATGTATGTAAACCACTACTATGTCGAGAAAAGAAGCACAATTTTCATCACGAAAGAACTTTATACACGAGGTCCACTCATGGATATCTGCAGTATCTTTTTCACGTCTACTTCAAAAAGTGCTTCCATAAAAGCTTTGACTAAATCACCCATTGTAACATAATCTAAAAAGGCAGATCCATACAAATGAGTACGCAAATTATTGTTTTCACTACAAAACATAATTGTAATGTACATTTGCACTTTTTATGCATTTTTGTTAAGCGACTTGTCAAAACCAACCACAAAATATTTACATTCTTTCAATTTAACAATGTAGTTAGTTTTGTTTTAATCCCAAAAAGTGCTACAGCTTGCCTACTGCCTACCCAACCGATATAATGAGATGACTATAAACAATTCCCAAGGACATAAATGAAATGAAAGCCCTACTTTGTAATAAATATTTATTGATTTATTTATTTATAACATATAAGCTCTATCCAGAGTCTGGAAGCAACCTTTTCCAGTGATACAAAACTGTGGCATAAAAAAAGGGAAATACCATAAAACAGAAATGGAGGTATTTAACATAATTTTTAACAACTGTAATTTCGTCATTACATTTAAACGACTACAGTTTCAAAATTCACAAATAAAATGAAAGCCTACCTCTGCAATTTTTTTCATTGTACACTGAAATCATTACAAAAATTAATTCATTATGACCAAAAATATATTTTTTCCAAAATCTGTAAATGCTCCCATTACTACACAAAAAACTGCATGCTTCCATGTAAAACGTAAACAAAAGCAATTTCAAGTTTGTTTTGCTAATAATTTATTTTGATTTCAAACACATGTCACACAAAACAGCAGTTCTGGTGAACAATTATAGATTTAATAGTACAATGCCTTACAAGTCTTTCATCCCACTGAACAAAAGTCGCTTCCTGTGGGCCAGCATGAAATGGAATCAGTCGATTGATGTAATTTTCCAATATTATTTGTGTGTTTTCTCAATATTATTAACTAAGTCAATGTCGGTAACTGCACGTCTATCAATAAATATCATAATCTATTTTGAAAGGGTGCAATGATGTAGGTTTTAATCACATATTTTATTTCAAAACTTAAATTTTTGCTGCTAACTTTACATGTAGCACATAAAACTCAATCCACAGTATAAACACGTATTTGCATTAAAGTAGTCCCACAAACATCACATACTTTCAATTCACGCACTGTTTTTTGAAAATTGTTCCATAATTGTAAGAAAACCCAATTTAAGTCCAGTTTGTGCTGTGATGATGCCACGTTGCATTTCTGCAACCATAGGCTATTGGCTAGGCTATGCTCGGCTATGTTCAGCAGATGTGCAAATAATATATTACTCACTAGTCAAAAATATGGTCTACAGGCCAGAAATATTGTATGCTAAAGGCTGTTCAAAGAGAGCACTTTTGAACTCAACCTTTGAATAATGTCACTGCCCCTACATACATAACATTTAAAGGGCCATTGACTTGTCATATGCTCAGTAAAATTGGCAACAATGGAGAGAAACTAGTTTCATGTGTTAATGTTAAATTACAAGTGCTAAGTAAACAAGTTTCCCAAGTAGTCATTATGCTGTTCATCAACGTGTCAATAATTTATAGTCAACTACTGACATTTCAGAATCAAATTTACCTGCCATTTGTAATACATGGGGGATATGCTAGTGTTTGCAGACAAGATGGAAAAAACATGCAGACCCAAGTCTTGGCGAGCATGAACATTTTCCATCACACAGCAGAGAGATATTTTCACTCCACACCAACTGAAGAACAGGAGCTGCTTTTGTATGGCCTCCCATATCCATAATATACATTTAATTCCTTGAGGTGCCAATTCCAGATTTTTTTGTGGGGAATGTGATAGACATTGCTGGTGGATCTTGCTGATGTACGCCCATAGTATTCCATTACTCAACCCCATCATGCCTCATCTCACCCTATATACTTTCTAAGCTTACTGCATCCCTCATAGCCAGCTACAAACTCCTCTTTTTTGTCGACTCTACTTTCAAGATGAGATCAACACTTTGATGTATTATTTACCTACTGAAATATTAGCAAGGTATACCAAAACTTGCCTTCCTTGTGTTAGGTTTACAACTGTCACCAACATCAATCACATTTGAAAGATATTCTTGTTTTTGGTGTTGTCATCACCAACATCCACAGCACATGACTCTGAGATGGCTTCTAACATCTTCTCATCATTAGTGTTCCTCCAGCCAAGTAGACCAACCTCAGGCTGGCTGCAGCGGGCTATCACAGCTCCATTACCAGTATGCCTGCCAACATTGCAACACATTCACTGAGCCAGAACAACACCAGCTCATGCCATATATGGCCTGTAATTTACATTGATCAAAACAGCCTCTGAAGTGAACTTCCAACCACAAGCTGGTCCAAATTCCTCTCCTGGTGCTGGGGCTATGCCTGATCTATCACGTGAGAAAACATGGTGGATGTTGAAGATGGCTGGCTGATTTCCTCAAAGTACTCCAATATCTCCACCCATTTATTCCAATGCTGTTCCACCTCCAGCTCTCTTCAAACCCACCAGCACTACAGATATTACTGTTAACCAACCTGAAATATTTCTCTATTTCAACTCAAATCCTACTCATACATGCTACTGTCCACAGGATTTCTACAGAAAATCATCTCTATGATGCAAGACAAATGACAACACTTTCTTCAAGGCTCCTAACCAATTCCTCACAAAACAATATAAAATTACTAGTCAATGTAGAACTTCCTTAAGTACAGCAATTCTGTATTAAAATGCTAACAAAATGGAAAAATTGGTTTTACTGTGATAACACTGTAGAACATAACTAAGTTATATGTAGTATACTTTGCCATATTAAGGTTGTTTGAAATATATTAAACTTATTTGTTCATTACACACACACATATATTGTTGAATTATTGAGAAATATTAATCAATTGTATGAACTAAATTATTTTCCAGAATGATTATTAGCATCTTAGGTTTATATAATCTGCAAATTTGTGTTTTAATTTTAATCAACACCAAAACTTTATAACTACATGTAATGACCATACATGTAAGAAACATGTAACATCAACATTCTAAAGTGAATATTTTCAATATGAATTAAAATGTTTTCCTGAAATAGGCATGAAGAACAATTGATTGCAAAACACAAGCGTGATAACGTTGTAAATTAAATTTGTTTGCAAATTATGGGACTTCAGTTAAACTTACTGCACAACACTTAACGAAAACCTAAAAATGTTGTGTGTTAATTCTCTTAATGACTACAAGAGCTCATAGAGCCATGCACATGTTTCATCAACATAAAAACAAGTTTTAAAAAATTAAGCTTACAGGATTTCATGGCTGCTGTTTGCATGTTCTTGGCTTCTGGGCTGTAGTGGGGTCACAGTTGTATTTCATTATAATATTTCAGAAAACACTGCAGCCCCAACCTCACAGTAATCAATATGACAAAAACAGTGCAATAACCAACATTCCTAACTACAAGAAAAGATACAGTACACACATGAGGCTATTGAAATATTGCAATTTCCTGCCAACATAAACAGGGAAAATGGTTGTTAATTATAGGCTATTCATGGTAAAGTAAGCTCTTTCGAAAGCCCTTTAATTTGGAATAATAGTCAATAAATATATTTTATTGTAGCCTTAGATGATGACTTTCCAGTGGAATATATATGTACACTGTGTTTAAAACTTATAATATTTATTTAAACAGTGATGGAAAGAAAAAAACTGGCTGATAGGAAAAAAGTAACTAGGGCCTCAAAAGTGCTCACTTTAGCGTGAATCACCTATAAGAGTTATTACAACTGCTCCTAATTTTTGCTGAATGTGGAGGCTGCAGCATCTTCTGAAATGTAAGATCAAAATATGACAGTGAAGCCAATAACATTCAAGTTTAAACAAAAAATATAGAGTGCAAAGAATGCTGTCAGTAATATTTTCTGTTGTCAGCCGTGGGCCATTTCCTGTAGATTTGTATATGTTATTTTTTTAAATACATCTTTATTTACAAAATAATTTATTAGCACCTCATTTAAATGAAGCACCCTACTATGAACTCTAGCATATGGCATTGGTGCTGAGGTATTGTTTACTTCTACAAAACATCCTTTTGCCTTTGGTGCATAGTACTCTAGAGAATGGTAAACATGGGAATGTTTCACGAAGGCCACATTTTCTTTTTGAGACATGCTGATTAATATACAAGCAACTAAATAAGAAAAGCTTAGGGTACAAGATTTTTATACGATAAACTGGCATTCCCTATTTTATTATGGGAGATGATTTCAATAACAAGACTTTAAGATGTTGAAATCATCTGTAAATAAAACATAAGCCAGTGATTTCTTGCATATTCTAATATGGCTTCTTTTAATTTTGTAAAAAAGCATTTCATATCTCAATTTTCAAAGGCTCATAACTAACTACTTTCATATTAAAGTCATGTCAACAGCATTCCACACACAGTATGTTTGGAAACTCGCCCAAAATATTTCCAGAGGTGATGCCTTGTCAGTAAATAAAATAGACATGTGCAGATGCAACTTAGAGCCTAGCACAATTTATAAGATATACACTCTTTAAAACAGGGTTTGCAAATTGAATTTTTGCAAAACGTAAGAAATATCATGGAATTAAATTACAATTCTCAGGATAATGTTTGTGATATTGAGATCTTTGACCTATGAAAAAACACATGTTAGACCTCCCACCTTAATAAAAATAATAGGTGCACTCACTTGCTCAATGTGTACAATTTTTTTGCCTTCAAGTTTAATGCAATTTTGATGCTATCTTATTGAGCAGTACAATCTACTTAACAAAAAGGTCCTCGTATTGTCATGTGCCTAGGACCTACCATTTCCTTGTAAAAACTACACAAATTTTTCAGTTGTGACAATAAAATTACTGGCACATAGGCAATACTTCCGACATGTGAAGCTAAAAACATAGTAAGCAAAAGATATTGGGTAGACTATTCCCGGAAGCATCACAAATGAAATGTGATAAAACGTGTAGGACTGCATTGTAACGTAGATGGAATGTCAAGGTTTACATGGGAGGAATTAACCTAAATGCATTTGATGTATGGTGCAACAAGGCTGCAGTGGTTTGAGAGCATGTAATTTGTACCAGCAGAAATACCCAATCCACATGATCCCTCAATCATTGGATATTTGTCCCAGTTGACGAAACCCATAAGGAAAACATGTACATAAACAAACATAATAATTATTGTATTGTGCAGTTATTTGGTACTTGCTGACTCACTTGAACTTTTATGCATGTCTAAAAGAAATCACAGTGATAAGGCATTTTAGGACATATGCACAACATATGACTGTTATTTTAGTACATTTCCCACTTAAGTCCACGTAAGAACAGACCCCCAAAATTGGTTGCTAATGGTTTATTAACCTCCACAAGGATGAAGAATTGCCTACGTGCCAGGCATGGTATGCTTGTAGATGAAAACTTTGTGTTTGCTTTAAAAGGAAACGGTGGGTTTTACGCACTTGCAAAAAGAAAACATTTTTGTTGAGTAGGATGTAGTACTCAATTAGACAGCATCAAAAATGCTTAAAACTTGAAGACAACAAAAACATATGCAATTAGAAGATGGCCACCTCTATTATCTTTATGAAAGTGGAAGGTCTTGAGGCAAGTTTTTTCATAGGTTGAAGATGTTAAACATTATCCACAAAACCATAGTTTAATTACATGCCATTTGTGATATTTTGTAAAAGCCCTATTTCTACACTAAATTTTCTTCTATACTCAATTTTCAAGGGTAGATATCTCCTTTAAGAGTTGAGTTACGCTATAAGTTGCATTACATAGTTCTACCTCATTTCCACAAGGAATCAACTACTGAAATATTTTGGGTGAGTTCCCAAACAGCCTGTATATTTTACAAAAATTTTCATAAGGAATTTTATCACATAAGTTGTTAGTCAAATTCAAACTCCACACACACACACATGCACGTGCATGCACACATGCATGCATGCACACATACACAACACACACCACACAACGCACATATATTTGCACGCACACACACATACATACCTCCAAACAATTGCAGGAATACGACCAGCACTTCGAAAGTTTGAAACATCTTCCAGGTGTTCATCGCTTATGCCAGCAGGAACTAGGAGATACTTAGGATACGATTTACACAGTTTGTAATTCACGTTTACCGACGATATTCGCCAGCCACCAGTTGAGTCAAACTGAAGTCTTTCAATCTCGTTATATTCAGACATTTTGTCAGTATTCAAGCGAGATCGCAGCTCTTCACTGCCATCCTCATTTGCCCATGCATAATACGAAAATGCAAAAAATTCTTCAATGTGTTTTGGCGGCGATGTGGCTTTCATAAGTCGTCGAAACCATTCCAGGCATTGTTCGTTTGATGAAAAAGTAACTCTGAAACAGAATTTGCAATACACAGTTATCATATTTTTTAAACATTGTAATCTACTGGCATATTATATTTTATTAAACACCACAGACACTGTACCGATACTTACTCATCTCAACAAAAGACCTACCAACTAAATACCAATATATGCAAAAGAGCCAAAAGTGCAACAACAATTCAAAACCTGCATCAAATCCTAACTATTATTTGTTAACATGCACCTAACGTACTATTGAAACTGTTGCCAACAACTGGGCCAAAGAATTTGGAAATTCCAGTTTTGAGAGATGCAGGATGTTTCTATTCCAGGGCGATGGTTCATTTTCTGGATAATTTGAGGTTGGGTGTGACAAAACGAGACAACACAAATGGATGAGGTACACAAATAAGTGTTATGGCAGGGCTATCATGAAAGGTAAATATATATTTAAAGTTGATTCATGGTTAATTAAACACTTGAACTGAAACATCAAAAAAACTCCTGGCTATATGGGCATGTGCTTCTACATTGAGACAATATTTGTCTGAGAATGTGTGTCTCAATGTTTTAACATGTACTGTTGTGGCAATCTCAAAGATATACCAAGGTGTGTAGTTCTGGCACCCATTGATGCACAAAACTGTTGACACCAATTACACCCCAGCTCTGCTGGGAATGGCGTGCAAACATTACCAAACAAACTGATCAGTGCTTCTGGTCACTCAACCTGACTGACCAATGTGGTGGTGAGGTGTATACAAAGCACAGCTGAGTTCTGATTGTCTGATGCCGTTTTTGCATCTACAATTGCCAGAACTATGGATAATAAGGTGGCTGCAACAAGTTTTCAGACATGACCTCGACTCAGAAAATTAAGTCAGTACAGACCTACTTCAAGCTCGCGTACGCCCTAATTATCATCTTAACTCTTACCTATTTACTTTCAATTAATTTAGCAGAAAATTGGCAACAGTATGTGTGACTCAATGTCTTATTAAGTCCAGTGTTTAAATTGGCAGTCATTGAAAACATTTTCTTTTTTATTTTGATACACACAGAGGATTGGCAGAACATTAATACACATGTGTTTATAACATTGTCACAGCATCTAACTGATCAGAAGATACTAACAGCTCTAGTCACAGCAATGTCAACTGGTAAATCAGCTGAACAAATAATTATGGTTCTCAGAAGAACTCAGATAACTTGTAATTAGTTATATACTGTAGGTGTGTTAAGTAATGTTGTAAGCAACAGTTGTACAGAACAGTAGGTTGGCTGTTCACCCTAATTAGCATTGTTGTTCTTTGCAATACAAAGACATGAAATATGTGTAGAAGATGCCACTGAAAATATCTTGGATTTAAGATCAAAAATTAACTTGTGGGATTCTATAAGTAATTTTTAAATACTCTCATCTATGGAGGTAGAAGTCAAAACTGCAATAACATTCACTGCACTATAATCTCAGCTGCTAAGAGATGTAAACAGTATGAACAACTAAATATGAATATCAGTCTTACAATGTTAATTATATTTTACATTGTTTTTTAACTGCATACATTAGAAAAACATGAAGCAGTAAAAAACCTACAAAAAATACTTCTAGTTTCATACTGAAGCCAAGAATAATGTCTAAGCGACAGGTTTTAGTGGTAGAAATAGTTCATTTCTAGGAAAGTTTAAAAAATTGACGGAAATATGCAGTTCAGAAACAAAAACCATTTAACGTTTTTGTTACGTGCTGCAGCTGACGCCGACTCAATTGCCCTGCGCCGTAATCGGAGACCTACCTCGCCCTCCCCTCTTCCTGGAACGATGCGCTTGCGGCCTCCTGATTCACCCTTCTGGGAATCCAGTGCATGCCGACAGTGGCGGAACTTGCTGGCGTCACAGACTTCCTCTCACCTGCTAGAGTTTCCGATAAGTTTAACGACGATGCAAGAATGTTCTGGTGAGACTGGCTGGAGCCTCAGCCATCCGCGACGCATCACGTGAGTTGGGGAAGATTCTAGGTGGTGGCCTAAAACATATATATATATATACACTGCTGCAACCCAGCGGCCGGCAGTCTTTGATGGAGGCCACCTGGCCAAGTGTACGCGAGCAATGAGACATGTGAACGACAACTGGAGTTTGCAGGATGACGAGTGAGGTGTTCATGGCTTGAATTGACGAGAGGGTGTGAAACCGACGAGTGAAGCCTACTGTGAGTGAGGGCGCTTGGAGGACTCTAGAACATTGCGACTGGCGGCACATGGACTGAACTGAGGTGGGACTGAATGGAAGTGTAATACAGATTTTATTGTAAATATTCTGTCGAATACGGACGCATAAATTATAAAATAATTGAATAGGTTGATACACTGTCTATTGGGACTGATCTTTAATTGTTTAATTTCATTGATTTACTTGCCGTAATTATAAATTTTATTAATTGGTGTCAATTGTGAACAGTAAGTGATTTCAATTTATTGTGATAATTTGAGTTCAGAGAATTTTGCTGTAGTTATTGTAAATAAAATGAAAAAATTATAATGAATTATTTTATTTCATTAAGACCTCCATCCCTTAACAAACTTTGTTAAGCCCACTTAACTTCTAGAGAGAGATATTGCAACAAAATAATTTGTAGTTGCACATTCCCAAACATTTGGAAACAGACAAACCTGCCTTCTGCTTAAACAATAATGAACCAGTCTCAAATTATAAGAGGTATGACTGACAGTGTGTGCACATGGAAACAGATCTTATTCCTAAAACTCTCAGGGGTCAGCAACATCATTTCTCTGTGAGAGACAGTTAATGTAGCACTTGCCCACGCAAACAATACAAGGAAATAGATAATTCCCTTATAAGATGCAACTCTTATTAAGAGTATAGCACATCTCCCATTCAAGAATGCAGCAATTCAAACTTCATTCCTGAATATTATTTAAATACATGAATGAGAAATACTTACATTATTAACAAAATTACTCAAATTTCATGAATTTTTAAGATAGAGAGTGTTAATTACAAATGGAAGCACATGAAAGTCCAAGACATTAACCACAACTGGAAGTAATATCTATCTCAAACTGAATCCCTATTCCATTTGCTGAGTAGGCACGTGAATATTAACAAGTTTGATCACAGGCAGAGTGAAATACCTACAGGATTTTGCATGTGGGGAAAAATGTTAACTGTCACCAATGGCCACAATTTCTTCAGGATACTGTGCCATTTTCTGCATCACTGCATTCTTTCACTTCTACTTAGCATTTTATTTCATTAAGTTGCGTGAATATTGAGTACATCAAATATGTTAATAAGAAATTTGAATTTTACTTTTGATTTTGATAAATTTGGATGCCAAATGTTACATTAAACTGAACACAATCCAGTTAAAAAAAATAAAGGAGTGTTTATTGGATGTTTGTTTCACTGAACAACAATTAAATTTTTAATTTGTGTAGCCACATGTTTCATGTTTACACTACTAAAATAACAACTTATAATAAATTGAAATACTGGAAAGAACTTTACTGTTAAAACCTTTAACTTTCTCTCGTTTTTTTGTTCTCTCCTTCAAGGGTTTAATTCATATTTAACTCCACTTATATAACATTTTAAGATTTGCATAAAGAAGTTACACTGATTCCGTTATGTCATAGCTGGGCATGTGTAGTGTACGGATAATTATGGAAAATGACATTTGCTGCCCAGAGCGTCGGTTCAATGGGGTTTCACTCAGTGTTTGGCAGCCATGGTGCTGGGTGCCAGGGTCAGCTCAGACTGTGAGCAGGGGCATTTCCATCACTCCATTTCATTGCCTTAGTATCATCATGTGTTCTGTGTGGTATGCTGTTATCAGTTGTGAAGTTTGAATTGATTGGAAGGGCTTTCACCATGTTCCCCCACATCTGAGTTGGCGATGTTGGCTGTGGACTCGCACTACAAACATCCCTAGTCAACATGAGATCGGCAGACACACTGCGAGGGTCACTTGATGGGATACACCTTCGTAGGCGACAGGGATCAGTCGGTATAGTTTGGATTTTGAAAAATTCTTCATGTTTATGAAGTAGTGCTGCAAGAAAATTAACTAAAGACTGAGAAACCATTTTCAACTAATAAAATTGAATTAACATCAGACAATGTGAAAAACAGAATGATGATTAAATCTAAGTTAGACATTACATTTGACGAACAATTATCAAATATTCTAGGCACTATATTACCTAATTTTGACCCATTAAAAACGATAAATGTTCATTGTAATTTAGCATATGAAATGTTTATAAAATATGATGAATCAAATTATTTAGAGACAGATAAAATAGCTAGTTTTTCACCAAAAACTATGTTTGGATTTAGAGATTCCATTATTTATGAGCCTTGTTATCCAATTTTTTTAAAATTAATAATGAGCAGTTTAATTATATTGTTTTATAAATTAGAGATGAAAATGGTAAAATAATTGATTTTGATGGTGCTGATATTGACATTGTTTTAGAAACTAAAGATGTTTAAAATATAAAACTTTTCTTTCAGAAATAGGTGGAATGAAAAATTCATCCCACCTCTCATTATAACATCATATGTTTTGATATCCATATGGTAAAGTATCTATTTTATTTTGTAGGGTAATCCTTTTGTTGTCACAAGGACTTAATGAGATTTTATTAACTTCGACTGCACATACTTGGTGTTTCTCATTCCTTATTACATTCATTGTTCTTTACTGTATTTTCGCATCAAACGCACATTTCTTATAATCGTCAAATGTATTTCTATTGTTAACTACACACTTTTTCACACCTGTAGATAGTTTATTTTCTTTATTGTCAACTCTATATGCATACATTTTTGCTCTTAAACCAACTCATTCTTTTATTATTTTGTTATTACATTTGTCTTTCATTTTACCAAACACTTTCTTTTTTATTTGAGGCATGTTATAAATATTGTCGTTTGGATAATCACTGGTATAAAATTTTTCTAACATTGTCTTCTTCTCTTCATAAAAATCTTCTGTTTTTATGTTATAAAAGTAAGAATCAGTCTCTTGATAGCACAATTCAATTTTATCTCCATATTTTAGTTTCATCACTTTAGAATGAAAAACATACATCAATTTTTTTGATATGTCTAAAATTGACATACCCACATAAATCGGCTTATTAAAATATACACTTGTTTTACTCATATGTATAGCCGCAAGATTCATGTGAAATATAGTACTTCTTTTGAAATTAGGTTTGGTTTTGCTATTAATATTTTGCAAACATTTTCACTTGATATCAGTCTCATATCTACCTTGTTTCTTACATTTTCCACAGTTTTATCAAACGCAGAATTATTCATCAGTTTATAAAAATCTTTTTCAAAGTAATTTCTAGTATTAGCTCTCAATGTATTTAAATCTACATATTTCTTCAGCCAAACAGATTGATTAAACTTCAATATTCTATGTACTTTAGTAAGTTTTAATCCATTATTTAGACACGGTTTTAAATTATGATAGTGTATTCCATACTTTTTTTAAAATGTGAAGTTGTTAACAATTCAGATTCATTTGTGAATGGAACTGTTATATTTTCTGGGCAAAAAGGAAGATTCTTTATATAAATTGTGCAGTTCTTGAGGATATTCTAAATCAACTTCTAATATTAACCAACGATGAGAATCATCATTCAAATTTAATATATATCCCTGCCAAAAATCTAAATTAAATTCTATATTAGTAAACCATTTGAAACCACCATATGGTATAAATTGTGTCATTGCCCAACCATAAAGATAATTGGCATCGAGATATGCTAAATAATTAGACTCTTGATTTGGATTAAAATTTTTTTAAATATTTATTATTTGTTTAACATATTGTTTACAACATTGCGATATTCCACCTCTAATACCTTTTTCTACCATTTAAATCATATCATAATCATATAATAAATCTAATGGTTGTTTAGTAATTTTTAACACGACATCCCAAGATAAACCTGGTGCTGTAAAATACCAAGCAGGATTTGGACCATACGCAATTAACACGTAACTCTATAAAGATTTTCAAATATATCTGTCAACAATAATACATCACTTTGACACCGTCGGGTGAGACACGAGATGAACGATGACACAAATACTTACTGGTAATTTGGGTGCCAGCGGTGCTTCCCAATCACCATACTATTGAAACTACGGGTTCTCAGGGATGTAGTCGGTTCTGTGTGTCCATCTCACCCGTGCGTACTTACAAACACGTTGGCAATACTAAGCTTTAAATAAAATCACTGAAATAAATAATTGATAAAACATATGTGGCTAGTACACTGTCACTACTGAATAAAAAATTGAGTTCACTGTAAAATTGTTTTTATTGATATTGTTCATACACATCAATGTGACAATAAATGGTTATCTCGGTCATGACTAGCCAATTCTGCTTGGGTGCTCCCCAGCCCGTAATTAACCTAGCGCACGCCTAAATGAATGATCTCACTGAGCTGCGTGAAAGTACAGACTTCACAAGGGAAGAGGGCAGACAGCTGCTAGGGTGGACTGACTGTTTTTCCCTGAAGACAGGACATGGTGTATTACAAATGAAAACCTTTTATACACATTAACACGCGTGATTACTCTGCATCACTAACACAAACTCATTAGGGCTCGCCCTCCGGCACGTGGTTAGTGTGGTGATGGTCTATACACGGAGCCAGTTAGGACGGGAATAATTGCACCGTACACTAATTACACAATTACATAGACCCTTGATTGAGACATGAAATAAGATGGGATACGAGATGAATATTCACAATAAATACACATATGTGAAAACAAGCTAAGGTGGTGCGGATGCCGCTGGATGAAGTTCGTAGCGGACCACGTGGTGCAGGTGAAAGTGCATTATTTCTGCACGGAAACGGCAAACTAAATTCAGATAAAATATTATTTGTGCTGAATATATTATTCTCTTTATGATTAGAGTTGTTACAGGCTTGTAACATGCCTGATGGTGGTGAAATCAAACATTACTGTGACCGCATGGTCAAGTACAAAAAGCATCAATTTATGTGAAAAATACATTGAACCCTGAATAAAACTGATATAGAACTCCTAAATAAATGATTGCACACATGATGATATATAAATAAGCTCTTAAAATGCAATTATGGGGTATACAAAGACTTGGCTTCAGTCGGCCACGTGGTTATACGTGAAGATGCCGTAAAATATTCCAACAAGAACATTACCCTTAAATACATACATAAAAATACAGCTCTTAAAATTGCGTATAATAATTATGCAGAAGTTACACTGAAACACCATAAACATAGGCAGATGGTGTCCAATTCAAAATGTGCAGGTTGCGTGACCTCTCATACATCTTTCTCCTCCTTTTCCTCGATTAAGTTAAAAATGCCTCAAGGGCATAAGAATTAGTAAAGCGGAAGCATAATGCTGGGGAATTGTCTGGCAAAAACGTACGCAAGCAAAGATTAACCTGTAAACTACATTGACTATGGAAACATAAATAAGTGAACAAAAGTTGTAGTGCGCACGTGATAGTGTCTTACCTCGCAGGTCTCCTCGACAGACTGGCTCTAAGTTTCATACGTTGATCATGTATTATTTTTAATACTTTTTGTTTTACTGGAGTTAAAAAATTTCTGGGTAACACTAAATTAAAATTATTTTCTATTTATATGTTGATAATCTACATTAAAAGCTTCTTCAAATGCATTGGCTTTTCTATATATTATTATGCCTTTTAAAAAGGTAAATTTGCGAAGTTTATTTTCCTTTGTTCATCTTTAATAATTGGTATAAGGGTTGTAATTAAATCAGCTTTTCTTAGATTATACAGATATTTGATTTTTAAATCTCTACCAATAACTCTCAACTCACACAATTTTTTTTTTCTCAGCCCACTCATTGGAATGAGCGACATAATTTATATATAATAAAATATAATAAAATTTATAAGGTTGGCGAATAATTATCATGGTGAATTTCATTTAGAATATATGTTGCTGTATTGTGTGATTTACTATTTTTATGCTTTTTAGAGATAGATTATATAGATATTTTCCACATTCGCATAGTACATTCTCTTTTTTTGACTCATAATTATGTATAGCATATTCACTATAACATTTTTGCAGATGTTAAAACGCTTATCCAGTATGCCCTTATGAGATGAAAAAGAATCAATACGTTTATCCACATTGCATTCCAAGCATGTCTTAGATGAATAATCGCCTTGTAAAATTTTGTATGTATTGTGTAATTTAGTATTTTTATGATTTTCTAAATTTGCCTAACAAACATATTTTCCACAATCGCATAGTACTTTCTCTTTATTTAACTCATAGCGACTTCTAGAACATTCATTGTAACATTTTTTTACAGGTATTAATATGCTTATCTTTCGTGTGATTATGTGGTGGAAAACATACAATGTTTAATACTTCACCACATTTTTTATAATGTTTAAATATTTTATTATTTTCCATTTAGAGTAGCTAGCATTTCCATTTTTATTTATAAAGAAAGAATTTTATTAGGATAAAGAAAAAAATATTACCAGTCAGAAACTGCTCAAAGTTGGGATGAATTTTTCATCCCAACTGTTTCTGATAAAATTTTCTTAAAATTTAACACAAATACAATTGATACAAACAAAAATGTTATATTTGGAGCTCTACTAACTTTTTAAACACTTCTTCTATTTGCTCAAGTTCGTCACCTATTGCTTGGAGATTATTCTCGTCGCGACTGCTTTCAAAAAGCAATAATTGTAAGGTTTGTAGATTTCAGTGAAATTTGAAAACTAATTCTCTTGATTCATTAGATGCATTATCTAATCTATAGGAAGGTGTATTTGAAACATCACCACCTTTTAAAATGATAGGCTGCAAGGTAATTTAGACGACTTCACTGTTTATTTATAAAAACCTAAATTAATTAAACTAAGGCTTAAAATTAATTTTTTTAAATAAATTCATTAGATATATAATGCGGATCCAAGAACAGCACAATAATTGGACTAAAAATCAAGTAAAATTCTCATTTTTTGGCAACTTTTTCAAAATCTTCTGGGAACATCATTTATCTCTTCAATGTTATTCTCAAAATCAAACAAATTAAGGCCAAAATCAAACTAATTTAATAAGAATCTACAATCTAAATCAAGCAATTTTTTTAAAACCAGCTGAGCAGGGTTTTTTCCAGTCAGATAAGCCAAATTTACTCTACATGATACAAAAACTTGTTTCTCATTTAGTAGTTTCAAAGTATTTTTATCTATTACTTTCACACAGCGATCTGGTAATGAAACTTTATACTTACCATTTACAGTACATTCAATTTTTTTTACCAAAATAAGATTCATAATTTTGAAAATCTGTATCAGTAAACCAGTTATTTTTATAGAGATCTTGTAGTTTAGTGAATTAAAAAGAATTATTTAACTTGTTGAGCAGATATTCCATTTTTAATACATACAGAAAAAACGTATTAAGAAGATATAGAAAAAATATCGGTAATGAAATTTTATCAAAATATGATGATTTAGATTAAATTTGGCTTAAAAATACCCTGCTCAAGGAGCCTGAAACATGTTGAAATTTGCTTTGATTTTGGCCTTAAATTTTCTCTATTTTGAGCTACAATTTGAAATATTTTACGGTAAAAGAGAAATTTACTAGATTTTGGCTTTAAATTGCATGAATTTTATCTAATCTAGTAGGCTGCGCTTGGATCCGCATTACACATCTACTTAGGTGGACCACCTTGAACGTGTCGCAAATCATGGTGATGATGGGAAAAACTTACCACAATAGTATAACTTTCATTAGGCATAAGCTCATGTTAAAGTTTCTTTTCTTTCTGTTTCACTTGCACTCAAGTTTGTAAATTATTTTACACTTGTCATGTTTACATAAATCTCCTCCATGTCTCTCCCACCTTCAGTAACAGTGCACATCAATGGGTCCCAACTGATGTTCACAATGAATCTTGTGAGTGATGCCCATGCTCTAGCTACAATATCATTTTAGATTTTAGTAGATACAAACATATATCATTTATTTTCTGCGCAAGATATGATAGTTGAACCCTATAGTTAAACAATTTTGAAAGCTGTGTTTATGTATTTATTTCAGCCTACTGTGTTATAAAGCCATATGTACACACTATCACTTCTGTAAGCATGCTGACTGAGTATTATTGTGCAAAGTGACAAATTATTTTAAGTATAATATCATTACGCAAAATTTTTCTTCAAGATGGAAAGATAGCAAGGAAATAGAGGAAGGCAGAAGAGGAGAGGAAGAAGATACCAAAAAGAATACAAAAGGAAGAAAGGTTGGTGGAAGGAAGAGGGGAGGAAGGAGTAATGAGAGGAAAGAGGATGGGTAAAAAAAGAGGGGAGGGTGAGGGTGGGAGGGTGAAGGAAGAAGGGAGTGGAAGGATAGGAAGGTTAGGAGAGGGACGAAGGGGAGCGGAAGAGTAGGAGAGGGATGAAGGGAAGAGGAATAGTAGAAGAGGGATGCAAGGGGGAGGAAGCACACATGAGGGTTGAAGGGGGGAGGAAGAGCAGGTGAGGGATGAAGAGGAGAGGAAGATTAGGTAAGGGATGAAAAGGAGAGGAAGGGTAAGAGAGAAGATGAAGAGGAAGAGGGGTTAATGGGGAGGAATGCAGAAGAGCAAGAGGAAGATGGGAGGGGGGATGGAGCAGGGATGGAAGGGGGATAGAGGGCGGTTGCGGGGAGACAGAGCGGGGATGAAGCAGGGATGAAGAGAGGTCAAGGGAGAACAAGGCGGGATTGAGGGGGGACGAAGCAGGAGGGGAAGAAGCAGGGTCGTGGGGGGAAGAAGCGGGGTCGAGGCAGCAGTGTGGTCGAGGCAGCAGTGTGGTCGAGGCAGTAGTGCGGTGGAGGGGGAAGAAGGGGATGAAATGGGGGGAGGGGGGCAAAATGGGTAGGATGAGGACAAAATTGTGATGGGGACGAAATTGTGATGAGGGGGACAAATTGGGAGGATGAGGGAGCAAACAAAAGGAAGTGGAAGCATCAGGGGAGGAAAAAGAAAGGAAGTGGAAGCATGAGGGGACAAAGAGTGGGCAAAAAGAGAAAGAAAGAGGGAAAAGGAAGGGCAAAGGGAGGAAGAGAGGAGCAAGTGAGGAGGAACAGGTGAAGGAGGAAGAATAGCAAGAAAAAAGAAAGAAGAAATGAGATAGGAAGAAGATCATAGGAAGATGGTAGGAAGAGGAAAGGAAGATGTAGGAAGAGAGGAAGATGGTAGGAAGAGGAGAGGAAGATGGTAGGAAGAGGACAGGAAGATGGTAGGAAGAGGAGAGGAAGATGAGAAGAAGATGGTAGGAAGAGGATAGGAAGAAGATGGTATGAAGCAGATAAGTAGATTGAAGGAAGAGGAGAGGAAGATGGTAGGCAGAGGGGAGGAAGATGGTAGGACGGGGTAGGAAAGAAAGGGGGTAGGTGATAAAGTGGGGAGGAGTTGAGAGGAAGCAAGAGAGAAAAGAGTTTATGTTACGACAAACCCAACTATTGTCAGACCTATATTTTTCTCCGAAACCTTAATCTCAATGTACAACCTGCACCCCTACTTTTTTAATTTGTTTCTGAAAAAAATGTGTGGATGGTACACATTATGTTGGCTGTGAAGATACAGTTTAGGTAAATGGTGTTCCATTTAATCAGATTGTTATAAAAAAGGCCTCTGGTGATGTCCTTTTAGAATGCAGTTGTCATGAATGTTATAAAGGGGACTGATACAGGATGTCCTGGATTTAGCCATTATTTCTGCAAGTCCGATTCAGAAGGTTTAGCAAATATAATAGCTTGTGAAACTTTTATCTGATTGTTACAGCTTCAATGGCCTTCAACTTACAAATAGAAACAGCCACGAAGAAATAATTATTAATTATAAATGATTATATAAATTATGACAGTAGTCAAAAAATATAAACTTTAGAAAACCCTCAAAGCAATGCCATATGTCCAGTCAATGTATAAAATAGAATAAAATATATGTTATACAAGTTGTGGTAAAATTGTGCAAATACAAGGTAGCAAATTTTCCACAAATGACCACTTATGAGCCTATCTTGTATAAAAATTTAAATAAAACAAAGTAATTTTTAAAATGAGTTTATGCTATTTCTTAACTACTAATTTCCTATAAAAATTTGCATTTGTAAGGTGCGTAATTTTTACTTTGTTTGAAACTGCACCAGAAAAATTAGTTAAGAAATATAGATTGTACTTACCTGAATGAACTTGCATCTTTGCAACCAACTTGCAGAAGGAATAAATCTTTCACTTCAATGACATCAATCAAACCCAAAGGAACATTATAGAAATTTTCTTTGAGTTCATAGTAAAACCTGTAGTTTGATAGTGCAAGGATTCCATCTGTAGTGGCTCCAAGATATTCAACAGATTCTCCACAAATTGTTTTGAATGGCACACACAGCTTGTTTCCGTCACACTGCATTGGACGCTTAGGGTACAAGTCTTTAGCACTAACATTGCATAGTGAATGTAAATTTTCATACTGATCTGCAATATCCATTTTGGCCTGAAAAATAATACACCTGCAATCAAAACTTAGTATTTGATGTACATAACAACTTACATTATTTCCATGTGGAGTTCAATAATGCAATATAAAATGAGCCTCTTTTGTTTATACATTATGTGAAATCCATTTCTGCTTCAACTGTAATTACAATTGAGTCATTCCATGTTAACTCACCAAATGAGATTTGCCCCACCATTTCTGATTTTGATGAAATTTGGTAGGTGATCTGCACTAACTTTCTAGAGTAATTTTTGTTGTTACATTTTTTTAAATAATTCACTCCCTTAGTATACCCGCCAACCATCAGAGGTCAAAAATACTAGATATTTTTGTCTTAATTATGTTTTACATATATGCTAATCAGAATATTAAATACGGATAATAAACCAGTTGCACAAACACAATTAATACAAAATTTGTTATTCACATTGTCAACAGCAAAGTTACCAATGACAAAAAAATTAAAACAACTTGAACCTACCTTTACACCGTATAGTCAATATTCTTTTACTAAATGGTTTATTAAATTATTAAGTCATTTTGGCAAAGTTTAGTCTGAATGTAGACTAGACTTACAATATTTCTTATCATCTTTAATGTAGTGGGATGGAGATATTTGGACGGATGTTAACATTAGGCTGTCTTGAAAGCCAATGAGGGTGAAGTGAGGTGAGAATAGAGCAGCGCCAAAATGCAAGGTCAAGGAAAACAGGAGATCCCCATGAAAAACACCGACCAACGGTATCGTCCGACATGATTTCCATTTGCAAAAATCCAGGAGCTACCCTGCTGGGAAGTGAACCTGGTTCACCCAGGTGGGAGTCGAGTAGTCTGACCACTACACCACTGTGACTCCTGATAATCTTCAACGCATTTTACGTAACACTCCATGTAAACTATGCAGTTTTCCAGATAAATTTATACATTTGCCAATATTTTGTTTAAATGCACACACATATTTTAACTACACATCATTAAAGTATGAGACACTCAGTGTCAAGAAATAGAAAACTTTGCCCCTCACCAATTAAGTTTGCCCAACTTGACTGCATCCTGATCCTGGCTCGCCGTGTTAATATACGTCTAACAAACTACACCGCTTTCCTTGATGAAAATTATGCAAAATTCTAAACTGTGTTTAAAATCTACGTAAGTGTTAAAAAATACTTTTTATCTTTTATGCTGTAACAAGATGTTTTACAGTGTGACATAATACACAGACAATGTGGTGACCTTGTATGGTTGGCCTAGCGGACCTGCAGAAGTTCGTTTCACACCCAACACACAACTCAAGACTGCGTGGCCACAATGGATGTTTCCCAGAACCTCCACCGCATGGCACTACCAGCGCACCGTCTTAGTAGGACGGTGTTTCAAACCGACGGCAGTACCGGAAGTGACATAATTTTTCTTGATTTCGGCCTTGTAGAGACTAATGTGGAAATTTCTACGGATGGTGATTGGTGGACTTTTAAAACATCCTTACCCTAGACAAACTGTAACTGATTATTGTAGTTATATAAATTCAGGGCAAACCCTGAGAATAGTCTTCAGAACATAGTTAAGTAGTCAATGTAATGGCCCCCCTGGCAAATAGGACAAAAATACAGGATATATATATAAATTTTGTGAATAAATTAAATTGTCAGCGATATTTATATTTGATTAAAGAGCAGTTGTATATGCTCATTTTTCTAAAGTTTTCTATGAAATCAACTATATATACAGAATGAGTTTGAAAGACGACAAACGCCGGCAGGTGATTACTTAGTAAAATATAATACGAAAATGTAAGAACCACGTTTTCTGAAATTGACTGAGGGAGATGTGCGCCCCCAAAAGTCGGATTTTGAAATTCCTTAAGATAAATACATTAGAAACTACTTGCGACTAAGCAACTAATTGGCGAATAGTGTTTTGTATAATGGAGATTGTTTACCTTGAGAAACTTGGTTGGTAATAGCATCCCCTTACATTGGGGAAATGGGGGTTGCAATCCTGTGTTTGCACGAACCGTGTTAAACAATTGTAAGCGATTTATTGCATGAAATTATTAATCAGCACATCTACATTAACAAAAAAAGGTTGTCTTGTCCAAACACTCTCAGGTGAAAGGTTTGCGAGGAACCCGTGGCGACATCATTCAAAACAAAAAGCGAGTGGCCTGGCACGTAGGCAATCCACTATCCGCAGGACATGTTACTATGATGAAAGACGGACAATGTCGGTGGTTTCAGTCTAATCCTGACCTTTTACATTTAATTCATTAAATAAATTGTGCACATAATACACAATGAAAAATTTAGGAATCTACCTCCTTAACTACATGATGTAACACCGATAGCACCCACTCTAGTTTACACGTGCAAAGCACCATGTATATTCGTGAATTTAGGTAATTTAACACGACCTTTCAATGACACCATTGTCCGCCTTTAATCATAAAATATATAGACACACACGCACACACACACATGCACACACACACCATGAATGGTTAGCTGTACAGTTATTTATATTTCTGGAAATATTTAAATGAAAGAAAAAAAAATTGAAAATAATTAATGTGTCAATTGCCAAAATAAATCTTAATTTTTTTTTGGTACTCTGATGGGCTGGTTTTATGCCCCTCTGCCACGCTCTTGGGTAAGAGAATCCCAAGTAAAATCTTAATTTGGTTTGAAAGTGCTGCTAATGTGTGACAGAAAATAATTCGAGATATTTCTTTTACTCCTTCAAACACTCAAATTGAAGATTTTGTCTTCTTTAGAAAATTTGTTTCTAAATTCTGTTCATAACACAGCCTTTGCTGGGCAGATTTGAGTTTGACCAGCATTTCTAATGTTACATCTGACACTGATGATATCAATATAGTTTTTGTTTTTAATTTGTGAAAATATTTCTTCACACTCAGCACTGCTGTGTGTGATGTGGAGCATCACGATAGAAAGTCTGTCATATTTCAAACTGCTACTACATTCTCCACCTATCATACAAGGGATCACTTTGCTTTGCTGGTTATTCTGCAATTTCCTTAATTTTAAAAACAAAACCCTCATTTTAAAATATTAATTTCAAAATCAATATAGAGTTCTTTATTCCTTACCAGGATACTGGTAAACCTTTCTCTCGAAGAACCTTCCTTACATTTGAGAAAGAAACAGTACTGAATCAGATAATATTTGCCACCACTGCATATGTTAGCACCCGACAATATAATGGAAATTTCTGTTACATAGTATTTCTTGACAGAGGCAAAAAATTTATCCTCCTCTGTCTGATTAAATTTTTCTACCAACCTAAAAACAACACTGCTTATCCCCAAATCAGCATCAGTTTCTTGATTGTTTATGTTGTGATACTGAAAAGCCAATACAAGAGACCATTTGACAGCAGAGGCAATGAAAAATATGAATATAAAGTTTCTGAACAAATCTAGCAGTATTGATATGAAAACATTAACATGGGGTTCAGAATAATGTAAAATTACATTTCAATTGTCAAAGTCTGATATCACATACAGGAGAAACAAGCAAAATGTTCCACTGCATGACAAGAACATGAAAATGCTTTCTTCTCTGAATAGATGTTTTGATACACACTTTTTTGTAGGTTTCCTTATATGTAGCCAATCTGTGATCTTTAAATAATCTGTCATTTGTTTCTTCGCATCACTGACAAGAAATTCTGTAATTTCTTTGATGAAGTAGGTTTGTTCCATTTTCAGGAGAGCAGGAAGTCCTACATCAGATGACGTGGACTGAGAGGCTTGTAGGCATGCAGTTCCCACCCTTTTAGATGTTAGTTTAGTTTCTTCCATGAACAAACTTGTTAAGGGATGCTATTGTTTTACAAGCCTCTATAGACACTTCCTTAATGATAGCCAGTGTTACATACTTACTTTAGTATTTTCTTTAATTCTGTATCAGAGAGTTTCAACTGCTTCAATTTCTCTCTCCGTTTTTCACTCCACTCCAAATAATAAAAAATATCTACCAACATTCTGATCAGGGTACTACAATCTGCTTTTCCGCAGCTAAATTTATTAGATTACATGGGCATTCAATAACAATTAAGTTAGGCATTTGTTTCAAAACAAAACACTGGCCACTACATATTTCTGTTCCACCATCACTGGGGCATTATCTATACATAAGACTAGGCAGTTAGGAAAAGCCACCCCATTTTCTTTCATGTTTAAAAGAAGGATGTGGACAATATTTAATCCTGTCTAATCACTCACTAAAACTGGCACAGACAAACAACTATCAATTTATAATTTCTCTTTGTTGTAAAATGTGACACTTACTGACTGTAGTTTTACATTACCCTGATGACTCCCATCCGTAAAATGTGGAGAAAAAAAAAAAAACACATGCTTCCTAACAATAGTGGATGTGTAATCTGTGTAGGCCTGTGTGAATAAAATTTTCTTTTAAATCAAATTTGAATATGAATACCAAAATATTCCCAAATACGAATATCAAGTTTGAATAATTATATCCACAATAGATCCCAATATATAAATATAAATTGCCATGACAAAAAGGTGTAATTTGTAATTAACATTTAAACAATAAGGTCCATAAGATATAAAAGTAAACAAACTATTTAAATTTGACAACAAGCTATGGCACTGAAAAACTGATGTTAGCTAACCTCCGTCCAGTAATCAACATACGGTATTAAAGCTAGGTTGATATTCCAACATGTAATATTTTTGTTGCTGGGGGCGCTCTTTATTTTATTTCTGGAGAAATATGCGGGGATAGACTGCCCTTAGTGTAACGCCTTTCACAAGACTGCATTGTTTTGAGATTCTTACAAATGTGTAATTTTAAATTGCATTTTATTTTGATGTAGTACTGAAAAATTTAGCTCATAGGTCAATAACATTCTAATTATTACAACTTCAAAACTTTAAATTTCAATGAAAGAACAAAATGTGATATATACGTTTGTACAGATGTAGCAATAAACACACTTTTACCAAAGTTATCATTACACTCGTTGGATGTACAACAGATGTGTAGTAAACAAATATTATTTTTACAAGAGAAAAGAGTTGAAAGTGCTGCCTTTTTAGGGCAAGTGCATTAAAAAAATTACAGTATCTGTTTTGAAATACATTATTTACAAAACACACTAACTTACGGACGGACTACAATTGATTTAGTACATGCAATAGCACAGAACACACGCACAGCTCAAATCTGAAAGCTACAATCAAAATAGCACACACACAGAAACAACGGATGTTTACAGAAAACAGTCATGAAAATGAAAGGAAACGATGCTCGGTAAATTAATTCTGTGTGTGTGTGTGTGTTGGACACATCGGAATAAAAAATTTTTGTTGACAGCTCTATTTACTTTGCTGCTCGTTTCGTAATTTGTAGAAATATAATATGTTCTACCATTCTTAACATACATTGCTGGGAAAATAAAAATTTCTATCAAAAAAAACTTCTGTTTACATAGCGCCAAACTTTTCAAGCACTAGTCAAATTCACTACTTTTGTAGCCATTTCGATTGTCACATGAAATTGGTGGTATCGACTATGATTGGCCACGCACGGTGCATGGTGCACAGGAATTATGGAATATAGCCATATTTTTTGTGCGCTTCCCTTGTGCTATTTTTCTGTGCATGTGCTGTGCATGATTTTAGCGAGTGTCATGCTAAAACACGTATTCTACTTTCTGTGTCTGTGCTGTTTTCTGTGCTAAATCAATTGTAGATCAGCTTTTACTGTTTATAATTCAAAACCTTATATGGAAATTCTTGCACAAACACTTCACTACAATGATGTTTGTCCTTCACTGATATGAAATAATTTATTTGCATAATCATTCAGTAAAATCAACACTTTGACCATTTCCGGATACCAACAAACTTAAACCTTCGGAACGTAAATACTTGTGTGTAGCTTCATGGTGGATGGCACAGCAGTTGTAAAATGGTGGAACAAGCAGTTGTGGTAAAACACGTCCCGATTATATTGCATTTCACTCAAGAAAACTACTAAAACGGTACCTGCAACCAATTACACTTAATGAACGGTCATACAAATATTATTAACTACCGTAAAATTTTTTGACAGCACAAACAAAGTACTCAAATATGACAAAAATTAACACAGTTCACTGGGACTGGAGTAATTTTTTCTTCCATAGTCATCAATATCGCCAACATAACAACATACATCCCGCACCAATTCATTATCTGATATAGTACTTTGCAAACATACTGTGTAAGTTTGTCACATTGACTACCAAATTTTATCCCAAGTATGAAAATGAGATCGACAAAGCAATTTTCAACACGGAGGACGGCATCATATTCTTTATCTAAGAGTGCTTTGTACCACGAAACATTACTGGATAATTCACAAAAATAGGTTGCGAACACTATAAATACTGGAAATACACTAAGAAAACTTACCAGTCAGAGTTTTCAATTGCTTTGCGACGAACTTTGAAAATCCCATCTGAACTGTGGTGCTGTTCGTTGGCGCACGCCGCGCTGCGTTCCCCTACCTCTCTGGAGGCTCGTTCCCCTTCCCCTCTCCTACCTCGGCCACTACCCTGCCACCCCTTCCACAAGTGCGACACAAATTTTTAAATTAAAGCTTCATTATTCATTTTGCACCTCCGCTAGAGAGAAACCGTCTTGCATAGCCTGCCTACGGCCAGCCTGATTCCATCGCCATCAACTGGGATCATCATGTTGGAGTATTACGGCTTGAGCTCTGCAAGCATTCAATGTCAGTAACAAAATTTTTTCTTGTTGGTAACGCGCTTTCATAGGTGTTGAATACTGCTGTAATTTATAATGCTGAAAGTTGTAGGGCACCACTTAGTGGTGAGTAGTGGATTTATGCGCAGTTTCATATTGGCAAACAGTCTGCATGCTTACTTTTCTTGGAAGTTCTAATGTAAGGTATTCTGGACGTGCAGTAATATTTAGCTTTGTTGTTGTTTGGGCAGCACGTTTCAAATTATGCACACGTAGTTATGGTAGAGTTTGCAGTTTATACTGTGCTAATTTTTAGTGTTGTTTGGTGTTACTCTTACTTAGCCGCCCCCTTTGGCTGCCCAATTAGTTTTCTGCTGAAGCGTCCACTACTCACGCGGTAGCGAGTTTAATCGTTTTTAATTTCTATCAATTTCAAAGTGGTGCAGCTTTGAGGGACCGTTTGTGGTTGCCTGCCCGTTTATGTAATTTTAATGATTTTTAAATTGTAATTTTATTAGAGCGTCTTCGTTACTGGGCTATGCTGCGACATGCCCTATTTAATTGTAAATAGCATGCATGGAATATGTAGAGGTTTTTTAGCACGTTATTCGTGCCAGCATACTTTATTTCTTTTAATGGTATTTGTCATAATAGTATTTTGCTTGGAATCAACAACCTCTTCTAAGAAATGTCGCGAGTACTATGGACTTGTTTGAAACATCACTGTAGTTGAATCATTGGGACATTCTTTTTACATGCTGTGCTTTGTAATAATTTTACTGTGGTCTCGAGTAAATGTTTTTTGGTCACAAAAATATTTGGGTGCCGTAAGGCTTGTAACCCTTTTGGTGGCATTAAAAATAAAATGCCCTTTTGTATTGCTACAAGGCTAGGTGAATGTCACTTGATTTTTTAGCTGAGTGTACATTAAAGCTATTGCTATTAAGTCACAGTTCATATGTTCCTTACGAGACTTAAGAAATTGTGACGACTTTGATCATCACAGCGTTATTTTTATGCTGAATGATAACATGCGACAGTTGGCCATTTTGTTTTGTACCTGCAGTGTAACGATCATTTATTAGTCTCGTTATCTTGGCTGGCCTATTTATCACATTTCAAGTATATCTATGAATATTTATTGTGGTGTGCAATATTTACTAATATATTTCTACATATATTTTACCTTATTTCTAATTTACTCTTTATTACAATTAGTTGTTTGTCACATACTTGATAATTAATATTGTTAGTTCAAAGAATTGCCGCTAGGCAGCGCTGCGAGTGACATAGTTCATTTTTGCATTGTGGGGTAGGTGTGTCTTGTGTGTCAGCAGTTGGCTGTAGGAGTCCGTGCCAAGAGACACGAGATGGACTGGATGTGTGTGCTAGTAAACACTTGGCTGTTATAATGTGGCGGTTTGGACGGTGTCTGTGAAGGCATTTATGAACACGCAAATTGTTTTGCAAACACAGTATGTTTAACTGGGACTCGTTCACGCAAATGTGCGATATGAATAAGTGGTATTTCACACGGGAAAATACTGCGAAAATTTGCAATGTAAATCAGCAGCCGTTGTGTACACTAAATCTGGCTTGAAACTGTTTGTGGGTCATTGCATGTCTGAAATAGTGATGTCAAACTCTCTCACATTTCTTGCAACATGTAAATAAGACGTGTTCAGTTCGCTATGCTTCACGTCCGGCAAATGGCAAGGGGCAATCAGCTATGGGCGTCAAATTGAGCTAGTCATAACACCGGAGCTGTGAAACGACGAACGACTGGCAAGGTTACTCGGGCAATGGGTTTGCTTGTTGCCCATCGTGCTGGAGTGATGTCACGTTCTTTCTACATGAATAAATGCAGGTATGAGTAGACAGTTTTTATGTCCTGGAGTCGAGGGCGTTTCTATGCATAGACTTATCATCGCTGTGTGTAATCCTTCTACGCCAAGCCCCGCGCTAAATAGCGGCAACGTCTTCAATAGTTCTCCAAGTTACGTGCGTGATACTTTTGTACATTCACTGTTGTACTGTAATGGGCACATTAAATGCATAATATTTTATCAGTTTTAATATGTTTTTAACTTTGTGCAACATAACCAAGGGCCATACAAAAATAGATGTGCTGATATTTAAGATATGTCATAGACACAAAGATGACAAGCTTTGTTTTGTGCAAATGTAAGAGCAAATCGGCAAATTATTTAATAAAAAATTGTTGCCATTGAAAATAACTGGAATGTAAATATTTCCTATTTAATTATCTACTTTATAAGCCCGGTTATGAATAAAAACTTTCATTATTTTAATATAAAGTTGTTTGTAGTTTGTTGAGAGCCTCGGAACACAATTACAGCGTAAAATATATTTCTTTTAACACCTAATGAACCTCCTGACTACCTGTGTGTGTTGTAGCGGGTTATTAGTACTGAGAGTACAGTGAGGTAGTGTTGACACTCCTGAAACCCGCTGGGGTAGAGGGCGGTTCAAAATGTATTTAAGCACCTTTATAGCACAACATTTAATATTTAATAATATTTCTTTTTTTTCTACATTGTACCTAAGAGTGTCAAATAAAAGGATCGTAAGTTAAATGGTGTGTCGTTATTTGCTTATGTTCTTTGTCAATTTGTACCATTTGGTACAGTTTTTTGCACAGCTTGCAAACTGATTATTGATCACTTGTGTCCGATTTGTCGAAATATTTCCAAATAGCAGATCGTCCCGCTGATTGAACTTCAGCCATTCTGGTGTTCAATATGAACAATGCTTGTATGTTTCTTTACTGTATATAATGAATGACTCTCCTAATCATAAAACTAAATACACAATGTTTTTTTGCATCTGAAACTACTGTATCTAAATATCAACATTCATACTTAGTGAAAAATTGAATATTTGAAATCTCACAAATATTTCCATTTAACATCATATCGAAAACGGATATTCAATTATTTGTAACGGTATTCGAAAATTTGAACATTAGAAACAGGCCTAGAGTTTTGGCTTCCATTATTGCAGTAGTTTTGGTCCTTGCAGTTAGACTTATTTGAAATTTTGCTGTGAGGAAACATTTCTTGAACAATATGCCAGCATGTACAACACAATTAAGGGGTAAATTATGTTCCACTATGAAAGATGTGAACAAACACTCAATACATGTTACTCAGTTTTCACCTCTTTCAGAAATGAAATTCAATTTATTGTTTGACTCAATGCACTTCATGTTGTCAAAGTCTTTTTACTTTGTGTATGCATTAACACATCATTCTTATCAGCATACGAAAGAGAAAAATCACTACTGCGCATGACACAAAATGCATAACTTTCACCTCTAAGAGATGCGATTTTATGCAGAAAATCTTCCGAATATGATTTACTGAAAATCGTTTTACAGCAAGCGCTTTTTACTACTGCACTTTTACAACATTGTAAACCCTAAACTATAAAAAATATTACGAAAATAATCTAATATTGCTAATAACTTCATCATTAACAAATACAGACCAGAATCAAGGAGCATACAGGAATAGAGTCACAACTCAACAACATAAGAGAACCTTATCTTATTCATTTATTTGCATAAGTCGGCCAAAGTAGATTCTATGGTAGAGAAAATGTTATAACGCACAAAACTATGAATGTTGACTTTGTTATGTTGGCAGTCAAAACGCTTGACATCACCAGCCTGTATTTTATTTATTTTAATACTGGCCAACATTTTTTTTTTAGAAAAAAAAACATTTATCCAGTTATTCCATACCACAAATGCACTGGAGACAACATGACTCATCATCACGTAAATGAAACACTACTTTATAAACCGATTCATGCTAATATTCATGAAAATGCATGTGGTATGGAATAGCAGTAAATGCTACAAAGTATACTGTGCTACCACTATCAAACTGAAGATATATGCAACTGAGCACAGTTTCTGTTTAGCTATGCAACAATATTTTTAATGTTGAAGTTGCAACACCACAGAACCTGTACTTTGCGTATCTTTAGTAAGAATTAGTTTTCCTTAATTGAGTTGACAGGACCTGACCAGAATGAACTAACAATCCCTAAATTGTTTTTTCTCTGGGCCTACACCTGTAAGCACACAGAAGGAAGTGTATTGAAGTAAGCCATGATTGGATTCTCTGTGAATAATCAACACCTACCTGAGTGCTCGATAATAAAGTTATCAAAAATTGTTTGCTCGACTTGCAATTATAAATTAACAAATTGTTTGTATATGAAATAGTAAAAAGTCATGAGGGAATATTGTTTAACTGAGAGGGGTTGAAAGTATCAGAAAACAGAGAGCCTCCTGACTAAATTGTGAGTGTTGGCAACTATGCCTTAGATACCAATCACATGTAAAAAATGGCATCTCAGCGTTTTTTTTTTAAATTTGCATAAAATGTGTTTGTATTAGAAAGGAAGTCAGCTCAAGCTACTTTGAAAGCTTATAACTAATTTACTTTTTTTTAGTTTAGTTAAAGAAGTTTAAAGTTATGGTCAAGCAAAGATTTTTAGTTTTACATTTTTACTTAAAAACTTAATTTTTGGGATTTCACTTATGAGTAGTGTGCAGAGAAAAACATTGAACTGCTACTGATAATCCTTCAACCTAAAAAAATTGCTGGAAAATAAAAAAATTAAATAAAAAGAATGACTGCTTCTTAGAGGCCCAAAAAGTCATGTGAGTAGGCGATAAAAATTTGAAAACAATAATAAATAATTCAATAGAATGGAAAGCCGTTAGAGTGTAATTTTATTTTAAAAAATGTATTTTGTTACTGTGAGGGATTGAGATACTACAGGCTTTTGAAAGAACACTAAACCGACACTTAATCTCTATTGGAAATTAAGCCAAGGAGCTTATAACTTTCCAATAATAATTTGTGGAAAAGTACAACCATGATGAATAAAATACTATATTGTAAATTAAATTACCTCACATAATTTCTGTAACATAACACACACAAATAATAATATTTAAAAATTTAGTGTTGGTAACAATCAAGCTACGATCATGTTGTGTAGCAGCATGTGAGGTGTAAAAATTGAAGCCCATGGAAAAACCTGCCCAACTAACTATGCAGAAGTGTAGCTCAGAAATGAGGAATTAAAGATATATATTAATGCTACTCACTTAAAATAAAAAAATATTTGCTTTGCGAGGGGATTTTAGTGTTTCTACTGCAGGTTCATCATTCAAGAGTTAATTCATCAGTTCAGTGTTCATTCCGATATCCCCTTTGGTTTATTTCTTCCCATTTTGGTACAAAGGGGCATATTTTTATAATAATTAAAACATTTATTCTAATGACCTATAATAACAAACACATTAAAACAAGAAACTACCTTACTTAACTAAATGACTAAAGTTATTAAGATAATCAAATTATTTCAATCTTAACAGTGGCTTCAGATGAAATCACAAGCCCTAGAGTTGACATTTGTCTGTTGATAACCATTTTTTTTTAAATAAGAATATACATTTTCCTTATTAATATTAACTTACATAATTACGTGTGTGATTTGAAAACATAATTAATGATGAAAGTAATGAACTGAAGTAACATGACTCAAACCAAATAAATAATTGTTAAACAAGAATGTTTTCTGTTAGTCAATACATAAATTATTCATGTGAAGGGCCCCTTTTTGTGCACAGTAAACTAAAGTTTTTGTAGACCGAGCTTCCTCAGTAATAATTTTTTTTGTTTAATATTACATAATATAGAGTTATTCATTGTACTCAAAACATAAAAAAATTCAATCACCATCACCAATTCATTTGGGTTTATAATTTATTGAATTCCTTACAGTCAATCCACTTTATTATTTACAATTATTAACCTGTTAAATGTTGGTCTAGCAATCTGTTTGTGAATTGTTCACGGCAAAATACTCAGCACACATTATCATTAAAATTGATTTGTTGTTGAATATTTCACATAAGTTAAAGTAAAAAAAGAAAGGTAGCAGATTTATTCAAAGTTGTTCAAAAGTGGCAATGTACAGTTCAAGCAGACACAACACCTCCAACCAGAATGTTTCAAATTTAACTTCCATACAAAACTGGCAAAATTATACACATTTTAAAATGGTAGGTCTACTGTGCCCCACTCTGTTTATACAGTTATAGAACGAGAATAATCACCAAAGTTTAATTTGAATGTACTGAACCATGAACAATGTATTTTGTATGTAAAATGGCATACCGTATACATGTTTGTGACATGACACATACAGTCTTCATGGACTGAGATTTGATATGAAAGACAGCAACAGAAAGAGAAAATGTAAGAAATCAGTTGAGATGGCGGACAGGGTATCAGGTAGGTCAGATGCTGCATCACTCTTGTACTTATTACCAAACGCACAGACACCCTCGTGAGACAGAAAGCTAACTCGGACTTAACATCCATTGACTGTGGGCAATAAGAAAATCTCCTTAAAACTTCCATCTTACTCTTACTGGAAAATCCTATAATAGCAGAGTTTAAAAAAAGGAACATCTTAGAGGGGGGGGGGGGGGGGGGGGGAACTCTACAAAAATGTTCACTTACACCAAAAGTAAGTTTCACTCAGTTTTATTGTCTCTTTAAGCCCCCACTCTGTCTACAAGGCCTTCATAAATTTTCATCAAGCACTCAAAAATTATTTATAAGTTATTAAAAATACACTGGTGAAAAATATATCAAAAACTGACTTCATCGCAAAATAGTTGGCCAGCAATTTGTATGTTCTGTCCCTTTAATCCTGGCAGGCCAAACAAATTCATTTTACAAATCATGCAAGAGAATCAATATAAAAATTACAATCAAATAATTTTCATTACTCCCCAACCATTGCTAATGGGTGTGTTTTGGAGAGTTTATTTCTCAGTTGCAAATCCTGACAGGCCATTTTCCAAGACGTCGGCACTCATGATTCTGAGAAGGGGGGGGGGTTTCTTAATTGTACTTGCTGAACATACCTGGGCAACTGCATTAATCTTACATGCCATACGGAAGAACCAACAGCTGAAGATCGAGAAATAGCTCTGATGCACACCAGCGGCCCTCCAAATGCGGCCTCGGAAAAGTCAGCAGTTTCTTACAGGCGGCGACTTCACGCGTCCTCGCAGTGTTGCAAGATACGCAAAAGTGTAAGTTCTTATGGCCCCAGGAAATTGATGCAGAAGAAAATTGACCACTTCCCACACAACCATGTACCGCAGCAAAACTTCACACAGCATTCTAACAGCAAGTGAAAACACTACGGTTCTCTCAGTATTACGTGTTCACAATTTTCCAGTCACGACAATACTTGGGGCCACAGATATTATGTACAAAGTTACGGCCACGTATCACTGAAATCCACAGTTTGTCCAATCCCAACGAGACGCATAATTTTCAGTTTCGGGCGACAAGAAAGTAAAGTTGAGCCAAGTTACACAGGTCGCCAGCACACAATTCTAAATCCATTCAGTTATGAGCGGTTACTGTCCCGATAACTAAGCAAGGCCCGTATTGCCACTACTCACTCCTGACGTCATCGTACTGTTCACCGCCTAACTTGACCAGTGAGTTGAAATGATGTTGCCAGCCATATAACACATCGCCGGAACGTTTTTAAGCAAACTTTCCAAAATCCCTCAATGCAGATGCGTTAATGTTCAGAAACTCATGCACAGCATCTTGCGGCAGTCTTTCTGCTGAGCTGGTACATGCCAGCGTGTAGCAAGCTCCAACACCCGAATTCACGTAACATATTTGCGTAGACTTTTCACACGCACTCAATGCCAATATGCATAAGTTACAATTGGAAGCAGACACGATGCCTCTTGCGGCACCGAACACCTGAGAACCTGCGTGCGCGACGTGCTCAGGCGAGCGACTATCTCAGACTGCGTGCATACGACTACTACCAACGTCTGCCCAGCTGGCACTGGCCAGGGTGACATCACATACTCCCCAACCCCACACCCTAGCGGCGGTTTTTACAACCAACGTACACAAGCTCAAGATAAAAGCTTTAGCTAATATGACAAATAATTCACAAAATACGAATATTGAATTATAAAATATGCACACAAAAGTTTAGCCAAATTACTCACTAACATTCATATATAAATATATCACTTAAAAGCCAATATAATACTAATAATAATAGTAAGACCGGTCTCAAAAAAGCATAACACATTAAAAGAAAATACAAAATTGCCAACCCTGGCACATAAAATATATCAAGGTGCCGCAAAAATTACATGGTGATAATTTGAGATCACCACATAGTGAAAGAAAGAAAAATAAAAACAGAGACAAAATGGGAAAGAAAGGGACTGAGGAAGAGAACAAGAAAATATGTTAAGCAATGAATGCTATGTATGGCATAACATCAGGCAGGCAATGGAGTCATTAGAGAAGGAACTGGCAATGGCCAACATGACAGAACCATCTTAACTTTCACCATAGCAATTTTGGAAAAAAAAAAAAAAAAATGCAGAAAAGAAAGTGAAATAAGGATGCTTGGACCAAACCCACATCCAACAAGTGCAAGTGCAGTGTTGTTATAATGCCACTGTCCTCTGTATAAATGAAAAAAGATTAAGTGAGTGTGTACATATCTGCACACACAGTTATCTGTAAAAGCCCACAGGGATGCTTCTCATAAACAGTGTGGAAATAGCAAATACTTGAAATTCAAAGTGAAGGATGGGTGTAACTGGTAAATTACTGTTCTCGTAAGTGAAATGAAGCACTTTTACTCAGCGCTTATTTAATATTGTTTTTTATATATGCAATTTAAATTAATCAAGAAACCAGAATAACCTCTTTAGTGTAGATACAGTAAACTCCCGCTTATTCGTGCTTCACTTAACCGGTTTTCGGCTTATCCGTACGGTGGTAAAGCAATGCTGTAAAGTGTGTCGTTTAACAAGCAGCGGTACTGTACTTCTATTTATGTTCCGCATGAGCTGACGTATATCTCTTTAAACTGTCAGTCTGTCACAGAGACCTACGAGAGTCATCCATTTCTGTCCATTGAAGCACGCATCTAATCGCACTGCGACTCATCTCAGGCCGTGTCCGAAATGGCAGATTTTGTTGCCAAAATGATTAAGTGACCTGATTTTGTATACAGAAATGGTGGTATATTTAGTAATTTGGTATTTCGTATTTTCTATCTAGCAGCGGATATTACAAAAAATACAAAATGAACACGTGTTAATGTTTTCTAAAACAAATAATTGTTCATACATTCCACACTAGGAAGGTTTTAAAAAGCAGGTAACTGTTGTACTTAGTTTACATATTTCGCAACAAAATTTTTTGAAGTTGTCACTGCATAACTTATTTTCATTTTTATTAACATATACACAGCATTCGAGTGATGATTAAAGAAATATTATGTGCTTTGTAAGCATTAGATTTAGATAACATATTTCTCACTGCTAATGTAAAACTGTGTTGCCACGAGAGCCAAACAAGTGAATGTCAACAACTTCCGAAGTGAAACTTCCAAAATAACAAACTACAAAATGATGAATTCCCCATTTTGGTTTCAGACACGGCCTCAGTTACCACCCCCCCCCCCCAAAAAAAACTCCATCTTGCCAGTCCAGTTTATTGATCGCCAGCACAGGTCATTATTAACTTTGTAGTGCCATTTTCGCAATGTTAACAAAGCATAAAAGTACAGTTTAAATTAAAATTATTGTGCTACAGTTAGAACTGATAATAAAGTTTGTGCATTATAAACAAAAACATCACTTCCGCTGACAAACAAAAGTAAATTGAAGACTTTTTCAAGAAAGGCACAGTTTAAATATAAATATTCTTAGATTTTTTCATATCAAGTGTTTAAATGTTTACAAAAACTTAACATTTCTCAAAATTTTAAACTTTTGTGTGCATGTGTAGGTTGGTAAAATTTAAATAAGTTCCAAGTAGGTACAGATGTATAGAAATCTGAGATGTTTCAGCCCAGCCTATTGAGACAATGAGAAAGCAGCCTACACTTATTGATAGAGGTGCGGGCTTATGTTTTTGTTAAATTCATTATGGTTATCACGAACATTGAATGAATGAATTTAGACTTTTTTTAAATGTGTTTTTCCTGGTTGTAGCAAAAGTTAACGTTAGGTACTGCATTTGTATTGTAAGGGTTATTTTTCTAATGGGGATTGTACTGTATTGTTTGAATGCCACGTTGCTTCATTTAAAGTCCCGTTATGGTCTTTATTGCATTGCATTTTAACTTTCAAATAAATCTGCAATGTAAAAAACAGGACTGAGTGACGCACGTTGCGAAAGCCACACATACACAACACACCGCTTATCGCTGCAGCTCGCCTAGCACTGGCAGGCGTCTGTGTGTACTCCATGTGCTGTAAATTATACTATACTCGGTACAAAATAAATATCAGATAAAGTATCCTGTAGGCCTACTTTAAATCCTGCACATACAGTGCGTGATTTGTGTTTGCTTTGAAATGTATAATAGGTACTGTGGTTTATCACGATTTTCGGAGAAAAAAATCACTGTCCCATTAATAGTAAAAATGTGTAAATTTGAATAACCAGGTTTTTAGATACAAATTTGATTATTCGTGTTTTCTCTGGCCCTAATTAACACAGTTAATCGTGAGTTTACTATACTTGAAACTTCAACTAAATGAACAACTCTGATGTGAAAACTTATAAAACTATTAATAAAAATTCACCACTCAATCACACAATATTTTTAATTAGATATTAATTACACTGCAAATACGTACACGTGTTTCTTCTGAGAATACTGTTATTGGTGGCTGTTGGTCTACTTCGTTACTTAAACTTTGGTATGTAGACTGCTGTCAGTACGTACTGCAAATAAAAGAACCCACATACTTAAAAAAAACAGCTACAACTTTACAGAGATGACATACATGCTTGTATGCACACGTGCATGTGTAACAGGATAAAAAGAAGAAGATTGGGGTGAGATGACAGCATGTGGCTGGGAAAACTATGAAGTACACACTACTGTATAGAGCAAAAACCTTTACTCATTTTATATATCATTACTAATAATGGATTATATCCTCAGGATGAATTAAATATACTATCAGCAAATTTACAAAAAGTACAAGTGAACAAAGTATGGAATTTTTCTGCCACTTAATTAAATAATAATGCAATATGAAGTAATATACTACATTCAGCACATAACTTAACAAAGACAGACAAATTCACAAAATCATTCTGTGTTGAAGATTATCACTATTTTAAGAATTAACTATTTTTTGCTCCATTAATATTGGGTGTAGGATATAGGTCAAGTTCTCAAATTGGGGATAAAAGTACTTGATGGTTGTACAAAATACATCAACTTTCTAAAAGGAACAATTTCTTAACAGCAATATTGGTAGATTGTTGTCAATAAATAATATCTATTCACAGTTGTAATGCAAACATCAAATCACATGTGACACTAGAGTCAAATGCAGTGCTACCTGTGTTTCTGTAATAACATTAAGCTACCTTGGTTTACTTATTCACACACCTGAATAATTGCAACCATGATTCCATTATCACGTCATTGTTTTACTTTGGCCTTTAAATTGAGTCTCTATGACCAACCTAGGAAATATGAAATTACACCAGCACACTTCCATACAACAGTATAATTATTAGTGAAGGTAATGTACGAGGTCACTTAATGAATGTAGTGAATCTCCAGAAATTATTAAAAGAATGGTAAGGGGTGCAGTAATATTTATTAATAAATTATCTGTATATTAAAATCTGTAAGTAATATTAATCACAACAAATGGCATTAGATATATTATATAGTATATAAAGTTTATAGCAATATTTACATAGTAGAGGTTGACTCAATACATCTTAACAAATATGCTAACAGATGGCTTGGCAAGTAACATCAACCCACTGATGCATACTGGGAGAATCTGCTGATTTTGCATAAACTAGTTCGTCCCCCATAACTATTGTCTACCAGAATGCACAAAATATCCATTTTTATTAGAAATTAAAGAGCAACAGTAGTGTAAATAACGTCTTTTAAAAACACATAATTGGTAGATAAGCATTTATCTGATGCTATTTTTAAAGAAGGGGTGGAGCAGCATTGTACTCTCGTCCAAAGATAACAAGCAAGCTGGACACCAGCAATGACGCATCATTAAAATTAAGGCAGGGTTTTGTTTACTAATGTGCAGTGTGTGTGTGTGTGTGAGCATTTTTATTTATTCTTACATTGGGTACCATTCACATTCATTAAAACTGGGGCAGAGAGATGTGAATATTATCTTTTATGATAGTGATACAGTTACAGATGAAGTAGGCAATAAAAATAAACATATGGTTCATGTACACATTGCACTATACACCATAAAAAATGCAATACTTTCAATTGTTGTGGGTAGGTTTTACACAATATGATAGGCTCATATAAAACCCTTTACCTACAAGCATAGATAAGATACACAAAAAATCTGTGGGCCTTATATCTTCAACAACCACTGTTTCAATTTCAATATAATTATGGAATGTAAACACGTTTCATATGCAAATACTTGAGCATTTCTTAAAAATAATAGATTTTAAACTGCATTCAATTTCAATTCCCTCCCCCCTTTTTCCTAGCCACCAAATAAACAAGTGTACTAAATTCATAATGGCTTTACTAATGGCCAAACCATGGTAAATTTCATCAGTAATGGGATTATTTATTATTTCCCGTTCTTTACTGTCAATAACTTCACTGCATCTCTGCGAGTTACCATTCTTTTCCATCTTCAGTCACATACATTATCTGGTACCAATGTTTCAAACCGCCAATACACAGCTGTTGGCTGCACGCATCCCTTTATCCCATTTATTTCCCCTTTCTCCGACTACCCCACACAAACTTGCCCAGATAACTGCCGGACACTGTAAAAGATGCAGTAAAGTAGGCCGCAGAGTTTTAAAGAGACTAAAATAGTGCAAACTAAGTTATTAGGTTTCTCAAATAATAATACTTTTTTTTTTTCTAAGTTGTAAGATTCTACTATCACATTGGAACTTAACCAATTAATGTTTTATTGTTTTTTTTTTTTCTAAATCCCTTTTGAGTAATGAGCCTTGCACGACATCCCTAATTTAAAATATGTCACTCTCTTTTTAATAGGTAAAAATATTTGTGTGGAAAGCTAGGGTGAGAGAATGAATACTCATAATTCTTTATATTTCTTATAGTAATTGTTGAACATGTAATTTATGAAGATATAGAAGTATCAAGGAAGGTATGGGTTTAATTTAAGTTTTTATTTTGTTGATCACATAAATTTTGGTGAATAATCCAATATGAGAGGGACTGCAGCAGCTTTTCAAGAATGAAATGCAACTGTAGGGGAAATGCAAGATCATCATAAATATTTATGTTAAAAAAAAAAAAAACTTGCCTGCTTCATTAATCAGTATTATTAGCAATTACTTCAGGTTAAAACTGGGGTGTAACCAATACTTGAGTTTTCAAAAGTTTGTTATATAAAATTGCCTCATAGTGGAAGCCACCACCAAAAGTATTTTTTATCTTCCATTTCTCCTCTTCTCCTTCATTAATTTCCCATATTATTTCTTTTTCCACCCCCCTTTCTTTTTCATTTTCCCATGACAATATTTTTCCAGTTTATATTTTAACCATTTAAACCAAAAATGATACTGATAAAGAATTTTAATATGAGCTTAACAAAATATATCATTTTAATTATTAACAAATAAATATAGCTGAAATGAAACTAACTCACAATGAGATGGGTCGATGCAGATAATGATCAACCGGCTGATACCACGACCATCTGCAGCATTTGAACATTATTTGCCTATTACTATTTACAGATTAGTAGCACTAATTAATTCAACTCAACGTTAAATAAACCGGCATACTACATCTCATAAATAATTAATTTACCGCATCCATTAATCAGATATACTGTCCAAAACCCAAAATATATTCAAAACAATTGTTTTTCGATGATTTATTTCAGTTGTTTACGTTTTACCGTATTTCCTGGTGGTGCATTCGTCAAAGATTGTGTGCATCATTCATTTTTGGACACTACAGGAATGCAAAACAATAGCGATAATGGATAACTGTTGCTATCAAAAGTATTGATTACATCCCGCAAGAGTTTTTTGTTCTTTATTTTCTTCTTACGTTTTTAATACATTCGTAGGTCGGCAACAATGAGAAAGCAGCCTGTATTCTTATGCATTATTGCATTCGTAAGTTGGCGACAATGAACAATTCACACACACTGATATTGCATTCAACTTTCTGTGGTGGTGTTATTGTAAATGAAAAGTTAAAGGTTAAACTGTGGCGGTAATTTGACAGACGTAGTTCTTATTGGAAAATGTCCGCTGCAGTTTTGGTTAGAATGTTAAAGGTCTGAATAAGACTCTGCAAGAAATAACTGCCAAAAATTATCACAAATACATCGGTTGTCATTTTAACCAAGGGATTCAGTATGGCTTGACTGATGAAGGAATACTAAGCAAAAATATTAACATACATATAAAAAATTTCGCTCAATTTTAAGTGAATATTTAATATTAAATTAATTTTAATAAGTTCTTTTTAATGACATATTTAGGCTGGTGGTTTAAATGAACATGCATTTTGAGGTTATGTATGGTATTTCTCAGATCTAAAATCCAAGTCAGCATCAGATTGCCTGAAGTTTTGAAGGTTGTCTTTAACTAACTCTGTATGTAATGAATGCTGTACTGTCTAGTAACAATTTTTGCTTAACAGTTACATCACTTACTTTCCCAGTTAAATTGTCAATCTTATCATTTATTCTTAAAATTAGTGGTTTTTTTTTTTTTTTAAATTTCTATGCTGTAGACACCTAATACGGTATAGTTTGGCAAAATGTTGTATTGGCCCATCCCTACTCACAATGAATAATTACAAGTTGCTTCAGGTTTTTACTATTAAATATATTGACGCCGGCTAACAGCCAGCAGCAGTCAGACCATGACGGCGCTCACAGTTAGTAGGACACGTGGTGGTAAACGCGTGTGCAGTACCGCTGCACAGATTTCCCAAAACGGGGTAATTTCTTTCAGTGCTATGTATTTCTTTTCAGGGTCCAAAATTGTTTGCAAAGCGTAATATGTTTGTATTTCAGTGTTTATGTAATGTTCTGATATTTAAAGTGAAGTGCACTGAAGAACAGGACAATGATATTCAGGCTGAGACGCCTTTCAAAAGACAATCAATTATAGGCCGTTCACAGTAAAGTGAGCACGTTTTAAGGCCCTTGCAAATTTTTCTTTTAGGCCAATTTTTATATTTAAGCCATTTTTTAATAGCATTGTCACGTGACTAATAAATATGATGTATACTTTCATCGTTCTCAAAAGTTAATGTCTGAGGCTGCAATAAAACATATTTATTAATGGTTAATGCCTGTTGGGAGGGCCTTAAAAAGTGCTTACTTTATCGTGAACAGCCTATAATAACAGAAATTCAGCATTATAAATCTATGTGTGAAAATGCATAAAAATGCTTTTTTGTGCCACTTAATTTTGATACAGTAGTATTTTACTTGGCATGCATAGCACTTCCGCTTGTGTAAACCCTGTAGGCAGCCATGGTAGGTCCGTGCAACCACTTCCTCTTGGGCAGTCATTCTAGGAGAGCTGGCGAGGTAAGACGCTGTCACAAACGCACTTCATCTTTTTCCAATCAACATTTCTATAGTTCATTTTAGTTCACTGGTAAACCTTTGCTACGCGTACGTTTGCCAGACATCCCCAGCTTAATGCTATCTACTTAACCTTATAATTGCAGCCCGTGTGGCTTTCTCAACTTAACCGAGATGAGAGGAGATAATGTCGGAGGGGCCATGCGGCCCACGCAACTTGCATATTTGGCACCATCCACCCGTGTTAAGGGCTTTTCATTGTAATTTCTGCTTAATTGCAGCAAGCAATCTCAAAGGTAATATTTGTATGTGTGTATTTCAAGGGTATTTATAATGTTTAATTGTGTTACGGTCACATCGCCCACGGCCACGTGGTTAGCTACCACCAAGTCCATATCCGTGCCATTCCCACATTTAGACGGCTAATTCTCGTTCCATCGTGTGAGACATCATTTATCTCAGGCTAATGTGTTATTTTTTATTCAGGGTTTATGTATTTTGATGTTTGTTGCTTTTTGTGTATGACCAAGCGGTCATTTCATATGTTTGGATTTTCCCGCCATCTGGCAGCCTACAAGCTCTTGTATGCTTGTTTCTTAACAGGAATATTTTTCTGAATACCGCTATCATTTTGGCCAACAGTTATTGCCAAATTTAAACATAAAATAATGTGTTTTGCATCTGCACATGTGGTCCGCTAAGAACTTCATCTAGCGGCATCCGCGCCATCTAATACTGTTTGCAATTATCTGCATGTTTATTTTGCCTGTTCATGTCATGCCCCATATTCATCCAGTGATATTTTTGTATGGTGTTACTCTTTTCTGTCCTAACCCGCTATGTGTATTGACCGTCGCCACACAACATATGGCTCTGGGATGAGTCCCGAAGATGTAGGTATTAGCGACTGAAATAAACGCACATGGTAAAGTTCATGTTCATACTCTGTGTCCCATCTCTGGATAAAATCTACAGCCCATCACAGTGGCTGTAGACTCCTTACCTTGTGGAGACTGTATTATCACGCACCACAGAGGATCACCCATCTAGGAGTCCCCAAGCGAAGTAACGTGCTGGGGAATCACCGACCGAAACTGGCTAGTCACGTCCGAGTGTTAAATGTAAAGTTCATTTATTTGGCACGATGTAACTGGTGTAAATAAAAACAATCTTACCAGTGTAAACTTATGTATTCTTGTAACGCTGAACCCAGCTTTCTCCAAGTGTTCTACAGTGCAATGTTTAATATTGAAAGTGTTTTTGTAAGTACACACGGATGAGATGAATACAAAGAACCCACAGCATCCCTGAGATCCCTGAGTCTCAATAGTGCGGTGTATGGGAAACACCGCTGGCGCCCACCTACCAGGTAAAAGTGCATCGTAATCATCTCATGTCTCATCCGACGGCATCAATATCAAGAATTTATAGTTCCTTATGCATCTTCTCTACAATGTTGAACTCTTGGCAAAGTTACAAATTAATTTGTATCAGCTGAATTCATTTCATTACCTACCTATATTTGGTCGTACAAGTGCTGTGTTGAAACTTGTTAAAGGAAACTGAATGTTTTGTCGCCATCTCAGGTGGTCAAGGGTGGTCCGACAACCTGCAATACCAATGAGAGCAAAGTGAAAATGCCCAGGGTACCAGATAGTCATGGCCGGCTAACACACTAAAAGCATGAATTGTTAGGATTCCATGGGTGTAGCTGGCAGGCACAGGTGACAAATATACATTTTTAATCACATTTTGCAACATGCAGTGCTGTTCGGGTCATACTGCATACCAACACAGAAAGGACTTATAATGACATGAAAGAATAACACTTGCGCTAATAGTCAATTACTGGTTTTATTGGCTGTAGCCTCCATATGGTACATAGCATTCAACACAGTCTGATAAAAAGTACACAACCCTTTGACACAGGTGTCTCAAAATTTGAACATTTTTCACCTAAATTCAACTACCCGATCAGATGCCACCTCTACGCCCAGCTTGGGTGTGCAAACTGCACAGCAACGCCAGGCTACAATCACCGCTTCATGGAGTATTCTTACAAATCTGTGTGTGAATCCACATGTGTTTCTACAATTATGTGTGTTAAATGATAAATCCCAACATTATAATCAACTAGCACTTTAAGTTCTGTGATGCAGCCTTGCTATGCCAAGGTAATGACCTACACGGCAGCGGGCACCAGCATATGCTTCCGGCAGAGACACGAGCTCCTTCAATACTGACATATGCCTGCTGGCAGGTTACCCTATTTGCCGCTTAGAGTGCTGCTGTGGTGGCACTGTTTGAGCGCGGCATTTTGGACATGTGGTGCACATGGACACTGACAATAGCACCCTGGAAGTGTTGTTTCCAAGGAAATTATTAACTATATCAAAGGTGGAAGAACATTCGCTATAATCACATTGGTTGTGACTTTTGAACTACCCTATTAGAGAAGGGGCTAACTGCCAAATGTTGGGTATAAGTACTCGAGCTGGCTCACCTGAAGTCAATGGCAGCTCCTGGGTCTTCTGATACAAGTTATGTATGACACGGTGTAAAATCTATAAAATAAAATAATGACCCATCTGGTCAGAAGGAAAGGACATACATTGTGTCCGGTAGCAGATAGCTAGATGTTTGTCATTTGCTGAAAAATATGACAAAAGGTCTCACTTTCGTTGTAAACAGGCTAATGAATTTAAAAATAAATGTGTTTGTCAGCCATGCTTAAAAATAACTGTTGAAACAATAAATTAATTTAACCAAGCATTTTTGCAAAGTAACGTTTTATATTAAGGAAATAATAGTGATCTAAATGTTTTTAAGATAAACTAAGTATTCATGATTGAGAAATACCAGAAAATGGCTTATAGATTTTTGAGACAAGCGATTGTGTGAAAAATAAACTTTTACTCTGTCATATATTAATTTTTGTGAAATTGCACTTTACAATGATGATAAATAAAATCAGAGATCTTGTGAGACTTTTAAAGTTGTGTAAAGAAAACAAACATATTTTTCAACAAGGCAGTAGTATTAGAAACTATAACACAGAATGTATCAATTTGGAAGTGTCTCATTCAAATATTTTTACGACACCATATTTTTTATGCAGATTTCAAAAGAATTTATCCAGATTAACCTTTTTAATGTCTTTTGCAGGATAATGAATTTTATTGCTAGTTCAGAAAATACAGTTTTTCACAGTATAGTATTGTATAGTATTTATAAATGCAGTTTATGTACATGAAATATCACCACAGTTAAGTGGATTAAAATTAATAATTCTGCAGAACTAGTTTATGTGTTATGTGTTCTTTGCCAGTAAATTGTAAATCACAGCTCTCTTTAACAGGTTTTGAAGTTTCATTTTGTCAATAGCGGGCTGGTATTGAACCCCTTTGCCATGTCCATTGTTAAGACGTCACACCTTTTAACAAATAAAATGCTTGTAATGCTGTCAAGTATATGTTTGTGCCCCTAAGAATAATACTAAACATGAGTCCTGCACTATGTCTGCTGGCCGGGATAGCAATGGATAAAAACTGGAGTTGGCCGGTGCCGGACATGTAACACACGTGTGGTTGGCTAGGGACACCATGGACTGGACCAAAAACACTGCGTACACGAGTCTGCGAGTGGTGAGAACTCTAATGGGGACGAAGAAAACCGATTCTGGAATTAAACTCAGGCATGAACCAAAGATCAGTTATTACAAACACAAGATGTAGGTCCCCACAGAACATTACGGCTGGAAGGCAACCTCTCCAAACATCCTTCCGACCATTACACAAAATCCTTGAACCAACCACAAAACTAAATCCATGAAACATTAATACTTGTACAAAAATTTTCCAAAAATGAATCGCACTTCCCTGGTGCTAAACATAATTGAGAAAATTTCAATTATCTATGCCTTGAGGGGGCCAAAATTATGTAATGTCGCCATTTTGAGGGGTTCAAGAGTATGTGACGTTATGTAACAATCCGGTGCTGCAGTACCTATCTGTAATGTCACACTGCCACCATGCAACACGCACTCTCTCCACAGCCCCCTTGTCCTCATACACATATTGGCACTAGGGTTGTTCTCCAGGTGCTGCTGGATATTCACCAGCACTAGGCTACAGAGTAGAGGAGGTATGATGACAATTTATCAATGAAGACATAATGTAGCTACTTTTCAACACTTGAGTTTGTTAATTTAAGGACTTTATTAATTTATAATTAACAAACACATATTATGTATGTGTGTATATACTGTCACAGACTGATTGGACACAAAACCGTAACATTATGTTTATTATATGTATTTGAGCTACACATATATTTTGGACAGAAATATTTAATTAATTTCACGTATTATTTCGATGTTAGTATAATTTCTTGCACATGTTTATTATATTTTATGTTAACACTTTCATTTCCCTAATTTTTCGATGTAGAAGAACCACCAGTTCATTACTCTATGGTAATTTTTACACGTTCTGAGTTCTACGCATGGTTATGTCACTATTTTCTGTTTTGTGTTAGCAAGTTTGATTTTATTTTCAGTAATTGCTTCATAATTTTAAATCTAAATTATTTATTTGTTTTGTGATTTAAAGACGTAATATTTTAGGACTTTATTTTATTTTGTGAAGGTAAAGCCAGAAGCGAGCCATTATTGACTGTTGGTTGATGCGGAAGCCGGAAGAAAGGGCTTTTAGGAAAGACATTTAACATGTAAGGTGCCAACATTTTCATTGGAATTTAATTTTTTAAATTCCAACGCCATCATAAATTTAGTTGATAAATTATTCTCCCAGAGGTTAAGTTTTAAGTTGTTGCTGCAGTTATATTTAAGAAGAGGCTTTAGGCTGAATTATAGTTATATATTTTGAGCGTTAAATCTACGAGGCGAAAAGGACGCCGAGACAATGCATGCGCCATGCAAGGTGATAGTGCCAAAGGACCTCAGGTGATGCCAAGGCAAATTAATGTATGGAAAGCCTAATTACATGAACTGTTTTGCAAGTATTCAATTCTAAGGAACCTGAACTTATTTTCAGAAAGATTTTTTTATTTTGATTTTCAATGAATTGACTGTGAGTTCTATATGTATGTTAAACCAGTAGTCCCAAACGATCGCACATAAGCTAGCATAGACAGAGCAATATGTAATGAGGAGCTAAAGACTTGTTTTGAACTTTCAATATAAATACCTACTAACTTTATTTGGTGAACTATTGGATTTGAGATAATTAGTGATGTACTGAACTTTTATTACTTAATGAACTATTAGTGAATGTGATCTAAGAAACTTAAGAAATTAAGTAAGAGCTTACCAAAACTTTCTGGAAAGTCAAATACAGAGGAGGCTACTTCCGGTGGAACCTATTTAGTTATTTTGAACTGAACTTCCAAGTAAAAAGTTTATATTTTTTTAATAGCAGCTCTAACGTTTAACAGCATTTTTCAGTCTTTTATTTTAATTTAATTTTTAATTCTGATTTATCCCTATTCTTACTTGGATGGTGGTATGTCATTTAATGTTAATAATCATAAAGTATAATTTAATTTAAGTAAAGAGATTTCTGACACACACATTTGATTTTGCACCTCGTTGAATTATTCACATATTTGAGTCTGAGTTTATTTATTACCCTTTTCATTAATAAATTAATTATCAAGGTTATACATGTTTTATTTAAATGAAGTACTGTGAATGGCAGAATATGTTTTCTATTGCATTAGGGTTTACAGCATCGCCGGACAGCTTCTGATTTCAGCGTGGTAAGGCCAAGGTCAACATCACAAAAATAAGGTGCCCAAAAATCTATTGTATCATTATAATTATTATTTTTCCCAATTCACACCAAATAGATTCATATATACACTATTACAGACATTTAACATGGAGGCTTAAATATTTCAGAGTGGTGCTCTACAGAGACACTATTACATAAGAGTAGCACCCATGCGTGGTGCTTAAGTAACTTCTAAGTTAACTATAAGAATTCCTCTAAGATACTCTTATTACCATAGTATACAAGTATGTATGTGTGTATATACATACATATAATGTAATCACATACACACAGTCATATTACATTAATATGACCACCTGCTAGAAGTGTAATCTGCAGCGTGTAGCTCATGCTGTATGGCCCATGACGTGGGCTGGTGAAGTGGGTATATAATGCGACTGACAGGCTGCCTGTACACAGTGCACTTCATGCTGTCATGGGCAAGGGAAGCAATTTAACAGAGTTGCAAAAAGGGATGATCATTGGCTTTCGGTCCGGGGGGGGGGGGGGGGGGGGGGGCAGCATTTCAGAAATAGCTATGTTTGTGATCTGTCATGTGCCTATGGGGAAAAAGTGTATCGTGAGTGGATAAATGGCACCGTTGGGAATAACTATCATGGAAACAGCAGAGCTCCACGAGCCATTGACGACCGAGGTGAACGTTGATGACGACGGTGCATGAAGGCCAATAGACACACTATAGTGGAACACCTCGCCATCCAAATGAACAAGGGGGCATCCAGACACAGTTCAGCAAACCCTTCTGCAAATGGGGCTCCAGATTAGACAGAGGGTGACTGCTCCCATGCTAACACAGGGGCACTGACAAAAATTACTGGGATTTGTTCAACAGTATGGCAACTGGACAACTGCTGATTGGTGAGGTGTAGCCGCCTCCAATGAGTCAGAGTTTCAGCTGCATATAACGGATGGACATCAGCATGTCCAGTGAGAAACATCTGAGAACCGATATCCTGCATCCATTGCTGGACGAACACAAGGCGGCGGGGGCAGTGTTATTGTCTGGGGAATGTACTCATGGTATTCTCTAGGTCCCATCATCCATGTGAAAGGTCCTCTTGATCAATGTGGTTATGAATCCATCCTCGGTGATCATGATAGAAGTGTCAGCACATGGCTGTAAGAGCATGATCACGACTTCAAAGTTCTTCCCTGGTTTAGAAAAAAAGACATGATCTCAATCCAATTGAAGACCTATGGGACCACCTTCATTGTCGTGTTCGCTGTCTCTCTCCTTCGCAACGCACCCTTCCACAGTTGTGGGATGAACTGCTGACAGCATGGCTCCAAATACTCGTGGAGACCTATCAGCACCTAACTGAGTCACTGCCAGCTCATCTAGCTGCTGTCCGTGCAGCGAAGGGCGGTTACTCTGGATACTAGCAGGTGGTCATAATAATGTGATTCATGTGTGTGTGCCTGTGTGTGTGTGGGCATGTGAGAGTTTGTGTGTGTATGCATGGACACATACACAAAATTTTAAAAGTTGATTAAAAAGTTGAAGTTTCAATTCCTGACCTGATGATATTTGTGCAATTATTATTGTTCCTAGTGATGGTGTTAAGACAGTAGTAGTGATGGTTAATAATTTTGTTTATAAAAACAATGATGACTTGATTCTACAAAATTGTGGCTGCCACAAACATTAAAATAATAAGAAATATATTTAGTTACAAGCTTTAAATAATGCTGAAAATTAAAAGAATGATTTCTTCTAACCATAATGAAGAAATAATTTTATTGGTGTAATGTGAAATAACTTTGTTAGTCTTATTAAATGTGACTTTGAGATAATCAACTTTAGCTAAGAAAGATAAAAAAATTTTTTTTTTGCTTAAATTTATTCAAAATCTCCAAAACAATTGGTAAGAAACAATACAAAAAAAAATGAATAAATTTAGATAAGTTGATTCTAATTTAAAATAGATTTATTATAATTTTATTGGTTGTGGTATCGGCTGTATAAATTTGAAAAATATGATTTTAAAATGATGAAATAAAGAGTTTAGCTTTATATAAAAATATACACGAAACTTAATAGAATGCCATGTGTTTGCATCCATGTTCATTTTTCGGAAAAAATTCTATAAACTCACGTTTAAGTGAAAAATGAAAAAGAGATGAAACATGCTGCGCTGTGAGAATGTACGCTCTATGGACGACGTCGCCCCATCTACGAGCACATACACTCAGGGGAGAAATATATAAGCGGCAAACCAAATTTAATGTATCGAGCTGAGAAAGCCCACAAGCCTGGGTAGCCCATTACGTCATTATCAATTACGGGCGTAATAACAATCCCCATTGCCCGCCCTGTTTTATGCACGAAAAAGGCACCCCGCAACATAAATATTATTAGAATTCTACTACTCGTCACTTAGCCCTGGAAGAAGTTCCTTCAACCTCGAGAGATGGAGCACGCCCATGGTATTGCGACGTCATGAATCTCAGGAACAGGGCGTTTAATTTATTGTCGCCCCCACGTGGGGCGATAAGAAATACGCAGTGCTCCTGCACTCTTGATAACCCTCCCTGATGGGAAAGGTTACGCTACATCCCCCGCACCCCGAAGAATTGCAGATATGAGAAAAATCAGTATAAATAGATGTCCAGCATCCAGCACCGGCAGAAGCGCCGGGATCGTCGGCCAAAGAGGACGCGAGCCTTCCCTAGTCTGCAAAAGACTATTACTACCTTGAGTCTGTCCAAGACTCTTACCTTGAGTATGTTTAAAGACTCTTCATACCCTGGAGTCTACTTAAGACTCGCCAATGCCTTAGTCTGCCCAAGACTCTCCTGTCTAGTCCAACGAAGGACTCTCTCATTCCTACCTCGAGTCTGCCCAAAGACTCTCCTAAAGGCTCTCCTAAAGGCTCCCGACAGTCTGCAAAGGACTCTCTCTCCTCTCTGCAATACGGAGCACTCCACTTAAGACCAGCTTAAGAGATGGCTACGCCATCAACAGATATACCTCTCCTTAACCCCAGTATTCCTTACCACAGTCAACTTCCTGTGACCCCGTGGTAATGAGCCAGCACGTTGTAAAGTACCTAACTGATTAACTGCCAATTATTGAGCATACTGTAAGTTGCATTGCTATCTCTTTTGCTAGCCACTGTAAAAATTGCATTGCTATTAATTTTTACCAGAAATTGTTATTTCTTTATTCTCAGGCTTGCCTTCGTCTGAATCTATCCCGTTCACATACTTTGTGTAGTCTTTAAAGTGTTTAGCCAGGTAGTTTAATTAAATATCCTTTTGTATTTTCTGGAATAGCCAGGACTCTCCAGAGCAAACAACGTAATAAATATAACATCAGATCAAATTGTTTGTGTTCCGTCATTCATAAATAGTTACCCTGTATTCCCCACAACTTGGTATTGTGTGTTAGTGTGTACTACCAGTGGTCCAATGTACAATAGAAGGGTACGTATTCAAAGTAGACAGCGCCGCAGGGAACGGTGTGCATTTGTACTAGCCAACAACACTGTATCTCAGGTAAGCCCGACGTCCAAGGACGAACCCCGCCCAGAGTGCCAAGACCTCATTCCAAGACCTATCTCCCCCTTGATACCACTTGAGATCACTTCCCCACTCGATCACCTTCTCAGTGCTCACTGGTCCAGATACCCCACTAGTGAATACGAGAACCAGATTAAACAATTAGACCAGACAGATTGTACTACTCACTGGGACATCCCCACTAAGCAGACACCCAAGACGACTAGCACGGTTAAACTCATGTTGGGTAGATTGATCCGGGTTTCACACCTGGAAGATACCGAACTCCTGAATTTTTGTACAATCGCGCTAGCATCTGGAAAGTTTGTACGGGTTGGACTCCCGGCCCAGCCAGATGTCAAACCCCGAGCCACACCCACTTCGTCCCAACACGATAACCCACTCACCCTATCAAGATCTCCTATGCCAGAATGCACACCCCCACCTCCACGATCAATTAATCATAACCCGATTTCATCCACCCGGGATTGCTGGCATTCTGCATATTGATGACCCTTACAGTGAGGAGAATAGAGATACCCAGACGGGCAGTCATCTCCATTCACCTCACTCTAGGGCTTGACTCCCCTCAAACCCGAAGGAAACGTACCTACAAATGGCCTAATACAGTTCACAACCCCCTCACACCTCACCTGCCTTTTAAAACTAGTATTATTCGCCAGGGTAGGCCCAGCTAGGCTCTGAGGGCAGTCAACATTCAATCCCCTACCATCTAAGGTTGCAACACCAGGTAGCACGCATCAGTAGATATAAATCTTTTAATATTTTCAAGCCCTAACACCAAACATCTTGAAAAAGGATAATAAATAAAACTTAAAATATAATTTACAATTGTGTATATGAAAGAGAGTTTCTAATGTTAGCACTATCAATAAAGCACTAATTTTAATAAACTAGTAGTGTTTAATATTTTGTTTTAGGGTACGAAAATTTAAAAATAAGTCTACATTAAATTTTAACTCACTATAATGTTTCATAAAAAATTAATAATATACTCAATACATTTAAAGGCATCCTGTTAAAAAAGAACCTTAAAAATTAACTAGCTAATCAAATTCTAGACAAATATAAGCTGATCAGTTTCTATATTTTCAAAATAATTAATTTTTTGTTCAAAGCAAAATAAAACTTTTGTGTGTTATGTAAATTTGGATATTTAAAAGGAAATACAAATTCCCTTTCAAAAGTTCATTTTTAAAAAATACAGCATTGAATTAAATATATTTCATGAATACCACAGCCAATTTGAAATATAAAAAATATTTTAATTAATTAACAAACTTGATTTGGCATGGTCTTAAAGATGAAAACTTATTTTTCCATCAACACAAAAACTGAGAAAAATGTAATAAACTGACATTTATGCTAACATTATAAGATTAACCAAAAATGCATTTAAAGTTGTGCAAATACACACAAATTTACATTTAATTAATAATAGAAAACATCATGATATAATATTTTTAAAACTCAACTATCATAGGCCTACATACCAAAAACAATATAACTTCATTTCGTGCAAATAAATCTAATGTTAATAATTATGAATTAGGGAATTCATTTTTACATGGAAAAATCTCACTTAAATACATTATAATGGAGATGAAAATAGGTACACCAATAATAAAGATACTACTGATAAAAATAAAAATATTGGTTCATCAATTCATCGATTGGTCCTTCATTATTTTTACATTGCATTTGAGTGATCCAAATTCAATTATGTATCAAATCCATATTTACAATACACTTTACCAACATTTACCGACCTTGTATAGCAGACTGCAAAATATATGGATATTGATAAATTTATGAAAATTATATATATATACACACACATACATACATACATATACATACACACACATATTTATTAATATGAAGTACACTTCTTTTATAATAAGTAGAAAACAAAAAAAAATTATTTTTATAAATTGCCTTTTGCTCAATTGGATAAACATAATTAAAAAATTGCAATTTTGGTAGTTAAGAAATAAATTTCCTGTATTAAAAATTTATATAAAAAAATACCAATCTTTATTAGATATATGTGTTTTATTTAATTATTTTTAATACCTGTACTTTTAAAGAACATAATGAATTTACAAACTAAATAAATACAGCTGATAACTTTTTCTTTATTTTGAATAAAACTACAAATATGAACTGATACAAAATCAATAATAAAATTACACATAACTTATTTTAAAGATTTTGAAAATTAAAATCTATAAATTAAATTCAACAACAGGTTATTATAATATATTACACTTAATAATGCAATGTGCAGATAAGATGATATTTGCTTATATGTAGTTACAATGCTTTATATTCCAACAGTAAAAAGAAAAAGTCTGGCATGTAAGGTATGATGTCAAAACAGGGAAATGGTCGAGTTGGGCCACCTGCACACTATCATAGAGTATGTTGCAAAATTGCATGTCAATTCTTCGAGGAAACATTCCTCGCATCTGGAGGATGAAAAAATATTTTATGAACATAGGTCCGCAAATGCTTTGTTTCTTTACTACAACCCGTAATACATATCGTACAGTGTATGGCTTATAGGCTGGATCATGTTACTGTGGAATGCCAGTGCAGCATTTGTTTGCATGATACATGGGACCTCACACTATGAAACTACACCTAGAATTGTAGGAACTGCACAAGAATTAGTTATCCATGTGTGAAAGCTTATCATTAGCACTAAAGGAAATGTTCAAAATACCCTCCATCAGCACAAACACATGCATCAACCCACCATTGCATGGACTGCCGGATTCGTTGAAGAATCCCTAGAGTATTCCTGATTGATTCGCAGCCTGCCACAATACGGTTACGAAGGGTGTCCAGATTGTCTGCTCAGGTTGCATATGCAAGTGCCTTTAAATGTCTCCACAAAGTATAATGGATTCAAATCAGGGCACCTCTGGGGCTCATATAAGGCTGCCAATAACAGCTGTGATGATATTCCACAATAAGATGATCCAGCCCACGGGCCATACACTCTATAATATATTTTACGAGCTGTAGTAAAGAAACCAAGCGTTTGCAGACCTATGTTCATTTAACCTTTTTTCATCCTCCAGATGTGAGGAGTTTCCTAAAGTATTGATACACAATTTTGCAACATCCTGTATAGTGTTTCAGTGTGCCACACTGATTATTTGTTAGTGCTGCATTTACAATCATCTTCGTCATTTGAGGTTCCCTGTTCATGTCACAAAGAAGAAATTTGAATAAAAAAATTCTGAACCAATGCTCCACTACGTTAAAGTTTATAACATAATTTGGATAAAACATGAAAACAACAGCTATTTTCCAAATGGCAACAGAGCTTTGAAATGTTTAAAGTGTGAGACTGATGCAGGATCAGACAAATTTGTCAAATTTCCCAAGCTTCACAATCATCACATTTAATTACTTAACGACTGCTCTCAAATAGTAAATTCACAACATTTCAGCTATTTTTCTTATTATATTGGTTTGGCCAAAAACGTTATTTGAATTTAAACTGGGTAGGTTTTATGTGGAAATGTATTAACAGAATAGTAGCAAATCTCCCCAAATACTCGTATTTGTGAAAAATGCAACACAACGAAGGAAACATAATAATAATAATAGAAAATTTATTACATTAATTCAGCCTACTGATGGTATTACAAACAAATTTTCAGAGCTATGCAACATTACTTGCAAAAAATCACTATGTTGCAAAGACTTCACATGCTGCAATACGAGAGACTATATAACGTGGCATTAAATCAAACGTAACTTGGATGTTTCCTAGAGAATCATCTGTCGGGATGCTGTTATTCGAATCCACAGTTCATCAGTATTGGCTGCTGGATGAGAATTACCTGCATTGCTAAGTGACCATATCCCAGACATGTTCAACAGGTGACATCGGGCAAACATGCAGGCTGTGGAAGAAGCAGTGTGATACGGCTCCCGGAGTGTGCTAAAGCAAGTGTACAACTTCAGCCTCCACAGCCTTATGCAATAGCTGTAGTTGAGAGTACCCACAAATTTGTAACAGCCAAGATCGCCTACAATACCAAAACGCTCCCCGAACAATTAGGCCCATAATTTGTGCAATATGACGTTGGATAATGCATTTTGGAAGATGGTGCTCGCCCTAATAGAGCTAAATGTGTTTGCGATCATCATAGTAATCCAAGTTGAAGCAGAAATCATCTGAAAACACAACATGTTGCCACTGTGAATACCAGTGGGTGTATAGATCAACCCATTGTAGCCTGAGGTATTGATGGTTCAGACTGAAGGAAATATTTTACAAAAGAACGCATGCAGTTCTCTGTGAAGCACCAAACTGTGGAAGCAGACAATGCCAAACCTGTTTCAGTGTTCCAACATTCTACTATACCCAAGACAAAACTGACAGCCTGTCACTGTCATGCTGATAACGAGTCCACTGTCATGGCGTTATGCCCTATATGAACAGTAATTTCATAGTATGAAAACCCTCCTCCATGCAAACTGACCATTTGACCACATTAAAATTCTGTAATGCATTTGAAAGGTGCTCTTTCACACTGATGTGGTATACGACCCCAATCCTCATTTATAAACTTTTAAACTTCACTGCTTCTAGGCAGCTGCAATCATATTCAATTTCAAATAATTTGCGTATCATACATACACTGTGTTCCATTTCCGGCGAGTTTCATTTTGCTTGCATATTCCCATCATAGTATTGCATTTTGCTTGCATATTCCCATCATAGTATTGCATTTTGCTTGCATATTCCCATCATAGTATTGCATTTTGCTTGCATATTCCCATCATAGTATTGCATTTTGCTTGCATATTCCCATCATAGTATTGCATTTTGCTTGCATATTCCCATCATAGTATTGCATTTTGCTTGCATATTCCCATCATAGTATTGCATTTTGCTTGCATATTCCCATCATAGTATTGCATTTTGCTTGCATATTCCCATCATAGTATTGCATTTTGCTTGCATATTCCCATCATAGTATTGCATTTTGCTTGCATATTCCCATCATAGTATTGCATTTTGCTTGCATATTCCCATCATAGTATTGCATTTTGCTTGCATATTCCCATCATAGTATTGCATTTTTTTTTAAATATGAGTGTATGTCTACAAAGAAACATACAACGGGAACACCACACCAAAACAATATTACAAAAGTGAATTTAATGTTTTTGTTACAAAGAAAACAAAAGTGTTTCATTTCTATGTTTTAAAACAGACTGTGTAGGCCTATATAAATTTATACTTATTATTTTTCTTTTATTAATTTCGACATTTCAAATCAAATATGCTGATTGTATTTTGTTGTGAAAGGTAAAATGTAATGTTATTTGCTATTAAGGTGTATGAAATAACATTACGACATTATACTTGTAATATTAATAATTGTCACTCATCTGATGATTTATTTACAGACATTAATCAAAATAGGTCTGGAACAGTTTCTGTATTCAACAAAGCACAGGCTGGAATTACTTTCCGTACATTTTCTCCCCGAGTGATTTAACCATTCACCCAACAATCTGCTTGTAAGCAGCATACCTCCACATAGAATTAGACATCTTCAACTTGAACTTGAACTTAACACTGTCATATTGAGTATATTGTATCATGTTGTGTCTGATTGTGGGAAAGGATGTGATCTTACCTAGACTGCCTCTGTATAATTGCCCGGTGCAGTCCTGGGCCGGTAGGGGAACAAGTTTATTACCATTATCACCCTCTAGAAACTAGCATTTGGCACGTACACCATTTATGTACGTACGTCAAAATAAGGCAGACAATTGAAAACTCTAGTAAACACATATGTAAGACCCTGGGTAAGAAATAGGTTAACTTGACACTACAGTAGAGAATACGACAAAACAGATACACCCTTTGAATGAATTTCATTTATTTTACTTTTCATTTCCTTTTGTAATGTGATTGTTTACATCAGAAATAATTAAAAACCCTGATGGCAATATAAGAAAAGTTATAAAGATATCACACTATCCTAACAACGCTAAAAGTGGTCATGCCTAGTCTACTTGAACCAGTTTACGGTTACGTGACATATCTTGCCAGAGTCTGAATATACAGGTTTCAAAATTAAATTAATTAAACTATTCTCTATAGTAAATATTATGTTAAAACAAATTGTGTTCTCACTAAACAGTCTAGCTCTGGTAGAAACTACTCTTATCACAGGTTTTGCAGTGGGCGTATGTGTGCTGGAAATTGACGTACTTATAAAAGTCAAGATGGCATCGCTTGTGTACTAATGCTAATGGACATCGAGCTGAATCAAACTGTAAATAGAATTAGGTCCAGATGAAAATATCAGATCTTTTTGTAGGACTTTATCTTTTAATCAACAAGCGTATTGAAGGTATGATGCTCTTGCAGGATTTGGCATAGCAGGATTAAGGTAGAGATACATGAAGCTCCGCTCTACACATACGTAGATGACGTGTTTAAACTATCTAGCTCCTGACAAGTTAACCTCGTGAATGGGCAACCATTGACACAAGTTCCATTGCTGGTTACAAGTTTACTTAAAAGTTGGTTCAGGGACACGTCTACACACCCTAAAACTAATTTAAAATCCTACCTCTCCGTCCACTTCAGATGGGAGGTCCTGCCCTACGTGCGACGTCATCGGAGTCTGCTAGCAAAGAGAGCATTAGTCTCTGCAGGTTGATGCTAGCATAAGGGGGGCTATAGCGCTAGCCAATCAACAACCAGGATTTACACACGTGGGCCAATGGGGATCGAAACTATTCAAACCACCCACATGAACCCCTTCTAACAACCTAAATGAAGAAAAACCAAAGAATATGTGATCTCGGAACTGAGATATAATACAATAAAAAGTAGAAAAACTTACAAAATTGAGATCACACCAAAAATAAATATTAATTATATAAAAATAAATACACAATGAAAAATGAACTAGCCTATCAAAATTACACATAAATATTATTGCCACCATACATCTAAATTTTAAAAATCTTACACGTTAAGAAAAATAAAATTAATAAAAATAATTAAATAAAATTTACATAAGCAGTTGAAATCATGTGAGACATGTGTTAAAAATATCACATTAACTCTTACATGACAATATGTGTAGCATTAAGAACAGGAAAAACAATACAAGTTAATTGTATGCATTAAAACACTATTTCCATGGGTGTTACACCCAGGAGTCTGGTCCAGCCTACCGTAAAGGCTGTCAAAATTTGTGACGCCAGCTGTCACTACATAGAGAGGCACAAAGAAATAAAAAATGAAAAAAATCCAAATAAAAAGAAACCCAGATATGAATTATTTGGCTACCACTGACTTTACCCAACGCTTATAAGGAGCTGGTTTGGTTGGCTTCTTTACGGGGACGAGGTCCGGGTAACCGATACTTCCCTGTGGGTAATGACAGGTTTGCGAGATACGTGGATATTTAGTACCTTACCACCGGCCGTGCAAACTATGCGCATGACGGTCGGTTCTTGTATCAGAGTACAAGGGTGAGGCGGTGGGATAGGTTCAGAATAAATTGCTTGTGGCCCTAGTGAGTCAAAATAATCAAAACTGTGCCAGGGTCAGTCTATACCAAGTAGGGAACCCCAGCAGGAACTACAATCCTCACCTATGGGCAGTTGTTCGTTAAGTAGCTTTTCCTCAGGTCTGAGTAGAGGTTCAATATCAGGAGGGGTCTGATTTATTTCACTTGGAGTACCTGAATTTACACTTTTAGGTAGCGCCTCTAATTCTCTTTGAAGTACCCGTCGAGCTAACCTGCGAGTTTGAATAGTTTTTACCTCTGTTCTTGTGCAGAATTTCTTAGAATGTGCAACATACAGGATCGTACTCTCCTGGAAAACCAAGTGTACGATCAAGCCCTCCTGAGTGCAGTCTTACTGCAGACTGGGACTGAGGTAATGAGTGTTAGAGATTCTGGAAAACTGAGAGTGAATCACACTGGAGGTGCGGGCGCCCCGGACAATACTTGGATATTCTTAAGTCTTATGCAAAAATGTTTGGACCATCGGTTCCTATCAGTGATCAGTCGCTTGCTAAAAGAGCCAACTGAAACACATATGAAATTTATGTAATGATGTTTCTATGGTAAATGAGCAACAAGGGATTTCAAACTTTACACAATAACGTATTTTATTCATACGTTGGAAAGTACACTGGGATGCGTGGCTCTTTACAAACAATTAAAAAATGAAGTTAAGCTTAAGACATGTCAAGACGAACCTGCTTAAACATAAATGCAAAAAGAGAATTAATTAATTTGAACATGTACTTGTTTCTAATTGACGGTAAGGGGGGGTCCATAAGGGACGTAGGCATGTCCTGCTACCACGGAGGCTGAAGGAGTTAGCTTGTGGGTAAAGGAACAGGTGGGGACATCGAGATAACTCTGGCTGGCAATGGCGCAATCGGCTGTGGATGGTGTTGGCGGCTTCTGCTGACAAGGAAAGCCTAGTGAGTGTGCACAGCCACTGTTATGATCTTATCAGCAAATCTTCCACAAACTGCGAGGTCAGGATGACAGACACTTCCCTTGCTGGTGCCCACAGCTTTATCCAAGCTAGAGGGCCGATGACTGTCGGCTCTATGCCCTCAGCCTTTGCAGCCTGCCGGGCCGACCAACTGTCCTGAGCTGCGGTTTGGCACATCCTTATATACGAAAATGTTTCGCTTGTAGATTGTCAGAGGGGTGCGGGGATGGCCAGCCTTGTCTCACAAGGGTAGTTTAAATTAGGGTTGTGGGCAGTGCCACCATTTCTTATCTCCTCGTCAGGAGGCTGTTGACATCTATCGCCTCTCCGTGAAGCTCTGACAGCAGTGACGACCTTGTGTGAAGAGTGCTGCCCTCCTGCAGCATCCCTTCAAACTAGCTTCTCTGGATAGGGCGTGCCAGTGGCTCATTGGATAATTCAATTTCTCACGAGGTAAACGGCTACAGCATGACGACTTTTGAGTGAGCAGTAAAATTTCAATTAAATCACCATGTGTCTGTACCGTATTTTATTGCATATAGGTCGCACCCTCATTTTCCAGGGGTATTTAAAAAAATATTTATTGATCATAGATTACACTCATCTTTGTGATTATGGATTTTTTAGAAGTAGAATTACTACATTTGATAAAAATATTAATGAATTTAAGCACATTATGGAATTTTTAAGACATGATAGGACAATAGAGCATTTGCTACTATACTATCTCTTTTCCATTAATGTAGCATAGGGTCTTTTATTGTTAGGGCAATGTGCTCAGGTTTGGTTTTACATTGCCCTAAATCATCCCCTAAAGGTGCTAGAAAAATGGTAAATAGTGAAATACCTATGTGAACATTCCCAGTTACCATCAAAATGAAACAAGTCATTTTAAAACACTGTTGAGTGATATAAAGAGGCTAGAAGTATACAAACACTTATTAGTGCAAGAACGTAAGCGTGCTAATAAACTGTTTTACGCCACACATTCTGTACATGAAAGTGAATTTGGTACATGGAATAAACTCACTAAAAATTTATAAATTAACACAATAAAAACTTTGAGATCTAGCAATAAAAACTGAGTTCTAACACAGAAGAGTGAGGCAGACGGCACCGAGATTCTACAAACCGCAGTGGGAGTTGAACCTAGGCCTATTTAAAATAGCGAGGTCGATGGTTACAATGGGCTGACCACCTTTCTAGATAACTTCTGGCAGAAGCGGGGGTGGATACCAATTTAACCATTTTTTTTTATAAATAAAGAGCCAACACTGTATTGTTTCACAAAAGTATCAAAATTTTTTTTGTTTCAGAAGAATATTGTTGTTGAAGATGTAAAATTTTAAGTAATTAATTTTATTCTATCACAATATTAATGTTTAATTGTTTGTTGATTTTCTATGTCATGTTAACTATTCATATTGTTTGTTTCTTTCTATTGGTACAACCTGTTTTGGAATTCTAAATTTTAATACTTGACCATCGGCACTGTATATTTTTGCTAAACATAAACTTAAATTTTTAAATACTGCTAATTTTAGGTAAGCAGTTGTAAATTAACATGTAAGTTGTATTTAAACACCTTGGAGGGGGGTATATCTATAACGGTACAAGCATTTTAAAGATAGTTTGTTTATGTTTATATGGATAAATACTCATTTAAATTTTGAAAGTATTATAAAGCCCCTAAACTAAGATTTATTGTGTGTTGATATCACCTCAAAAACTAAATTTATTTATTTTATTTACAATATCACACTGATTGACAGTTTGATTCATTTTCTTTATTTTTACATTTTAGCTGGTTATGCCTTGGCTATGAACAGAGCTTGCTTCAAGACCAAAGTGATGGTTTCCCTAGGGAGGCAGCAGTGGATTTTGAACTGACCTGGGCTATTTCCCCTCTCTTCTACCAACTGTTATTTTCGCTCAACACTGAAGCTTCCTCATATATTTTTTAAGTGTTCATTTACTTTCATATTCTCCTTGCACACTGCAAGTATGTTATCACTATAGCTTAGCCATTGAGAAATTAACATTTTAAGACTGTTTAATCAAGGTAGAGGTCTCAGGAAATAACTATCTTGGATTTTATCCATTTTGTTTGTGTTCCTGTGTGAAGCCCGGACACACTATCTTTTGCAGCCATGTAGAGTAGTCCTGCATAAAATTTGGTAAAGCAAATTTTGATCAAATCTTGGGATAACTGCCCATCCTAAAGCTATGGAGATGTTAGAGAGGTGCTGCAGTAGTACATATGTGTGGGTATGTTAAAAGAGGGGACCCAATACTCTAGATATTAGGATTTTTAATGCTTTTATATAGAATGTGCAGAACTAACCTAACCATGAGTAGAGTATATCACACAGCAATGTCAGTGAACAGACTTAAATGAGCTCAATGAACTTAGAATTTGTTTTATTTGAAACCTGTTAAGGGCATGACTTTCCTTTGGGTATTACCAGAAGCTAGCAGATTTCTCTCATGCATCTAGCCAAGCATAAACTTTTACCAAGCTTAAGTTAACAAAATTTTACCAGTGCAAGTTAAAAGATTAATATCACTTCCATGTAGTTTCCATTATCTGATATGTTTTAGTGAGGTGATTTAGTAAATTTGCCAACAAAGTTAATTTAACTATTATTCTTTTGACGACAGCATTTATTTGGTATTGAAACTTCTGATTTTTCAATTGAAAAGAATAATACATTTCTAGATTAAATTTCACCCACACTATCACTACTTTCTTCAATTCAATAAAAATTTGCTTATTCGTAAATGAGTCAAGTGTATTTTGTGTAGTTTGAGAGTAGATAGTTATGTTTTTCAAATGTATTCTGTCCAAACAAATTGTATGAAAATGGTTTAGTCTTAGTAATATTTTCTTACATGTGTATTTGCAGTGATTTGATCTTTTTAAAGCGTATTTGAAACCTCAATAATATTCACAATTAATGTGGTTTTGCAGTTACACTAAAAAGACTCCTACCTTGATTGAATTCAGAAATTCCTACACTATAGACTATGAACATTTCCTGGTGGTGAGAGAAAAATTCTCACGTAAGTTTTGCATAAAGAAGGGTTTCCGCTTTGTCGGCGTCATTAAAGAAACCGCTAGCCAGTCAAGCAAAGAGGAATTAAGCAGCGGTACACAAGTCTGCTTTGCATCACACATATACCTAACCATACCTACAGATATTTTCTTACAGTATTATCCAACACAAATTAAAACCTTACAAACATATACTATTAACACTGCAATATGATTTAATGGAAAGAGGAGATATTAAATAAACACTTAAGGTGTAGTTATTGAAGGATGTCACCTTTATTTTTCTGTACTGTTTCAAATCAGCAAGGTTCACTACCTTCATTGATATGTTACAACAGCAACTACTATACACAAGCATTTGTCAGAACAAAATTAAGTTACACTACGGGATCAGCGAGTAAAAGCAACACATCACTCTTGGAAAGTGCAAATATGTCATATTCATTCGCCTTAAAATAAATTTCTTTGTTGTCTGTTGCCTTCAGCCCCATCAACCTAAAATCATTTTGAGACAATAATTCTTGCTTTATGCACATATACAGAAACATGCAATTCTTTTCTGAGAGTACTTAACACAGCACAAATTTTCCTTGGCATAACGTGGTGGTTTCAACCTTAGAATCAATGCTCTGTTGTGCAGTTGTCGCTGGAAGGATTTTCATCATCTCCTAGTAATGCAGTGTTGGCATTCTTAATAATGTCACAATCATTTGGTGGAAATGCTTCTTTTAAAGCAGTAATTCAGAATGTTGTTTCTTAGCATTATAACTGTCTCGGGAAAGAGATTCCATTTGTGTGTAAAGCTACGATGTAACTGCTTCACTATCTGCAGATATTTCTTGCTCCACAACTCGTCCATTTTCCGTCCCCCAATTACAATAGTAAATATCTACATTTACCATGTATATAAAGCTGATATCAGGGCAGGAATTTGTAAAAATAATAACTGAACTGAAAAATAAAAAACCTGTATGCTTAGATGAGGTTCCAATCATTCTAAATAAAGTTTGTGTTGATTTCATTAAGAAGCCATTTACTCATATTTTTTGAGAGTGTCTTGCAGAAGGCATTTTTCCAGATAGGTTGAAAAGTGCTAAAATGATTCAACTATTAAAAAGTTAGCAGAAGCAAATGGCAAACAATTTTTAAAATACAAAAGAAAATTATAAGGATAATAGTAGGGTTGAAAATAGTAGATTCATGTAGACTAAATTTTCCTAACTTAAACATGCTGTCTGCAGTGTGTGCCGTTGGACGATTAATAAGGGAAAAAATTAAGTAGTAGGTCCACTTCAAAAGAAAAAACTCAGCCCTCAGAAATAGTAAATAAACATGTAAGAACTGTAACTGGGTATTCAGAAAACAATAAAAAAAAATACTCGAAAGCAGCAGGTAAACATCACACAATGGATACACACTAAATTTGGAAACAAAGTTAAATAATAATATTAAATAAAATTTAAGAAATTGTTAAAAATCAGTTAAAATTATTTATTACTTTGATTTGGCTCTGTAATCTTCCACTGTGACAAACAATTTACCATGTATGGGTCATCAAAATGAGTACCCAAGGCACGAATGGGCTGGCCAGGAACCAGAGCAAAGAGCTTGAAACAAAAAAAAATGTACCAAGGCACTCAAAAAAGCTGGTCATGAGGCACGGAAGTCACTGTTGCTTCAAAAAAATTACCTCAGAGGGCCAGAGGAAGAAAGTGGGAAGCAAATCTGGTACTAATATCTCCAACTGCTACTCCAGATGGACGGCAATGACTCACACAAAGTGCACAAAAACTGTAAGTCACTAGTCTAATTGGTAAAAAAAAAATTAGCAACCAGATGCAAAAATTATACTAAATTATATTAATAAAAGTTGAGTGCACCAAGGAGTGCAGAAGACATAGAAACAGTGTAAAAGTAATAAAAGTATTCATGAAAATATGTAATATACCAATGATGAAATGTAAACATTGGCTAGCAATACAAAACATCCTTTGCCTGAAATGAATGCCATTAGGCCTACGAAAGACTGGTAAATGAATTAATTAAATTTACATATTTATACAAGAAATTGTTAATATCAAACACAAGCAGAAAAATATTCAACATTCAAAGATGCTCGCAAGTAATTACCAGGCAAGAATGAAAAAATGTGTAAGTTATCATTTTATTATGAAACCAAAGCGAAATTGGGCAAGGAATATTGCGCGACTCACAATACGCACTTATAATATTATGAAAAGGCAATAGTAAACTTATTTAATCAAAATGGATAACTTTTAAACACATTAAAAGTGTACGATGCAAAATGTAAACAAACTAATGTGCCATTTAGACAAGTGAGATTGGTATCCCTGAAAATACTAGCGCAGTAGCGCGACGCCATGTTGTGAGGCAGAAAAGTCATTAAAAATTACATGATTGTAAACACAACCACCTAAATGTGATATTACACAATAATATTAGTGTTTAGAAACCACTGAGAGAACAAAATTACTTACAATAATAGATAGTTGATGTGGCATAAACATTACATACACCAAAATTCATAATAAACACGAACGAGAAAAAAAAGTCGGGGCAAACAAATTGGGAAAGTAGGTCACTCGGACACTGAACACACAAAGCAAGAAAGGCTGTTAAACGTAAAAAATTGCGCAATAACACAAAAATTTAAGACTTAGGAAAAAATAATGAACTCTAATAAAACATGATACATTTTTTTTACGTGTTAGGGAGCTTAAAAATATTATAAATAAGAAAAGTAACGTGAAATTGATAATTGAAACTCTTAATTGAATGACAAAAAGGTTATAAAAACCTAAAGCACGCAATCTGCTACCAGTTATACCATTGGTAGCATCTTGTAGAAAGAAAAACCATGCAATATGCTACCAGTTGTGCTGATGTACGATAATGGGGGGGGGGGGGAATAAGTAGTAGGTCCAGACCCCAGAAATAGAATCACCACATAACATTGCATAAAAGTGGCTACAGAAGCATAATAGAGGGACTAAGAAATAACATATACATATGTTAATAGATGAGGCATAAGAAACATATTAGTCATACATGCTGGGAATTGTACATGGCACAAAAGGATGAAAATTTCCTATAAAAGAGACAAGACTTAATACTTGCTTGTCAAATGGTAAACAATCTTAGGTCCAGAGGTAAATCAACTTGATTATGAGTAGAAACACGTTAATTGTAGTAGTGTTCTATATATCTCCTTTTTTGTATGTTTATTGAATGTAATTCTTTGTCAAATATTATATCAATCGTAAAGAAAAAGTATTATCTTTATACAGTAATTAAATGTTTACGACATACCACCAAGTTTGGCCGTTTGTCATAATATCTTAAATGTTACATGAAAATATAAAAGATAATATCACGTGATCATAGTCTTGGAGTATAACATTTAAATTACCTTTTACTAATGACTGGGGCAAGATATATGAGAATGATTATTTAAAGTATAAACAAACTTAAACCTAGGATGCATCCTTACATACTAAAATGAAATTAGTATTACTACATATGATTCCTTCAAACAGAACAAATATACCTTAAGTAACAATGTAGCATATGTAAATAAAATGGCATGGTTAAAAGACTAGCAAATTATACTGGTGCTAGTGTCGATAAAAAATTTGTTTGTGGGTACAAAATAAATACAATTAATAAACCCACCAACTGATAGAATTAAATATTATGCAACATATTCATATAGATTTTGTTAAATTTTATAAAGTTCACGACTGTTTCCTTCATATTTGGAAAAAAATTATTTTGTCACAAAATTATATTTTAAGGAACAGTGAAATATGTTCAAATTATTATAATTTTTTGGTTAAAATAAATAAGTCCGCAAACACAGGTTGTAATAGATTAAAATTGATTGTCTCTTGAGAATATATTTTTGTATGAAGAAAGTTCGTTATATCAAAACTGGTCCAGTTGAAATAAAAAAGGTTAATACTGACTTAATAACTCGTGGAAAATTAAGTGTGTCCACAAGTATCGATGGAACAAGAGAAAATTGCCACATGCATCTTGACTGGTGGCCAGTAGAATTCATTCCTCAGGAAGGAATGGGAAGATCACAACATCTTGCAACAACTTGTGGAATGGAATTGAAAGCCAGGAAACACACGGAACTTGACCGATTGGGAGCACGTGCAGACGTGAAACCCTAACAATAACCACATTAATGAAACAAAATAATGAGTAAAAAAATGTAAATGGTAGCACAAGACGGGGCAAAAATCAAATAAAACTGTACTCACCAGTCGAGGGTAGAATAAATTCTGATCATGTTGTGTTGCAGTAGCTCACAGAAGAAAAATTAATAAATAAAATACACAACTCCACAAAAAAAACTACATATCTGTGGCCCCTACTCTACATGATGGTGAGTGTATCGAACACTAAAAAGGGGTTTTAAGTCTCCGAGAATACCAAAGTTACCACATGTTGATAATGCATCATGACAACAGGCCACATATGAAAGTGCCAGGAAAACCCTGGGTGAATGGACAGAGAAAAGAAGACTGCTAGTATCAGGGTTGCCACTAGATGGCATAGGTTGTACAATAGGAGGTAAAGCGCAGCTTCGATGGCCTCTGGCACGTGATAAAACAGAGTTTTTTATATCATGAACTGACTGCGTGATCACAGAAAGAAAATGCAGAATGAGCTACGGCAGAAAAAAAACATGAAAAAGGGCTATGGCCGGTGCGACAAAGGAATGCGCTACGTTTCACTGCAATTCTGGTGAAAAAGGAAAACAAGACATGAAATGCGGTTCTGGATGCCGCTAACAAGATTGAAAACGGAGCTTTGAAAGTACCAACTTGTACAGCATGGAAATTTAAATTAAAAAAAAAAAAAAAAAAAAAAAAAAGGCTTTAAATGTTAAAATATTAATAAACTCACATGAAGTAGATTGAAAAAGGAAAATTTATCTATTTATATCACTAGACAAACAAATGTTCAAAATATACAAGTTACTTGACGAAAATGAAAATGGAGACAAATAAATAGGAAATAAACTTTACTTGCTAATCAGACAACTCATATGTAGTTCAACATGAGAATAAAAGTATTATTTCCCATCATAATAAAAGTAACGAGACATATGATTTAAAAAAACTCAGCATAAACGCAATTAACTTGAATACCGACAATAATTAAAATTAATTTAACTAGTAGAGGGAGGTACAATCATAATACTCAGTAATGAATAACTGTAAAACAATTTAAAATTATGTTTTCAAAAAAGTTCAAAAGTGAGACATCAAAAATTGATAGACTCATAAACTGCAAATAATCATAGATGCATACTCAAGGAACTAAAATTATAGGGACATAGCTTAAAACTTTAATGTAATTTAAAATGCATGTAAAAAGTAGTGTCGTATTTGAGACGACACAAGAGATGGACAAAATGTGCGAACCAGGTTCGTGGGAAATATTTTAAGTCTAGGGAAATTTTTTGTGCTGGGCCAATGCCGATACCTGCCTTTCTTAATATAAGAATCAAACTGACAGACTGGCACTTAACAAGGAGGAAGAGTGGTGGGAAAAGTTACCCTGCTGAGAGATAATAATCTACAAAAAGTGAGAGTGAGATGCCATTCCCACCCCACTGTGGCCGCCTGCTGTGACAGGCGTTGTAAGAGATAACCATCTACAGCCGGAACCTGGATGTGCTCCGGGGATAAGAACCCTCGCATGTGGCAGCACCTAAACCTACGGGACGCTGCAGCGGTTCTTGCCATTCCCATGTTAAATGCAGCCAGAGTAGGTTCTAAGTTGTTAGTAGTGGGAGCATAAGGATCCTGAAATTTTCTGAAGTTCGGTTTTTGTGTATTATTAACGTAATATAAGGTAAGTTTCTTTATTGAATTATGAGTTCAATTTTGACTTGCCGGTTTAAGTATTATTTCGGGATTCAATGATTCTGAAGTTCGGTTTTTGTGTATTATTAACGTAATATAAGGTAAGTTTCTTTATTGAATTATGAGTTTCATTTTGATTTGCGGGTTTAAGTATTATTTCGGGATTTAATGATTTTGATGTTTTTTTTTCCAGATTTGGTATTAAAACGTATCGGAAGCCAATTCGTTCTTCAGGGTGTTCCCCTAGGAAAATATATAGCAATATTAAATGTTCAATTTTTTTCCTGACTTAAGATTAGAAATTTATTAGGTACAAAAGTTTTTTTTGAGTGCTGCCTTTATTCTCCAATTTTTAATAATTTATGTGAAATTAATTTACCTATTGTTTTGTATGTTTACTTAAAGAATAAAATAGTACATAGTGTAGAGCCTCCCTTTCCTGTCCTATCCTAATTGCTTAAATGTTGTTCCTGTCTAATGCCTGCTAATAAGTAGGACACACTAAGGGATGCGTAGTTGTCAGTGGTTACTCTAATAAGTTAAGAATTCTTAATATAAAAACATTTATTGAAACATTAAATCATATTTTATATAAACAATACAATCAACATTACTCTGAACAATATGCTTCAATGACTCTTAACCAAAGTGGTAATATTAGCAAGTACAAACATCTAGCAATGAGTGGAAGTTGAAGCCCTAGCTTTGCCAGAAATCAATGATCATTTACTCAAATGGATAATGGGACCTTGAGAGCTGGGATGATGCCTAACTGCCAAGCCAAACTATGCTCACCATATACTAGACTGATGCGTGGCCTCAGCTCCACCAGGCCTAGAAATCACGATGCCCTCGTCTTCACTGTTGCTCTGAAAACTTTCACAATCTCCTACTTCAGTATCACACGCCAGTCTGCGAGGGGGGGCACAGCTCTTTATAGTAGCTGGCAGTGGGTCAGTCAATGTGTGTTTTGACAACAGGAAACTCGCACAAAATGTATAGTCGATGCTACCTTAACCAGCCATGTGCGGCCCCTTAGCGTCCATCACAATAGTGTGACATTGACTTTCACACAGATTTCCATCAGCTTTTCAAAATACTTTTGTTTATGAACATAAGTGAACAAATTATTGCACAAGTGAAAAGTTACTCATTTGTTCTTATCATTCTAAAAATGTTTCGGGGTAAACATATTTTTATGCCAATATCTCGTTTCTAAATGACCCAACCTGCAAAGTGTGAATGTGCATGTGCAACTATGTACTGTAAATTGTGATGTATTACAGGGTTATGGTCATCAACATCGTAAAGGATTTGTTACAAAAAAAAATGTGCTGGGGAAATTTTTCCATAATAGGAATTTGGTCCACCTCTGGCCGACTGTACCTGTTAAAACTTATATGAACCAGCTACTAAAGGAACTTTCAGAAATGATAACAAACAAGAGCCTAAACATATTTAAAAATAATTAAAAACACTATTGGATGAAACTTACTTCTTCCATGAATTCTTATTTCTGCTCTTAGTCATTAAGGTAAGATGAATATAATGTATATTTATATCAGTGCTATGCAGTGTATTTTATATACCTTACAAGTAATTAAGATGCCTTGTATATATATTTATTGTAACGAGGGAATATCTGTGTGTACACTGGATAATGTATATTATTTTGCTGTATTTGATGTTATATATTATCTCCATGTAAAATACTGTGGCCAAGTTTTGAAATGTAATTTGCACTTTTTCACACTTTGACGCCGTCGGATGAGACACGAGACAAACAATGACATAAATACTAACTTGTAATTTGGGCGCCAGTGGTGCTTCCCAATCACCGCACTATTGAGACTCAGGGTTCTCAGGGATGCTGTGGGTTCTGTGTGTCCGTCTCACCCGGTGTACTTACAAACACGTAGGCAATACTAAACTTTTACTAAACATATATATCACTTTAAAAAATTGAAGCGGGAAGTTCACTGTAAGACTTGTTTTTATTGATACTGTGCATACAAATCAACGAGCCATGAAATTAATAATACACTCGGTCGTGTCTAGCCAACTCTGCTTGGGTGCTCCCCAACCCGCAATTAATCTAGCACACGCCTAGACGGATGATCTCACCGCGGTGTATGGAAACACAATCTTCACAAGGTAAGAGAGTCGACACCTGCTAGGGTGGACTGACGATTTTTCTCCGAAGATAGGATACTGGGAATTACAAACTTAAACCCTGGTGATACATTAACACGTGTGATTACTCGGCATCACTAATGCAAACTAATTGGGGCTCACCCTCCACACGTGAGTAGTGTGGTGACGGCCTATACACAGTTGACTAGGGAGGGAATAATTGCACTGTGCACTAATTAGAAAATTACATAAATCCTCAAAGATACATGAAACAAAGATACATGAAACACAAGATAAGTATTCACAATAAACACACACATGTGCAAAAACAAGTTTAGATGGCGCAGATGCTGCTGGATGAAGTTCGTAGCGGACCACGTGGTGCAGGTGAAATTGCAATATTTCTTCGTGGAAACGGCAAGTTAAATTCAGACAAAATATTCTCCCTGTTGAGAAAATGATTCTCTTTACCATTTAAGTGGTTATAAGCTTGTAACATGCCTGATGGCTGTAAAATCAAACATGAGCATGACAACGGTCAAGTACAAAAAGTATCAATTTACGTGAAATTACACGGAACCCTAACAAAAACTTAACATAAAACAATAAATAAAATATTGCACATATGATGTCACATAAATAAGCTCTCAAAACGTAATGATGGCGTATACAGATACGTGGCATCGGTCGGCCACGTGGTTATACATGATGTTGCTGCAAAATATTCAAACATGAAAAATACCCTCAAACACACACAGAAAAACAAAGCCCTTAAAATTGCACGTAGCAATAATGCAGAAATTACAATGAAATGCCACTAACATAGGCGGATAGCGCCTGATTCAAGTTGTGCAGGTCATGTGACCTCTAATACATATTTCTCCTCCTCTTCGATGGAGTTAAAAATGCCACAAGTGAAAAATAAATTAATAAAGCGGAAGCATAACGCTGGGGAAATGTCTGACAAAAACATATGCAAGCAAAGGTTGACCGGTAAACTAAATTAACTATGGAAACCTACATCAGTGAACAAAAGTTGTAATGCGTACGTGAGAGTGTCTTACCTCACCAGACTGTTCAGAGACAAGCGTTGCACGGACCTACCATGGCCGCCTATGGGGTTCACATAAGCGAAGTGCTATGCACGACTAGTAAAATATTTTATTAGTGAAAATAAAATGGCACAAATTAAATCTTTTGTTTTAACATTTTTATAATTTTCCTGTGAATTCTTCATATGAATTTAGTGTCTCTTTATGACTGTGTTCATGTCGGAATATTAGTGTTCTTAATCACTTTGAATTTTATAACCAAACAATTTTAAAATAGCAACAAATACTTTATAAGACATTTTAAGACATATTAAACCTGGAAACACATCTACAAAATACATTTTACACTGAAAAATAATATTTATGTCAGAGTTCAAAATTATTGGCCTCTTTGTGCACGTGCAGGAAACGTGACACGTGTGGTGAGCGCCATCATGGGCTCTAGTGCTGCTGGCTGTTAGCAGGCGTCAACTTGTATTTGTATATTCCTGTTTGCATATGTATTGACAAATCCAATCCAGTATGCTCTAGAAAAAGGATGCTAATAAAATTAATAAATAAAAAACTAACTCAATGTCACGAAAATAATTATCTAAATTGGAAATTCTACATATGTTACAGCCCCTGTTCTACACACGGTGGGGATGAATGACTAGATGGAGATTTTTGAACATTTGCGATTGCGATGCAGATGGCCGTCATGGAAAAACAGGACTGAGCACAAAAAAAATACTTAAAAAACACAAGTAACCTATGGACGAGAAAATAAATACATGTATACAACACTAGAAAGTTCCAAAAGGGAATAGTCAAAAAACAGAACAGCGACTAATTACGAAAAATATGTGTATATACATGATCAACAGATAATACACAGAAAACAACACAGGCTAGAAATCTTCTTAAAAATGTTAAGACAACATGACAAGTTAAATAGGAACAAAATGGGACAACACGACAAAGAAAAGCACTCAAACACAGCAGTTTTACCATACATGACAGAATAAAAGCCAGGTATTCTGTAGTCAAGAATATATATGCACAAAGCCAGAAAGTTCCATGAAGGAATCTAGTCAATTACAACAGGACAGCAAGCTAAATTCATAAAATTAATATGCTATACATTTACATGATAAAACTATATCAGGGTTGCCACCTTATTTTCCATTGGAAAACTCCATGACACTTCCCTGTTTTCCAGGTTTTTCAGACATGTGGCAACCTTGTATATACGACCAACAGACAACTCACCGAAGATGACACAAGCTAGTTATCTACTTACAAAAATAAAACAAACACAACAAAAAAAACTACACAAACACAGTAGTTTTTCCAAAACCGATAGAATGCAACGTTTCAGGAACTGCTATCTGTTCCCGTCATCAGGCAACGACACACAGGGTCCGACAACACAAATGCGACTCATGAGATTCGAAAAACATGGGTTTATATTAATTTTGACCACTATTCTGGCATAACCAATGACAGTCGAGCTGTCTCTTTATTGGCTGCGCAGGGAAGAGTGGTTACGACTGGCTGGTGTGGTCTTGTATGAATTGTATTTTTGTTGTTGTTTTGTGCTGTTATGGCTGTTTTCATAAGCATGTTTTTTGTGTTCTTTAATTTGTGTCGAAAGAACTCTATTTTCACCTATGATAAATGGCCACATTTGCAGGGAATCTGATATACACAATTGTGGGTTTGTAGATGGTCTGTTGCTGGTTTCACCCCATAATTATCCTTTTTAATAGTGGATTTTGACCAAAATGCTATTTGTAGTCCATATTGGTTTTCCAGATGTCTTATTTTTTCAGAAAAACCCAGAACACACTAATATTTTTCCTCCTGGTTTTTTGGCCTCTCTGAGATTTAATGGTCTGATAGGTTATATCTGCTGCTTTATGATGTTGGTTGGATAGCCGTTAGCCTGGAATTAATTTTTTTTTTCAGCCTCCTCATCAGTCGCACTTGTGTTCTCAGACTCTGTCACTGCCTGAAGATGGGAACAGATAGCACATCCCAAAATATTCTCTAGGTCGGTTTTGGAAAAACTACTGTGTTTGTGTGAGTTTCTTCATTGCGTTATTTTATTTGTGTAAGTAGATAAGTAGCCTGTGTCATCTTCAGTGTGTTGTCTGTTGGTCATATATAGATTTTTCGTATACATATATGTACACTACCTTGCTGTCCTGTTTTATTTGAGATTCCTTCAGGGGATTTTCTGGCTTTGTGCATATATATGCTTGACTACAGCATAGCTGGCTTGTATTCTGTCTGTCGTGTCTGGTCAAACTGCTGTGTTTTAGTGTGTTTCTTTGTTGTGTTGTCCCATTTTGTTCCTTCTTATTTTGTCAGTGTTGTCCTAACTTTTTCAACAGGTTTATAACCTGCGTTGTTTTCTACGTGTTATCTGTTGACCAAGTATATATTTGTAAATTTTTCATAATTAGTTGCTGTTTTGTTCTTCGACTATATTCCGTCTTGGAATTTTCCAGTGTTCTATACATATATTTACTTTCTCATCCATCGGTTACGTGTCTTTTTTAAAGAATTTTTTCCATGCTCGGTCCTGTTTTTTCCATGAAAGACATCTACATTGCAATGGCAAATGTCCAAAAATCTCCATCTAGTCACTCTTTGATCACATAATGTATTTGCAAGTACATTTATTACAGACTTAGGCAAGTTTTCAGCATATTTCCTCAATTAACCTATTAGTAGTTAAGTATTTTCATAATAACCTCCCCCTCCCCCATTTATAACCCTGATCTGCAAGACTAACAGGAACTGTATGTTCAGGGCATAATTATTTTAATTTGGAATACCCTAAAGAAACATTATTGAATTCTTTGTTGAAAATACTGTTCCAAGAAACCCGAGGGGGGTATCTGAGTTCGCGAAGAATGGAGGTCTTAATAAATATAAAAGAACTAAATTTGATTTTTAATTTATTGACACAGCTTAAATTATCTATCTCCACTATTACTCAATTAGTTTCTCAGTGAGTGCAATATTTAATGTCTATTTCAACTCTAAACATCCTTCTAAATATGTCTAGTTTTAGTCAATTAACACATACTCATCAATAACACACATTCAGTCTATCTGTTGGAATAATTTGTTATTACCATCTTCATTCATGCATCCAGTTTGCCAATAGTCCATGTGTAGTTTTGCAGTTTTGCCTATCCAGCAAGCTGTAGGCCAGAGTCCTTGTGAAGTGATCACCTAGAGGACATAAGTGTTTCTGTGCAAGTTTTCACACTTTATGTCTAATTTCGAGCACTGCCTTCAGGCATTTCAGGGTACAGGTTCCCCATAACCCACCTTCACATCGCACATAAATTATTTACCAGTCAGTATGCTCAACTCGGAACTTTTACAGTTTAAGGTGTGTGGGTCAGCCTGAATAGGTCCACTTTATTTTCTATTTAAGCATCCAGATCAAGGGGCTCTTCAGACATTTCACTGAGGGACTGCGAACGGCCTGCCGTACCATAACATCATCACCAGCAGCAACAATTGGTGCCGCCTGCTGACGGGTATGGCAGGTATCAAAATCCACAACCCACCTAACAATGTTTTCCACCACCCCTCAAAACTTCCAATAACCCAACATCACCCTACCAAAAGGCATTACCTTTTTTACTCTAACAGTCACTTTCCTTAAAGTACTTGGACATTGTAGTGTAATGCTTGCGTAGTTTTCTTTTCTTATTTTCTTGCATGCATTTCTTTTCTCCCTCATATTTTCTTAATTTCTAAATACCTCGTTTTTTTTTATTAGTTCTTCTCTTCAGTATTTTTCTTTCTCTATCTCTGCATTTCCATTTCTTCATCCTTTCCTGGAATTATCTTCTGCCTCTTTATGTATTTCCACATCCTTAGAGCACCTGTCTTCCCCACTGTTAAGCTACATAACATAATACAACATTTGTAAATTAAGATTACTGTTAGACTGATACATATTCACTTAGGAATTTGATAACACAATGTGTATGTTTTTATGTGTGTAAATAATTCCACATTGCCATATTGAATGGACAAAGTATGTAACATGACCAAATTTTTTTTAAAATAGAGTTTAGGTGGTTTACAGTCGACAGTAACAATTGGATTGTCTTCTCAGTCAATAAATAGGGCACATTTTAAAGGCTAACAACATAGTGAAATATACTTATCAAATTTAGCAAAAATTTTGCTTCACTGAAATAATCTTGAGAGTTTGTATTGAAAAACCACACCTATACCTTGGAGTAATGAAAATGGAAGGTAAATATCAAGTACATATAATAAAAAGGAGGGAAACTGTAAAAAGGTTATGCAGTTAAAGTTTGAGGAACTTTTTCTTCCATGACACAGAATGTCCTTTCGTGACAAGTTTAAAATTCCTTAAAATTGTCACGAAAGGATCATTTCAAATTTTTTCTGGGTTAATGGGGACATACAATTTTTTTAAGTTAATCTGTTCTTCTGAATAATTATTTTACATTAATTTCTACAAAACAGCATAAGCCTGCATTTGAGGAAAAGAAAATAGAACAATATAAAATTCCATAAATTAGTCCTTCCATGATAAGAGTATGTCTTTTGTTTAGTTTAATTTCATCATTAATGAGTTTCCACATAGTTTTTGTGGTATTCTTTGAATCTGCTATTTTAGTACTTGCTTTTTAGCTATTTGAATAAACTCAAATAACATATTTTCAGATTTCTTTAAGTAGGTTTTAATGTTTGGGTCAGGATTTGACTTTGATTCTCTACCCAAATTTCTTAAGTTATTATATAATGTTCGCAGACCTTTGGTCATCCAGTTACCAATAAAATTTTTTATATACTTAACTACAGTTAAGAGCTATTGAATAGAACACCAAATAGATCAGAAAATTTATTCTAAGCTAAATTAGCATCTGTTACTTCATAAACTGAAATAATTAGTTACCTCTTAAAATAAGTTTTCCTACTATAAACTGATAGCCTCATACACAAATTATTTATGGTTATCTCTATCTGATATTAAATTTTGTAATATCAGGCAATCGCTCTCCTTACTGTGGCCTGACCTCACACAGAGTGTGTGTGTGTATATATATAAACCCTTAGTCAATAAATATTTGATATTTCTATACAAAGTTTAATAACTTGGAAATTAAAAAATTTTTCAGACACATTTTAAGTGTTTTAACATCTCCCTCATACAATGTTTTTATTTCAGCATATAGTTTATTAAAAAGATTTATTTCAGTGTATCTGACACTCTTTTGACATACTGCCAACAAATATGTTGGATAGTGCACATGATCTTTTGATCTGGTATTGTGACTATTAAGCTCTCCATTTCTTATCAACTTTGATGCCGGCTAACAACCAGCCGCGTTAAGACCATGACGGCGCTCACCACTGAAGTAACACGTGGGCATGCACGTGTGCAGAGGCCATAACCTGAACTTTCCTTAACGGAATATTTATTTGAAGTGTAAAATTATGTCTCTTGTTTATTATCAGGTTTTTTAAGTGTTTAAATGTTTCATATCTATGTTTGCCAATATTGCACAATGTTTGGTTATAAATTCAAAATGCATGCTGCATGAAGATTAAGTACATTACTATTCCGGCGTGAATGCCATTATAAAAGACATTTAAAGAATACAGAAAATTCATAATTTAAATATAAAAGTTTTACTCAACGTGCATAGCACTGCCGCTTATGTGAACCACGTAGGCAGCCATGGTAGGTCTGCATGACCCCTGCATCTGGGTGCGGTTCCGTCGAGGAGAGCTGGCGAAGTAACACGTCACGTACGCACTTCAAACTTTTTGCACTGATGAAGATTACAATAGTTTCACTTTAATATACGGTTAACCTTTGCTTTGCGTACGTTTTGCCAGACATTCCCCAGCATTATGCTTCCGCTTAACTTAATAATTTGTGCCCTTGTGACTTTTTCAATGTAAACGAGGAGAAGGAGGAGAAAGATATCGGAGAGGTCTCGGCCCGCGCAACTTTGAATCAGGCGCCATCCGCTAATGTTAAAGGCGTTTCAGTGTACTTTCTGTATAATTGCTGTGTGCAATTTTAAGGGCTTTATTTTCATGTATGTATTTCAGGGTAATTTTCATGTTTGTTTTACGGCCACATAAATTGTGACCACGTGGTTAATAGCCACCAAGTCAATATCTGCACCATCAATGCACTTTGAGGGTTTATTTGTGTAAAATCATGTGCGCTGTAATTTATTTCACGGTTCTATGTAATTTTTTATTCAGAGTTCCATGTAATTTCCACGTAACTGATGCTTTGTATGTATGACCACGTTGTCCATTCCATGATTGATTTTGTCTAATACATCACCATCATGCACTACCTATTTTGTTCTGCAGTTCACTCACTATTTTCACTCAACATATTTATTCTGTAACACTTCATTTCATACCATACTAGGTGTTTTATCACTATACATATTCCAATTACAGAAACACTCAGCACACTTACCATTTTACAACACACCACAGTGACAAACAATAGCCAAAATAAAGAGATAGCTTCAGTTCTGTTACTAAAGGTGATCTCTCTTTTCCCCCTGCTACTGTCTTTCGGAATGTCCTCCACTCAGAAAGCGAGCGGGCAGTGCTCGCTTTGCTCGTCTTCCTTTCTACTACCCGTTTCCCACCTTGGCCTCGCCTTGCCTCCCCTAGTGGTGACTGAGGTATGAGTTAACACCTGGGTCGTCTTTCTGCTACCTCACCCAGTCTACTGCTACTCGCCTGCCTGCTCGCCGACAGACACCTGCAGTTGTTTCATCGGGAATCATCCTTCACCAAAATGGGCGACGAGTAATTTGTCACCAGTGCTTAGGGGCTTTTGTAATACCGCAAGCCAGCTGATGTTATTTAAAGTTATAGCTAGGAAGGCGCAGGCGACCTGAGTAATCTGGTGAGTTGTGGTTTTGAGCTTTTTAATACATAATTGGGATCATAGTTTATATTTGTGAAGTAGTTTTGAGTGCCAACGTAGTATTGTGGATCGGTTGTATATCATGTTTTCTGAATTTAATTTTGACCCGCACTGTCTAAATTTGGTTTTGGAATAGAGTATGCATTATTTGTGTAATAGTAACTTTGCAGTAACTATTTATTGTCCAGAATGCTGGAGCCGCCCCATTATATGCCCAAGGATGTTGTGCATGTTGCTCATTATCGACAACTCAGGGCGGAATATTTTAAGTGTGTGTGTGCAGTGAAATTTTTATGGCTGGCCCCCTTTTAGGCCATAACCATCGCTGATCAGCCAAGTTGTCATTTTAATATTTTTTTAATTAAATATTTAAACTGTGTTTTTAACTCACAGTGTGCTTTGATGGGCGTGATCGCTGCTTGCTGTCGATGTTAGTTAAGTGCTGTCAAATGTGTAATGATACAGAATGTTGGGCATCAATAGTGAAGGTCAGTGCGAAATATATAATTTAATATTCTCAGATATGCTGGTAAATTGATTTTAAAGGTTCGCATGACACAATATTTGTTATAAAAGAATTCAATCTTGAGTCACGCTCTAGTCATATGTAAGAGCGCAATTTTGTTGCTCACCAAACTATTAAACATTTATTGTTTGTGAAGGAATGCCAAAGTTCATATTAGGCAAGGTGTGTCTGGGTTGAGTTTTGAATAGAAACTGACATAGGTTAATATGTTTGTAGTTGAGACTGACATTTGTTTTGGATTGGCCAATTGAACTTGTGGTACACCACTTTAATTCATTTGTCACATACTTCGGGCTGTTTCTGATACCTAACACTAGTAATAGTTTTATTTTCACTACTACCCCAACCTAATCAATCATATGGCCAACATCCTAACGTCATACATAATTATGTGAATTTATACAAAACAAAAGTATTTCAAGAAGCTAAAGTGACTTATTTCAATATAAAAAAAATTGCTTCATAGAGAAACAAAACTAAGACAGTTTGGCAGATGGTTAAAAATGAAACATCTGAGGTAGATTGTAATCCATAAATTCAATTATCTTGTAATAATACTATAATAAATGGACCTAGAAATGTTATAAACAATTCTCAGACTGGGTTTAGAAAAAATCTCCATCATAAATGCAATACACAAACCTGAATAATATAAAAAAATCAATCCAAGAAAAGAATAAAATTACTGGCCTATCCTGTGATTTAACAAGAGCCTTTGTGTCAATCATTCTGTTCTTTTGGATAAACTCGAAAAAAATAGGCATCAGAGGAATTGCATATAAATGGTTCAAATTCTACCTAACTTAAAATAGTACATAGGAATCTCCAATAAAAGTACATATACACTACTAATCACAAATCAATGTTGATAAATAACATAGGAGTGCCGCAAAGGATCAATTTTAGGACCTATATTATTTTTAATATATCTACACAAATGATTTAACGGGATTAGTGTACACCCCAATACCATGTGTTACACACATCATGGTGTCACCAATATGGTGCCGATGATGTCATATGTTTTTTACTGTTGCCTCATCCCTTTCATATCACAATCTAATGGGGCATCCACAGCATTTATAGATGTTGGTATCAGGAAGTACACTTGAACCCACCTGCCCTAGTGTACTACACAAAACCATATATGGTACGAGGAAGTACACTTGAGCCCACCTGCCCTAGTGTACTACACAAAACCATATATGGTATGAGGAAGTACACTTGAACCCACCTGCCCTAGTGTACTACACAAAACCATATATGGTACGAGGAAGTGCACTTGAGCCCACCTGCCCTAGTGTACTACACAAAACCATATATGGTAAGAGGAAGTGCACTTGAGCCCACCTGCCCAAATATGGTACCAGATACCATAACTGCAAACAATCATTGACTCTACAGATCACTAACCTTATCCCACCTACTTACAACGCCACTATACCTACCTAATATTACCTAGCTACATCATCATTTATTAAACTTTCAAAATATTATACACAATCATCTACTGCAAACCGATTTCTATTTACAACTGGCAAACATTTTGACTTACAGATACCTAACCTAACATTACGTACCTACAACACAGTTTATTACACACTTCAAAACCTTAAACAATATCATTCACTGCAATCGGATTGAATAAAATCCAATATGACTCATTGCGACAACAGGAAACTAACCTAGCATTACCAATTAGCAACAACGTTTATTACACACTTCAGGGTAGTATAGGATACCATCCACTGCTATCCAATTATTAATTTTAAATGGTGAATACTCGTTACCTGCTACAGAATTCTAAACTAACATTACCTACCTACAACACTCTTTATTGCACCCGATACACATATTTGTATTTAAATATCTCCATACTTACCTTTAACAAACATATCAATTTTCTGCCAACATGTAATGCCACACTCATTATTATTCGACGTAGCACACATCATATGCACAACGGTACATATATGTAGAACACAACACCATAATGTAAGACATATTTTTATACTAACTACATACACTATAGATCATATTTCATTCTACAGTTCGCTCACTTTTTCACTCAAAGTTGTAGGAGTCATTATGTTATCCTTATATTCTTTATATTAAACAACTGATCTTTAAAACACCAAATGGATGCCCCATTACGATATATAAAAAGATTTAAAATCAAAAAAATATAAAATTGCAAATTTATAATAAATTTATAAAAGTACATTCAACATGTCCAAGTACATACATATTCTTACCAGTAGTACCAACCAACTTTCGGTACAACCAAACCTGGCACAATTCTATACCACTTCATTTTATATAATGCTTACCATTTTATCACTCCATATGAATCCATTTTACTACACACTGATGCATAAGAAAACAAACTCTGAACATGTAAACTAGTACCATATTTACTCTATGAATGGAACAAGCTGACAACTCGGGGTCAATTTTTTACTATTCTACAAAACAAAGAAGCATACAATACTACAACTTACAAATTAAAACTACTCTGATGATGCAAATTGAATGGGCAAGTTGAAAAAGGTACACATTCCAAATAGGCAAACTAAACTGAGATAGCCATTTTATTCTTTATGCTTTATTACACCCATTTAGTGGAAGTAACACATTCTGTAATTTTATGTCATCAAAACAGAAGTTGGCAGAACGGTACAAGTGGAAAAAGGAAGATATTCCAGGAATGTGAACCCTTTTACACTCAGTGTCATGCTAGTACTAGTGATTCCTGTTGTGGCGCTAATGATGACTACAATTTGTTTTGGTGTTAGCAGACAAGACTTGGTGTAGGTTATGTTCAATGTTGTGAAGTAGTGTAAACATTAATGTAAGTTTATTAAAGTTTTATTGTAAAATGTCAGGATCAGATTGAACCTAAGTGTAACAAGAGGAAAGTTAATAAAGAAAAACTGGCAAGAAGCCGAGGTGAGGAGTTTGTTACGGTGACACAGTCTAACAGCCAGCGGCGCTAGAGCTCATGACGGCGCTAACGTATCACGTGTCCCGCAGGTGTGTAAAGAGGTCGATAATTATGAACTTTCCTATAAATGTTAATTTCAGGGTTAAATGTGTTATATTGCCTTTACAGTGTTTAATATGTCTTAAAGTGTTTGTACTAATTTTAATTGTTTAGTTATAAATATTCCAAGTGCCAGCGGCACCGAGATTAAGAACACTTAATATTCTGCCATGAACGTCATCACAAAGTGACATTAAAATAATACCAAAATTCATAAGAAAACTATAGAAATGTAAAACAATATCTAATTTAATTTGTGCCATTTTATTTTCAATATAGAATATTTCACTCTGCATGCATAGCACTTCCGCTTATGTGAACCCCGTAGGCGACCATGGTAGGTCCGCGCGACGCTTGTATCTGGACGGTCTGTCGAGGAAAGTTGGCGAGGCAAGAGACTGTCACGTGCGCACTACACTGATGTAGGTTTCCATAGTCAATGTAGTTTACCGGTTAATCTTTGCTTGCGTACATTTTTGCCAGACATTTTCCCCAGCATTATGCTTCCACTTTACTAATTCTTACGCCCTTGTGGCATTTTAACTTAATCGAGGAGGAGATCGGTGTCGGAGAGGTCACGCGACCCGCGGATTTTGAATCAGGCACCATCCGCCTATGTTTATGGCATTTCATTGTAACTTCTGCATAATTGCTACACTCAATTGTGTTTTAAGAGCTTATTTATGTAACACCATATGTGCAATCATTTATTTCAGGGTTCTATGTATTTTTCATTCAGGGTTTAATGTATTTTTCACGTAAATTGATGCTTTCTGTACTTGACTACGCTGCCACAGTAATGTTAATTTCTACACCATGAGGCATGTTACAAGCCTGTAACAAAGCTAATCGTAAAGAGAATAACTTGCTCAACACAAATAATATTTTATCTAAATTTAGTTTGCCATTTCCACGCAGAAATATTGCACTTTCACCTGCAACAAGTGGTCCGCTACGAAATTCATCCCGCGGCATCCGCGCCACCTAAGCTTGTTTTCACACGTGTGTGTGTTTATTGTGAATATTCATCTTGTGTCCCATCTTATTTCATGTATCATTCAATGGTCTATGTAATTGTGTAATTAGTGTACGGTGCAATTATTCCCATCCTAGCCGGCTGTGTGTATAAGCAGACACCACACTAACCACGTGCTGGAGGGCGAGCCCCGACGAGTTTGCGTTAGTGATGCAGAGTAATCACGCATGTTAATGTGTACTACGGGTTTTCATTTATAATTCACCGCGTCCTGTCTTCAGGGAAAACAGTGAGACCACCCCAGCGGCTGTCGGCCCTCTTCCCTTGTGAAGGCTGTGCTTTCACGCACCTCGATGAGATCATCCATTTAGGCATGCACTAAGTTAATTACGGGCTGGGGAGCACCCAAGCAGAGTTGGCTAGACACGACTGAGTGTATCAGTTTCATGGCACGTTGATTTGTATACACAGTATCAATAAAAACAAGTCTACAGTGAACGTACCTCTTTTATTCAGTAGTGACAGTGTCCTAGCCACATATGTTTTATCAATTGTTTATTTCAGTGATTTTATTAAAAGTTTAGTATTGCCTACGTGTTTGTAAGTAAGCACGGGTGAGACGGATACACAGAACCCACAACATCCCTGAGAACCCTGAGTCTCAATAATGGGATTGGGAAGCACAGCTGGCGCCCAAATTACCAGAAGTATTTGTGTCAGTTTGTCCGATGGTGTCAACGTCAAAAGGTTTGCTGGTGCCAGCCAAAACAACCGGACCCAATTGTGAGTGTAAAAATTAATCCATGGATAGTTTTACTAACGAACAAAAGGAAGATATCATAAAACATTATATAGTGGTAGACATAAAAATTAACAAGATACATTTTTAATGAATCTAATTGACAGGTTTGATGTTGCCAGACATGGGCCATGAAAAGAAAAATTACTCATCTTTCAAGTATTACGATACAAAAGGTACAACCAGAACTGAAGTAGGTATGCCATAAGATATACATTAGCTTACACGCAGTAAATAGTTAAGTAAGCTTACAAACATTTTTGCCTCCGGGGAAGCTCATGTTGACATGAGAGGTCAACGTGGTAATGCTATTTCACCTGCAACTAACATTAAAATACATGAGCGTATTGAGTCTTTTCCAAAACATATATCACACTATTCATCTACACCTGTTACCCACCTCAATGCTTAACTCAATGTAACAAAAATACATGAGCTTTTAATAAGAAACCCCCTAATTTGGAAAATGAAGTAAAATATGAATATTATTTGAAGTACTACAAGGATAACTTTGGCTACCGGTATGGCAGACTGCAATTCAATGTTTGTAGCACTTGTGAAGACTTACAAACTAAAATGAAATCAAGCAGCCTCAATGAAAATGCTAAACGTGTAGCATCTGCCAAATTCTTTGTCGATAAGAGGTGAGCCAAAAATTTTTTACCTGAAGTTGAAGGAGGTAAATGAACTATCAAAATCCAGACCTGAAGTTCAGGGCATTGCATTTGACTACATGCAGAAATAGTCTGCCATTTTTACCCGTTCAGGAGATGTTTTATCTAGGAAAACTTTGGTTTAATGTGTTCCATGTTGATGATTTGAAACAAGAAAAGGCCTTCTTTAACACCTATCCAGAGGGTGATGGGAGCAGAGGACCTGATGAGATATGTTCAATGGTTTTGGATCTCATCACAAAACACTAAAGGAGCTTCATATGTTTAGTGATGCTTGTGGAGACCAGAACCTAAATAGGCTCGCGTGTGCTTTGACTATGCAGAACAGGTTCAAGATAATACATCAGTATTACCCCATAAAAGGGCACAGTTTCATGCCATGTGACAGAAACTTTGGGACCCTTGATACGTGAAGTTCTGCGTCATGATCACATCTATCTGAACAGTACAAATCTACGATTAGATGTGCAAAAAAACCTATTATTACTTTTCACATGGAATCAGATCAGTGTGACACATTCAAGAAATGGTGGCCTCAATATTTCTTGAAGCTTCTGAAGAGCAATGAAGATAGAGTTTATTTCAAAATCAGTGCAGGTAGGCACTTCATTTTTACAAATGCGCATATTGGTTATGTGGTATTCATACTTTTCATAACTTTTTTTAAATTTGATTACTGTGTTAAGATTTTTTGTTACACTTAAACAAGTACACAAACATCTAGTGTTTAACACAACTACAGTCAAGTATGCACACTTCTCTATATATTTCTTACATTTTACATACTTGTGCTAAGACTTCGTTACACAGTAGTTCACTGAACTTGGAGTGGTGCGGAGGTTCGGGAACACTGGACAGAAAAATATTTTATTCCTTGAAAATGTCAAATTGTAATGCATACTTGAATAGATATATTTTGTTAACTACTGAAAGCCCTTTGCACAGGTATATCAGATTCAGTGCAACCTATTTTGGTTTTCAGTCAGTAGGTCACCGAAATTGGGAGTAATTTTTGAAAGGGCGAGTACAATGCACAAATATAATATTTTCTTGTAAGTTTTGCATAACTGAACTAAAATATTTGGTTACACATTAAACTCTTTGTATTAAGAATCAATAGATTCAGTGTGGAGGTGTTTGGTTTTGGAAAAGTAGTCCTCCGGACTTGGAGTGGCGCCAAGTTCAGTGACACTGGACAGAAAAATATTTTTTCCCTTGGAAAATGTCAAATTGTACTGCATTCAATAATAATGGATATATTTTGTTAAGAGTTGGTGGGAGTCATTTTGCCTCCATTTACCACGAATGTTAATTTTTACAAGCAAATTGCAACAGAACGATACACTTTTTTCAAACATAGTTTTCTGGACACACAAAAAGAAATTTAAAACTTCAGAATAGTAATTTTAAAAATTTTATTGTCATTTTAAATATAAATTTTTTCCACTTAAAAAACACAGTATTTTCTGCACAGACATGTTATACGAGAAAAAGTGTGTTTCCCATAAAAAAATAGTAGATGTTTTTATATAGCTGGGTAAATAATTTAATTTGTGATTGAATACTGCACTCACCATTGGCTTAATGTTGATACTTATTAATTAAATTAACAAAATCTCTTTTAATGTACAATACCACAAAGTATGTTTTGGACATAGGCATGTTAAGAACGAGTATTTCATGTTGTCTCAAACTTATCTCACGTGAGAGCTCGACACATTGTGGCAATCAACCACAGAAGCCTGTGCAGAGTATTTGCAGTTCAGGCGTGGAAATCATTAGTATCACCTCATTTCAAGTATTGACACTGTAATGTTAATAAATAAATAAAAAATGGAGTGTCTATACAGTACGAAGGGAAGTGGCAAGTATAGTGCTCAGCCAAAGAAAAGGAAGCTGAAACATTTACAAGAATACAACAACATAAAAAGGTAACACTAAGCTTGGCAAGTAATATCATTCAAAGTTTTTTTTAGGACTTTAAATACATGTGAAAACTTACATTAAGTACTTTTTTCGCCAATTCTAATTTTTAATCCCCGGATGCATTCTTTACCTTGGAAAACTGGTGTCTACGATTAATTAATTTCATTAAGAGAATGAAAATACTTTTATTATTATTTATAGTTTCTAAAGAATACAAGTTTTATTACTATACACATAAATGTGTTTTGGCTAGGTTCGCTCAGTATGTGGTAACATTTTTTAAACTTTTGGGAAAAGGCATGTATTTTTTCAACATAATATTGGCTGAAATATTGAAATTCAGTCTTTCATACTAACCTAAATTAACACCTGCGAACAACACACACACACACACGTCAGTGGCCAGACCAACATTCAAACTAGAAACCTTATGGTCTGAAGGCTCCTGGCAATGAAAGTGGCATCCATTTGCTAAGATGTTTATATCTCCTCACCGTTCTAAAATACATTTAACACTTCTTGAACACACATGCTGTCTTATACATTTTTGACAAGAATTTTAATCTGACACTTATGCAATATATCAAAAATAATTTTAAATGTTTCACTATTTATTAATTAGACATTTATTTAAAACCCAAAAATAGATTGAGATCACTGTGAATAGAGTATATATCGTCTCGAGAAAAGGGTCTGTTATTGCTTTTAAATAGCTACAGAAAGTAACTTGTTTGCAGTAGTATTGTTAACGAACTTACAGTTCATCTTATGTAATGATTCCAGTATTTGAGAGCAACTGTTGCCAATGTATTTAATCAGGATGGCATCTCACTTTAAATAAGGAAATGTTAGTTAATTGTCAAGTGAAGTAATTGTAGCATTTTTGAATAAAAAATTGTTTGCCATCAGTGGGGGAAACAATACGAATAGTGTAAAAAAATAGTGATTTATTTTGGAATAAAAGTTATATTATGTTAGCTTTTGCAGTGTCATATTAGTATTGAATTTGCACATGTACATATTGGAATTCACAAATTCAACTGTTTATCTTCATCTTCATGCAACAGAAACAAATATTCAGCCCTATTGCTTGTATGAGCATTTATTTTTTGTGTTCGTGTGTCCGACAGTGTGTTCCGCGTCATATAAAAATTTTTTTAAAATAAATTTTTGTGAAATTTTGTTATAATGCCGTTACAGAAAACCCTGTGTTTGATATTATAGTGTGTATACCTTCAGATGCAACACACTGAAATACTCGGTAAAGGTTGTTTTTGCCCATTATAAGCACATCACCATGGCTGGTATAATGTTTCGATTATATCCTGGATTTTACAGGGTACTCTCATGTGAATTTATTTTTTGCAACAAGTTCTGTAAAATCATATTGGAGGGCAATTTTACTGAGTTTAGCAGTGTAACAATTGTCATATAAGTAGTGCAAAATCACTTAATAGTTTTCCACTCACAAAATTTGAATGGCTGTACTAAACATGACATAACTGCACCAGAATACTAAAATTTCAATACCTAACTGAATAAAGAAAATTTAAATCTCGTTATATTTTCACATTTAGTTAAATAGATCTTACCCCGATTTAGTCATTTGTACTTCCGCCTTCTAGATTAAGCAAGACTGTTGTATAGTTCCACATTCCTGCTCGCCGTACCAAACAAAATGCTGGACAGAAATACATGGCACTATCACTGAGTGTCAATAACATTCATGAAATGTACCACATATATTATTAAGAAATTACAGGGCCAATTGCTGAAAGTAAGAAACATATGGACCACTGGACTAACAAAATAAATACATACAGTATGTACAAAAATCAAAGAATTGCAACAAAACATCGCTGTTATTAAAACACACTCAATCACAACTTCGTGAACTTGTTTCGTGTATGTAACTATTAAAATAGTCAACATTAGGCTTTGTAATGTGGAACTGCACTCCAATGAGTTGTTATACATAAGTCATCCAGGAACAAAACATTGCACTACTTAAAACCGATTTAAAAAAAAAAAAAAGTTTTATAGCATTGAGAAACTTTAATAATGTTTTTTTCTTGGTACCGTGGCATCATTAACTTCGAAAGGTTTTTTTAGGCCTATGGTTAAAGATACACACCAGTAGTAAACAAAAACCCCCACTTAAATTTAAAATAGGTTTACTGTAGCTAGTTCCAGTTCATATATTTGAGATTCTGGTGGAAAGCACGTAGTAGCAGAAGGTTATGTAGTCAGTCTGTTTACAGAGAGCTACTTTGATACAATCTATCAAAACCGAAAACACAAGTTGAGACAGATTAAATCACTGCACTGCTAGTTATTTTTTAATAACCCTCTATGGTATAATCTGAGTAGACAAAATGTTTTATCCTCGATCAATTTATGAATCATTGGAGAATGACTTGCTGTTACTTTCTCTATAAATAATTCCCAATAAATTCTACGATTATAGACTACATCACCAATCTTCCGTGCTGCAGTCGGCTAGTGCGCTGCCAATCTCCCATGCCGCAGTCGGCTAGTGCGCTGCCGGTCTGTGGTGCAAGAGGTTCTGGGTTTGAATCCCAGGTCTGGCATGGGTGTTAGTGTAAGTTAGGTCATCAGTTACTTTGTAAGTGCAGTCCCCTGATAAGCCTTCAGTCATAACATAATACTGGGGGACGTTACTAAGCCCAATCCAATAGACCACAACATCTTGTTTAATTTATCGTTAATTTTAAAGCATGTCTCAAAGGGTAGAATTAAAGTAAGTACATCAATAAAAGTTTACAGGTTACATTTTTGTAGCTGCAATAAGTCTTGTTTGGGTTAGTCGTTTCTAATTGTTTCCCGTTGGACAAAATCAAGTTGGCTCGTAGCGAGATGTCCTTTTCTTAAATAATTATATTCTGATAGCGCACCAATAAGTCCCGTATGCTATAGTACAGATATGTGAGAAATGGTTTACAATGTTTTGCAGTTTATGAAAAACGAAGCGAGATTGAGGGAACCATCCATTCCACTTGAGAAAGCGCAGCTAAGAACATGTAAGGTGACGGGTGTGTCTCGTACCACAGTGCAAAAAATTAAGACGGAAGCTAATAAGAAAGAAGCAGGTGAAGGAACGTCTTTCTCAACCCCCAACAAGAAACTGAATGAAACCTCTAAATACGACCTTGATACCTTTGACGAAGCTGTGGTAGGACGTACTGTTTACAATTTTTACCTCAATGAAAAACGTGTGCCGACTGTCGAAACTACGATTTCAGCTAAAGGATGACATAACTTACCAAGGAAGTACATAATTCAACTTTAAGAACGACTTTGAAGAAACTAGGATTTAGGTGGCAATAAACAAAATCTCAGTGCCTGGTTTTAATAGAAAAATCAGATATTCTGCAAAAACATATAGAATATCTCAAGGGTATGCTGCATACAACTATTTACATGGATGTGTCGTACATTTTGTAATAATACATTTGAAATATAAAATGTGGAGTGACATGTATTCCAACGGTCTGCTAGCACCTGTGGCAAAAGGTTGACGCTGGCTAAGAGCCAGCGGCAGCTAGGCCATGATGGCACTCGCCATTAACATGACACGTGGGTAAGCACACGCACGCAACCCACAACGACCACAGACTTTCCCAATACGGGAGAATTGTTTATGAGTGTTATGTATTTCTTTTTCACTGTCAAAATATGTTATAAAGTGTAAAAATGTTCTTTTATCAATGTTGTGCAATGTTTATGTTTCAAATTCAAAATGTGTGCTATGCTGAAGAGCTGCACCCTGATATTCAGGCGAGAAGGCCTTCACAAGACATGTATTGAATAACAGTATTTCAAATTTAAATTTGCTTTGATAATTCTGTATTCAAATATCCTATGTGCCATTCAATTTAATATACTAATATTTTTACTCTGCATGCATAGCACTTCCGGTTGTGTGAACCTTGTAGGCAGCCATGGTAGGTCCGTGTGACCCCTGTCTCTGGACAGTTGTTCTAGGGGAGCTGGCAAGGTAAGACGCGGTCATGTACGCACTTCATATTTTTGCACAGAGTTAGATTTCCATAGTTTTCATGTAGTATACTGGTTAACCTTTGCTTTCCATATGCTTTGCCAGACATCCCCAGCATTATGCTTCCACTTAACTAATTAATTTGCAGCCCTTGTGGCTTTTTGAAACTTTAACATAATGAGAGGAGAGAATTTCGGAAAGGCCAAGTGGACCGCGCAACTTGTGAATCAGGCACTATCCGCCCATGTTAAGGGCTTTTTCTTGTAGTTTCTGCTTAATTGTGACGAGCAATAATAAGGGTAATATTTGTATGTTGCATAATTAAGGGTTTTTGTCATGTTTAAGTGTTTTACGGCCACGCGGTTGGCTGCAGCCAAGTCCGTATCTGCACCATCACTGCGCTTAGAGAGTTATTTTTTCATGTGCGCCGTAATTTATCTCAGGGTTATATGAATTGCTTTATTCAAGGTTCTTGTAATTCTCTATATTTACCAACTACATGGGTAAGCAATGTCAGAGCTACTAGGTTGATCAGTTTAATGAGCTGTACAGAGCTGTTAAGTGAGCATGGGAATTGCAGTGCTTGTACTGTAGACGGTTGTGTCAAATTCAGTACACCTAACATAACTTGACCTAACTTCACGACTGGTGAATTATAGGGTGTGTGGGGGCTGAAGCGCTGTCGTGTGTCGCAATAAGGACACGCAGGATTAAGTATAACACAACAAAATTACTCTCATTTATTCCTGTTAGTACTTACTGTAGGCTACATTTTCTTATGTGCACTAGAGCATTGCCCCCTCCATCCCGTTATTCACCTATATCGAGAAGTTAGGTTCTGTCTTCTTGCATTTAACATGGTTAAGCAACCAGACAGACATAGACTTATATTTTATTTTAAATTGTTTACCTTGCGATTTCCCTTGATCTTCGTAGTCCTCACCACTACGTTTCACAGAAGGCCTATGAACTACAAATATTGTGATGCCCTAACAAAAATTGTATTCAGCATAATTAGTAAGGTCAATACATACCATTTTCTGGAATATTTTTTCCAATTTTCCAGAAAAGCCGCGATTCGTAACAGTTAACAAGCAATGTAAGAATATACACGGCGCGCATGCACGCACACACACACACAGAGATATATATGAAAACCACTAAACAAATATTTTTAGTTGATGTGAGTCATCACATTCCATACTAAAATTTAAGACCAAAACCACAAAGCATTAAGTACTCACCGTATGGCAAGTATGTAGGCACGTAGTTGATTAAACAGTGCAGTGGCAACTGTGAATTAATAACTTGGTTTCGTGGTCTTGTTAATCTAATAATAAGCCTTTTTGATCAGACATGTTATATCTAACCATGCAGGTAACAAGACTGTTTCATCATCTTGACAAAACAAAAAGGAACATATGTACAACCTTCCATATGTTTGCTACACATTCCATGCTTGTGACAATAATTAAAATTACTTAAAAGAAGTCATGCAAGAATGTTCAAACTGCATTATTAAGACATAGTTCACTTTAAAGAATTATATTCTACATACGTAACTTACTGTTTATCATTTGAGCACAGTTTATTCACATAGACAACCCTAACCTACATGACCTACCCCACAAATATTTGCAGTAAGATGTTTTGATTTACAAAAGGAATGTGTTAAATGTAACTATCACAAATCACTAACGCCTTTACCTTTTCCGTGGCTTCCGAAAATCACAACTTAAACACAATATTTAACTATTCAAACACAAATGCATACATACAAATGATGAACGTATAAATAGCAAATTGCTAACACTGAAACGAGGGGTATTAAACTGAAATTACGTACGTACGTGCAATTACAAATAACGCGAGGAAGACTAATTGCAGAAAGACGCAAAATCTTCAACGAGAAGTCAACTGCAATTACGGCACTCTCTTGCGAAAACACACACACGTAAACACTTCAAATTTCGTAGGCATTTTTGTGTACTGTAGAGAGAGATGTTTTTATATGCCACATTCGTACACATATTTCGTTCCATTTAAAAACTACGCGTTTCACACATTTTACACTCGTGTAAGTTTACGTATACTTCATTTAACCTTAAAATCACAAAACATGTTGACATTTCGTGATGTTGGCCGTTTTAAGCTATGTCTAAAACATTATTTTACCCGAATAGAATACGACTTCGAACTTTTATTGCACAATGCAAAATTTCTACAATACTATAGCGGAACAACGCGACTCATTCCAAATGTCAACATAACACTGTTAAGTGAATATTGTAACTTATTAACAATTATATTTAAATTATGCATAGTCACAACTTTTATCAGTGGTCAAATCTCAACAGACGTTGAAAAACACCTATGCTCAGATAACATACGAAATAAAAGAAATCAGAATATTGTCAGTTACCCAAATATTTTTAGGTACACAAAAAATTACTACCAGCAAAAAAAATTCGATACGTCAATACAAATTAGTAACTATAAGTTATAAAACGATGTGTTACCTGTTTTCTAAACAATTATGAACTTTATTGCACTGCTAATCAAAATACAATTACTAGGCTGTCGTCGGTGACATCGCCAAGTTTACCAACAATAACTTGGTTCAGTCCCTTTAAAAATAATCTATATTTGTAACAAAAATTTTCGATTTTAATACTGCTGTTTGTTTTTTATATTTTCATTCATAATTGAAAACAATTTTACTTTTTTATTGTGACAATTTATTTTATATATAACATAATGCAAAAGTTAGGAATTCCAAAGAATAAAGGTGGTCGTCTGATGTCTACTGCTGGATTCCAGGTGCATTTATTTCTTTCTTTCTTTATTTACCAGTTGGATATTACAAATAACATTTATACAGTAATAGTCTTCTTGAGGAAACAATTTTCTCTAAGTGAAGACAGACTCAACTAAGAAATTACATACAGATGGGTGGTGAGGGAACAAATGTTAGATAAAATAACCACAGTCTTGCTATAAAAAATGTACAGTTTAATCACAGTAGTTAAGCCTATTGACGGCTGCCTGCATTATGGAAATGGGTAGAATATGATTTCAGAGGCGGTGAGGTGTGAGGTCTGTGGAAATGATGAAATTACCCGACTAGGTGCCAGGCGTCGTCAAGGCGATGCGTTGGTGGATGATGCTGTAGCACGATGACTCTCAATAACCTCAGGATTGCGGGCCGTACATCATGAAGAAAACTCCCATTGAATTTTTGAAGTTGGCCTCTCCACAGTTAAGGTCGTAGATACTATTGTTTCGTTGTTTCCTAAACAGTAACCCATTAGCTGGTTACACGTCGTCCTGTTGCAGTCATGTTTTTGCAGCAAACTGCTAATCACTATAACATCGCATGGTGTGGATTATCAGGGCTACCCACAAGCCCATAATAATAAGGTACACTTACTCTGATACATGCTTATGTTGAGATGAAGTCCTGCGGAAAATACACTTGCATTTCATGCGGTTACTGTTACGACCTGTCCCCTTAAACACCTTGCGGCGACCAAAATAAACTTACGAACTGATAAGTTCTCAGGGTATTTATTCGCTACCTATCACTCTTCGCAGGGAGACACTTAACACTGGCTTTGATGAGATAGCCCAGCCATCGCGGTGATACTGTGAAACTGACTTGTGTTATGCAGAAATGTGAAGTGTGCTGAGCCCTCGCTCCTTAGACCATTTGCCAACCATAACATGCAATCGCAGCAGAGAGCCGCACTCTACCATGCGCGGTAGAGTGTCGGTGAACACCATTTTGCAAGTAAAGGTGAAGTGCAAAGTGTTACAGGTGACACAGTGAAACGTGGAGCATGTTCAGTAAGACAAGCAGCCATGTGCATCAAGTGCAAGGAAACAAGGAAAGAGTACCACCAAACAACTATTCCTAAAAAGAGCTTACCCAGGCAAGGGCGGTGATGCATGGTAATGTATGCACAACAGGACACTTGCAATACTAAGACATTGCCCTATATTGCATTGCAAAGTATTATTCTCATTGTTTTTGTAAATGTAAGATCACCACATGTAGTCATCCACACTTAATTTCACATGTCTTGAAAGGGTTTTATGCTCATCAATATGAAAAGGGTTTTTGTTAGAATGTAAGAGCAGTTTTCCGCAGGAGATTATATTATTTTACAAAGTGCGTGTGGCAAAGGATGACGTCCTGTGCCTCCAGAAGTGCTGGTCGTGTGTTCGTGTCCCGCCTGAGAGCAGGTGGGGAACAGGAACTGATAATGTGCCCGGCGCCACGTTTGGTATAGAGAACGATTGTTGATGGGGGTCGTACGGCCTACAGCCTACAGCGACTCTGGATATACGGTCAATATGAAGGAGTGCTGAGTGAATTTGTCCATTATATTACGTAAAGGTAAAATATTGCATGTGGGCGAAGCTGTCGGCCACTTTGCGTGCCTATATTACCACTGAAGTACCCTGCTTAAGGGAGGCAGGCCACGTAAATGCAAAACACACTGAAATACGCTTGTAAATTTGAAGGCTGCTACTAGGGTGCAGTACCCAATGAACTCAGGAGAGTTAAATGGAATAAAGCACATCTAATTATGGTATGAATATTTTATTACTGTAATGGTACAAAGGTAATGTTACTGCACTTGTTAATGTTTACCTATAGTTAAGTGGACCCAGCACTCTGGACCTGCCGGTGGTCGCTACTGCTGGTAAATAAGGTTTGGGCCTTAGATTGTAACTACGTGAAACACATACTGCGCATGAAATCCTGGTATGATACATCATGGTGCAGGGAGACCTCCCCTCTGCTAAATAAAAGTACTAAAAGGTTCTTTAATTACATGAACTATGGATATGAATTAAAAATGCAGCCTATATTGAATTGCCAAGGGGGTACCCGGAGCTTACCGTCTGCCCTGCCAGTTGTCTGGAGTACTGAAGTCAGACTAACAACATGGCGTTGGTTTCTCATCACGTCCAGCGAATCCGGTGCCAAAATGAGAACATGAAAAAACAGAACTGCATGAATAACATAATAAGTGAAATTGATGTTGTACATAATTAAGATTTCTATACTAAAACACATTGGTGACATACTCATGAACGCTGGAGCCCAGATATGACTAAAGATGTGACATCATGACACTATCACCGCACTTGAAGGGTGATATTTAATTTAATGATGCCTCAGGTGGCTGATTCTCGATTAATTATTGCTGCCAGGGAACCGCTCTCCACTTCACACTTCCTGCAGGAATTTGATTCCTCGTCTTTTGAAACCACTCGGAGCCACATCGTACTCCGGATTCGGTCAAGAGGTCAGTCGATATCGCACACATCAGAAAGTCGTGGGATAAGTGTTGCAGCTTACCCCAGTGTTCCCTCCAATGGCTGTTGCATCTAATGGCCATGGCTTCATGGAACACATTCATTTAGGTCGCATATCAGTTCATCACGAGAGTTACCTCTTGTGGTGGATGTTAAATATTATGACCCACTGCCATGAGTTACAGGGCAGCAAGAACAGTGTAATGCAGTTCTTGTCGACCTGCACCGATCGAGACTGTGACCTAATGTCGATCGGTCGAGTGTTACTGTGTGGTTGGTGTGTCTGTGATTGAACAAACAGGCACAAGGTATACATGGACGTCTGGAACATGTCAAGTAGTTCCACGTTGCACGCCTGAGCGGCAATGCTGGCAGGTGCTCCATGTTGGAACTGCAGTAGTTGCAGAGGACTCCGAGAGGCAGGTTGTGTTAACCGTCGATCTGCGCACGGGTGGCCCTCATCTTTTGCACTGATCATTTAACTTTAATAGGCTGTTTAATTAACCGGAACCATTTCATTTCTGCCACCCGGGCACCACCTCTCACCTTACCCAGTATTTGCATTGCCTGGGGAAGTGTAATGCACTATTAAACCATGCACAAACCTTCGTGCCATTTAACTTATCACCACTGCTGACCAGTACCCATATGGCTTGCAATTGAAAAGTGTTTCCCATGGTGGAAAGTATAATGAGTACCGAATAAATGACAGTATGTTGGAACCTAGTGTTTTAGTCCGGTAAGACGCAAGGCATTTCAGGGTACAGACCATTGTAATTCCCGCCAATATGCACATATGCCTCTGACTTTCCACTTAAGTATTATTAAAGCGTTTTCAGGTCTTCCCAGAGCTATATATGGACGTGTGGATATCCCTAATAATTCACTGCATAGGACGGATACCAGTTTTACCGAATTCTACAGAGGAGTGTAGCAGCACTGGTGAGAGGATTGCAGCAAATGGTTGTCGGCCACACGATCCTGAGTAAAAAAAGAGTCAACTCTACCATCACATCATGGCATCATGTCTGGATGATGCCTGGCGCTCCAAGATATAAAACCTATTTCCAACAAACACCTCATTCCAGACCTCACTACTTCTCAAAATTCAATTTACCACATTCTCAGCATTCTGAGACTGTCAAAACTTACATTAGAATGAAGTTTCCCCCAGCGATGAAAAACCATGGGGAAGTGAGGGTGATGTATCAGGCAGTGAGGAAACATAGTGTTACGAAATAATTAAGTTATTGCAGTGAAGTGATAAGTCTCAAAAGATGCATGCCAACTGGTACAGCAATCAGGCTGACATTCACTTGTATCGCGTGTCATGCAGCAAGGCATACAGGAGTTAATGACAGCATGCCAGATACAACCAGACGGGAGCAAGAGAATTGTGTAGTGCCTCAGCTGGGAAGCAGAGTACAATACAGCAAGCGAGAGAAAGGCAAAACAAGGGACAGCTGTTCAAGTTGCAGGAGAGAAGTGTCACGCATGCACTGTGGCAATGCAAGAGAGGGTAGAATATCTACTCATCAGCAGCATGCACATTGTGAGCAGGTCAGCACAACAACCGCTAGTGTCAGCAACATCACCTAAACATAACCTGAATGTAACACCCTTGCCTTTTCTACCTGTTAACACTTGCTTTCCGCCCCTACCAACATTGTATTCTATGCCAATTTTTCCATCCATAATTCAGCCGCTTACCACACCCTACCAAACGTTGCATTATCAGTAGCACCCAATACTGGAAACCAAGTAGATATGACACCATGGCCGCAACAATCAGATATGAAGGTAGCAATGACGAATATAATAGCTGAGCCCACCAACTACACAATACCACTAGGACAGACACATGTGAGGACACCGACAAAATTTCAGATTTTACCCACTTCTGCCGGAACATCGTTAGAAGACCCCACTGCCTTTCTGGAAGACTGTACGGCCAGACTCACCAGATATGGCATGAGTAAGGAGGAATGGACCAGCTGCTTCGGGGTGTAGCTACAAGGAGACTTACAGTGCTGGTGGCACTCCTTAAACCACTACGGGCTAGAATGGGAAGAGTTCTGCAAGACATTTAAAAGCAGGTTCCATGGAGTTTTTAGCTCACTGCAAGCCTAGGCCGACTCACACTAGAGGAGCAACAGCACAACAAACTGTTGACCGTATTTGTAACAATAAAAAAACACCTAGTACTCAGGTTATACCCACACCTGCCAGAAAAGGAAGTCCTGGAAGTCATTGCAGAGACGCAAGGCCAGAGTTTCGCATGGCCTTAATACCATTACTGAATGGAACAGTGGAAGGTGTAATGCACACCATTATCCTACTGGAATGCAACCATGGACAACCGCGTCGCGATTCAAATGCAGTGCGATGGTGCCACAAGTAGCAAGAGATAGAAGGACACACCCCAAGACAGAATTCACTACTGCAAAAACATTTTGACGAACCTAAACCAAATTTCCAAAATTGTCAATAGCCAAACAAATCAAAATTTCCGAGTGGCAGAAGGCAGGAAATGAAAAGTGTAACCAACAGTGTGGAAGGTCATGTGTGCGGGTGAGATCCGAATCAACCACCACATCGGGATGTAGGGGTGCAGGGGCCAGACGCCTCTCCCACCCTAGCCGTCATATACAACACACTGGACAAGACATCACAGCCAGCACTAATTCATCACGTTAATAGCAGTGAAATGCTTTCCATACGATTACTTGTCACAATAAACAGTCAGCGATGTCATGAGTTAGTGGATACAGGCGCATCACATAACTTCATACGCCCTCAGTTTCTAAATTCAAGAGATATCATGCCCACTAACTATGTCATCAGGCTAGCCACACATGATCAATGTAGTACCACGTTATGACAGACAACAATCACAGTAAATGTTAGAGATATTGAGACAGTAACAACCACAATAGTAACACCTGAAATCAGAGCATATGCCATCCTGGGAGTCCCGTAGCTCTTAGAGCAAAATACCAGATTTGAGCCAGCAGCCAGCAGAATTCACTTTGACTCGAAAGAAAGGCAGAAAAGTCTACAGCTTAGACAGGCTACCAGCTGACGTTTTCCCAGATGTTATGCTAGGCAACCTAGACCACGATATCCCGGCAGAACCCCAGGCCACATTCCAAAGTTTACTGGACGAGCGCAGGGATGTGTTTGCTACACAAAACACACTTCGGTGTACCACTGTAGTGGATCATGAGATACAGTTAATTGATTAATCAGTTTGAGCAAATTAGCAAATGAGCAGTTAATTACCACATCAGGCCAGAATCATTAAAATGCAAATACAGGAAATGCTAAACTATGGTATTATCGAGCCTACATACAGTATGACAATTCCACAAAAATGCTTGCACCAAAGAAGGATAGCAGATGGCATTTTTGCGTAGATTTTAGACAGCTGAATCAAGTCAAGAAAAGTTCGCTACCGCCATACATTAGCGTTAGGAATGCACTCAACTCATTAGATCAAGAAAAAATTATGTCATCTTTGGATTTGAAAAGCAGGTACTGGCAGGTTACAGTAAAATTACAAGATCGGAAAAAGACTGCCTTCATCATACCAGACGGGCCTTGTTTACATTTTTGTGCTATGTCCTTTGGGCTGAAGTGTGCACCAGCAACCTTCCAAGTGAAGATGGTTCGAGTCCTAGATGGTTTAATCAGCGAGTACACTATGGCATACCTCGACGATTTCATCATATAGTCAAGTACATGGGAGGAACATCTGCACTATCTATCGGGGGTTCTGAAACGGTTTGCTATAAACTGCCTCACCTGCGCAAAAGAAAATTGCCACATTGGAAATACCAATATCGATTTTCTGGAACACATTATAGACGCAGGCGGAAACAAGCCAAATCCCGATCAGCTGAAGCTAATCAATGACTACCCTAGACCAAAACACGTAAACAATTGAGAATATTTTTTTGGTTTAATAAACTGGATGTGCGAACACCTACAAAATTTGGCAGTCATAACAGCTACACTTACCAATCTTTTCTCGCCGCAATAACGCCTTCAGTGGACAGCTGAAGAAGAAAATGAATTTCAATATATCAAAAAAAAATTCAGTTCATGCCCAACAATTGCAAGATACGACACAAGCATCCACTTATACTTGCAGACAGGAAGGAGTAGGAGCCGTATTGTACCAGGTGAATGACAGTGGAGAAAGACAGATGATCGACTTCGCTAGAGCTAAGCTCAGTCAGACTGAATGATGCTATGACGTGAATGAGCATAAATGTCTCACCGTGATCTGGGCTGTAAAAAATACCCCTCACATTTGGAGTACCAGAATTTCAACCTGAGAACAGACAACAGGTGCCTACTCTGGTTACATATTATGCGACAATCGCGAAGCAAACTTACAAGATGGGCCCTTCACCTGCAAGCTTATGATTTTTGTGTAGAACATGTGCCGGGAAAGGAAAATTAATTAGTGGACGCATTCTCATTTGCCCCTAATGAGCAAGCAACAGTTCAAGACGAGGTCGAATGGGAATATATCCTTCCGCCAGACACTCAGGAACCAATAAGAGAAGTTTACATCGAGCTGTACAAGCAGGTCACGCAAGCACAGCGGAATTGCCATTTTTCACAAGCCAATGTCAGACAGTGCGAGCATGGTACAGTTAAGGGGTGGCATGTTGTGGACGAACAACTGGAGACATGGTCATTAAAACACCCAGGGAAAATGAGGTGTTAGTCCCCACATGTGTCCAGGAGCAGGTATTAGCCCAATCACACAGTGGCAGCATGGCAGGACACCCTGGTGTTAACCAAATCATATGAAATGTACAGGAGCATTTCTTTTGTCCCGAACTTACGTAACATGTGAAACATTTTGTGAATAAATGTACCAAATGCAACATTTTAAAAGCACACAGGGCCGATGGCCGGCAACAACACAGCCACATGTACCTATAAAGTCTTTCGAGACCTTGTGCCTAGACTTAATGTGGCCTTATCCAAGAACATCAAATGGCAAGAAGTTCAATGTTTTGGTCATGGATAATTGTTCGAAGTGGGTTGAGGTATACCCAGTAAGCAGTGCTCCTACAGCAAATACAGTATGAGTGTTAAGCAAGGACTTTTTGTCACACTTTGGGTTTCCCAAGAACCTATTAACTGACAAGGGGACCCAGTTTACTGGAAGAAAATGGCGTGATTTGTGCACCAGGTGGGGGTAATGACACATGACCACTGCAGTGTACTACCCGAGGGTCCTACCCATGGAGCAACGGAACCAAGAACTTCAGGTACAGTTAAGACTCCGTGTTGGTGACCAGCACATCAAGTGGGCAGAACACTTGCCAGGTGTACTGTATACCCTGCGCCAGTGTGTCAATGCCACGTCTGGCAAGACACAGACTGAGGTACTTCTGGGACGGAATATACATCTACCAGGGGAAGCAAAATGCCCGCAGGCAGGTAGCAGCAGCGAGTCTCCCAGCAGCACCGCACTTGGCAGAGTACATTGTCAGTGGGATCAGCAAGTGTGCGAGAAGCACCCGAGGTACACGAAGAAGTGATTACCTACCACCACGAGACCGCCATCCATGCTGCAGATAGATCAGTAGGTCTATGTTCGAGCCCAATCGCAATCAGCTGCAGGCAAGGACTTTTGTGTGGGCCTCATGGCAAAGCAGAGTGGGCAGCACAGTGTTATCCAACAGCAAGAACCAACCACCTACATTGTCTGCATATGCATGATGATGATGAGGGTGCACCAGGATGACATCCAGCTCACACCAGGTGCTGTCAGAGACGAAGTTGATCATGATGTCCCTCAACTCCACGATGGCGACGGCAGGGTAAGCCTCCAGAAGCAAGCAGAGGGAGGTGTAGCAGCACTTCCAGAGAGCAGGGAAGAATCAGTTCTGCAAGAAACTGTGAACTTGGGACCACCACCAGGTGAGACCCATGATGGCTTCGTCAACGATATATCCCCAGGGGAGATATAGGAATGGAAGATACCACCATACCTTCAGCAGGAAAAGGAGAAGAGTGGTTAGAAGACCCGCCATTACCTGGCATCACTGCACCTGACAGGGAACACTGGAGTCCACCCCAGATATCGCTGACAGCACGGTGCCAATGAGCACCACCATTAATCCAAAATCACTTGGTTTTGTGGTGGCACTGCAACCAGGACAGCTGCTAGAGAATGCTACAACATCCAAAACAGCAAGAACAGAGAGAGAATTATAAATTGCAAGTGGACAATGCGCAATAATGCAAGAGGCTACAGTTCGCTGGGTCGCCCCTGGGAACTGTGGACCAACGGTGAGCAGGAGAGCAAGCACAACAGGAGCAGAGGAAGGAGCACGAGTACAAGCAGTGATGGTGGAAGTTAGGGCAGCGAGTCGTTGCCTCACTTCGCATGCGCAGGTCGAAGCGGCGGGTTCACCCACCACAGCAATGTTGCCAGGGTGGGTGTGCATCAGCCACCCATGGCACAGTACACCACAGCATCAACAGCCAACAACAAGCACCGGAAGGGAGTAGGGCTCAGCAGGGAAGAGCCTATTTCTTGCACTCTTGGAGGACCCTGTGAAAACCTCAGTGCTGTAGGTAGCAGCATTGACCCACAAACTGTCTCGAAAGGAGGGGGGAGGGTTTGTTTGTTGTGTGCTCGTCCCCACACTAGCCCGTTTGTCAGGCCGACTGCTCCTGTACAGTACAGCATGCATCGTCACCCTACAAGTGATCGCTGTAGTGTAATGAAGAGTAAGTGCAATGAAAAGAGTGCCGCACAGGGTATAAGTTGGCAAGGGTAAGCTTGGGCAGGTATTGCGGTGTCTTGTATCCCTCTCCGCAGCCGAGCTGCAATGAACTCCCCAGCATAGTAATACATAAAGAGTTCCAAAGTTTTGTTTTAATAAAAAGTAATCGAAAGGGAATCTGGACACGCAAAGGGATACATTTTTACATGTTGAATAAAGGTAGTTTATGCACCCATGAGTTCCCACAAATAATACAGTTTTTGTAGTGTTTTGTTAAAGTGAATTTTGGTTTCACCCCCATCAATTTGTGTCCAAATCATTACATGCAATGTTTTGCAAGGTATGTGATAATTGTTAATGTTTCATATTTTTATGCAATGTTTCTGTTCATGCACCTCGATTTTAAGGTGAGTTGTGTTGTAGCAAGTGTGTAAATAGTTCCCTCTATTGGTGCGTGAGCCATCTCTCGCCCGCTCCCATGCCAGCATGGCCATTCAGTCAGCAAATAGCATCCAGAGGGGTTGGTCTATGTGTGACGGTGTTTGTACCGATCATTTCAATGCAATGTAATTTCATTTAATGGAATTGTTTTCATTTTAGCCACCTGGGACACCACACATCGCTCCATGCTGGGTGATAATCAACTTCTGGTTACAACTAATTGCAATATTCAATTGCAACTGATAATAACATCCTGTTAATTGAAACAAACACACAAGTGCAAACATGTTGCTCAACATAAACTCGTGAACCACCAACTTTACAAATGCAGAAAGGTATTCCTTTCGGCCCTAATAATGGGGGCACAAAGAAGGGTCAAGAGGGGGGAATGGATTTAACTCTTCTTGCATGTCTTTTGTCAATATAATGTTATTTATATATATTTCTGTATACCATGTTAGACGTTTCCCTAAGCAAGCTCCATAGATATTGTTTTTAATTTTAATAATAGGATTTTTGAATGGTGCACTTTTTGAGTATCTAGTGTGATGGCTTTGATGTGAATTTATAATATCACTGCATATATTAAATAGCAAAAAATAAACTTTCAAATATTCCCCCCTCTATCACCCCCTTTTTAAATGTAATAGGACAGAATATAACAGATACCAAAAAAGGCCTTAGTAAATTTCGTGACTACAAAACATTTATTTACAAAATAAAAAGTACATAACATATAATCACCGATTGTGTAATTTCATGTGTATCAGGGATTGAAAAACAATTCCACATGGCCAGGAATATGCATGTCACCAGTAGTGCCAAATAATTTCCGATAAAACCAGATCTGATCACAAGGCTCCATTTTCATATTCTTACTTGAATACATAGATGCATGACCAAAAACACTAATTACAGCAGGATAATCAGTTGGTAGACTTTTCCAATTCATGAGGGCAAGGCAGACAATACTGCAGTAATTAGTGTTTTTGGTAATGCATCTATGTATTCATGTAAGATGATGAATATGCAACTTATGTATCACCCCCACCTCATTCATCAACCTGTATTAAGTGTTCATTATGTATTTTACAGTGTCTTTTAATGTATTTTGTGCCTCCTACACCTGTAGTTGACCCCAAGTAATTTTTAACTGCATTTTGTGCAAGAAAGTAGTTCCATATAACATGCTGGCCAGCCAACGCCGTTTCTCGCGTCCATGCGCCAAACTAGTCATCGCTCGGCAGCTGGAGGGGTGAGTCGTGTCATCGTGTTTCACGTCGCACGTGGCTTGGTGGCGTACAAACTTTCATACTAATAATCTTAATTTGCAATAGACTTCAAATTACCAGAACCTTTTTCATGTTTAGCCACCAGGCACAACAACCCTCCACCCCAGTTGGTTTGCATCGCCACCGGGAGCTTAATTGTACCTGTAACTATTGTGTAGCCCATGTGGCCTTTTATTCAGTTTTACCATCACCGACAGGATAAGTTTGGTACGAGTGTAAGTTGTTCCCAAAAGGAACGTGTAGCGTTATGGACGAATAAATATAGTCACTCAGTAATGTGCATGTTTAATTCTGTCTGCACCTCATAGCGTAACTAGTGCACAGAACCTTAATTTTCCATCATTTCTCAAGTGTCTATTCTACGTGTATTATTCAAGAGTGTTCTGTACTGCAGTATTTCAATGTATTTATTTCAAGTGGTGTTTGGTCCGCCCTGTGAGTCCACGAAGCTTTACATTTAACCTTTATTCATTATTCTTCAAGGAGACAGGTAAGGAAGGCATTGGTCGTCGGCAGCATGTACCGGAGCATCAACAAGAGCCAGCTCTACAATTCAGTCACTGCCTCTGGCGATGCATGGCGCCGGCCAAATCATAACCTATTAACCAATATTCCACTTAAATGCTCCTTTTTCATTTATCCACGCCATGGAGACACCCAGACTGGTGTCATAATTTTGTTTCTTTCTATAAACAAAAGTTGCTCTAACATGACATCTATGTAGTATATTCTGATGAAAATATTGTGTATTTCTATTTTTTTAATGTCTTTTAAATCCCGCAAACTGACGACGAAATTGTTATGTATTCTATGTATTTGTATCGATCTTTAAGATACCTAGTTTGCATAGCTAATTTTCGTAAATATAGAGGGCAGCACTTAAATTAAAGGTATGACTAACGTTTGAATTTTTGCAAATCTGTTTAGCTGTGTTTAGAAAAAGGTCTGTTAAATTGACCCAGACACCAATTTTATTAACTTTTAAAGAAACTTTTCTTTCATGTCTTTCTATGTACTATTATATTCACGAATGGTCGTTCGATATGAATAGATAGAACACGTCGTGACTGTTGGAAATCTCCCAGGAAGGTCGTAGCTGAAAGAATTCGCTCTATTCTTTTTCTTCATTTTTCACAAGCAACATGTTGACGTCGACAGCGCCTAGGCCTCAGGCCATTCATCACGTCGTGCCAGCAAAGACGTCAAGAATGCAACACAACATCACAGTGGAGCACCTGATCCGACGAACCAATGCCATGTGCGTGTTATGTGTCAAGTGCAATGGCATGCAAAAGGTGTAATTAGGGTTATGTCAGATGTTAGGGAGTGTGCAGTGTGTGTTTATTTTTGTATGTGTACGTCATCATCCTACAATGCCATAAGTGTTAGTGTATAAGTATCAAATGTTCTCATGTTATGTATGTGCCAGTGTTCCGTATCGTGCATCTTGACATTTAACTCTGACAACTTTTTGAACCATAAACACTCACAAACTGCAGTACTTAATGCTATGCGTTCTGCATCTGTTGTTGACAAGGCTACACAATTCTGCTTCCTTGTCACCCAGGATACCACATTTCGATTTATCTTACACAAAAAACCTGAAACTGTTTTTCTATCATTTACATATCCTTCCCAATTTGCATCAACAAAACAAGAAAGTTCAAGATAACTGTTTCCTCTGTATACCAACCCAACTTCTGTCGTGCCCTTCAAATATCTCAAGAACCTTTTAAATTTATACCATGCCTCCTCATTTGCTTTGTCCAGTGTTCTACTGAAGTATTTTACAGCAAAACATATGTCTGGTATGGCACCCAACATCAGATACATCAGACAGCCTATCAGTTCTCTAAAAGGTTTTGTTGTTATAGCCCATTTCATATAAGTGGTCTCAAATTTGGCAGACAATGTGACAAACCTACACACTATGTAAACAGTAAATGCTCTCACTCCTACAGTATTGTATCAGTTGATGAACTGCTGCGGGATTCGTGTTGATAGGTTGTCTATTTTGATGATATCTTTGGAAGAAAATAGTACTAAGAAAGTGGATAACTCAAGCCACGACTTATAATGTAGAAGAAAATCGGTGTCTCACGCCACTTCGTATAATGTAGAAGTAAGTCGATGTCTCAAGCCACGGCATATAATGTAGAATAAAATTGGTGTATCCAGTCACGACGTATAATGTAGCAGAAAGTTGTTGTTTATAAGCCACTACATATAATGTAGAATATAGTTGGTGTCTCAAGCCAAGTAGTATAATATTGAAGAAAGTTATGTCTCAAACCACGGCATATATTGTAGAAGAATTTCGGTGTCTCGAACCACGATATATAATGTAGAAGATAGTCGGTGTCTCTAGCAACAACATATTATCTAGACGAAAGTCTGTTTATTAAGTCACGATGCATAATATACAAGAAAGTCGGTGTCTCAAGCCACGATATATAATAGAGAATAAAGTAGATGTCTCAAGAACACAACGTATAATGTAGAAGAAAGTCCATGACTCAAGCCTAGACATATAATGTAAAAGAATCTCGAAGTCTCAAGCACGACTTATTATGTACAAGTAAATTGGTCTCTCAAGACACGACATTAAATGTAGAAAGACTCGGTGTCTTAAGCCAAGCTGTATAATGTCGAAACACGTCGGTGTCTCAAAGCCACGACATATCTTGATGAATAATGTCGGCGGCTCAATCCACGATGTAAAATGTAGAAGAAAGTAGATAACACAAGCAACTATGTATAATGTAGAAGAAAGTAAATGTAGCAAGCTACGACGTATAATACAGAAAAATGTCGATATATCAAGCCAGGACATATAATGTATAAGAAAGTTGATGTCTCAAGCCTTAATGTAAAACGTAGAAGAATGTCGATGTCTCAAACCATGACCTATTATGTAGGAGAAATTCTGTGCCTCAAGCCACGACGCATAATGGAGAATAAAGACGAAAACTCAAGCCGCGAAGTGTAATGTTGAAGAAAGTCGATTTCTCAAGCGACGACCAATAATGTAGAATAAAGTCGTTGTCTGAGGCCACGTCTTATAATGTAGAAGAAAGTAGATGACTCAACGGACGATGTAAAATGTAGAAGAAATTCGATGCCTCAAGCAATGACGTACAATGTAAAAGAAAATCGATGTCTCGAGACTCGAATTATAGTGGAGAGGAGAGTCGATGACACAAGCCACGACGTATAATAGAGAGTAAATTCAATGTCTCAAGCCACGATGTATAATGTAAAAATAACTTGGTATCTCAAGTCCCAATGCATAATGTAGGAGATATTTGTTGTTTCAAGCAACAATGTTGAATGTAGAATTATCTTGGTGCCTCAAGCCCCGACGTATAATTTAGTAGATATTCGTTGTTTCAAGCAACGATGTATAATGTAGATGAAAGTCGGTGCATCAAGCCACGAAATATAAACTAGAAGAAAATTGATGTCTCAAGCTTTGACAGTCAATTTAGAAGTAAGTCGATGTCACAAGCTACGACGTATAATGTAGAAGAATGTCGATATATCAAACCATGACGTATAATGTATAAGAAATTTGACACCTCAAGCCTTGATGTATAATGTAGAAAAATGTCGATGTCACAAGCCATGACGTATAATGTAGACGAAAGTCAATGTCTCAAAACCCGATTTATAATGTAAAAGAAAGTTGACGTCTCAAGCCACCACGTATAATGTAGGAGAAATTCGATGACTGAAGCGACGATGTTTAAAGTAGAAGAAAGTCGATGCCTCAAGCCACGACGTATAATGAAGAAGAAAGGCTGTGTCTCAAGCAACATCGTATAATATAGAAGAAAGTCGATGTCTCAAGACACGACGTATAATGTAGAAGAAAGTCGGTGTATCAAGCCACGAAATACAATGTTGGGGTGATTCGATGTCTCCGTCCATGAAGTATAACATAAAAGAAAGCCGATTTCTCAATCCACGACGTACAAATTAGAAGAATGTCGAAAACTCAAGTCACGACGTATATGATAGATGAAAGTCGATGTTTCAAGCCACGACGTATCATGTAGAAGGAATTCGGTGTCTCAAGCAATGGCGTATATCGTAGAAGGTGATCAATGTCTCAAGCCACGACATATAATGCAGAAGAAAGGCGACGTCTCAAGCCACGCCGTATAATATAGAAGAAATTATATGTCTCAAGCTACGTTGTATATTGTACAAGAAAGTCGATGTCTCTAGCCACGATGTATAATGTTAAAATAACTTGGTATCTCAAGTCCCGGCGTATAATGTAGTAGATATTGGTTGTTTCAAGCAACAATGTAGAATGTAGAAGTATGTTGGTGTCTCAAGCCACGATGCATAATGTATTTGGAAGTCTGTTCCTCAAGCCACGATGCATAATAAAGAATAAAGTATGTTACTAAAGCCTCTTGGTATACTGTAGAAGAAAGGCGATGTTACATGCCACGTCATATAATGTAGAAGAAAGTCGATGTCTCAAGCCACGATGTATAATTGAGATAAAAATCGATGTTTCAAGCCGCGACGTATAATGTAGAAGAAAGTCAATGTCCCAAAACCGGATTTATAACATAAAAGAAAGTCGGTGTCTCAAGCGACGACCTATAATGTAGAATAAAGTCTATGTCTGAGACCACATCGTATATTGTAGAAGAATCCACGGCATACAAATGAGAAGAAAGTAAACTACTCAAGTCACGACGTATATGATAGATGAAAGTCGATGTCTCAAGTCACGACGTATAATGTTGAAGGACTTCTGTGTCTCAAGCCACGACATATGTTGTAGAAGGAAATCCATGTCTCAAGCTATGCAATATAATGCAGAAGAAACACGATGTGTCAAGTCATGGCGTATAATAGAGAAGAAATTCATTGTCTCAAGCAACGACGTATTTTGTACAAGAAAGTCGATGTTTCAGGCCCCGAAGTGTAATGCAGAAGAAACCAATGTCTCAAGACTCGGCTTATAGAGGAGAAGAAAGTCGATGACACAAGCCACGACGTATAGCAGATAATAAAGTCAGTGTCTCAAGTCACGATGTATAATGAAGAAGTATCTTGGTGTCTAAAGCCTCGATGTATAATGTAGTAGATATTCGTTGTTTCAAGCAACGATGTAGAATGTAGATGGAATTCGGTTCCTCTAGCCACGATGCATAATGGAGAATAAAGTAAGTTACTAAATTCTCTTCGTATAGTGTAGAAGAAAGTCGATATCTCAAGCAACTACATATAATGAAGAAGAAATTCGGTGTCCCAAGCCACTGCGAATAATTTAGAAAACAGTCGATTTCTCAAGCCACGACTTATACTGGAGAAAAAAGTCGATGACACAAGGCACGATATATAATAGGGAATAAAGTCAATATCTCAAGCCACGATGTATAATGTAGAATAAAGTCAGTGTCTCAACACACGAAGTATAATGGAAGAGAAAGTCGATGTGTTAAGCCACGCCGTATAATGTAGAAGAAAGTCGATGTCTTTAATCACGACATATAATGTAGAAGAAAATGGGTCTATCAAACCATTACGTATAATGTAGAAGAAAGTGGATGTCTCAAGCCACGGTATATATTAAGCAAGAAAGTGGATGTCTCATGCCACGGTGTATAATTTATAAGAAAGTCGATATCACAAGCCGCGACGTATAATGTAGAAGAAAGTCAATGTCTCAAGACACGATGTATAATGTAGAACAAAGTCTGTGTCTCAAGCGACGACCTATATTGTAGTATAATGTCGATGTCCGAGGCCACGACGAATAATGTAGAAGAACGACGATCTCTCAAACCACGGCGTATATAAGAGAAGAAAGTCAATGTCTCAAGACACGATGTATAATGTAGAAGTAACTTGGTGTCTTAAGCCACGACGTATAATGTAGAACAAAGTCGGTGCCTTTAGCCACGATGCATAATGGAGAAGAAAGAAGATAACTCAAGCCACAGAGTATAATGTAGAAGAAAGTCGTCTCAAGATGCGATGTATAATTTAGAAGAAAGTCGATATCACAAACCAAGACGATGGTGGGGCCAATAATTTACAGATCCATTTTTGATCACTGCGTTGTACTTTATGTATAACAACATTATGTTATTTTTACATTCAACCAGGGCACAGAGTTCTTTAACCCAAGTCAAGAATATCGTGCTAAACCGAGCAGATTTGCTTAACTGGTTTCGGACCCTGTGAACACTCCGAAACTTGTCATTTGGTTGAAATCAGAGGATTACTACACAAATGTATATTTTAAGCCCAGAATCTATTAAAAGCTTAATTTCCAAGATTTTGAACTCTGGGGTTAACATGCAATTGTAAATGGTACTGCAAAAATTAAGTGATTGATTGGGGTCAGTCTGTTGTAATCTAAGTTAAATTAAAAATAATTAGTCGATTCCAGCCAGGTTTGTTGAAATTATTAGTTTTACTTACAAATATACTAAATTTACCTAATACCTACTGATATATTCCAGCCAGTCAGGTTGATCATTGTTTAACTATTGATATGGTATGGTGAAACTGTATGGTGAAAATGTTCTTTCAGATACCATCACAATCTTAAGTACTGGATGCATAACTTCATTTATATAAACATATAGTATATTAGTATGGCGAGAATATTTCACAGATTCCTGCAAAATATGTTGACATCTGAGGGTAATTCACAAATGTAGGAAGTATAACATGTATTTATAGAGACCTGAAAAAATCGCGAGTTCAATGTATTGCAGGCTGGACTCCACAGTTTGATATACATATATACAGATTAAATAGCACATTGGTTGTCTGCAGTCACAGTGGTAGGCGACATTTCGACACCGTTCTCCAAGAGGTGTCAAACATTGTGTGGATCGATGGCAATGTTATGTAAACGTATGTGTTTTGAAATTCTCGCTTGTCCCAAAATGAATCAGCGAATTCTTCAGTTCTCTAGTAATTAGTGATACACTCCCAACAGGTGAAGAGTATAATTAGACAAATTACTTATAGATTCCTGCCAAATTTGTTGAACTGGAAGGATAATCAGCATATCTATAAATTGTTACTATAATTTGCTTACACATATCAGAAATAATTGTTCAAATCTAATGTGTATATTGAGAAATATAAATAATTACAATATGCTGAAAATATACTATTATATTCTTGTCAGATATTATGGAATTTGAAAGAAAAATTACAAATGGAAATAGGAAGAGAGAAATTAACTCATATAGCAGTGCAGGGCATCTTTACTCCTGAGTATAATTAACATATATATAGTATGCCATGCACTTATAGATTCCCACTAGACCTGTGTAGTTCAAATTATAATATAAACAAATGAGTTTAGTGTGATCGAATAACAGATCTGTTGGTTTCATAGGATATCTAAAAACTGTATATCTTAATTAGTTATTTTAAAGGTATTTTCCCAACCTATTTCTTGTACATGACATTTAACTGAATAATTGTGGATGGTTAAATAGTATACTGAGAAGTTTGACATACATTCTCTTTAAGAATGATGGATTCCAATTCTATTATGCAAAAAAAATTATTTTCATTGACCCTTATGTATTTTCTCATAGGTTTTTGTTTCACGGTCATTCAAGATCACGAGGCCAATGTAGAGGTTGTCTGCATATAATATGGTGATGAAGTCTGTAAGATATTATGTTTGCTCACAATCATAAATTATTTCTCGAATTTTTGCGTTCAAGGGTATTCAATTTAAATGGGTCAAGGTCGAGAAAGCCTGCATCTAATATACTGGTAAAAGTGTGTAATGTACTATTCTTGCTGACTTTTATGGAAATCGTCATGGTTTGTAGTTTTCAAGGTCTTTTGATATCTTGTGGACAATGTCCAAGTCAATATGGTGGCAGTTGTCTATAATATCATATGGTTGCTGAAGTTTATGTATTTTATAATCATTTGCTTTTTAAGGGCTTTCATGGTCATGATTTAAAGTTATGGTATGTCAGCATCCAATATCGCGGTAATGGTACTTAAAGTATTATGCTTCATGACTTTAATGCATTTTTCTCGAGTTTTTTTGTTTTTGTGGTCAATAAAGGTCATTGCATCAATTTCATGGTCACTTACTTCCGATATGGCAGATATGTGACATCTACCAAGTTTGCATGAAGAATCCAAATTTATGGTCGCTCACCAAAATATAACTTCCATACAAAGATGGCCACTGGTTGCGAGTTTGCTGATTAGGTAGGGCGACTGGTGTGAAGATTATCCTAGTAATTTGCTTTGATAATTATTGTGGATAGGGGACATATAATTTAGAAGAAAGTCGATGTTTAAAGCCACGACGTATAATGTAGAATAAATTCGATATCTCAATCACGACGAATAATGGAGGAGAAAGTCGGTGTCGCAAGCCAAGACGTATAATGGAGAAGAAAGCCGATATCTCAAGCTATGATGTGTAATGTAGAAAATAGTTGGTCTCTTGTGCAACGATGTATAATAAAGAGGAAAGTAGATGTCTCAAACCACAATGTATAATGTAAAAGAAAGACGGTATCATAAACCGCGTTCTATAATCTAGAAAATGTCCATGTCTAAAACCACGACGTATAGTGTAGCAAAAAGTCGGTGTTTCAAGCTACGACGTATAATGTACAAGAAAATCGGTCTCTCAAACCGCGAAGTATAATGTAAAATAACGTCGGAGTCTTAAGCCACGACGTATAATGGAGAAGAAAGTCGGTGTCATAAGCCGCGATGTATAATATATAAGAAAAACGATGTCTCAAACCACGACATATAATGTAGCTGAAAGTCGTAGTCTCAAGCTACGATGTCTAATGGAGAATTAAGTCGGTGTCAAAAACCATGAAGTATAATAGAGACGAAATTTGATGTCGCAAGTCACGATGTATAATGGAGAAGAAAGTCGACGAAGAAAATCGACGTCTAAAGTTACGATGTATAATGGAGAAGAAAGTCGATGTCTCAAACCACGACATATAATGTAGCTGAAAGTCGTAGTCTCAAGCTACGATGTCTAATGGAGAATTAAGTCGGTGTCAAAAACCATGAAGTATAATAGAGACGAAATTTGATGTCGCAAGTCACGATGTATAATGGAGAAGAAAGTCGACGAAGAAAATCGACGTCTAAAGTTACGATGTATAATGGAGAAGAAAGTCGATGTTTCAAGCCACTACGTATAATGGAGAAAAAAAAATTGGGTGTCCGAAGCAACGTCGTATAACGTAGAAGTATGTCGGTGTCTCAAGCCACGATGTATAATTTACAAGAAAGCGGATGCCTCAGGCCAGGACGTAAATTGTAGAAGAAAGTCGAAGTCTCATGCCACCGAGGATAATGGGGAAGAATGTCGATGTCTCAAGCTACGACGTATAATGGAGAAGAATTTCGATGTCTCAAGCCACTACTTATAATGTAGATAAAGTTAGTGACTCAAGCCACGATTTATAATGTAGAATAAAGTCGGTGTAGAAAGCCACGACGTAAAATGTAGAAGAATGTCGATGACTCAGACCATGAAGTATAATGTAGAAGAATGTCGGTGTCTCAAATCACGACATATATTGTAGGAGAATGTCGATGTCTTAAGACACAGCATATAATGTAGAAAAATGTCGATAACTCAAGCCACGACATATAATGTAAAATAAAGTCGATGTATCAAGCAACGACGTATAATACAGAAGAAAGTCGGTGTCTCAAGCCACAATGTAAAATGTAGATGAAAGTCGATATCACAAGTCACGACGTAAGATGTAGAATAAATTATATGTCTCAAGCCATAACATATAATCTAGATGAAAAATATAGTCTTATGTTTCGGTATATTATAGAAGATAGTCGGTGTCTCAGGCCACGGCATATAATGTAGATGAATGTAGATGTCTCAAGCTACGACATATGATGTAGCAGAAAGTCGTTGTTTCAAACCGCGATGTATAAAAAAGATGATATCGCCAAACACGACGTACAAGGTAGCAAAAAGTCGGCGTGTCAAGAGACGACGTATAATGTAGATGAAAGTCATTGTCACAAGCCACAATGTATAATAAAGATGAAAATCGGTGTCTCAAGTCTTGGCGTATAATGGAGAAGAAATTCGATATAACAATCCAAGACTTAAAATGTAGAAGAAAGGCGATGTCTCAAGCCACGACTTATAATGTAGATAAAGTTTTTGTCTCATGTCACGATGTATGATGTAGAAGAAAGTCCATGTCTCAGGCCACGATGTATAATTTAGTAGAATTTCGGTGTCTGAAGATACGAGGTATAATGTAGAAAAATTCGGTGTCTCTCGGCAATATGTATAGTATAGGAGAATGTCGGTGTTAAAAGCCACGATGTATAATGGAGAAGACAGTCGATGTCTCCATTCACGACGTACATTGTAGAAGAAATTTGGTGTCTCAAACCGCGAAATATAATATAGTTGGAAGTCGATGTCTCAAGCCATGTCTTAAAATGAAGAATAATGTCGATGGCTCAAGCCACGGCGAATAATGTAGAAGAAAGTTGATGTTTCAATCCACAATGAAAAATATAGAAGAAATTTAATGCCTCAAGTCACGATGTACATTGTAGAAGATAGTCGATGTCTCAAGCCACGATGTAATAAGTAAAATATAGTCGATGTCTCAAGCCACGACGAATATCGGAGAAGAAAGTTGAAGTCTCAAGCCACGACGTATAATGCCGAGGAAGTTCGATATCTCAAGCAACGACATATTGTGTAGAGGAAAGTCGATGTCTCAAGCCACGATATATAATGTAGAACAAAGTCTTTGTCTCAAGCCACCATGTATAATTTCGAAGAATTCCGGTGTCTGAAGCCACACGGTATAATGTAGAAAAAAGTCGGTGTCCCACAACAATTAGTGTAATGTAGAAGAAAGTCGATGTCTCAAGCCATGTCGTTTAATGTAGAAGAAATTCGGTGCCACAAGCCACGACGTGTATGTAGTAGAAAGTCGGTGTCTCAAGCCACGATGTTTACTGTAGATGAAAATCGTTGTCTCAAGCCACGATGTATAATGGAGAAGAAAGTCAGTGTCTGAAGACATGGCGTATAATGGATAAGAAAGTCGATGTCTTAAGCGACAGCTTATTATTTAGAAGAAAGTCGGTGTATGAAGCCACGACGTTTAATGTAGAAGAAAGCGGTTGTCTCAAACTTTGAGATATAATGTGGAAGAAAGGCGATGTCGCAAGCCTGAACCTATAATATAGAGGAATGTCAGTGTTTCAAGCCACGATATATTATGTCGAAGTTAGTCGATGTCTCAAACCACGACGTATAATTCACAAGAATGTCGGAGACTCAAGCCACGATGTATAATGTATAAGAAAATCGTTGTCTCTAGCCACGACACAGAATGTATAAGAGAGTTGGTGTATCAACCACGATGTATAATCTAGAAGAATGTCGGTGTCTCCGCAACATTGTATAACGTAGAAGAAAATCGATTTCTCAACCCACGTCGTATAATGAGGAAGAAATTCTGGTTCTCATGCCACGAAAGTCGGCGCCTAAATGCACGATATATATAGTAGAATAAAGGCGGTGCTCAAGCCACGACGCATAATGTGGAGGAAAGTCGATGTCTCAAGTATCTACGTATAATGGTGCACAAAGTCGATATCACAAGTTACGATGTATAATGTAGAAGGAAGCCTGTGTCTTAAGCCACGATGTATAATGAAGAAGAAAGTCGAGGTATCAAGCCAAGACATATAATGTAAAAGAAAGTCGATGTCTCAAGCAACGACGTACAATAGAAAAGAAAGACGGTTTCGCAAGCTACGACGTATGATGTAGCAGAAAGTCTTTGTCTCAAACTGCGATGTATATTGTATATGATAGACGATAACGATATCGCAAGTCACGATGTATAATGTAGAAGAAAGTCGGTGTGTCAAGTCACGTCGTATAATGTAGAAGAAAGTCGATATCTTTAGCCAAGATGTATAATGTAGAAGAAAGTCGGTGTCTCATTCCTCAACATATAATGTACAAGATAGATAATTTATTCCATGAGTTATAATGTAGGAGAAAGTGGATGTCTCAAGCCACGGCGTATAATTGAGAAGAAAGTTGATGTCCCAAGCCACGATGTATAATGTAAAAAAAGTAGGTGTCTCAAGCCACGATTTATAATGTAGAAGAAAGTCGTATTCTCAATCTACGACTTATAATATTACGATAGTCGTTGTCTCAAGCCACAAATTATAATGTAGATAAAAATCGTGGTACCACGACACGACGTATATTGTAGAAGAAAGTTGGTGTCTCAAGCCATGACATATAATGTAGAAGAAAGTCGGTGTCTCATGCCACGATGTATAATGTAGAACTAAATCAGTTTTTCAAGCCATGGTGTATAATGGATAAGAAAGGCGATGTCTTACGCCACGAAATATAATGTAGAAGAGAGTTAATGTCTCAAGCTACAATGTATAATGTAGCAGAAAGTCGATGTCTCAAGCCACGCCGTATATTGTACGCGAAAGTCGTTGCCTCAATGCACGATAAATAAAGTAGAAGAAAGTCGGTGCTCAACCCACGATGCATGATGTAGAGGAAAGTCGGTGTATGAAGAAACTACGTGTAATGGAGAAGAAAGTCGACTTAACAAGCCACCTTGTATAATGTAGAAGTAAGTCTGTGTCTTAAGCCACCATGTATAATGAAGAAGAAAGACGAGGTCTCAAGCCACGCCATATAATGTAAAAAATAGTCGAAGTCTCAAGCTACGACGTATAATAGAGAAGAAAGTCAGTGTTTCAAGACACGATGTATAATGGAGATGAATGTACAATGTACAATGTAGAACAAAGTCGGTGTATCAAGCCATGACGTTTAACGAAGAAGTAAGATGGTGTATCGAGCTACGATGTATAATATAGCAGATAGTCGATGAATCAAGCCACAATGCAAATGTAGAAGAAAGTTGATGTCCCAAGCCACGACATAAAATGTTGAAGAAACGATATGTCTCAAGCCACGATATTTAATCTATATGAAACTATATGTCTCACGAACCGTCATATATTCTAGATTAAAGTCGCAGTCTTAAGTTTCGATGTATATTATATAAGACACTCGATATCTCAAGCCACGACCCATAATGGAGAAGAAAGTCGGTGTCTCAAGCCTCGATATATACTTTAGAAGAAAATAAGTGTCTCATATCATGATGCATAATGGAAATGAAAATCGATGCATCAAACCACGGCATTTCATGTAGAAGAAAGTCTTGTCTGAAGCTACGAAGTTAATGGAGAAGAAAGTCGATGTCTGAAACCACGAAGTATAATGCAGAAGAATGTCGGTGTCTCAAGCTATGACGTATAATGTAGAAGAACGTTGGTGTCTCAAGCCACGACATGTAATGTAGAAGAAAGTCATTGTCTCAAGCACGAAATATAATTTTGAAGAGAGTGGATGTCACACGCCACGATGTATTATTTAGAAAAAAGTTAGTGTCTCAAGCCAAGAAGTATAATGTAAGAGTTAGTCGATGTCTTAAACCACGACGTATATTGTAGAAGATATTCGGTGTCTCAAGCCACGATGTATAATCTAGAAGAACGAACGAGTCTGAAGCCACGATGTATAATAAAGTATGTAGTCTGTGTCTCAAGCCACTACGTATAATCTAGAAAGATGCCTGTGTCTCAAGCCATGATGTATTTTGTACACGAAAGCCGGTGCCTCAATGCACGACAAATAAAGTAGAATAAAGCCGGTGCTCAAGCCACGACGCATAATGTAGAGGAAAGTCGGTGTCTCAAGCAACTATGTATAATGGGAAGAAAGTCGATATCACAAGCCACGATGTATAATGTAGAAGGAATTCTGTGTCTTAAGCCACGATGTATAATGAAGAAGAAAGTCGATGTCTCCAGTCACTACGTATTATGCACGATAAAGTCGGTGCCTCAATCCACAAAATATAATGTAGAAGAAAGTCGGTGTCTCAAGCCACTACGTATAATCTAGAAGAATGCCTGTGTCTCAAGCCATGATGTATTTTGTACACGAAAGCCGGTGCCTCAATGCACGACAAATAAAGTAGAATAAAGCCGGTGCTCAAGCCACGACGCATAATGTAGAGGAAAGTCGGTGTCTCAAGCAACTATGTATAATGGGGAAGAAAGTCGATATCACAAGCCACGATGTATAATGTAGAAGGAATTCTGTGTCTTAAGCCACGATGTATAATGAAGAAGAAAGTCGATGTCTCCAGTCACTACGTATTATGCACGATAAAGTCGGTGCCTCAATCCACAAAATATAATGTAGAAGAAAGTCGGTGTCTCAAGCCACTACGTATAATGTAGAAGAATGCCTGTGTCTCAAGCCATGATGTATTTTGTACACGAAAGCCGGTGCCTCAATGCACGACAAATAAAGTAGAATAAAGCCGGTGCTCAAGCCACGACGCATAATGTAGAGGAAAGTCGGTGTCTCAAGCAACTATGTATAATGGGGAAGAAAGTCGATATCACAAGCCACGATGTATAATGTAGAAGGAATTCTGTGTCTTAAGCCACGATGTATAATGAAGAAGAAAGTCGATGTCTCCAGTCACTACGTATTATGCACGATAAAGTCGGTGCCTCAATCCACAAAATATAATGTAGAAGAAAGTCGGTGTCGCAAGCCACGACGTATAATGTAGAAGAATGTCGGTGTCTCAATCCACGATGGTTACTGTAGATGAAAGTCGTTGTCTCAAGCCACAATGTATAATGGAGTAGCAAGTTGGTATCTCAAGCCACGGCGTATAATAGAGAAGAAAGTCGATGTCCCAAGCCATTATGTATAATTTAGAAGAAAGCCGCTGTCTCAATCTACGACGTATAACGTATAATAATGACGATGTCTCATGCCACGATGTAAAATGTAGGCGAAAGTCGATGTCTCAAGCAGCGATGTATAATGGAGAAGAAAGTCGTTGTATCAAGCCACGATGTATAATGGAGATGAAAATCGATGTCACAAACCACAGTGTTTTATGTAGAAGAAAGTCAGTGTCTGAAGCTACAAAGTACAATGGAGAAGAAAGTTGATGTCTCAAGCCACGGCGTACAGTGGAGAAAAATGTCGGTGTCTCAAGCTACGACGTATAATGTGGAAGAATGTCGGTGTCTCAAGCTACCATGTATAATGTAGAACAACTTCGGTGTCTCAAGCCACGAAGTATAATATAGAACAATGTCGAGGTCTCAAAAACGACCTATAATGGAGGATTAATTCGGTGTCTCATGCTAATATGTATAATGTAGAATAAATTCAGTGTCGCAACCCACGACGTGTAATGTGAAACAAAGTCGACGTCTTAAGCCGGTGCGTATAATGTACGAGAAAGTCGGTGCCTCAATCCACAACATATAATGTAGAACAAAATCGGTGTCGCTAGCAACGGTGTATAATGTAGAAGAATGCCTGTGTAAATACCACGATGTATAATGTAGAAGAGAGTCGATGTCTCAAGCCTCGACGTATAATGCAGAAGGAAGTCGATGTCTCAAGCCACGACATGTAATAATAAGAAATTCGTTGTGTCAAGCCACGACGTATAATGCAGAAGATAGTCGATGTCTCAAGCATCGATATATAATGTAGATAAAAGTCGATGTCTCAAGCCTCGATATATTAATTTGAAGAAAGTCAGTGTCTTAAATCATAATTTTTACAGTAGAAGAAAGTCGATGTCTCAAGCTACGACATAAAATGTAGAAGAAAGTCAATGACTCAAGCACGAAATTAAATTTACAATAAAGTCGATGTCACAAGCCGCGATGTATTATTTAGAAAAAGTCTGTGTCTTAAGACACGAAGTGTAATGTAGAAGAAAGTCAGTGTCTCAAGCTACGTTGTATAATCTAGAAGAATGTAGGTGTCTTATGCCACGACGTATAATAAAGTATATAGTCTGTGTCTAAAGCCACTACGTATAATATAGAAGAATGTCTGTGTGTCAAGCTACGACGTACAATGTAGAAGAAAGTCGGTGTCTCAAGCCACGCTATATAATGAAAAAGAAATTCGATATCTCAAGCCACGATGTTTAATGTAGATGATATTCGATGTTCCACGCCACGATGTAAAATATAGACGAAAGTCGTTGTATCAAACCACGACGTATAATGGAGAAGAAAATCTATGTCTCAAGCAACGGCGTTTCACGTAGAAGAAAGTCAGTGCCTGAACCTACGATGCATAATGGAGAAGGAAGTCGATTTCTCAAGCCAGGACGTATAATGGAGAAGAAAATCGCTGTCTCTACCCACGATGTATAATGGACAAAGAAGGCGATGTCACAAGCCACGACGTATAATGTAGAAGAAAGTGGATGTATCAAGCCACGATATAAAAAGTAGAAGAAAATGGTGTCTCAAGCCACGATGTATAATGTAGAAAAAGTCGGTGTCTCAAGCTATGCCTTATAATGAGGAAGAAAATAAATGTCGCAAGCCACAATGTATAATGTAGAAAATATCAATTTTTTAACCCACGACGTATAATGTATAAGAAAGATGTTGTCTCAAGCAACGACAAAAAATGTAGATGAAAGTCGGTTTAATGTAGAAGAAAGACGATGTCTCATGCCACGATGTATAATGTAGAAGAACGTCTATGTCGCAAGCCACGACTTATATTTTAGATGAATTCGTTGTATGAAGCTACGAGTTAAAATGTAGGAAAAGTCAGTGTTTCACGCCAATATGTTTAATCTAGGAGAAAGTCGATGTCTGAAGCCTCGATGTATAAGGTACAAGAATGTCGATGCCTCAAGCCACGATAAATAAATTAGAAGATTGTCGGTTTCTCAATCCACGGCGTTTAATGGAGAAGATAGTCGGTGTCTCAAGCCACGAGGTATACTGTAAATGAAAGTCGATGTCTCAAGCCATGACGTGAATGTAGAAGAAAGTTGATGTATTAGGCACGAAATATAATGTACTCAAGCCACAATGTATAATGTTATAAAGTCTGTCTCTAAAGCAGAAGTATAATGTAGAAAAATGACAGTGGTTTAAGCTACGACGTATATTGTAGAAGAAAGTCGGTGTCTCAAGCCACGACGTATAACGAAGAACAAAGTCGATCTCTCAAACCACGATGTATAATGTAGAAGAAGGTCGACCTCTTAAGCTACGATGTGTAATAAAGAAGAAAGTCAATGTCCCAAGCCACTATTTATAATAGAGATGAAAGTTGGTGTGTCTAGCCATGACGTATAATGGAGAAAATAATCTATGTCTCAAGCCATGACGTACAAAAGAGAAGAAAGCTAATGTCTCAAGCCACGATGTATAATGTAGAAGAAAGACGATGTCTCATTCCACGATGTATAATGTAGAAGAAAGTCGATGTCTGAAGCCACGACATATAATATAGAAGAAAGTCGTTTGTCTAGAGTGGGCCACGCGTATAATGTAGAAGAAAATAGATGTCTCCAAACCTAGATTATAATAATGTGAATGTCGTATCTCAACCACGCCGTATAAGGGAGAATAAAATTAGTGTCTCAAGCCACGATGATAATGTAGAAGAAAGTCGTTGTCTCAGGGCCACGCGTATAAGGGTAGAAGAAATTAATGTTCTCAACCACGAGTATAATATAGAAGAATGTCGATGTCCAAGCCACGAGGTATAATAGAAAAATTGTGTCTCAAGCCACGACGTATAATGTAGAAGAAAGTCGTAGTCTCAAGCACGACGTATAATGTAGAAAAAAGTCGGTGTCTCAAGCACGATGAATATAACGTAGAAGAAAGTCGATGTCCAAGCCAACCTATAATATAGAAGAAATTCAGTGTCTCAAGCCACATGTGTAATGTCGAAGAAGTGAGTGTCTCCTACACGATATAATGTACGAAGAAAGTGATGTCTCAAACCACGATGTATAATATACAAGAAGTCAAAGACTCAAGCCACGTGTATAATGTAGAAGAAATTGTCTCTAGCCACGACAAATGTATGAGAATGTCGGATGTACTCAACCACGACGTATAATTAGAAGGATGTCAGTGTCTCAGGCCACGATTTTATAATGTAGAAGTACGTCCGCACGGTTAAAAAATTCAAGCAGTTATGTAAAAGTCGTATCACAGCATGAAAATGTGTCTCAGCGTGAATAAGAAAATGCTCACAATTATAGAAATGGTCAAGCAATTAATGTAGAAGTGTGCTCCACATATAGAAATGGTCTCACACGAGTATTAAGAAGTCGTGTTTAACCACAGTTATTAAAATGTGTTAGGATAAGAGAGTCGAGCTCACTGTAAAAGAAGAGTTCTCAGCCCTGTAATAGATGTCGTTCCACTAGAAAAATGTGTCCAGCCGAGTTATGTAATCGTGTCGCACTATGAAAAAGGCAAGCCACGTAAATAAGAAGCGTCATCATTAATGTAGAGAATCGTGTCCACACGTAAATGTAAAATTGTCAGCACGGTTAGAAAATGTGTCTAACACGATATAGAGAAGTCTGTGGCAGTTAGAGAAATGGCTAGCAGATTAAGAAGAGCATGCCTCAAGCCACGGTAATAGAAATAGTTGAAGCCGTTAATTGAGAATTCATGCCTCAGCCACGCTAAATGTAGAGAAATGTGTTAGCACGATAGTAGAAGAACGTGTCTGCCCGCGTATAATGAAATATTCTAAGCCACAGTAAATTAGAGAGTCATCCAATTATGTAGAATATGCTAAGCGGTATATGTGAAGAGTCGTTGCCGGCACGGCGAAATGAGAGAATAATGCACACGATTATAGAGAGTCGCTCAGCCACGCGTTAATGAAAAATAATTTAAGCCGATTATAAAGAAGTCTGTGACGCGTTATGGAGAAATTAATGTTAGCACATTATGAAAATTCATGCTCAACCGCTATATGAGAAGAAATTATGCTACAGACGTATAATAGAGAAGTCTTGTCTCGCAGCGTAAGAGAAGAAATAATGTCTCAAGCCACGATGTATAATTAGAAGAAGCAATGCTCAACCACGGTTAATTAGAAGAAATTAGATGTCTAAGCACGACGTATAATTAGAAGAAATCGGTGGGAGGAATGGAGAAATGATGTCCAAGCCGATTATATATAGAAGAAGTAATGCTCAACCAGGTATAATGTGGAATTGTTCTAACCACGCTATAATGAAGAATCATGCTCAAGCCGGTATAGTAAAAAATTGAGTCTAAGCCACGATGTTAATATAGAAGAATCATCCTCAAGCCACGGGTATAATTAGAAGAATTATGTCAAGCCACGAGTATATTAGAAAATCGTCTCGCACGGTATAATGAGAAGAAGATGTCTCAAGCACGAGTATAATAAAAGTCATGCCTCAAGCCAGCGTATAAGTAGAAAAATAGATGTCGAGCCAACTATAATTAGAAGAAGTCGTGTCTCGCCACGGTTATGGAAGAATGATGTCTCAGCCCGATATATTAGAGAATGTCATGCTCAACCAGGCGTATAATTAAAGAATTAGAGTCTAAGCCACGAGTATAATTAGAAAGTCATGCTCAAGCCACGCATAATGTAGAGAATTAGTGTCTAACCAGATGTATATATAGAGATGTCAGCTCAAGCCAGCGTATATGTAAAGAAATAGTGTCTGAGCACGAGTATAATAGAAAAAGTCGTTGTCTCGCCACGGTTAATGGAAAAAGTATATGAGAAAATGTTCAAGAAGTAATATGAAGAAGTATGCCAAGCACGTAAATTAGAAGAAATAGTGTCTAGCAATATAATATGAAGAAGTATGCACACGCTATATGTGAATTGTGTCTAAGCCACAGTATAATAAAAAAGTCTCAAGCCCGGTTAATGTAGAAATTATGTTAGAACGATGTAGAGATCGTGTTCCCAGATAATGAAAGAAGTGTCTCAAGCCACTGTAATAAGAGCATCCCAGCCACGTAAAAGAAAATGATGTCTAAGCACGACGTATATTAAAAAAGTCGTGTCGCACATAATGAGAAATTGATGTCTCACCACGATTATAATATAGAGTCAATGCTCAAGTATGTAGAAGAATGATGTCTAGCAGAGTTAATTAGAAGAAGTAGCTCAGCCACGTATAATGAGAAATTGAGTCTAAGCCACGAGTATATAGAAAAGTCATGCTAGCACGCTTAGTAGAGAAATAGTGTCTGAAGCACGAGTATAATAGAGAAAGTCTGCTCGCACGGTAATGGAGAAGAAATAATGTTAAGCGTGTTAATATAAAAATCATGCTCAGCCACGTAATTAGAAGAAATATGCTAGCCACGCGTATAATGTAGAAGAAAGTGTGTCTGGCAGCGTATAATGGAAAGATAAAGGTTAAAGAGTATCAATAAATGTAGAAGAATGTGCTAAGCACGACGTATATAGAAGAGCTGTCGCACGCGTAATGAGAATTAGTCTAAGCACGAGAATTGAAGATCATGTCAGCCGGCGTTAATGAAAGAAATAGTCTAAGCACGAGTATAATAGGAAGTTGCTGCACGGTAATGAGAAGAATATCTAAGCCACGATGTATAAATGAAGAATGCAAGCTAACGGTATTAAAGAAATAGTTGCAGCTAAATGAGAAGAATGTGTCTGGCACGGTATATGAAAGAATTGCTCAAGCACGTATTAGAAATTAAGCTAGCAGCGTATATAAGAATATGCTAAGCCACCGTATATTAGAGATTGCTCCACGGTAAATGAAGAATTAGCTAGCACGTAATTGAAAATAATGTAGCCAGCGTTATGTAAGAATGTGTCTGCCGACGTATAAGAGTTTGGGCAGCTAAGATGTATATGTAAGCATCTGTTCGTCAGAGAAATTAGAGTTAAGCCACGACGTAAATTAAAGAAGTTTGCCTCGCCACGGCGATAATGAGAAGAAATTAGATGTTGAAGCACGAGTATAATATAGAGTCAGCTAATCAGGATAATTGAGAAAATTGAAGTCTGTTGAGGGTATAATTAGAAAAATTTGAAGCCACGGTATAATTAGAAGAATGTATGAAGCCACGGCGTATAATGAAGAAATAGGTCTGCACGACGTATAATAGAAGAATTAACTCAAGCCACGGTATTGAAAATTAATGTAAGTCTGAAGCATGTATAAATAGAAGAATTAATGCCAAGCCCGTCTACAATGATCTGAAGCAGACTAGAATGTAAGCAGACTTGTCTCGGGCCAGGTAAATGTAAAGAAATTAGATGTTCAAGCCAAGATATAATATAAGCAATGTCAATCCAAGCCAGCTAATGTAAAGAAATTAGATGTCTAAGCCACGACGTATAATTAGAAGAAATAGTATGCGAAGCCACGGCCGTAATGAGAAGAAATTAGTGTCTAAGCCACGATGATTAATATAGAAGAATGTAATGCCTCAAGCCACGGCGTAAATTGAAAAATTAGATGTCTGAAGCCACGACGTATAATGTAGAAGAAAGTCGTTGTCTCGGGCCACGGCGTATAATGGAGAAGAAATTAGATGTCTCAAGCCACGATGTATAATATAGAAGAATGTCAATGCCTCAAGCCACGACGAATAATGTAGAAGAAAGTAGATGTCTCAAGCCACGGCATATAATAGAGAAGAAAGTCGGTGTTTCTAGCCACGACGTATAATTCTACTCTTTCAGTGTGGTGTGTTTGTAGCAAATCTTACGTATAAATGCTTTACAAAAGTAAAAGAAATGTCCTTGAAAGGTATTTGGAATTTCTGGTTTTTATAATCTTAATATAAATGTTTGAGATTATCATCTTAATTTTTTTTCCAGTCGAGTAGAACTGTCAAACTTTCAACTGAATATTATCCACAAAATCACCAGAAGATCCATTATTATTGCTAGAGTACATCATTCAACTGCATTTAACGACCAGCAAAATACAGTTATCCATTTTCGAATATTCTCTTACAACTAGTGAATAAGGCTTGGCTCTTTCTTAGTAACTCCCCCTTACCAATAGAAAAATTCACTTTTATTGAGTGTGCTTGTTAATTCTAACATCAATATTGTCCCTGCTATATGAAATGTCCAAATGGTTGACCTCCAGTATGAAAAAATTATTCTCTTATTACTCACTTTGTTTAGTTTTACCATTCCAGACAAAAATAACCACTTGTAAAATAAAATTTAAATTACAACTACTTTGATTTTAACTTTTAATTATTGTTGACAAATGATGGAGCCAACAAGATAGCTTCAATAAATGTAAACTACAGCCTGATATAAAAATAAATACTTAAAATTTATCTTTATTTTGATAAAAACCTATATCCGGAGCTGTTAAACAGTTCAATAAATTTAACCATAAGGTTTTTAAATAAAATGCACCATGCAAAATTAAACATTGAACAATTGAATTTTTATGCAAGTATAGAAATTAGATAAGATAAAAAAAATAAAGGTTTTCTCCTATTTGTTGGTTAAAAGTTCACTGCGTGCAACTTCCGTTGTGTACTTTATATTAAGATTCCACAGTATAATGGTTTTATTATTAGCAAATACAATTATGTTGAACCATGTTATGTTTATAAATGCTAATTTTATGCAGATTATTTCGGCGTGAGAAGTAATAATACTCCTTGAATATACATTTAGAGTAATCTTTGTTAACTGTGTCTGACAAATGTGGCCACACTAAGCATTGTCAGAACTCTGAGAAGTGGTAAATACTTTAATGAACAATTTTTAAATGTTACATATGGTTATTGCTTCAAGAAATTAACCAACTATATGAAGAATTGTATTTCCAGTACTTCAAGGTGGAAATAAGATAGTGACCACCAAGTTAAAAAGTATGACAAGCTTACACAGTTAACATTTACAACATCTGTAACAAAAGAATATCATTTTATGCTGTCAAAGTTTTCTTGACTAAAGCATAATTCATAATAAATGATAAGTACATACATCAACCTCAAGGAATTATGTAAATTATTTAAATACATCACATAGTTCTGCTTGCAAATTTTCTTTAATAAACAGTTCACTTTTTAATTTATTTTTTTATTTTATGCATATTTATAAATTTAAATATTTTTTAATGCGACACACTTCATTTGTAAATCTCAGCACGACAACTAATGCCAAACGTATTGAACAGTGTAATTCTTATAGATATATTACATAAATCACAGAAGATTATTTTCCATTCAATCTATTTTCATATCACTGGTAGCATCAATCAGAACTGTCATATAGAAATAAGGCAATAAATACTTGCTTAACATCTATACACTTCCGTCGTAATTGTATACCTTTCTGTTTCCACCTATGCCATGCCTGTGTCCTTTCTGTTTCAACCTCTGCCATGCTTGTGTCCTTTCTGTTTCCACCTCTGCCATGCCTTTGTAATTTCTGTTTCTACCTCTGTCATACCTGTGGCCTTTGTTTCCACCTCTGCCATGCCTATGCCCTTTCTGTTTCCACCTACGCCATGCCTGGGTCCTTTTGGGAAAAACAGTCTGCAAAAAATCAATAAAATAAATACTAGGATATTAGGTGCAGAATATAAAAATAAAGTTTCTCAAGCGACAATACACACAGCGCATAAAAAACTTAGTACATTACACACAATCACAGTCTACTGCCTAGATAAGAAAGTTAGTTTATATATCTAGATCTCAATTTCCTCTTCCATTTTTTTCACGAAAAATTATTATTTTTTTTTACATGCTGGTCCCAGTTTAGCGCTTTTGAAATCAACCTTTGGGGGAAAAACTTACTGCTATTAATGTATGGATTTTAATGAACAGTACTGACAGAAACACTCCAGGTAAAGTTGGCAATAACGAAGGAAAAACTGTTCTATAAATTAAAAAAAAAAAATGGTAATATTAAAGTTACAATAATGTTCCCGAGCATTGGTTATTTTATGCATACAGAAGTAAATATTGTGTAAAAGTAATATAATTTATTTCGTTCAACGAAAGTAACAGTTAAAATATGGTGTGCAAGTAACACATTTGGTTTCCTAAAATTTCATTTCGTTACTCGACTGACAAATTAATGAATCTGTCAAACTGAATTCGAATTTTTACCTCCCATGTTTATAAAGTGTTTCCTGACAAATTTGGCTTAACGGAATTTGAAACACTAACAACTTGTAAGGAGTAAAACTTCTGTGTGTGTGTTTTCAATAAAGAGGGACACTTTGAAAGTCTACTAATGGATGCAATGTGTGTACCTGACAAATGTGACTAAATGTTGTCGAATCTGTTATATTCATTAGAATCACAGCCACACTAAGAAACATAGGTCGAGTGTGTCAATATAATTACACCGGTGATATGGTTTAGCAATTCTGTGAGCTTGAATGCATGTTTGCATTATGTGACTGTTCAGTAGCAATGTAACAGATGATCATTATTATACACTAGTACAGTAAAAGACATAAGTATGCCTACAGGATGGACCAGGTGGGCTATGACCCCTCTAATGTAGTCATTTAATTAGGCAATTTGATTAATACGTTTGTCTAGTTCGAGTTTCGCTGTTATAACAAACATTTCAACAGTGGTTAGGGCCTAGACATTTTCACGAACCGCGAAATACCTTTTAATATGGATAAATTACGTTATTCACAAGAAAATTTAATAACACATATATTCACGAAACAGTCACAAAATTGCTGATTAAAATATTTCCCAAACCACATTGCCGAAGTTCTTTCATTATGAATTTATATAATTTTTTTCAATTAATATGAACAAGAAAGAGAGAAAATAGGTAGCCCTAAGTTAGTAATGCATAGTAAGAAATACTATATTTCATGTTTTGTGGTTATTCCGTAGAACATAACGACAACCTCCAATTATCACTCATTATGTGAAAATACTTTATGCTCTAGAAATATGTGCATATTTGGCACAAGTAAATTGCTTTGCAAAGCTCGAGAGCTGGTTTGAAGTATATTTAGTTCTCGTACTATGCTTTAAAAAATTAAATAAAGTGATTTCATTTTAGAGGTTATCGCTGTTCACTACTCTACCATTTTACAACGCCAAGTCAGTGTAACCTTTGAGTTACTTGGACATTTCTTTAATGTCGCTGTAAACAAAATTCTTTGTTTTTCCTGTTATTCTTAGCGCAATACAACATTTGGTTGCGGCAACGTTACTTAGAGGCTTTATCATCATTAACACTTTAAAAGTATTCATGCATTATATTAACATAACACGTTGCAATGGTTAACATAATTAACTTTGTCACAACATTATTAATTTTACTACAACATAAACTTTCAAAGTAATTCCTCAATATATTTTTGTAGTTTCAACGACATAATAGTTGTTTGTGTGTAGTGGCCGTGTGTTTATATTGCCGGTCGTGCTGTAAGGAGATCAAGCTGGAGTAAGAGCTGTTCATTTGAGATGTGAGTGTTGCTGGCAGCTGTGTGTAGTTAGAGCAGACAGGAAGTTGCGACCACAAGGAGTGGCTGTTGCAACTATGACGGATGTCCTCTGGTAGACCACACTGATACACCGCTACAGCTTGAAGCTACCTCTGTCAACCCACTGCCTTCCTTACTGAAAACCGCTCACGCTATACTGCGAAACTCGCCGCATTATTTGAAGACTTCTCATTTCGCTTTCCAATCGTCTCGGTAAGTCACATTACACAAAAGCTGGCTGTCATAGTTCTTCAATTCCTGACTTCATTGTGTTGCGCCAATAACACCTTGTTGCAGTTTAGGGGCACTCTAAACGCCTAATAACTCAAACAAATTAAAGACAGAAAACGCTAAAATAAATGAGCGAGTGTGTCCCTTTTGTCGCTTGACAACAAACTTGTTTGCGACACACATGACGGCTCTCAATCAATAGAAAACAACGACCGGTAGAAAGGCCAAATCACGTTCAAAACGTAAAGTGAACTTAGGGTAGAGTGACGACGCAAGGTGCGCAGGAAGAGTCAACGTGTACCAAAATCGAATTGGTCACCTGTCAACACAGCAATTACAGACATCAAAACTGTCAATACAACAATCACAGACATTGAACTGCTCACATGTCAATAAAGAAATCACAGACATTTAACTGTTCACCTGTCAATACTGTATTCACAGATAATGAACTGCTGTCCTGTCAATATCTCAACCACAGACATTGAACTGCTCATCTGCCAATACAGCAATCACGGACATTAAACTGCCCACCTGCCAATACAGCAATCATAGACATTGAACTACTCACCTATCAAAACACTAATCACAGACAGATAACTGCTCACCTGTCAATACAGCAGTCACACATATTGAAATGCACACATGACAATACAGCAATCACAAGCATTATACTGTTCACCTGTCAATACAGCAAATACAGACATTGAACTGCAAATATGACAGTACAACAATCACATATATCGAACGGTTCGCCTGTCAATACGGCAATCACAGACAGTGAACAGCTCATCTGTCAATAAAGCAATCACAGACATTAAACTAATCACATGGCTATACAGCAATCGTAGAGAATGAACTGCTCACCTGTCAATATAGCAATCAAAAACATTGTACTGTATACCTGTCAATACAGTAATCACATACATTGAAATACAAGCATGACAATACAGCAATCGTATACATTGAACTGCACGCATCACAATACAGCAATCACAGAATTTAAATATCTCACCTGTCAAAACAGCAATCACAGATATTGAACTGCTCACCTGTTAATAAAGCAATCACAGACATTGAACTGATCACCTGTCAATACAGCAATCACAAACATTTAACTTCTCACCGGTCAATCTTGCAATCACAGATAATAAACTGCTGTACTGCCAACATATCAACCGCAGACATATAACTGCTCATCTGCCAATACAGCAATCACAGACATTGAACTACTCTCCTGTCAATACAGCATATGCAGAAATTGAACTGAAAATATGACAATATAACAATCACAGACATCTAACTGTTCGCCTCTCAATACAGCAAACATAGATATTGCACTGATCACCTCTTAATACATAAATCAACGACATTGAACTGCTCATCTGTCAATACAGTAATCACGGATATTAAATTGCTCACCTGTAAATACAGCAATCACACATATAAAACAGCACACATGACAATAGAGCAATCACAGACTTAGAACTGCCCACTTGTCAATACAGTGATCGCAGACATTGTCAAACACACATGATAATACAGCAAACATAGACATTTAAATGCACACATGACAATACAGCATTCACATGCATTTAACAACTCACCTGTTAATACACAAATCAAAGACATTGAAATGCCCACTTCTCAATACAGCAATCAAAGACATTGAACTGCTCACCTGTCAATACCGAAATTACAGGCATTGAACTGTACACATTACAATACACAAATCATATACAATGAACTACTCACCTGTGAAAACAGTAAGCACAGATAGAGAACTGTTCACAAGTCAATACAGCAATCACACATTAAAATGCACACATGACAATACAGCAATCAGAAACATTGAACAGCTCACCAGTTAATACAGCAATCAGACATTGAACAGCTCACCTGTTAATAAAGCAAATACCGATATTGAACTGTAAATATGACAGTGCAACAATCACATATATCGAACTTATCACATGACAATACATCAATCGCAGAAATTGAACTGCTCACCTGCCAATAGAGCAATCGAAAACATTGTACTGCATACCTGTCAATACAGCAATAATATACATTGTACTAAGCATGACAATACAGCAATCGTATACATTGAACTGCATGCATCACAATACAGCAAACACGGACTTAGAATTGCTCGCCTGTCAATACAGCAATCACAGACATTGAACTGCTCACTAGTCAATAATGCAAACACAGACATTGAACTGCTCGCCCGTCAACAGAGCAATCACAGACAATGAACTGTTCACGTGGCAATACAGCAATCACTGATATCGAACTGCTCGCCTGTACATACAGCAATAACTGCCAATAAACAGCTCACCTGTCAATACAGTTATCTCAGATATAGAAATGCTCACATTTCAATACAGCAATGACAGACATTGAACTGCATGCTTGACAATACAGCAATAACAGACATAGAACTGCTTACATGTTAATAAATAATCACAGATATTGAACTGCACACCTGAATATACAGCAATCACATACATTGAACAGCTCAACTGTTAATGCAGCAATAAGAGACATTGGATTGCACACATGACATTACAGCAATCACAGACATTAAACTGCTCACCTGTCAATAAAGTATTCACACACATTTAACTTATCACCTGTTCAATATTGCAATCACATACATTGAACTGGTGTCATGTCAATACAGCAAACACAGACATTGAAATGCTCCCTGTCAATATAAAAATCACAGACATTGAACTCCACATGACAATACTCAAATCACAGATATGGAAATGATCACCTATCAACACAGTAATCGCAGATATTGAACTGCTCGCCTGTAAATACAGTAATTTCATACATTAAAATTTACATATGGAAATACAGCAATCACAGACATTGAACTGCACATATGACAACACAGTAATCACATAAATTAAACTGCTCATCTGTCAATTCAGCAATCACAGTCATTCATATCCTCATCTTTAAATACAGCAGTTACAGACATTAAACTGCTCCCCTGTCAATACAGCAATCACAGAACATTTATCAGATCACCTGTCAATACAGACATTCCAGACATTGAACTGCTCACCTGTCAATACAGACATTCGACATTGAAATGCTAATAAGAAAATACAGCAATCACAGATATTGAAATGCTCACCTGTCAATACAGCAATCACAAACATTGAACTGCACACATGTCAATACCCAATCACAAACATTGAACTACACACATGACAATACACAACCACAAATATTGAACTGTACACTTTACAATATAGCAATCACAGACATTGAACTGCTCACCTGCCAATACAGAAATCATAGACATTGAACTGCTCACATGTCAATACAGCAATCATAGATTGAACTGCTCACCTATCAATGAGACAATCGCATCAATTTAACTGCTCACCTGTCAACAGAGCAGTCACAGACATTGAACTGCACATATAACAATACATCAATCAGATACATTGAACTGCTCGCCTGTCAATACAGCAATCACATACATTGAACTGCTCACCTGTCAACACAGTAATTACGGACATGTAACTGCAAACAAGAAAATACAGCAATCACAGACATTGAACTGGTCACCTGTTAATGTATCAATCACAGACAGTAAACTGGTCACCTGTCGATATATGAATTACAGACACTGAAGTTCTCAACGATCAATTCAGCAGTTACAGATGTTGAAATGCAAAGATAACAATAGAGCAATCCCATACATTGAACTGATCACCTATCAATAAATAAATCACAGACATTGAACTGGTCATCTGTCAATAGAGCAATAACATACATTGATCTACTCACCTGTCAATATAGTAATCTCAGATATTGAACAGCTCATCTGTCAGTACTGCGATAACAGACATTGAACTGCACTCATGAAAATACAACAAAAATCAAAGACATCGATCTGTTCACCAGTCAAAACAAATGACCGAAATTGAACTGCTCACCTGTCAATAAATAAATTACAGACATTGAATTGGTTATCTGTCAATAGAGCAATCACGTACATTGAACTGCTCACCTATCAATACAGTTATCTCAGATATTGAACAGCTCATATGTCAGTACTGCGATCACAGACATCGAACTGCACCCATGACAATACAGCAATCACAGATTGAACAGCTCACCTATCAATGAAACAGTCGCATGCATTGAACTGCTCACCTGGAAACACAGCAATCACAGACATTGAACTGCAGAAATGTCAATACAGTAATCAAATACATTGAACTGCATAAGAAGTATAGAAATACCGATTCGAGTGCAACCGCAAAAAAAGTGACTCAAAGCGTTGCATTTGGGAGGAGTTGCAAAAAAGTGACTATAAAAGTTGCATTTGGGTGCATCGGCTAAATTACGCCAAAAAAGTTGCGTTTGGGAGCAGTTGCAAAAAAGTGACTCAAAAAGTTGCGTTTGAGCACAACCGCAAAGAAAGTGACTCAAAAAGTTGCATTAAACTTTGCGTTTGAGTGCATCTACAAAAATACGCATAAAAAGTTGCGTTTGGGCGCAGTTGCAAAAAGAGTGGCTCAAAAAATTTGAATACGTAAAAAATAAAATATTGTATATAATAAAGATGGATCAGTTGCTAAATGTATTGAACGGAACCAAACAATTTAAGAATCTTTCCGAACATCACCAGTTGTGTTAGCCTTTCTCATTGTCATGGTCGCCATCATATTAGACATCAGTTGATTTTTATTTGTGCTCATATCTCTATAAAGTTTTAATGGTTATCCAATTATTAAAATATAATTATAGCTCTGACTTCGGCAATGTGCTACAACATAGTTTAAATAAAAATTTAGATACGCATCCCCAAATTCGACATATTAAAGTAGCCGAAACATTGAATTCTTTTTCTAAATCATTCATTGCACTTTCTATAGAAATATTATTCATCTTTATCATGTGAAACTTTAATAGTTTTCAAACTATTAAAGTTATTATATATAGAATATAACTACTTCCAACCCAAAAAATATCTATGGCCTCATCTCTGATACCACTGTTCTTTCGAACAACTCAAAGTTAATTAACTTACCTATTTCATCCTTAATTTCAACGATTATTTCATTATCTTGATTTGTTTGAACTGGAATTAATAATGGATAAGCTGGTTCGTAATAGATCGTGTCCCAAATCCAAATGTTGTTCTTGGTTTAAAAGTGGTAAATATATTAGTTTCTCTATGATTATATTCTTCATGTTTTAATATCATACCATTTACTATATACAGTGTATATTTATTGTTACAAATGGAGCAAATTTTGGAATTGTATCGCCATAATGATCCACATTTGCTTTCAGAGTTTTATTTTCTACGAAACCCAAAAATTTTCCTATTGGACCCTGTTTTCCAAACTGTAATTTAAGCGTACATTTTACTTTCACTCTGTTTGTTATTTTATCCATCTCGAAATATATATATAATTGTTTTTCCCATCCATTGAATCTACACTAAATAAAAACATTGCTTTTATAATTTTTTCAATATCTTTTAAGGTATATTGGCCAACTGGATTATCAATTGCTGAAACCATATCATTCTGGCCCACAAAATATAGCTTATTTTTCCCAGAGATAATGTTATGCGTTAGATAAGTAGTATAGAACTCAACTAAAGCCAATGAGTGCCCCTCTATCTCTAAAGGGTAATGTAGTCTCTTCTTCAACAATGATTTGTTATCTGTTAGTTTGAATACTTGACTCATTTATTATATTATTTAAAAAAAATATATTAATAAATGAGCAAGAAAAACATGAAACATGTAGACTGGGATATTAAAATAAGAATACCGGACAAGACTGTATCGACAATACGTCATGGAGAATTATTACCTAATAATATTAGATGTTTGATAGTGTGTCCTAGTAACTGTGGAAAATCTACACTTATGATAGATAATTTTATATATGCTCAGGGATGGTTGGACTTTGGTACTCTCTACGTGTGTTCAAAAAGTCTGGACCAACCAAAATATATCAATTTAAAGAAAGATATAGATGTAGCATCAACATGATTTAATGAACCGATATCTTACTTCTTTCCATCAAATGAAGAAATGGTTGATGTAAGTGAATGTCATAAAGAGTCTGTAGTTGTTTTCGATGATATCATACTTGCAAATCAAAATATGGTAAGGGATTACTTTACTCGTGGTAGACACAAAGATATTGATTGTTTCAATTTAGCCCAGACATACTCAAAAGTACCTAAGCAGCTTATAAGAGACAATGCCAATTTTCATAGCATATTCAGACAAGACGATACAAATCTTAAACATATTCATAGTGATTTTGTTAGTGGTGAATTGTCGTTTTGAGAAATTTAGGCAGACTTGTTCAAAATGTTGGAATAATGAATATGGTTTTGTTACAATAGATATGACTCATAAGTTAAATAATGGTAAGTACCGTAATAAAATTAAAGACTTTTTAAATTCTTAGATTATAAGTAAGTTTTGTGTTTAATGGAACACTTCCATTAAAAACCAACTTAATCTGATCTTGTTTAATGTATTGGTATACCATAACTATTTCAATAAACACAATTGTACCTTCGGGTACATTGTGGGCTTTTGGTATTTTAAAATATATCATATCATCAGGGAATACTTCAAAAGTTTTATACATGTCAATTTTTTTTCCATTCATGGTATAAGTTGATAACCCTTTTATAATTTTTCTGGTTTTATTATTATTTCAACTATAGTTCCATCTCTCATAAAAAAATATTCTATTTGATTATCAAAGTAAAATACTTTTCTTTTGAACTGTATTTCCCAACTTAACGAATAATGTTAATTCTGTTTTTCTGATAGTACTCTTAATTGACTGCATCCATCGGTACAATGGGATCTCCCACATGTCTTAGTCTTTTTTGTTCAAAATCTATATTATTATCTACTTCAGTGTAAGTAAGATAGGCTTTATCCAATGATCTTTTATTTATTGTCAGTGTGGCTATAAAGTCGTTGAACTGTGTGTTGGAAACAAATTCATTAGGATTGATATTCTCAGTAGTTGTATCATTGTCCGTGTGTTCTTTAATTTGATCTTCAATCCAAGAGCTCATTATTGTATTTCCACATATTTCCATTGTTTATTAATAGTGAAATAATTTTTGGAAATTTAAAATTATGTGAAATGTGATTTAGCACAATTACACACAAATGACCACAAGTTACTTGATTGAAATTTTGAATTCTATCATCGTTTCAAAAAATATCACTTCCGAGATATGCTATTAATTGTCGGGGTGGATTTTCACCAAATGAATCAAAATAATATTTGTTTGCTTTTTTCCAATATAATACCCAGTGTGTACCAGAGTTTGTTGAAACATCTAGATTAACAATCCCACATTCATTATCGAGTGGTGTTTTAAGTAGCTCATCGATCATAAATACACCCCGAAAATTTTAATGTTAAATTTTTTAACCATTTTATCAATATCAAAGTTACTGAGTGGAGTTACTTTTCTTTTATAATTCTTGCCGAACTTAGCATTCTTCAATCCCTTGCCATATTCCTCCATAGCTAAATTATGTCTGCATTGTTCTTCAAATTCTTGGTTTTTCTTCTTAGCATTAATTACTGATGTCGCGATACATTATGCACCATCAGCTAACGCTCCTAGAGCACCCAATGCTGCGAAAATTAAGGGTAAAAATTCACCCTTGTGAACTGTCATACCATTTCCAGTTTTCATTTCTTTGGACATTTTCTTAAGTTGTGGAACTGAAATTGTGATAGTCATCCCTTTGTCCTCCTTTAGTTTCTTGTTTTTTACATTCCAGTTGGTCTTTCGTTTGGAAAGCATCTTTATTCAAACCCTCAAACTCTTCATTAGGAACTTGAAATGCAATGTTTTTTACTGTCCTTTATTATAACAAATATTTTTTCATTTTATATTAATTCCCCAGCCAAGCTTACATTTAATATGCATCACAGATCCAGTGACACCAGCCCACAATCTCTCATTGAGATCAGCATCTGAACTTAACAATCTTTTGAACGCTTTCTCTTCTAGTTCTTTGTCAGCTAAATGTCTTTCAGCTAGATCTTTATGATGATAAGCTATATCATGTTCCATTGCAGCCGCATCTAGTGGATTAATGGGTTTATCATCACGCTCAATTCTCTCTTTTAGTCTAGTACCCGGACCTAAGCATTGATAACCAGGTGCATGCAACTGAAAAGGTAGTGAATTTATTATATCATTGAGTAACACGTTTCCATGATGCTCCGACTCCCAAAAAGTATGTGGTATTGAGTTTAACAATTTATTAGATATGGTATACCTTTTGGATTATTCACAAAAAAGTCACTAAACTTACTGTTGAGCATATACATTATTCCAACTTTTTCATTGTAATAGTTATAATTTCCAGCATTCTCTGCGCCATAAATAACGAGAAGTCTATCAACAAGGTTCCTAACATCATCCATCCATAAGTATTCTTTGAGATAGTCTGTGGTATTTCTTTATACCTTTCCCTTTTTTAGGTGAGGGACGTTTATATTTAATCGATTCGGAAATAGGTTTAACAATAATTTTCCATTTATTCCCTTTACTCGATTTTGGCGTTCCCAAGTATGGATCATTGTTTTGAAAAACTGTGTTTGTATCTGCTAGGATACGACTATAGTGTTCATAGTCGGTTGCAGTGTAGTCACTTTCTGCTACTTTCTTACTAGTTAGTAATTTCATCAAACCATCAGATCCAGTGTATGTCCGGCCTTTTACAGTAAATTTGTTATTGAGGAATGTTACTTCGCTATCACCAATATACAATCTACCTTTATCAGCCTTTAGTCCAAAAATATCATCTTTGCAGTCAATTAAGAAATCGGCAACTTTCTCTTCAATAAATGTTGTTTTGTAGTTAGTTAACTGTGAGATATCAGTTTTCAAACGCCCCAATGCTTCGTCATAGCGTTCATCGTCACAGCATTAATCGTCATCTTCAATGCGTTTATTACCATCGTCATAGTGTTCATCGTTATAACATTCATCGTAATCAATAATGTGTTTAATGCCATCGTCATAGCGTTCATCGTCATAGCATTCATCGTCATAGCGTTCATCGTCATCACCAATTCGTTTAATGCCATTGTCATAGCGTTCATCTATGCCTGTTTAACCAACAGTTTTCTTTCAAAACATGTTTCTGTTGGTGTCTGCTCTCTATATTCTTCTCTACTTTGTTTACAATTTTTTGTTGTCTCATATATTATATAAATAAATAAAATGAACAATGATAACTTAAATGTATACTGTCTCAAATGTGTGAAAAATACACTAAGTTCATATGAACTTACAAGTAATAAAAAAGTAAGAATTACATGTGTTTGTAGATGTTGTGTTACCAATAACTCGATATTCACTGGTGGGAGTATAAAAAAGATATTGTAAATTAAATTGATGAACCAATGTGAAAAAACTTCCCCAGAAGAACTGTTCTATCTTTTGGCATCGATGATCTTTGGCAAGCTGATTTAATTGAAATGAATGCTGATTCTTTAAAAGGTATACACAGAATTAACAAAGGGTTTAAATATATGTTAACCATGATAAATGTTTTTTCCACATATGCATGGGCAATACCAATCAAAGATATAACTGGTGAAAATTTTACGTTAGCCTTTAAAACCATTTTGAATGATCGCAAACCCATGCATTTACAAACAGATGAAGGAAAGAATTTCACAATTATTCATTTAAGACATTAATCACCAAGAACAACATAACACACTATTCAACATACAGTGAAACGAAAGCTAGCATTGTAGAAAGATTTAATAGAACATTGAATGAGAAAAAGTGGATGATATCTACTGTGAAGGGAAACAATAAATGGGTGGCTATATTACCTAAATTAATAAGCGAATACAATAATACTGTTCACAGTACAATCGGAATGAAACCCACCAATGTAAATGCAAAGAATGAAAGTTCTATTCTAATCAACATGTATGGAGGAGAAAGAAAAATGGTTAAACCAAAGTTTGTAATAGGAGATAAAGTTCGTATAAGTAAAAGGAAACATTTGTTTGCGAAAGGATATTCACCAAATTGGTCCAGTGAAGTGTTTGAGGTGTGTGAAGTATTGCACACAAACCCCACGACATATAGAATAAAAAATTTAAAAAATTAACTTATTAAAGTTATTTTTTATGAGCCTGAGCTGCTTAAGACCAAATATGATAAAGACTACTTAGTGGAAAAAGTTTTGGGAAGAAAAGGAAATGAGTTGCTAATTAAATGGTTAGGTTTTGATAGTAGTCATAATTCTTGGGTTGATAAGAAAAGTGTAGTTTAAGAAATTTTTTTTCTATATAATAAATGGATCAACAAAAAATCGAAAGTTATGAGCGTCAGTCGTTTCTGCCAAACGACAAAACAAAAAATAATTTGAATTAATACAATAAGCGCATTGCGTTTGATATTCCTATTGGCGATGCATTTTCACATCCAAATGATGCTTATGTATACCAACAGTATAAGCTAACTAACAGAGATACAAATGCAGATTATGATAAACTTCATCTATTGATCTTTGTGAGAATTTCTTCCCATTCCAGTTCTCAAGAATGGAGATCTCTAAACATGGTTGTATAATCGAAAGTATTGACAATCCTGGCATCACTTCAACAACGATGCATACATTGCTAGGTTCGGAATCAGAATCATCATACTTCCATATGTCAGGGATAGAACTAGGTAAATGTTAGGAAAGATAAGCTTAACGAAATTACCCACCCATTAAGATATTTGTTTGGGTTTATGAGAGATTGTAATGAAATATTCTGGAAAGATGGGTACAAGATCACATTCATTCGAAATTTTAATGATGATGCTTCTTTTTACAGAAGACCCCCAAAGAAAGCAGATGGATCTGATGATGAAGATAATAGACCAGATGCTGCTAAAATTGTTATTGTGAAAACGGAAATTCTGTGGCCAATTATTGAATTCGATCCTATTCATGGAGACGAAATTAAAGCAAAATTATACAAACACCCCAAAATTCCAAATGGTTTTAATTATTGGCAATGTCTTGAAAAACCAGTACCTACTATTGCAAACTCATTTCAGTTTGATATGAAAGATCAGTTCAATTCAATCCAATTCGATATGCCAGACTTTGTTATAGTTGGTTTTCAGCAAAACAGAAAAGATGATCCTGAGCAATTCACACACGGTTCAATGTTTGACTCTTTTTTTTGTCAAAAATATTTTTATTAAGAATGGGCGGAATGAAGTGTTTCCCAAAGAGAATTGGAATTTAAACATTGATGATAAGATTTTCGATAAGATGTATATTGCTTACACTAATTTTAGAAATTCAAAGACTAAACAAGATACCCCTTATTGTAATAATGAACTGCACTTCAACTCTGGGTCATTTATTGGGAGAAGAACATTGTATGTTATTGATTGTTCTTACAGAAAAACTGCTATTGTAAAAGATCGAACTAATCTGAAACTTACAGTTGATTTTAATAAGCCAATATTGGCTACAACTATTAGTAATGTGGTACTAGTAAGCCAAAGAAACCTTATTTATGATGTTAAAAGTGAAAGAATCACCGAAGTCTAATAGTGAGCAAACATGTATGGTTATTAGTTTTTAATGGTTGGTTATCCATTAAAAACATTTACTGTTATATAATATTTCATAGTATCACTTTTTTTCAATTTTGTAGTGCCCCCATAATAGTGTATTAATACCATCTTTAAGAATAAATCTTTTATCATCTTATGAACTTAATGATTTTTTTCTCAACTCAATCATATAGAGTTCATGCTTCTTACTTTTAATTAGATTCATACTTTTGTACAACACTTTTTTTTTTATACCAAACTAACACTTTTTGTAGTCCCCAAAACTAAGCTCATTTCTGACTACAGTGTTTTTCACACCCTTTGCTCTTTTCTTTACACCACCTTCCACATTTATTTCATACATTTTCGATTTCAATGCAATAAATTCTTCCATTATTTTTCCATTACATTCATCTTTAATTTTGCCAATAACCTTTTTGTTAACTAGAGGTATACAATATGGATTATCTTTTTTATAGTTAGAAATATCAAATTGATCGATCATTTCCTTCATGTCACTGTAGATGTATGAATCAGTATCTTGGTAGCAGAGTTCAATATTTTTCCCATACTTTGGTTTCATTATATTATAGTGACAATCGTACATCAAGACTTTCGATAGATCAAATATACTCTTTCCAACATAAATGGGTTTGTTAAAGCACAGTTTTGTTTTAATCATATGAACTGAAAATAAAGAGTTAGTAAATATAGTTTTATCTTTAAAGTTTGGTTTAGCCACTAGTTTATCCATTTGCTTAGAACTTGTGCACAACCGTATATCCACTCTGTTTCTAATATTTTCCATTATTTTTCCAAAAACAGAATTGTTCATTAATTTGTAGATATCTTTTTCAACGTCATTTGTAGACTTTGTTCGCATATTTGTGTTTAGATTAATATAGGACTTAAGCCAATCTGATTGATCAAACTCCAGAACTCTACGAATCTTTTTAAACTTCATTCCAAGAGATAGATATTGCTTAAGATTTACATAGTGTAATACATATTTTTCTTTATCATACAGAGTAGTCAAGAGTTTGGGATTTTTTTAACCTTCTGGTATTTTATTCTGTGATGCCAATGGCAGATCTTTGTGGAGATAGTGTAGTTCATGTGGGTATTCCAAATCAACTTCCAATATATAACGTTTTCTAGAATCATCTTGTATTTTTGCTACATCTATATTTGCATTTCTCTGCTTAAACTCACCATTGGGTAAATACTGGCTCATAGCCCATCCATATAAGTTATTGGCATCCAGATATGTAAGATAAAATATTTCCTTTGTACTATCATAAACATTCATATATTTATTATTTGCTTTAGCATATCGCTTACAACATTGTGAAATTCCGCCATGAACACCTTTTTCTATCATCAAAATCATGTCGTAATCTGTTAATAATTCTAGTTCTATTTTAGTATGTTTGAGCATAGCATCCCATGCTAACCCGGGGCTGTGAAATGCAATGCTGGATATATCTTATATGTTTACAGACATACATCTTAAAAATTTTCCATTATATCAGACAATATAAATACATCAGCTTTGTAATAGAGTTCTGTGTACTCTGTTTGAGATTTTATGTTGAATTTTTCCCAGTTCTTTCTCGCAAATGCGTAATCTTCGTCTATAATGTTACAATTATTGAGTTTGTTGTAAAATGCATCTTTGGATGGAAGTGATAACTCACAAAATTTTTCAGTACTATCCATGTAGTCATATGGATAAACACCTTTTCTTATAACAAAGTCAAGAATTTCACTGGAAAAATGCTTCCGCATTTCTCGGAATTGGCGTCTGGAAAGGTTGCTATATAGTTTATCGTTACTACTAGCCATAAATTTAAATGAGTCAATAAATATAAGCTTTACACTTTTATATACATGTTTCGTAAAAGAAAAATATTTTTCTTCGGTGTTGGGAATTCGATCAATTTTATTTTCATCGATGCCAAGATCTCTTATGAATAAATGTGTGTCATAACCAGATAGATTGTGTATAAACACTGGGATAAAACATGGATTTCTATACAATAAGTTACAATCTCTGTATGCAGCTGCCCTTAATTTCCCCGTAAGATGATCAGGATCTCTCACAGAATCACCATTCAAAGACTTTTCACATATATGACAATGGGTAGCTGTATCATAAACAAATTGTTCTTTCTGAGTTAGTGGAAGCATTGGTTTTTTATTTTTGTATATATCACCAATAGACTTTGCTTCTTCCATTAGCATTTTAACGAATACACTAGATGCATCAGATCCTTCATAAGTTACTAGTGGTTTATAGTATCCATGTTCGTATTTTACATAGTAACAGAAGCTAAGAGGCTTGTGTTTTTGGTATGGTTTCGTGTAGGATTCGTCGGGGTTTGGTTGGCAAGTTTCAATTTTAGTCAACAAACATTCAAAATCAGCATATATCACAAATGGAACTCTCAAAGAATGTTTTTTGTTTTTAAATCTCAATATGTCATTTTTTCCTTTAGATGGTAGCTCAACTCTAACACCATTGTGATCTCGGCAGTCTTGTTCGTGATCTTTTAGCTTACTTACAGAGTATAAATGTTGCAAACATCTATCGCATATATATATATATACATATATATATATAGTGACCATTACTTGATACTTGTGATGCGATAAGTCTCGAAAGACTTTTTATCCGGCAGTAGTGGTCGTTCTTTTCGTCTTTGATATAGAGTGGGTTAATGTGCTTATCCGTCTTATTTTTTGTTGTTTTTAATGGGGAGATTATATATTTCTTATCACCATCTTTTTCTTCGTATACGTATACATTAATAGAAATTCCACTTCTTTTCTCAAAGGTTGGTATGCTATCCAATTTCATTGGAAATTCCATACCTTAAGTGCATCATCAAACTCATGTTTGTAAGCTATGTATGTATTCACTCTTTGGGGGTTTCTTTGTACTTGATGCAATGCAGAGAGAACAGACCACAAAAACATTTTTTGGTGTTTGTTCTTAACGTTAATTACCGCCTTCTTAGCTTTGAATTTTTCTGGAAGATCTACATGAGAACTGTCCTTGAATGGTACATATTTATTTATTCGCACTTCTAGTTTAAATATTCTGTTGAGTATGCACTGAGATCCCTTTGCTTCAACAGCCCCCATCTCAGCTATGATTTTCAATATTCTGTTGGCATAATATTCTTCCAGATTAGTCGATTTCAGTATAATTTCGTTCTTTGTTATAAAGAAGCTTTCTACATATTCAATATTCCCAACAATTCCCCTTTTGTACTCAGTGAAGAGTTTCATGTTCACTTTGACTGTTTTAAATGTTTATTAATTAGTCCTGCGACAGTTTCTTTTACATCATTTAGGAAATGATGTGGGTCTTTGTATGCATTCACATTCTTTACAGCATTAGTCTTGATCCGACGTTGAAATGCTGTTTCGATTTCTTCTCTACTGAATCTGGGTGTGTACTTATGAATTTTACTTCTAGAGTGACTTCTTATGAGAGAGACGGTTTGTAATAGTAATTACAAGTTTCACATTTATCTTGTTTCTCTCGTAGGAACTTCTGTTTTGATATTAAATGTTGTGATTTTTAAAAATTTCCCATGCATTTGTTGGTTCATGTGATTCATTATGTATTGGTGTATGACTTTTGTGCAGTCTACTTTTAAGATGACTTCTTATGAGAGATGGTTTGTAAAAGTGATTACAAGTTTCACACTTGACATACTTGTCTTGAGATTTCTTCTTCTTTCTTTTCGCAAAATCATCTTTCTTAAATTTATATTCTTTCCAAACATTACCAGTTGCGTTAGACTTTTTCATTGCCATGGTCGTCATCATATTAGACATCAGTTGATTTTTATTTGCGTCCATTTATTATAAACAAAATTTTATTTTTTAAGTATTAAAATTTTTTGAGCTACATTTTTTTTGCAACTGTGTAACAAACACAACCTTTTACGGATATTTTTGTAGATGCACTCAAACGTAAAGTTTAATGCAACCTTTTTTCTAAAGACTACGATCTAACCAAACGCAACTTTTTGAGTCACTTTTTTTGCGGTTGCGCTTAAACACAATTTCTTGAGTCACTTTTTTTACGGTTGTGCTCGAATCGGCATTTCTATACTACTTGCATACATGATAATACAGCAATCACATTAACTGAACTGCACAAATGGCAATACAGAATCCACATACACTGAACTACTTACCTGTCAATACAGCAATCACAGACATTGAACTGCTCAACTGTCAATACAGAAATTACAGACATTTTAGCTCTCGCCTACTAATACAGCAACCACAAACATCAAACTGCTCAACTATCAATACAGCAATCGTAAATATTTAACCGCTCACCTGTAAACACAGCAACCACAGACATTGAAATCCACACATGATAATTCAGCAATCACAATCATTGAATTTCTCACAGGTCAATACAGCAATCATAAGCATTGAAATACTCATCTGTCAATACAGAAATCGCATACATTGAACTGCGCACCTATCCATTCAGCAATCACAGACATTGACCAACATATATGATAATACATTAGTCATAGACATTAAAGTGAACACATTACATTACAGCAATCACATGCATTTAACAGCCTCCTGTTAATACAGAAATCAAAGACATTGAAATGCCCACTTCTCAATACAGCAATCAAAGATATTGACCTGCTCACATGTCAATACAGCAATCATACACATCGAACTACATACATTATAATACAGTTATCAGTGACATTGAACTGCTCACATGTCATTGCAGCAATCCCAGACATTGAACTTCACACATGTCAATACAGCAATCGCATACAATGAACTGCTCACCTGTGAACACAGCAATCACAGACATTAAACGGCACACATGACAATATGGCAATAATATACATTGATTTGCATACATAACAATACAACAATCACAGCCATTAAACTGCTCACCTGACAATACAGCATACCCAGACTTAAAATTGCACACATTAAACTCCACACATAATAATGCAGCAATCACAAACATTGAAATGCTCACAGATCAATAAAGCAATCACAGACATTGAACTCCTCACCTGTCAATACAGCAAATCATAGAATATTGAACTGCTCACTGGCCAATACAGCAATCACAGTCATTGAACTGCTCACCAGTAAATACAACAATCACAGACATTGAACTGCAAACATGCAAATACAACAATCACAGACATTGGACTTCACATCTGTCAATACAGCAATAAAAACATTGAACTGTTTACCTGTCAATACTGCAATCACAGAACGTGTATTGCTCACCTGTAAAAAGCTATCACAGACATAGAACTGCTCACATTGCATTGCAGAAATCACAGACAAAGTACTGCTCACCTGTCAATAGAGCAATCGCAGATATTGAACTACTCACCAGTCAATACAACAATTACAAACATTGAACTGCCCTTATGTCAATACAGCAACCAAACATATTAAACTGCTCCCCTGTCATTAAAGCAATCACATGCAATGAGCTCCACACATGCCAATACAGCAAACACAGACACTGAACTGCTCGCCTGTCAATACATCAATCACAGAAATTGAACTGCTCACCTGTCAATAAAGAAATTACAGACATTGAACCGCAAACAAGAATATACAGACAGTAAATTGGTAACCTGTCAATACATCAATCTCAGACATTGAACTGCTCACCAGTTAGTTCAGCAATTACAGACATTTAAATTGCAAACGTGACAATACAGCAATCACATATTTTGAAATGATCACTTGTCATTAAATCAATCACGGACATTGAACTGGTCATCTGTCAATAGAGCAATCACAGACGTTGAACTGCTCTACCGTCAGTTCAGCAATCACAGCTATTGTATTGCTCACCAGTCAAAACTGCTATCACAAACATAAAACTGTACACATGACAATACACAGTCACAAACATTTAACTGTACACATGACAACTAAGCAATCACAGCCACTGAGTTGCTCATCTGTCAATACAGCAATCACATACAATGAATTGCTCACCTGTCAATACAGTAATCACAGACATTGAAAAGCTTACATGTCAATACATTAGTCACAGACATAGAACGGCTAAAAAGTCAGTTCAGCAATTACGGCATTGAACTGCAAACATGACAATACAGCGATCACATACTTTGAACTGATCACATGTCAACAAATCAATCAAGGACATTGAATTGGTCATTTGTCAATATAGCCATCACAGACATTACATATCTCACCAGTCAATACAGCAATCACAGATATTGAACTGCTCACCTGTCAGTAAAGCAATCACAGTCATTGATCTGATTATCTGTCAATAAAACAATTACAGATATTGAACTGCTCACCTGTCAATATAGCAAGCACAGACATTGAACTTCAAACAGTCAATAGAGTAGTATCAGATGATGAACTGCTGACCTGTAAATACAGCACTCACAGGAATTGAACTGCACACATGACGTTGCACTCATCACTGACATTAAACTGTTCACCTGTCAATACAACAATTACAGCCAACGAACTGCTCACATGTCAAAATACAACAATAACAGACACTGATCTGCACACATGACACCGCAGCAATCACAGACATTTAAATACTCACCTGGCAATTCAGTAATCACAGAAAATTTACTGCTCACCAGTCAATACTGTAATAACAAACATAAAACTGCACACATGACAATACACAGTCACAAACATTTAACTGTACACATGACAATACAGAAATCACAGATACTTAACTGCTCCCCCGTCAATACAACAATCACAAACATTGAACTGCATGCATGACAATACACAATCACAAGCATTGAACTGCAAACCTATCATTACGGTAATCACAGACATTAAACTGCTCACCTGTCAATACAGCAATTACACAACATTGAACTGCTCATCTGTCAATAAAGCAATCACAAAAAATGGAACTGCTCAACTGTCAATACAGGTATCACAGACATTAAGCTGCCCACATGTCAATACAGCAACCACAGACATTGAACTGTACACACGTTAATTCAACAATCACAGATAATGAACCGCTCACCTGCAAATACTCCAATCACAGACATTGAACTGATCACCAGTTAATATAGCAATTAAAGACTTTGTACTGCACAAGTGGCAATACAACAATCACGAACATTGAATGCTCACCTGTCAATACAGCAAGCACAGACATTGAACGGCACAAATGTCAATACAGTAATCACAGACATTTAACTGCACACATGATAATAGAGCAACCACAGTAATTGAACTGCACAATTGGCAATACAGCATTCACATACATTGAAATGCTCACCTGTCAATACAGCAAGCACAGACATTGAACTACATAAATGCCAATACAGTAATCACAGACATTTAACTGCGCACATGATAATAGAGCAATCACAGAAATTGAACTGTACACATGACAATTCAGCAATCACAGACATTGAACTGCTCCCTTTCAACACTGCAATTACAGACCTTGAACTGATCACTGGTCAATACAGCAATCTCTGACATTAAACTGACTTCCTGTCAATACAGCATTATAAGACATTAAACTGCTCTCCTCTCACTACAGCAATCACATGCATTGACCTCCACACATGACAATACAGCAATTATAGACACTGAACTACACACAAAATAATACAGCAGTCAGAGCCATTGAACTGCTCAACTGTCAATACGGCAAACACAGACATTGAACTGCTCACCTGTCAACACAGTAATCACAGACATTGAACAGCACATATGACAATACAGAAATCACATACATTGAACTGCTCACCTGCAATAGAGCAATCACAATTATTGAACTGCATATATTCCAATAGAGAATTCACACACATTGAACTGGTCACATGTAAATACATCAATCATATTAATTTTACTTTTCACCTGTCAATACATCAATCATGTGCATTAAAGAGAAAGCATGCCAATACAGCAAACACAGACACTGAACTCATCACCTGTCAATACATCAATTACAGAAATTGAACTGCGGCCTAGCTTTGCTGTGGTACTGACATATCGCACGAGCATACTCTTCTTGCCATTCAGGTGGCTGGTGGGGTAAAAATGGACTAAGCTTGTCGGGTCACTGACACATCACGTGAGCTTACTCAGCTGGATTTCGGGTGACTGGTTGGGTAAAAATGGACTAGGCTTGCCGGGTTCACTGACACATCACGTGAGCTTACTCAGCTGGATTTCGGGTGACTGGTGGGGTAACAATGGACGAACTTTGCTGGGTTACCGACCCATCATGAGAGCTTCTCCAGCTGCCGTTGTGGTTGCTGGTGGGGTAACAAGGGACTAGCTTTGCCGGGTCACTCACAAATCGCACGAGTCTCTCCAGTTTCCATTCAGGTGACTGGTGGGGTAACAATTCACTAGACTTTCCGGGTCACAGACATATCATGCCTAATTTCTCCAGCTGTCGTTTAAGTGGCTCGTGGGGTAACAATTGACTAGCTTTGCCGGTCACTGACACATCATATGTGCTTTCTCCAGCTGACCTTCTTGTGGCTGAAAGTGTAACAATGGACTTGATTTGTTGGGGTCATTTTCCCATCGCGCGATTCTTCAGCTGCTAATAAGGTTTCTGTATTGGTAACAATGGACTAGCTTTGCTGGGTCACTGACACATTACGTGAGATTACCCCAATTGTCGTTCTGGTGGATGGTGGGGTAACAATGGACTATCTTTGCCGTTTCACTCACACATCGCGCGAGTTCCTCCTGCTGTCGTTCTATTGGCTGTTGGGGTAAAAATTGCCTAACTGTGACGGGTCACTGAGGCATCGCACGACCTTTCTCCAGCTATAGTTCTGAAGGCTGGTGGGATAAAATTAGACTAGCTTTGCCGTGTCACTGACACATCGCGCAAGCTTTCTCCATCTGTCGTTCTGGTGGATGGTGGGGTAACATGCGAATAGTTTTGCCGGGTCACTGTCACATAATGCAGGCTATCTCCAGCTCTCTTTCTGGTGGTTGGTGGGGTAAAAATCGACTAGCTATGCCAGGTCACTGACAAATCACATGAGATTTCTCCAGCGGTCGTACATGTGGTTGGTGGGGTAACAATGGACCAGTTTTACTGGGTCACTCACACATTGCGTGAGCTTTCTCCAACTGTCATTCATGTGACTAGTGGGATAACAGTTGACTAGCTTTGCTGGGTCACTGACACATCATGCGAGTTTTATATAGCTATGGTTCAGGTGACTGGTGGGGTAACAATGGACCAGATGTTGCTGGATCACTGACACATCATGCGAGTTTTCTCGAGCAGCCATTCAGTTGACTGGTGGGGTAACAATAGAACAGATGTTGCTGGGTCACTGACACATCATGCGAGCTTTCTCGAACTGTCGTTCAGATGGCTGGTGGGGTAGCAATGGACTAGCTTTGATGGGTCACTGACTTCTTATGCGAGATGGCTCGAGCTCTGGTTCAGGTGACTGGTGGGATAACAATGGCCCAGATGTTGCCGGGTCACTGACACATCACACGAGATTTCCCCAGCTGTTGTACTGGTGGCTGGTGGGGTATCAATGGACAAGCTTTTCTGGGTCACTGACACATCATGCGAGCTTTCCCCACCTGTTGTTCTGGTGGCTGGTGTGGTAAAAATGTTCAAACTTTGCTGGGTCACTGACACATCAGGCGAGCTTTCTCGAGCTATGGTTCATGAGACACGTTGTTTAACAATTGACCAGATGTTGCTGGGTCGCTGACACATCATGCAAGCTTTCGCGAGCTATGGTTCTGTTAATTGATGGGGTAACAACTTACCAGATGTTGCTGGGTCACAGAAATATCATGCGAGTTTTCCCCAGCTAATGTTCTGGTGGTTGGTGGTCTAACAATGGAAAAGATGTTGTTGGGGCACTGACACATCATGCGAGCTTTACCCAGCTAATGTTCTGGTGGCTGGTGGGGTAAAAATAAACAATCTTTGCTGGGTCACTGACACATCATGAGATCTTTCTCTAGGTATGGTTAAGGTGACTAGTGGGGTAACAATGGGCCAGATTTTGATGGGTCACCGACACATCACGTGAGCTTTCTCCAGCTGTCATTCAGGTTGCTGGTGGGGTAACAATGGACAAGCTTTGCTGGGTCACTGACATCTCATGCGAGATTTACTGAGCTCTGGTTCAGGAGAAGGGTATGATAACAATGAACCAGATGTTGCTGGGACACTGACACATCACACGAGCTTTCCCAAGCTGTGGTACAGGTGACTGGTTAGCTAACAATTGACCAGATATTGCTGGGTCACTGACACGTCACATGAGCTTTCTCCAGCTGTCGTTCAGGTGGTTGGTGGTGTAACAATGGACTAGCTTTGCTGGGTCACTGACATATCATGCGAGATTTCTCGAGCTGTGGTTCAGGTGAGTGGTGGGGTAACAATGAACCAGAAGTTGCTAGGTCTTGTCACATTTTGCGATCTCACACTAGCTGTCGTTCTGGTGGCTGGTGGGGTAACAATGGACTAGCTTCGCTGGGTCACTGACACATCACGTGAGCTTTCTTCAGCTGTCATTCAGGTGACTGGTTGCTTATAATTGGACTACCTTTGCTGGGTCACTGACACATCACGTGTGCTTTCTCAAGCTGTCATTCAGGGTACTGGTGGGGTAACAATGGTCTAGCTTGGCCAGGTTACTGTCACATCACGTGAGTTTTCTACAGCTGTCGTTCAGATGACTGGTGGAGTAACAATTGACCAGATGTTGCTGGCTCACTGACACATCATGCAAGCTTTCCCCAGTTCTCATTCTGGTGGCTGGTGGGGTAACAATGGTCTAGCTTTGCTGTGTTACTGACACATCAGGCGATCTATCTCCAGCTGTCGTTCAGGTGACTGGTGGAGAAACAAAGGACCAGATGTTGCTCGATCACTGACATATCATGCGAGCTTTTTCGAGCTGTCGTTCAGGTGACTGGTGGGGTACAATTGGACCAGATATTGATGGGTTACTGACACATCCCACAAGCTTTCTCAGGCTGTTTTCATGTGGCTGGTGAGGAAACCATAGGACTATGCTTGCTGGGTCACTGACACATCACACGAGCTTCCCCCAGCTGTCGTTCAGGTGGCTGGTGTGGTAACTATGGACTAGCTTTGCTGGGTCACTAACACATCATGCGAGCTTTCTCCAACTGGCTTTCAGGAGACTGGTGTTTTAACAATGGACCAGATGTTGCTTGGTCACTGACACATCAATCGAGCTATCACGAACTATTGCTCAGGTTGCAAGTGGGGAAAAATTGGACTAACTTTGCCGGGTCAGTTACACAACACGCGAGTTTCTCCAGGTGCCGTTCAGGTAACTGGTGAGGTAATATTGAACAATCTTTGCTGGGTCACTGACACATCACACGAACTTTCTTAAGCTGTCGTTCAGGTGTCTGGTGGGGTAACAATTTATTATCTTTGCCGGGTCACTGTCACATCATGCGAGCTTTCTTCGGCTGTCTTTCAGGTGACTGGTTGGGTAAAAATGCACCAGCTTTGCTGGGTCACTAACGCACCATGCGAGCTTTCTCCAGCTGTCTTACAGATGACTGGTGATGTTACAATGGACTAGCTTAGCTGGGTCACTGATACATCATGCGAGCTTTCTCCATCTGTCATTTAGGTGGCTGGTGTGGTAAAAATGGATTAGATTTATGGGTCATTGACACATCATGCGAGCTTTCTCTAGCTGTTATTCAGTTTTCTTGTGGGGTAAAAAATAGACGAGGTTTGCAGGGTCATTGACACATCACGCATGGCTGGTGGGGTAACAAAGGACTAGCTTTGCAGAGTCACTGACACATCCCAACAGCTTTCTCTAGCTGTCATGCAGGTGGCTTGTGGGTTAACAATAGACTAGTTTTGCGGGGTCGCTGACACATAACGCAAGCTTTATCCAGCTGTCATTTGTGGATCTGGTGTGGTAACAATGGACTAGCTTTGAAGGGTCACTGACACATCACACGATATTTCTCTAGCTGTCATTCTGTGGTCTGGATGTGTAACAATGGACTAGCTTTGCAGGGTCACTGACACATCATGCACGCATTCTCTAGCTGCCATTCAGGGGTCTGGTGGAGTAACAATATTCTAGCTTTGCAAGGTTACTGACACATCACATGGGCTTTCTCTAGCTGTCATTCAGGGGTCTGGTTGTGTAACAATGGATTTGTTTGCTGGGTCACTGACACATCATGCGATCTTTCTCGAGTTGTCGTTCTGGTGGCTGGTGGGATTATAATGGGCTAGTTTAGCCAGGTCACTGTCATGTCACACGAGCTTTCATCAACTGTCATTCAGGTGGCTGATGGGGTTACAATGGCCTAGCTTTGCCATGTCACTGTCACATCATGCAAGATTTCTCCATCTGTCTTTCTGGTGACTGGTGGAGTAACAATGGACTAGCTTTGCCGGGTCACTGTCACATCACATGAGCTTTCTTCAGCTGTCGTTCTGGTGGCTGCTGGGTTTTCAATGGAAGAGCATTGCCGGGTCACTCACACCTTACGCGATATTTTTCGAGCTATCATTCAGGTGGCTGGTGGGGTAATAATATACTAGTTATTCCACGTCACTGACAAATTACACTAGCTTTCTCCAGCTGTCGTTATGGTGGCAGGAGGGGACTAGCTCTGCCGGGTAACTTTCATGTCACACGAGCTTTCTTCAGCTGTCGTTCAGGTAGATGGTGGTGTCACAATGGATTTGTTTTGCTGGGTCACTCACACATAGCACGAAATTTCTCGAGCTGACATTCAGGTGGCTGGTGGGGTAAAAGTGGACTAGCTTTTCCGGGTCACTTTCAGGTCATGCAAGCTTTCTCCAGCTGCCATTCTGGTGGCTGGTGGGGTAACAATGGACTAGCTTTGTTGCATTACTGACACTTCATGCGAAATTTCTCCTGCTATAATTCAGGTGGGTGGTGTGGTAACAATGCACTAGATTTGGTGGGTCACAGACATATAACACCAACTTTCTCCAGCTGTCTTTTTTAGGTGGCTGGTGGGGTAACAATGGATTGACTTGGCCGGGTCACTGAAACAATACGCGAGCTTACTTCAGCTGTCGTTCTGGTGACTGGTTGGGTATCAATGGACTAGCTTTGCCGGATCACTCACACATCGTGCAACCTTTCTCGAGCTGTCGTTCAGGTGACTGGTGGTGTAACAATTGACTAGCTTTGATGGGTCACTGACACATTACGCGAGCTTTCCCCAGCTCTCATTAGAGGTGTGGTGGGGTAACAACTGACTAGCTTAGCCGGGTCAGTGATACATAGCGCGAGCTTTCGCCAGCTGTCTTTCTGGTGTCTGGTAGGGGGACAAGTCACTACGTATCGCGGGAGCTTTCTTCAGCTGTCATTCTGGCGGCTGGTGTGTTAACCATAGACTAACTTTACCAGGTCACTGACACATCATGCGAAATATCTCCGGCTGTCTTTCTGATGTTTGGTGGTATAACATTGGACTACCTTTACCGGGTCACTGACACATAATTCGAATTTTCTCCAGCTTTCGATTTGGTGGTTGGTGGGGTAACAATCTACTAGCTATGCTTGGCCACTCACAAAGGTATGCATATACAGATTTAAATTAATACAATATAAATCTTTAGCATTTACATGACACAACATCAAAAATAGATTTACTTGCAATTTAAAAAGTAAGTGTCCTCAAAAGAAAAAGGAAAAGACCATAAGGGCTTAGCCAAAGAAGGTAAATTGCCACCAAAGCAATTTAAGAAAAGGGGAAATAAATTTTAGTTTAAAGAGAAAATTGCCACAGAATGGCACAACACTCCCTTCCTCAAAGCAGAAATACCCCTGCGATGATCAACGACCAACAAATTTACATGCCTCAAAATAGTAAAAGGTTAAAACTATCTTCAGCTAAACTTATTAAACAAACAAACAAACACATCCTAAAGTCACTTCCTAGCCAGTAAATTCAGCAGGACGAGGAAGCTGAGTCACCACCACAGTTCTCTCTGTTAACTCAGCAGGATGAACGGAAGGATGGGACGGGTAGTGGATGTTCTGTGGTAGAACATGAAAACAAACCACAAACATAGAGCAAAGCCCAGTGCACCAATAACACTGGGGAAAACCAAGAAAAGACTATTCAAGGTAATTTCATGAGAGTTGTGGTATATATAATGGTTAAGCCTGAGAACATTATGAAAATCAGCACCACTAGTCTGAGAATATAAAATGCTGCCCAATTCTTTGATGAAAAATAATTTGGGGAAAATTCAGGAAGTTTGCCAAAATGTAATGAAGTGGGTTAGGACAGAAGATTCGGTACACGAACCGTGGGAAATGATAGGTTTAGATTAATAGCAGATTTTAATGATACAAAATTTTTAACTAAAGGGCTAACAAATCACAGTGATTAGCATTAGTAATAGATCTTGATCCATTTAAATAGAAGGTAAAAGGAGACAAAGTGTCTAGAGTGGATCTGTAAAGGAAAGTGGTTGCAATAGGAGGCATGTTAGTGAAGAGCCAAAGGGAAATTGTTTTTAGCAAGAAAGGTAGTTCAAGACTGACAAATGACTTGCTGCAAATATCAAAGTATGGTCTGCCTAAAAACATATTAATTTCGCAAGTCATGACATGGGTATAAAAAAAATGGGTGATACCGTGTGTTTTGCAGTTATCGAACAGATTTTAAGGCACTGAGGCAAAAGGTTTTCTATCACTTCTGAGAAACAAGATGTCGCGGAGAAGAAGTAAAAGATATATGTTCAAACTGGGATACAAAAAGGGGACAGGGAAGATTCTGTAATTATCAAATAAACTATATTTGTTAGCAAGGGGTACATTAACGACAACATTAAGTGAGTTTCCAAAAATTACTGCTTCTGCAGTGCTTAGTCCATAAAACATATAAAGGTTCTCTTCTGAAAGAGGTGCTATCATGCACAAAGGTAAAGCAATTAAATACTGGATTTCTTCAAAACATTAGTAAACCAGACAGCATTCAACAAAGTATAACTCAACTTTCCATGCACACTTGTTCCAATGGAATTTCTAAAATCAAAATGTTCAAACTTGGCATTAACCCGTGCTTCACTATCCCTTAATAACACAGTGTTTAAATAATCTCTGAAACTCATGATTATCATTCTGACTACTAAATCTTGTACAGTTTGATTTATCACTTTATAGAAAAACTTATTATTTTCCAAACAAAATAAGGCTAACTTTTGTAGTTTTTTTTGTATTGTTTAAAATGTGGTCTTCCAGATAGTTAATCACTGTAATATGGTTTTCCAAATTATTAGCAATATCATCTTGTACATGCGAAATAGAATTTAATCTCTTATCCAAATGAGCACGATCTAAAGACCCTAACAAGATTTTGATAAAATTCCAAATGCCTATTTTTTCTACCGAGATGCAGAAGGAAGTAGAGACGTCAAAATCGCAACTTAAGTTTTAAAGGCTAGAGCACTTTCCTCTAGTTGAATAATGGAATATGTAATGTTTTGATCAAAAGTGACATTTTCACGAGGGATTTCCCCAGACTCGTCGTGAACAGAAATCACTGACTGAATTAACTTATCAAGTTGAGATCACTTTTTTTTGCAGTTCAAGCAGATTAAAAATCAAGGACAATGGAATAGTAAAGCTCTGAAAAGAGGATATCATCTTCCTTCACAAAAATTTCACCTGTATTAAGACTGCAGAACAGAACAACATCGAGAACACGAAGACCAAGAAACCAGGAACACGGTGATGTCCTGAAAGCTCATCAAGATACTTCCAGCGAGACACAGGAGATGCACACTAAACAAAGAAGGTAAGACCTCCCAAACAAATAACCAAATTAAACATTTAAAGAAACACTAACACCACAAAATCCAAGTGAAATAACCACCATATTATCCCAGTACTCGCAATCCTAAAACTGCCCAGAAATCTCCCCATAAAGATAACATTTACAATAACAAAAAATAAAATATGCATACATAACCTCAAGCAAAAATTTTTTTTTACAATGAAGTTCTTAAACAGTAGTACCATGGATTTTTCTTTGCTTTTAGGCCTATAGAAAAACACAGATAAACATAATAATAAGTAGAAGACCCTACGGAGACTCTGGAAAACTGGTGATCAGTCCACTACCGAGATCGAGCCAGGGTACAACACATTTACCGAAAGTTGTAAAGTATGGAATACTCCGAGTAATAAAACAATAAATGGCAGGTAGGGCCAGCTGTACCCTAACACTGTTAAAGCAAACTTGGGGATGACATTTCTTTAAATGGAAGATGTGTGCAGGCGTAACACCAGCTCCAGTTCCAGGGTCAGCCAGTCTGACTGTTACAGGAGTCAAAAACTGCTAGATCCGAAATTAGCCAGCCCAACGTAATGGCAACTTTGCCTTTCTCTTATCTATGGCCTTACTAGGAGGATGAGTTCTCAACAACACAACCTCGCCTACCTTAAATGGATTTTGTTTCGTATTTACAATGTATCACTCACATGTCCTCTCGTGAGTTGCTTTCAAATCCCACAAACTTCTCTAATTATACTTATTTCATCAGGGAGCAAATCACTTAATTCCCACAAATTTGACAACGGGTTGTTTGGCAAGTAAGTAAACATTAAATTGAAAGGGGTTGACTTGTGAGCTTCATGCAGAGCATAATTAAATGCGATCTGGAGCCATTGCAAATTTCTGTCCCAGTTCTGTTGGTCCTTTGCATGGAAAGCAATAGGAGCTGAACAGAGGTTTATGTTAAAATGCTCCGCATGAGAGCGAGGTGGATTGTACGGGGACAGCATAATAGGTTTAATTCCAAAAGAGAAACACGTCTGTTTAAAAGGCTTAGATGTAAATTGTGAACCATTATCCGAAACTACGGAGGAATGAACACTTAAATTTTGAAAAAAATATTACCCTGAAGTGCACATATGGTAGTCAACGCAGTAGCTTTCCTTAAAGGTATTAAACACACAAATTTCGAAAAAAGCATCTACACATACCAATTGAATGCTATTACCAGATTTGTTACAGGGCAAATGTCCAACAAAATCAATAAATTACTTCTGCATGGGCCAATTGGCTATTTCTGAAGTAAGAAAACCCAGATGAGAGTTTTGCTCTGGTTTACTTATAGCACACAATGTACAAATTTTTACTCTATTTGCAATCTCAACTTTCAATCCTTTCCAAAAAAAATTCCTTCTGGTGGCCTCAATAATTTTTTTAATTCCAAGGTGTCTGCCTAGAGAAAAGAATGGAAATATTCAAATATTATAGGTTTCAAGACTGTATCGTTTTCTGTTGTCATATAATTTACAAAATAGGACACTTTTGGACAAGGAAGATGGCATTTGTTCAATACCACCCTCTCAATATTGAACAATAATTTTTAATTCTAGCTCTTGCTCCTGAAAGCATTTTATGTTATCAAAAGCCAAAGGGAATTCGGTCAAAAGGTTGCAATTTGGTGAATTCTCAGGTTCGTGTAAAAATTCAGTTCCTTCAATAATGCACGAAAGCGCATCAGCTACAACATTCTGGGTACATTTAATGTGTTAAACCTTAAATTTTATAGATGTAATTCTCATCACCCAATGCTCTTTTTTGCCTAATTGCAGAGGATTTGCTAACAGCCAAGATAATGGCTGGTTATCAGTTTCCAACAAAAATTCAGCATGCTCAAGGTATTCATGGAATTTATCAATACCGAATATAACTCCAAAAAACACTCTTAACTCATAAGTGGTAGATGACTTCCTTTCCTGAGGTGTCAAGGTTCGTGATGCGATTGCTATTGGCTAGCGCACTCCATCTATTTCCTGGACAGCACAGCCCCAACAGCCAGGATCTAGGCATCAGTCTGCAAAATGGATTGTTTGGAAAAAAATTCCATGCGAAATACAGGAGGATTTGTAACGTCATGCTTCAAATTTTCGAAAGTTTTCTGTTGGTCTGGCCCCCCCCCACCCCTCAAACACAAATTTAGCCTTTTTCAAATGTAACTGGTTGAGAGGCGAAACATTTTCTGCCAACTGGGGAATGAACTTGCCAAAAAATTGGACTATACAAATGAAAAGGTCTATGCCCTTCGCATCTCTACGGTGAGGGAAATATGTTCTCTCTGGGTCAATGGAAATGCCCTGACTAGAAATGTGTTGTCTTAGAAGGGAGATTTCAGGCAAATGAAACTTACATTTAGCTGGATTTACAGCCAGTCCTGCTTTTTCAAACATGAGGACACTTCATCTAAATGTTTTATATGTTTTCCAAAATTTTCATTATACACCACCAGATAATTAAGCTAATGAAACACAAACTTAAATTTGATGTCATGAAAAATTTGGACCCAAAAACCTAGTTAGAACTTATTCTCCTGTTGTCAGATAATAAGGCACACAGGTGAACTGGTATAAGTTCCAGGGCACACAAAAACTGGTTAAAGACTTATGTTTTTTACTCAAAGGTATCTGGTGTTGAGCAGCATTTAAAACAATGGTGGTGAAAATTGTTGCCTTACTGAACCAAAGAGACAAGGAATGCAAGTCAGTAATTTCAAAGATTCAAATTCAATTTTTTAGTTTACCTTACGATAATCAATAACCGTGCATCGTTTTCAATTATGCTCGGGGACAAGGAAATCTGGACTAGTGTACTGTGACATAGAATGTTCTATGACACCTTTATCAATCAGGTCATGAACCTGTAGTCTTAATAACTCAATTTTAGGAGGGCCAAATGGTAAGGTTGACTTTTAAGTGGTTCTTTATCAAGCAATTTAATTTCATACTCCAGCATTTTTGCGAGGCCTATCTCTGGAGTCAGCACACTAGGAAACTTGTCACAAAGTTCCTGAACTCTATTCTGCTCTTGTGCAGACAAATGACCAAAAGGGTTCGCTAAAGCTTCCTTTTCACTGTCTACAGTGATTTAAGAAGTGGTGTCGCCGACATTATTGCCAATAAAATTAATGTTCTCTTTGGGGCAAATTAAAAAAAGATATGTTAATCTTGAAAATCTAAGACTAGACTGATCTATCTCTTGAAATCTGTCCCAATAATGAAATATAGACCTAGCTCATCAGCAACGAGATAATTTACGATCAAAGTAAAATGTGAAATATTTACCTTTATGACTGCGCAACAATAAATTGGCAATGGAGCATTTGAAGCTTTAAAATTTTTGAAATAATTATCATCAACAGATCTTATGAGTTTTAATTCCTCTAAATCTTTGAAAAGTTTTTTTTAAATAGTTGTGTGTGAAGAACCTGAATCAACTAGTGCACTTACACTTAATTAACCTACAATTAATTCTATGCGAGGAGTACTCGCTCTGGGAATACTAACGACATTGGGAAAATGCACCCAACACATGTTCTAAACATTATATTACTAACTGCGATCCTCCGATAGACCAAACAATCATTGAAAAAGATTACACATGTCCACTCTGGATGAAATATGAGCATTGTATGAGACGTCGTTGGATTTACAGTAAAATTAAGGGTGGTCACTCACTTGTTCTCCTCGCTGGGCACGTTTTTTAATTGAAAATAATTAGCAATAACATGTCCTACCTTTTGTCAAAACAAACAAACAGGAAAGTTGCGTTTGCGAGTGGCAGAGGATTGTTTACCTGCTTCATCTGGTTTTACATCTTTACTTTCATCATTAGAGTCTTTCTCCTGATACCAAAGAATTTTATCCTTTGACTTAGTTCCACCTGATTTACCATGTACAGTATAAGCAGCTGATTTATCCTGTTGACCTTTTTGAAAAGTGTTCCTTTTAAAAGAAAAATCTCGCTATTCACACATCTGGTCAACATAACGGATGTTTTGTAAATGGATACGCATTCTATTTAATTCTGCAAAATTTGTTGGTTTCTCATGAAAAACCAGATGGGTGCGTTCTTGTGGCGCAAGTCCCTCCAAAATATTGTCAAAAACTTCTTGTTCGGTAAGTGACAACCTAAGTACAATAGAAGCTTCTTTAATGCTACTATTATACACTGACAGTGATTTATAAGGACAACGCAAATGATTAAAGTGTTTTAAACGCAACACTGTCAAAAGACTGGTAGGGATTTAAAAAATGTAAAATGCCTTAATGATTGTGGTGGCCCAAAAGGGATTTACAAGTATTTAACAAATAAAAAAACTTCCAATGCTATAAATGAGCTTATTAGGAAAAACCAATTAGTTAGTATAAACAAATAATTAACTCTCAATTAATTTATGTTTCCAAATCACAGAACTCGCTGTGACTGCCTTTATTTTCAAAAAGTAATCGAGTTTCATATATTGACACAATGTAAAGAACTCCACTATTCACATCAATATTAAATGTTGCAAAGAGAATACATATTAAAATTACAATAATTAGGGGGGTCACTGTAGCTGAGCGATTATCACGCTTGCTTCCCACCAAGGCGAACCATGTTCACTACCCGGCTGGGTCATTGGATTTTCGCAACTGGGAATCTTGCCGGACGATGCCGTTGGTCAGCAGGTTTTCTCGGGGATCTACCTTTTCCCCTGCCCCTTCATTCTGGCACTGCTCCATATTCAATTCAATCACTCTCATCGGCTTTAAAGACCTCGCTGATGAGCAACTCAAATCTCTTCACTTAACTTACAATAATAAGATATCTACGGCACAATCTCATGGGAGCCAGTAAAGGCCTTATAAAATAAAACGTAACAATTAACCTTAATTTAAAAGTGGCCTAATGCTGGCCTACACACTGGCTTAAAAAAGGCGCATAAGTTACATTACTAAAAGAGTTTTTAAAAACACAATTTAAACCATAATGAAATATATAAGTTACTTATTGGCGGTCGCATTCAAGCGCTCTTTGCACTCCCAACCTCAGTGATGAGTAGACCTTACATTTATGTACTAGGGCTTTTCACAATTTAAATATTGGAGACTTGAACGTGTAATACATTTCCTAAGAGCTTCATCGACAGAATGGGTTGGGGATTTTTAAAAGACGCAAGGCAGCCGAAGTAAAACGAAACACTGGACTCACTGTAAGGGCGACGCAAAACACTGTTAAATCAAAATGAAATAGGTAAGCTTAAAACTGGAAATGCAAACAGTGAACCCTGGCTAAATTATAACCAATGTTCAAACCGGCAATCCAAACTGAGAACTATCTTTCCGAAACGGAAAAATTAACTCAATTATAACCAATGTTCAAATCAGCAATCCAAACCAGGAATTATCTTTCCAAACCGTGAATCCTGACTCAATTATAACCAATGTTCAAATCAGCAATCCAAACCGGGAACTATCTTTCCAAAACCAGCAACAATGACTCAATAATAAACAATTTTCAAACCGGCAATTCAAACTGGGATCTATCTTTCCGAACTGGGAACCCTGACTCAATTATAACCAATGTTCAAACCAGCAATCCAAACCGGGAACTATATTTCCAAACAGGGAACCCTGACTCAATTATAACCAATGTTCAAACTGGCAATCCAAACCGGGAACTATCTTTCTAAACCGGGATCCCAGACTCATTGTTAACCAATGTTCAAACCAGCAATCCAAACCATGAACTATCTTTCCAAACCGGGAACCCTGACTCAATTATATCCAATGTTCAAACCTGCAATCCAAACAGGAAACTATATTTCCAAACCGGAAACCCTGAGTCAATTAGGACCAATGTCCAAACCAGCAATCCAAACCGGGAACTATCTTACCAAACCGGGAAACCTGACTCAATTATAACCAATATTCTAACCAGCAATCCTAATCGGGAACTATCTTTCCAAACCGGGAACCCTGACTCAATTATAAACAAAGTTAAAAACCGGCAATACAAAATGGGAACAACCTTTCCAAACTGGGATCCCTCACCCAATGTTAACCAATGTTCAAACCAGCAATCCAAACCGGGAACAATCTTTCCGAACCGGGAACCCCTGACTCAATTATAGCCAATGTTCAAACAGGCAATCCGGACCGGGAACTATCTTTCCAAACCAGGAACCCTGACTCAATAATTTCCCAATGTTCAAACTAGCAATTCAAACTGGGAACTATATTTCCAAACCGGGAACTCTGACTGAATTATAACCAATGTTCAAAACAGCAATCCAAACAGGGAACTATCTTTCCGACCGCGAACCCTTACTCAATAATAACCATTGTTCATACCACCAATCCAAACTGGGAACTATCTTGGCAAACCAGGAACCCTGACTCAATTATAACCAATGTTCAAACCAGCAATTCAAACCGGGAACTATCTTACCATATCGGGATCCCTGACTCAATTATAACCAATGTTCAAACCGGCAATCCAAACCAGGAAATATCTTTTAAAAAAGATAACACTGACTCAATTATATCCAATGTTCAAACCATCAATCCATACCTAAAACGATCTTTAAAAAACTGGGAACCCTGACTCAATTATAACCAATATTCAAACCAGCAAACCAAATCGGAAACTATCCTTCCAAACAGAGAAACCCTGATTCAATTATAACCAATATTCAAACCGGCAACCCAAGCTGGGAACTATTTTTCCAAACCGGGAACCCTGACCCAATTATTACCAATGTTCAAAGCAGCAATCAAAACTAGGAACTATCTTTCCAAACCGGGAATCCTGTCTCAATAATAACCAATGTTAAAACTAGCAATCCAAACCGGGAACTATCTTTCCGAACCGGGAACCCTGACACAATAATAACCTATTTTCAAAACCGGCAATCCAAACTGGGATCTATCTTTCCAAACCGGGAACCCTGACTCAATTATAACCAATCTTTAAAACCAGCAATTAAAACCGGGAACTATATTTCCAAACCAGGAAATCTGACTCAATTATAACCAATATTCAAACAGGCCATTCAAACCGGGAACTATCACTTCCAAATCGGAACACTGACTCAATTAGAACAAATGTTGAAACCAGCAATCCAAACCAGGAACTATCATTCCATACCGGGAACGATGACTCAATTGTAACCAATGTTCAAACCAGCAATCCAAACAAGGAACTATCTTTCCGAACCGGGAACCCTGACTCAATTAAAACAATGTTCAAACCGGCAATCCAAACTGGGAACTATCTTTCCGACCCGGGAACCCTGACTCAATTATAACCAATGTTCAAACCAGCAAATCCAAACCAGTAATATCATTCCAAACCCAGGGAACACTGACTCAATTATATCCAATGTTCAAACCAGCACTCCAAACCTTGAACTATATTTAAAAAACTGGGTACCCTGTCTCAATTATAACCAATATTCAACCAGGCAATCCAAACCGGGAACTATCTTTCCAAACCAGGAACCCTGACTTATTATAACCAATGTTCAAAACAGCAATCCAAACCAGGAACTATCTTTCAAAACTGGGAACCCTGACTCAATTATAACCAATGTTCATAAAACCAATCCAAACTGGGAACTATCTTTCCAAACCTGGAACCCTGACTCAATTTTAACCAAGGTACAAACCAGCAAACAAAACCAGGCACTATCTCTCCGAACCGAAAACCCTGTCTCAATAATAACCAATGTTCAAACCGGCAATCCAAACTGAGAACCATCTTTCCAAAACGGGAACACTTATTCAATTATAACCTATGTTCAAACCAGCAATCCATAGAGGGAACTATCTTTTATAAATCGGGTACCCTGACTCAATTATAAACAATATTCAATCCGCCAAATCAAACTGGGAACTATCTTTCCAAACCGGGAGCCCTGACTCAATTTTAACCAATTCTCAAACCGGTTATCCAAACCAGGAACTATCTTTAATAAAAATATGGAACCCTGACTCAATTATAACGAATATTCAAAACGGCAATCCAAACCGGGAACTATCTTTCCAAACCGGGAACCTTGACTCAATTATAACCAATGTTCAAACCAGCAATCCGAACTGGGAAACAGGGAACTATCTTTCCGTACTGGGAAACCTGACTCAATAATAACCAATGTTCAAACCTGCAATCCAAACCGGGAACTATCTTTCAGAACCAGGGAACCCTGACTCAATTGTAACCAATCTTGAAACCGGTAATCCAAACTGGGAAATATCTTTCCGAACCTGGAAAACTGAATCAATTATAAGCAATGTTCAACCCGGCAATCCAAACTGGGAACTCCCTTTCCGAACCGGGAAAACTGACTCTATTATAAGCAATGTTCAAATCAGCAATCCAAACTGGGAACTCCCTTTCCAAACCGGGAACAATGACACAATTATAACTAATATACACACGGCAATCCAAACTGGGAACTATCTTTCCATACCGGGAACCCTGGCTCAATTATAACCAATGTTCAAACCAGCAATCTGTGCTGGGAACTATCATTCCGAACCGGAAACCCTGTCTCAATAATAACCAATGTTCAAACCGGCAATCCAAACTGAGAACTATCTTTACAAACCGGGAACACTGATTCAATTATAACCAATGTTCAAACCAGCAATCCATACCAGGAACTATCATTCCAAACAGGGGAATCCTGACTCAATTATTGCCAATGTTCACACCAGCAATCCAAACCAAGTACTGTCGTTTCGAACCGGGAACCCTGACTCAATTATAACTAATTTTCAAACCAGCAATCCAAACCAAGAACTATTTTTCTAAACCAGGAACCCTGAGTCAATTATAACCAATATTCTAACAAGCAATCCCAACTGGGATCTTTCTTTCCAAACTAGGAACCCTGACTCAAATATAACCAATGTTTAAACCAGCAATCCAAAGTGGTTTTTTTTTCAAAACCGGCAACCATGACTAAATTATAACCCATTTTCAAACCAGCAATCCAAACTGGGAACTATCTTTCCAAACCGGGAACCCTGACTCAATTATAACCAATTTTCAAACCAGCAATCCAAACCAAGAACTATTTTTCTAAACCAGGGACCCTGAGTGAATTATAACCAATATTCTAACAAACAATCCCAACTGGGATCTTTCTTTCGAAACAGGGAACCCTTACTAAATTAAAACCAATGTTCAAACCAGCAATACAAACCGGGAAATATCATTCCTAACCGGAAACCCTGACTCAATTATAACCAATATTCAAACCGGCAATCCAAACCGGGAACTATCTTTCCAAACCGGGAACCCTGACTAAATTATAACCAATGTTTAAACCAGCAATCCGAATTGGTTTTTTTTTTCAAAACCGGGAACCCTGACTCAATTATAACCCATGTTCAAACCAGCAATCCAAACTGGGAACTATCTTTCCTAACCGGGAACCCTGACTCAGTTATAACCAATGTTCAAACCGGCAATCAAAACCAGGTAATATTTTTCCAAACCAGGATCCCTGACTCAATTATAAACAATGTTCAAACCGGCAATCCAAACTGGGAACTATCTTTCCTAACCGGGAACCCTGACTAAATTATACTCAATGTTCAAATCAGCATTTCAAACTGGGGCCTATCTTTCCGAACCGGGTAACTGACTCAATTATAACCAATGTTCAACCAGCAATCAAAAAAAATGAACTATCTATCCAAACCGAGATCCCTGACTCAATTATAACCAATGTTCAAACCGGCAATTCTAACTGGGAATTATATTTCCAAACCGTGATCCCTGACTCAATTATAACCAATGTAAAACCGGCAATCCAAATTGGGAACAATCTTTCCGAACCGGGAACCGTGACACAATTATAAAATATTGTCTAACCTGCAATCGAAACTGGGAATTATCATTCCGAAAAGGGAACCCTGACTTATTTATTACCAATATTCAAACCAGCAATTGAAACTATGAACTATCTTTAAAAAACAGGAACCCTTACTCAATTATAACCAATGTGAAAACCAGCTATCCAAACCAGGATCTATCTTTCCAAACCGGGAAATCCTGACTTAATAAAAACCAATGTTCAAACCAGCAATCCAAACCACGAACTATCTTTTCGAACCGGCAACCCTGACTCAATTATACCCAAGGTTCTAACTGGCAATCCAAACTTATGAACTATCACTCCAAAGCGGGAACCCTGACTCAATTATAGCCAATGTTCAATACAGCAATGCTAACAAGGAACTATCTTTCCAAACCGGGAACCCCGACTCAATAATAACCAATGTTCATACCAGCAATTTAAACTGGAAACTATCTTTCCAAACGGGGATCCCTGACTCAATTATAATCAATGATCAATCCAGCAATCCAACCCAGGAACTATCTTTCCAAACCGGGAAACCTGACTCAATTATAACCAATGTTCAAACCAGCAATTAAATCTGGGAACTATCTTTCAAAAACCGGGAACCCTGACTTAATTATAAGCAATTTTCAAACCAGCAATCCATTCCAGGAAACTATCTTCCTGAACCGGGAACCCTGACTCAATTGTAACCAATGTTCAAACCGGCAATCCAAACTTGGGAACTATCTTTCCGAACCGGGATCCCTCACAATATTATTTCCAATTTTCACAACAGCAATCCACACCAGGGACTATCTTTCCAAACCAGGAATCCTGACTCAATTATTACCGTTGTTCAAACCAGTAATCTAAAGAAGGAACTATCTTTTCAAACCAGGAAAACATGACTCAATTATAACCAATGTTCAAACCAGCTATCCAAACCAGGAAATTTCTTTCCGAACCGGGAACCCTACTCAATTATAAGCACTGGTAAATCAGCAATCCAAACCAGGAACTATCTTTTCCGAACCGGGAACCCTGACTCAATAATAACCATTGTTCAAACCGGCAATGCAAACTGGAACGTATCTTTATGTACCGGGAACCCTGACTCAATTATAACTATTGTTCAAAACCAGCAGTTGAAACCAGGAACTATAGTTCCGAACCAGGAACCCTGACTCAAACATAACCAATATTTTTACCAGAATTCCAAACCGGGAACTATCTTTCCAAACCGGGAACCCTGACTCAACGAAAACCAATCTTCAAACCAGCAATCGAAACCGGGAACTATCTGTCCGAACCGGAAACCCTGACAAAATAATAATACAATTTTCAAACAGGAAAACCAAACTGGGAACTATCTTTCCAAACCGGGAACCCTGACTCAATTATAAACACTATTCAAATCAGCAATACAAACTGGGAAATATTTATCCAAACCGGGAACCCTGACTCAATTATAACCAATGTTCAAACAGCAATCGAATCTGGGAATTTTCTTTCCGAAACGGGAACCCTGATTTATTTATGACCAATATTCAAACCAGCAATCCAAATTCAGAACTATCTTTACAAACCGGGAACCCTTACTCAATTATAACCAATGTTCAAACCAGCTATCCAAACCAGGATCTATCTTTCAAAACCGGGAAATCCTGACTTAATTAAAACCAATGTTCAAACCAGCAATCCAAACCAGAAGCTATCTTTTGGAACAGGGAACCCTTACTCAATTAAAACCAATGTTCAAACTGGCAATCTAAACTGGGAAGTATCTCTCCAAAGCGGGAACCCTGACTCAATTATAAGCAATGTTCAAACCAGCAATCCAAACTGGGAACTATCTTTCCTTACCGGGAACCCTTACTCAATTATACCCTATGTTCAAAACAGCAATCCAACCGGTAACCATCTTTCCAAACCAGGAACACTGATTCAATTATAGCAAATGTTCATACCAGCAATCCAAACTGGGAATTATCTTTCCAAACCGGGATACCTGACTCAATTATAATCAAAGTTCAAACCAGCATTCCAAACCAGGAACTATCTTTCCAAACCGGGAAACCTGACTTAATTATAACCAATATTCAAACCAGCAATCCAAACCAGGAACTATCTTTCCAAACCGGGAACCCTGACTCAATTATTACCACTGTTCAAACCAGCAATCTAAAACAGGAACTATCTTTTATATACCGGGAAATCCTGACTCAATAATAACCAATATTCAAACCAGCTATCCAAACCAGGAACTATCTTTCCAAACCGGGAACCCTGTCTCAATTATAAGATGTGTTAATACCAGCAATCCAAACTGGAAACTATCTTTCCAAACTGGGAACACTCACTCAATTATTCCCAATGTTCCAACCAGCAATCCAAACCGGGAACTATCTTACCGAACCGGGAACCCTGACTCAATTATAACCAATGTTCAAATCGGCAATGCAAACCATGAACTATCGTTCCAAAACAGTTCCCTGACTCAATTATAACCAATGTTCAAGCCGTCAATCCAAACTGGTAAATATCTTTCCAAACCGGGAACCTTGACTCAATTATAACCAATGTTCAACCAGCAATCCAAACCGGGAACCCTGACACAGTTATTACCAATTTGAAACCAGCAATCAATACCAGAACACTCTTTCCAAACTGGGATCCCTGACTCAATTATAACCAAGGTTCAAAACGGCAATCCAAACTAGGATCTATCTTTACAAACTGGGAACCCTGACTCCATATATCCAATGTTCAAACCAGCAATCCAAACTGGGAACTATCTTTCCGAATCGGGAACGCTGACTCAATTATAACCAATGTTTAAACCGGCAAACCAAACTGGGAACTTTCATTCCGAACCGAGGACCCTGACTCAGTTATAACCAATGTTCAAACCGGCAATCAAAACCAGGGACTATATTTCCAAACCGGGAACCCTGACTCAATGATAAACAATGTTCATTCAGGCAATCCAAACTGGGAACTAGCATTCCTAACCTGGAACCCTGACTAAATTATAATCAATGTTCAAACCAGCAATACAAACTGGGGCCTATCTTTCCGAACCGGGTACACTGACTCAATTATAACCAATGTTCAAACCGGCTATCAAAACCATGAACTATCTATCCAAACCGGGATCCCTGACTCAATTATAACCAATGTTCAAACCGGAAATTCTATATGGGAACTATATTTCCTAACCGTGATCCCTACTCAATTATAACCAATGTTCAAACCGGCAATCCAAATTGGGAACAATCTTTCCGAACCGGCAACCATGACTCCATTATAACAAATGTTCAAAACAACAATCTAAACTGGGAACTATCTTTCCAAACCGGGAACCCTGACAAAATTATAAACAATTGTCAAACCTGCAATCGAAACTGGGAATTATCTTTCCGAAACGGGAACCCTGACTTATTTATGACCAATATTCAAACCAGCAATCCAAACTATGAACTATCTTTCAAAATAGGGAAACCTTATTCAATTATAACCAATGTTCAAACCAGCTATCCAAACCAGGATCTAATTTTCCAAACCGGGTAATCCTGACTTAATTAAAACCAATGAACAAAACAGCAATCCAAACCACGAGCTATCTTTTCGAACCGGGAACCCTGACTCAATTATACCCAAGGTTCTAACTGGCAATCCAAACTGGGAACTATCTCTCCAAAGCGGGAACCCTGACTCAATTATAGCCAATGTTCAAACCAGCAATCCTAACAAGGAACTATCTTTCCAAACCGGGAACCCTGACTCAATTATAATCAATGTTCAAACCAGCAATCCATTCCAGGAAACTATCTTCCTGAACCAGCAACCCTGACTCAATTGCAACCAATGTTCAAACCGGCAATCCAACCTTGGGAACTATCTTTCCGAACCGGGATCCCTCACAATATTATATCCAATTTTCACACCAGCAATTCACACCAGGAACTATCTTTCCAAAACAGGAACCCTGACTCAATTATTACCGCTGTTCAAACCAGTAATCTAAAGAAGGAACTATCTTTTCAAACCAGGAAATCATGACTCAATTAAAACTAATGTTCAAACCAGCTGTCCAAACCAGGAACTATCTTTCCGAACCGGGAACTCTGACTCAATTATAAGCAATGGTCAATCAGCAATCCAAACTGGGAACTATCTTTCCAAACCGGGAACCCTGAATCAATTATAACCAATATTCATACCAGCAGACAAATCCGGGAACTATCTTCCCAAACCGGGAACCCTGTCTCAATTATAAGAAACCTTAAAAATAGCAATCCAAACTGTTAACTATCTTTCCAAACTGGGAACACTAACTCAATTATTCCCAATGTTCCAACCAGCAATCCAAACCAGGAACTATCTTACCGAACCGGGAACCCTGACTCAATTATAACCAATGTTCAAACTGGCAATGCAAACTGGGATGTATCTTTATGTACCGGGAACCCTGACTCAATTATAACTAGTGTTCAAACCAGCAATCCAAACCAGGAACTATAGTTACGAACCAGGAACCCTGACTCAAACATAACCAATATTCCAACCAGCATTCCAAACTGGGAACTATCTTTCCAAACCATGAACCCTGACTCAATGAAATCCAATCTTCAAACCAGCAATCGAAACAGGGAACTATCTGTCCGAACCGGAATTCCTGACTCAATAATAACCAATGTTCAAACAGGAAAACCAAACTGGGACCTATCTTTCCAAACCGGGAACACTGACTCAATATTAACCACTATTCAAATCAGCAATCCAAACTGGGAAATATTTTTCCAAACCGGGAACCCTGACTCAATTATAACCAATGTTCAAACCAGCAATCGAAGCTGGGAATTTTCTTTCCGAAACTAGAACCCTGATTTATTTATAATCAATATTCCAACCAGCAATCCAAACTGAGAACTATCTTTCCAAACCGGGAACCCTTACTCAATTATAACCAATGTTCAAACCAGCTATCCAAACCAGGATCTATCTTTCCAAACCGGGAAATCCTGACTTAATTATAACCAATGTTCAAACCAGCAATCCAAACCAGGAGCTATGTTTTGGAACAGGGAACCCTTACTCAATTTTAACCAATGTTCAAACTGGCAATCCAAACTGGGAAGTATCACTCCAAAGCGGGAACCCTGACTCAATTATAACCAATGTCCAAATAAACAATCAAAACCAGGAACTATATTTCCAAACCGGTAACCCTGACTAAATTATAACCAATGTTCAAACCAGCAATCCAAACTTTGAACTATCTTTCCGAAACGTGAACCCAGACTCAATTATAACCAATGTCAAGCCAAAAATGCAAACCAGCACTATCTTTCCAAACCGTGATCCCTGACTCGATTATAATCAATGTTCAAAGCAACCATCCAAACCAGGAACTAGCATTTCAAACCGAGAACCCTGACTCAATTATTACCAATGATCAAACCAGCAATCCAAACCAGGAACTATTTTTCCAAACTGGGAATCCTGACTCAATTATAACAATTGTTCAAACCTGCAATCCAAACTAAGAACTATCTGTCCAAACAGTGAAAATTGACTCAAGTATAACCATTGTTCAAACCTGAAATCGAAACTGGTAACTATCTTTCCGAACAGGGAACCCTGACTTATTTATAACCAATATTCAAACCGGCAATCCAAACTAAGAACTCTCTCTCCAAACCGGGAACACTGTCTCACTAATAACCAATTATCAAACCAGCAATCCAAACCGGGAACTATCTTTCCTTACCGGGAACCCTTACTGAATTATACCCTATGTTCAAAACAGCAATCCAACCGGTAACTATCTTTCCAAACCAGGAACCCTGATTCAATCATAGCAAATGTTCAAACCAGCAATCCAAACCGGGAACTATCTTTCCAAACCGGGAACCCTGTCTCAATTATAAGATGTGTTAAAATAGCAATCCAAACTGGTAACTATCTTTCCAAACTGGGAACACTAACTCAATTATTCAAATGTTCAACCAGCAATCCAAACCAGGAACTATCTTACCAAACCCGGGAACCCTGACTCAATTATAACCAATGTTCAAACTGGCAATGCAAACTGGGATGTATCTTAATGTACCGGGAACCCTGACTCAATTATAAATAGTGTTGAAACCAGCTATCCAAACCAGGAACTATAATTCCGAACCAGGAATCCTGACTCAATTATAACCAATATTCTAACCAGCATTCCAAACTGGGAACTATCTTTCCAAACTGGGAACCCTGACTCAATGATAACCAATCTTCAAACCAGCAATCCAAACCGTCAACTATCTGTCCGAACCGGAAAACCTGACTCAATAATAACCAAAGTTCAAACAGGAAAACCAAACTGGGAACTATCTTTCCAAACCATGAACCCTGACTCAATGAAATCCAATCTTCAAACCTGAAATCGAAACTGGGAACTATCTTTCCGAACCGGGAACCCTGACTTATTTATAACCAATATTCAAACCGGCAATCCAAACTAAGAACTCTCTCTCCAAAACCGGGAACACTGTCTCAAAAATAACCAATTATCAAACCAGCAATCCAAACCGGGAACTATCTTTCCAAACAGGGTAACCAGGCTCAATTATAACCTATTTCAAAACAGCAATCAAAACAGGGAACTATCTTTCCAAACCGGGAACCCTGACTCAATTATAACCAATGTTCAAACCAGCATTCCAAACCAGGAACTATCTTTCCAAACCGGGAATCCTGAATCAATTATAACCAATATTCTAACCAGCAATCCAAACCAGGAACTATCTTTCCAAACCGAGAACCCTAACTTAATTATAACCAATGTTAAATCCAGCAATCCAAACTGGGAACTATCTTTCCAAACCGGGAACCATCACTCGATTATACAAAATGTTCCAACCAGCAATCCAAACTGGGAACTATCTTTCCTTTCCGGGAACCCTTACTCAATTATACTCTATGTTCAAAACAGCAATCCAACCGGTAACTATCTTTCCAAACCAGGAATCCTGATTCAATCATAGCAAATGTTCATACCATCAATCAAAACTGGGAATTATCTTTCCAAACCGGGATACCTGACTCAATTATAATCAAAGTTCAAACCAGCATTCCAAACCAGGAATTATCTTTCTATACCGGGAATTCCTGACTCAATTATAACCAATGTTCAAACCAGCTATCCAAACCAGGAACTATCATTCCGAACCGGGAACCCTGACTCAATTATAAGAATTGGTCAATCAGCAATCCAAACTTGGAACTATCTTTCCAAACCGGGAACCCTGTCTCAATTATAAGATGTGTTAAAAATAGCAATCCAAACTGGTAACTATCTTTCCAAACTGGGAACACTCACTCAATTATTCCCAATGTTCCAACCAGCAATCCAAACCAGGAACTATCTTACCGAACCGGGAACCCTGACTCAATTATAACCACTGTTCAAACCGGCAATGCAAACTGGGAAGTATCTTTATGTACCGGGAACCCTGACTCAATTATAACTAGTGTTCAAACCAGCTAGCCAAACCAGGAACTATAGTTCCGAACCAGGAATCCTGTCTCAATTATAACCAATATTCTAACCAGCATTCCAAACTGGGAACTATCTTTCCAAACTGGGAACCCAGACTCAATGATAACCAATCTTCAAACCAGCAATCCAAACCAGGAACTATCTTACCGAACGGGGAACAGTGACTCATTTATAACCAATGTCAAAAAAAAGATGCAAACCGGGAATATCTTTCCAAATCGGGAACCCTGACTCAATTATAATTAATGTTCAAACCAGCCATCCAAACCAGGAACTAGCATTTCAAACCGAAAACCCTGACTCAATTATATCCAATGTTCAAACCAGCAATTAAAACAAGGAACTAATTTTCAAAATTGGGAATCCTGACTCAGTTATAACCAATGTTCAAACCGGCAATGCAAACTGGGAATAACTTTACATACCGGGAACGCTGATTCAATTATAACTATTGATCATACCAGAAATCCAAATCCAGGAACTATAGTTCCGAACCAGGAACCCTGACTCAATTATTACCAATATTCTAACCAGCATTCCAAACTGGGAACTATCTTTCCAAACTGGGAACCCTGACTCAATTATAACCAATGTTCAAACCGGCAATCCAAACTGGGAACTATCTCTCCAAAGCGGGAACCCTGACTCAAGTATAGCCAATGTTCAAACCAGCAATCCAAAAAGGAACTATCTTTCCAAACCGGGAACACTGACTCAATTATAACCAATGTTCAAACCAGCAATCCAAACCAGAAACTATCTTTCCAAACCGGAAACCCTGACTAAATTATAACCAATGTTCAACCCAGCAATCCAAACTGAGAACTATCTTTCCAAACAGGGAACCCTGACTCAATTATAACCAATGTCAAAAAAAAGATGCAAACCGGGAATATCTTTCCAAATCGGGATCCCTGACTCAATTATAATTAATGTTCAAACCAGCCATCCAAACCAGGAACTAGCATTTCAAACCGACAACCCTGACTCAATTATAACCAATGTTCAATCCAGGAATCCAAACCAGGAATTATTTTTCCAAACTGGGAACCCTTACTCAATTATAACCATTGTTCAAACCAGCAATTAAAACTGGGAACTATCTTTCCACACCGGGAACCCTGACACAATTATAACCAATGTTCAAACAAGCAATCCAATCTGGGAAATATCTTTCCAAACTGGGAACACTGACTCAATTATAACCAATGTTCAAACCAGCAATCCATTCCAGGGAACTATCTTTCTGAACCGGGAACAATGACTCAATTTTAACCAATGTTCACACCGGCAATCCAAACTGGGAACTATTTTTCCGAACCGGGATAGCTGACTCAATTATAAGCAATGTTCAAACCAGCAATCCAAAATGGGAACTATCTTTCCAAGCCGAGAACCCTGACTTAATTATAACCAATGTTCAAACCAGCAATCAACACCAGGAACTATCGTTCCGAACCGGGAAACCTGACTCATTTATAACCAATTTTCAACCCTGCAATACATACTAGGAACTATCTTTCAAAACCGGGAACCCTGAATCAATTATTAACAATGTTCAAACCAGTAAACCAAACCAGGAACTGTCTTTCCAAACCGGGAACACTGACTCAATTATATCCAATGTTCAAACCAGTAATTCAAACTGGGAACTATCTTTAAGAATCGGGAACCCTGACTCAATTATAACCAATGTTCAAATCGGCAATGCAAACCAGGATATATCGTTCCAAAACAGTTCCCTGACTCAATTATAACCAATGTTCAAGACGTCAATCCAAACTGGTAAATATCTTTCCAATCCGGTAAACCCTGACTCAATTATAACCAATGTTCAAACCAGCAATCCAAACCGGGAACCCTGACTCAGTTATAACCAATTTTCAAACCAGCAATCAATACCAGAACCATCTTTCCAAACTGGGATCCCTGACTCAATAATAACCAATGTTAAAAACGGCAATCCAAACTAGGAAGTATCTTTACAAACTGAGGACCCTGACTCCATATATCCAATGTTCAAACCAGCAATCCAAACTGGGAACTATCTTTCCGAATCGGGAACGCTGACTCAATTATAACCAATGTTTAAACCGGCAATCCAAACTGGGAACTATCATTCCGAACCGAGGACCCTGACTCAGTTATAACCAATGTTCAAACCGGAAATCAAAACCAGGGACTATCATTCCAAACCGGGATCCCTGACTCAATTATAAACAATGTTCAAACCGGCAATCCAAACTGGGAACTATCTTTCCTAACCGGGAACCCTGACTAAATTATAATCAATGATCACACCAGCAATACAAACTGGGGCCTATCTTTCCGAACCAGGTACACTGACTCAATTATAACCAATGTTCAAACCGGCAATCAAACCATGATCTATTTGTCCAAACTGGGATCCCTGACTCAATTATAACCAATTTTCAAACCTGCAATTCTAACTGGGGATTATATTTCATAACCGTGATCCTGACTCAATTATAACCAATGTACAAACCGGCCATCCAAATTGGGAACAATCTTTCCGAACCGGGAAACGTGACTCAATTATAACAAATGTTCAAAACAGCAATCTAAACTGGGAACTATCTTTCCAAACCGGGGAACCCTGACAAAATTATAAACAATTGTCAAACCTGCATTCGAAACTGGGAATTATCTTTCCGAAACGGGAACCCTGACTTATTTATGACCAATATTCAACCAGCAATCCAAACTATGAACTATCTATCAAAACCGGGAACCCTTACTCAATTATAACCAATGTTCAAACCAGCTATCCAAACCATGATCTATCTTTTCAAACCGGGAAATCCTGACTTAATAAAAACCAATGTTCAAACCAGCAATCCAAACCACGAACTATCTTTTCGAACGGCAACCCTGACTCAATTATACCCAAGGTTCTAACTGGCAATCCAAACTTATGAAAACTATCACTCCAAAGCGGGAACCCTGACTCAATTATAGCCAATGTTCAATACAGCAATGCTAACAAGGAACTATCTTTCCGAATCGGGAACGCTGACTCAATTATAACCAATGTTTAAACCGGCAAACCAAACTGGGAACTTTCATTCCGAACCGAGGACCCTGACTCAGTTATAACCAATGTTCAAACCGGCAATCAAAACCAGGGACTATATTTCCAAACCGGGAACCTGACTCAATGATAAACAATGTTCATTCAGGCAATCCAAACTGGGAACTAGCATTCCTAACCTGGAACCCTGACTAAATTATAATCAATGTTCAAACCAGCAATACAAACTGGGGCCTATCTTTCCGAACCGGGTACACTGACTCAATTATAACCAATGTTCAAACCGGCTATCAAAACCATGAACTATCTATCCAAACCGGGATCCCTGACTCAATTATAACCAATGTTCAAACCGGAAATTCTATATGGGAACTATATTTCCTAACCGTGATCCCTACTCAATTATAACCAATGTTCAAACCGGCAATCCAAATTGGGAACAATCTTTCCGAACCGGCAACCATGACTCCATTATAACAAATGTTCAAAACAACAATCTAAACTGGGAACTATCTTTCCAAACCGGGAACCCTGACAAAATTATAAACAATTGTCAAACCTGCAATCGAAACTGGGAATTATCTTTCCGAAACGGGAACCCTGACTTATTTATGACCAATATTCAAACCAGCAATCCAAACTATGAACTATCTTTCAAAATAGGGAAACCTTATTCAATTATATACCAATGTTCAAACCAGCTATCCAAACCAGGATCTAATTTTCCAAACCGGGTAATCCTGACTTAATTAAAACCAATGAACAAAACAGCAATCCAAACCACGAGCTATCTTTTCAGAACCGGGAACCCTGACTCAATTATACCCAAGGTTCTAACTGGCAATCCAAACTGGGAACTATCTCTCCAAAGCGGGAACCCTGACTCAATTATAGCCAATGTTCAAACCAGCAATCCTAACAAGGAACTATCTTTCCAAACCGGGAACCCTGACTCAATTATAAATCAATGTTCAAACCAGCAATCCATTCCAGGAAACTATCTTCCTGAACCAGCAACCCTGACTCAATTGCAACCAATGTTCAAACCGGCAATCCAACCTTGGGAACTATCTTTCCGAACCGGGATCCCTCACAATATTATATCCAATTTTCACACCAGCAATTCACACCAGGAACTATCTTTCCAAAACAGGAACCCTGACTTTATTATTACCGCTGTTCAAACCAGTAATCTAAAGAAGGAACTATCTTTTCAAACCAGGAAATCATGACTCAATTAAAACTAATGTTCAAACCAGCTGTCCAAACCAGGAACTATCTTTCCGAACCGGGAACTCTGACTCAATTATAAGCAATGGTCAATCAGCAATCCAAACTGGGAACTATCTTTCCAAACCGGGAACCCTGAATCAATTATAACCAATATTCATACCAGCAGACAAATCCGGGAACTATCTTCCCAAACCGGGAACCCTGTCTCAATTATAAGAACCTTAAAAATAGCAATCCAAACTGTTAACTATCTTTCCAAACTGGGAACACTAACTCAATTATTCCCAATGTTCCAACCAGCAATCCAAACAGGAACTATCTTACCGAACCGGGAACCCTGACTCAATTATAACCAATGTTCAAACTGGCAATGCAAACTGGGATGTATCTTTATGTACCGGGAACCCTGACTCAATTATAACTAGTGTTCAAACCAGCAATCCAAACCAGGAACTATAGTTTACGAACCAGGAACCCTGACTCAAACATAACCAATATTCCAACCAGCATTCCAAACTGGGAACTATCTTTCCAAACCATGAACCCTGACTCAATGAAATCCAATCTTCAAACCAGCAATCGAAACAGGGAACTATCTGTCCGAACCGGAATTCCTGACTCAATAATAACCAATGTTCAAACAGGAAAACCAAACTGGGACCTATCTTTCCAAACCGGAACACTGACTCAATATTAACCACATTTCAAATCAGCAATCCAAACTGGGAAATATTTTTCCAAACCGGGAACCCTGACTCAATTATAACCAATGTTCAAACCAGCAATCGAAGCTGGGAATTTTCTTTCCGAAACGGGAACCCTGATTTATTTATAATCAATATTCCAACCAGCAAACCAAACTGAGAACTATCTTTCCAAACCGGGAACCCTTACTCAATTATAACCAATGTTCAAACCAGCTATCCAAACCAGGATCTATCTTTCCAAACCGGGAAATCCTGACTTAATTATAACAATGTTCAAACCAGCAATCCAACCAGGAGCTATGTTTTGGAACAGGGAACCTTACTCAATTTTAACCAATGTTCAAACGGGCAATCCAAACTGGGAAGTATCACTCCAAAGCGGGAACCCTGACTCAATTATAACCAATGTCAAATAAACAATCAAAACCAGGAACTATATTTCCAAACCGGTAACCCTGACTAAATTATAACCAATGTTCAAACCAGCAATCCAAACTTTGAACTATCTTTCCGAAACGTGAACCCAGACTCAATTATAACCAATGTCAAGCCAAAATGCAAACCAGCACTATCTTTCCAAACCGTGATCCCTGACTCGATTATAATCAATGTTCAAAGCAACCATCCAAACCAGGAACTAGCATTTCAAACCGAGAACCCTGACTCAATTATTACCAATGATCAAACCAGCAATCCAAACCAGGAACTATTTTTCCAAACTGGGAATCCTGACTCAATTATAACAATTGTTCAAACCTGCAATCCAAACTAAGAACTATCTGTCCAAACAGTGAAAATTGACTCAAGTATAACCATTGTTCAAACCTGAAATCGAAACTGGTAACTATCTTTCCGAACAGGGAACCCTGACTTATTTATAACCAATATTCAAACCGGCAATCCAAACTAAGAACTCTCTTCTCCAAACCGGGAACACTGTCTCACTAATAACCAATTATCAAACCAGCAATCCAAACCGGGAACTATCTTTCCTTACCGGGAACCCTTACTGAATTATACCCTATGTTCAAAACAGCAATCCAAACCGGTAAACTATCTTTCCAAACCAGGAACCCTGATTCAATCATAGCAAATGTTCAAACCAGCAATCCAAACCGGGAACTATCTTTCCAAACCGGGAACCCTGTCTCAATTATAAGATGTGTTAAAATAGCAATCCAAACTGGTAACTATCTTTCCAAACTGGGAACACTAACTCAATTATTCAAATGTTCCAACCAGCAATCCAAACAGGAACTATCTTACCGAACCGGAACCCTGACTCAATTATAACCAATGTTCAAACTGGCAATGCAAACTGGGATGTATCTTAATGTACCGGGAAAACTCAATTATACGCAATTTTCCAATCAGCAATCCAAAACGGGAACTATCTGTCGGAACCGGAAACCCTGACTCAATAATAACCAATGTTCAAACCGGCAATACAACTGGAAACTATTTTTTCCAAACCGGCAACCCTGATTCAATAATAAACAATTTAAAAACAGCAATCCAAACCGGATCTCTCTTTCCAAACAGGAACCCTGACTGAATTTTAACAATATTCAAACCGGCAATCCAAACTGGGAACTATCATCAAAAACCGGGAACCCTGACTCAATTATAACCTATGTTCAAACCAGCAATCCAAACTGGGTACTATCTTTCGAAACTGGAAACCCTGACCAAATGATAACCAATGTTCAAACAAGCAATTCACACCTGGAACTATCTTTCAAAAATTGAAACATTGACTCAATTATAACCAATAATCTAAACAGTAATCCAAACTGGGAACTATCTTTCCAAACCGGGATTCATGACTCATTTATATTCAATGTTCAAACCAGCAATACAAACTGGGAACCAGCTTTATAAACCGGGAAACCTGACTCAATTGTATAACACTATTCAAACCAACAATCCAAAATGGGAAAAATTCTCCAAACCGGGAACCCTGACTCAATTATAACCAATGTTCAAACCAGCAATCGAAAATGGGATTTATCTTTCCGAAACGGGAACCCTGAATTATTTTTGACCAATATACAAACAAGAAATCCAAACTGAGAACTATCTTTCAAGACCGGGAACCCTTACTCAATTATAACCAATATTACAACCGGCAATATAAACCGGGAACTATCTTTGAAACCCGGGAACCCTGACTCAATTATAACCAATATTCAAACCAGCAATCCAACCTGGAAACCGTCTTTCCAAACCGGGAAACCTGACTCAATTATAACCAATGTTCAATCCAGCAATCCAAACTGGGAACTATCTTTCCAAACCTGGAACCCTTACTCAATTTTACCCTATGTTCAAACCAGCAATCCAAATGGGAACTATATTTCCAATCAGGACACCCTGATTCAAAAATAACAAATGTTCATACCAGCTATCCAAACTGGGAACTATCTTTCCAGAACGGGAAACCTTACTCAATTATAACCAATATTCAAACCAGCAATCCAAACCGGGAACTATCTCTCCAGACCGGGAACCCTGACTTAATTATAACCAATATTCAAACCAGCAATCCAACCTGGGAACTATCTTTCCGAACCGGGAACACTGACAAAATTATAACCAATGTTCAAACCAGCAATCCACAACAGGAACTCTCTTTCCAAACTGGGAAACCTGACTCAATTATAAACAATACTCAAACCGTCCATCCAAACCTGGAACTATATTTAAAATACCCGGGAATACTTAAACAATTATAACCAATTTTCAAACCGTCAATCATAACCGGGAACTATCTTTCCTAACCGGGAACCCTTAGTAAATTAAAACCAATGTTCAAACCAGCAATCCAAATCAAGAACTATCTTTCAAAACTGGGAAATCCTGATTCAATTATAACCAATGTCACACCACCAATCCAAACCGGAACTATCTTTCCGAACCGGGAACACTGACAAAATTATAACCAATGTTCAAAAAAGCAATCCTCAACAGGAACTCTTTTTCCAAACCGGGAAACCTGACTCAATTATAACCAATACTCAAACCGGCAATCCAAACTGGGAACTATCTTTAAAATACCGGGAACCCTGACTCAATTATAACCAATTTTCATACCGGCAATCCAAACCGGACCTATCTTTAAAAAACCGGGAATCCTGACTCAATAATAACCAATGTTCAAACCGGCAATCCAAACTGGGAACTATCTTTCCAAACCGGGAAACCTTACTAAATTATAACAAATATTCAAAACCTGCAATCCAAACTGGGAACTATCTTTCCAAACCGAGAACCCTGAATCAATTAAAACAATGTGCTAACAAGAAATAGAAACTGGGAACAATCTTTCCGAACCGGGAACCATGACACAATATTAACCAATGTTCAAACCAGCAATCCAAACCAGGCACTATCTTTCCAAACTGGGAACCCTGACTTAATTATAAACAATGTACAAAATAGCAATTAAATCAAGAACTATCTTTCCGAACTGGGAACCCTGTCTCAATAATAACCAAGTTCAATAAGCTATCTAAACGAGGGAACTATAGTTCTAAAACGGGAAACCCGACTCAATTATAACCAATATTCAATCCAGCAATCCAAACTGGGAACAATCTTTCCAAACCGGTAACTCTGACTCAAATACAACCAAAGTTCAAACCAGCAAGCGAAACTGGGAAATATCTTTCCAAACCGGGAACCCTGACTTAATTATAACCAATATTCAAACCAGCAATCCAAACCGGGGACTATTTTTCAAAACCGGGAACCATGAATCAATTATAACCTATGTTCAAACCTGCAATCCAAGCCAGGATCTATCTTTCCGAACCGGGAACCCTGACTCAATTATAACCAATGTTCAAACCAGCAATCCAAAAAGGGAACTATCTTTCCAAACTGGGAACCCTGACTCAATTATAACCAATGTTCAAACCAGCAATCCAAACAGAAAACTATCTTTCCTAACCGGGATACCTGACTCAATTATAACCACTATTCACACCAGCAATCGAAACTGGGAAATATCTTATCAAACCGGGAACCCTGACTCAATTATAACCATTGTTCAAACCAGCAATCGAAACCTCGGAATTATCTATCCGAACCGTAAAACCCGGATTATTTTTAACCAATATTCAAACTAGCAATCCAAACCGGGAACTATCTTTCCAAACCGGGAAACCTGACTCCATTTTAACTAATGTTGAAACCAGCAATCCAAACTGGGAACTATCTTTCCAAACTGGGGACCCTTACTCAATTATAACCAATGTTCAAACCAGCAATCCACACTGGGAACTATCTTACTGAACCGAGAACCCTGACCGTATTATTACCAATGTTCAAACCGGCAATCCAAACTGGGAACTATCTTTCCAAACCGGGAACCATGACTCAATTATAACCAATGTTCAAACCGGCAATCCAAAACCAGGAACTATCTTTCGAAACTGGGAACCCTCACTCAATTATAACCAATGTTCAAATTTGCAATCCAAACAAGGAACTATATTTCCGAACTGGAAACCCTGACACAATAATTACCAATTTTCAAACCAGCAATCTTAACTGGTAAACCGGGAACTATCTTTCCGAACCGGGAAACCTGAGTCAATTATAACCAATGTTCTAACCAGAAATAAAAACTTGGAACTATCTTTACAAACCGGGAACCCTTATTGAATTATACCCTTTGTTCAAACCAGCAATCCAACCGGGAACTCTCTTTCCAAACCGGGAAATTTGATTCAATTACAACAAATGTTCATACCAGGAATCCAAACTGGGAACTATCATTCCAAACCGTGATCCCTGACTCAATTGTAATGAATGTTCAAACCACTAATCCAAACCAGGAACTATCTTTCCAAAATGGGAACCCCCACTCAATTATAACCTATGTTCAAACCTACAATCCAAACTAGGAACTATCTCTCCAAACCAGGAACCCTGACTCAATTATAACCAAGGTTCAAACCAGCATTCCAATCTGGGAACTATCTTCCAAACCGGGAACACTGACTAAATTATAACCAATATTCAATCCAGCAAACCAAACTCGATACTATCTTTCCAAACCGGGAACCCTACTCAATTATAACTAATGTGCTAACCAGAAATCGAATCTGGTAATTATCTTTCCAAATCGGGGACCCTTACTCAATTATACCCTTCGTTCAAATCAGCAATCCAATCCGGGGATTTATCTCTCCAATCCGGGAACCCTTACTTAATTATAAATAATATTCAAACCAGCAATCCAAACCGGGAACTATCTTTCCAAACCAGGAACCCTGACTCAATTATAACCAATGTTCAAACCAACAATCCAAACTGGGAACTAACATTCCAAACCGGGAAAAATGACTAAATTATATCCAATATTCAAACCCGCAATCCAAACTGGATACTATCTTTCCAAACCGGGAACCCTGACTCAATTATAACCAATGTGCTAATCAGAAATCCCAACTGGGAACTATCTTACCGAACCGGGAACCCTGATTCTTTTATAACTAATTATAAAACCGGCAATCCAAACTGGGAATTTATCTTTCCAAAAAGGGGACCCTTACTTAATTATAACTAATATTCAATCCAGCAATTCAACCCGGGAGCTATCTTACTAAACTGGGTAACCTGACTCATTTATAATCAATATTCAAACCAGCAATCCCAACCGGGAACTATATTTCCAAACTGGGAACCATGACGCAATAATAAACACTATTCAAAACGCAATCCAAACTGGGAAATATCTTTCCAAACCGGGAACCCTGACTCATTTATAACCAATGTTCAAACCAGCAATCGAAACCTCGGAATTATATTTCCGAACCGTAAACCCCGGCTTATTTATAACCAATATTCAAACTAGCAATCCAAATTGAGAACTTTCTTTCCAAACCGGGAAACCTGACTCAATAATAACGAATATTCAAAACAGCAATCCAAACTTGGAACTATCTTTCCAAACTGGGAACCCTTACTCAATTATAACCAATGTTAAAACCAGCAATCCAAACTGGGAACTATCTTACCGAACCGGGAACCCTGACCCTATTATAACCAATGTTCAAACCGGCAATCCACACTGGAAACTATCTTTCCAAACCAGGAACCATGACTCAATTATAACCAATGTTCAAACCAGCAATCCAAAATCAGGAACTATCTTTCGAAACTGGGAACCCTCACTCAATTATAACCAATGTTCAAATTTGCAATCCAAACAAGGAACTATATTTCCGAACTCGAAACCCTGACACATTAATTACCAATTTTCAAACCAGCAATCTTAACTGGGAAACCGGGAACTATCTTTCCGAACCGGGAACCCTGAGTCAATTATAACCAATGTTCTAACCAGCAATAAAAACTTGGAACTATCTTTCCAAACCGGGAACCCTTATTCAATTATATACTTTGTTCTAAAGAGCAATCCAACCGGGAACTCTCTTTCCAAACCGGGAACTCTGATTCAATTACAACAAATGTTCATACCAGCAATCCAAACTGGGAACTATCATTCCAAACCGTGATCCCTGACTCAATTGTAATGAATGTTCAAACCACTAATCCAAACCAGGAACAATCTTTCCAAACCGGGAACCCCCACTCAATTATAACCTATGTTGAAACCTACAATCCAAACTAGGAACTATCTCTCCAAACCAGGAACCCTGACTCAATTATAACCAATGTTCAAACCAGCAATCCAATCTGGGAACTATCTTCCAAACCGGGAACACTGATTAAATTATAACCAATATTCAATCCAGCAATCCAAACTCGATACTATCTTTCCAAACCGGGAACCCTGACTCAATTATAACCAATGTGCTAACCAGAAATCGAAACTGGTAACTATCTTTCCAAACCGGGGACCCTTACTCAATTATACCCTTTGTTCAAATCAGCAATCCAAACCGGGGATCTATCTTTCCAAACCGGGAACCCTTACTTAATTATAACTAATATTCAAACCAGCAATCCAAACCGGGAACTATCTTTCCAAACCCGGAACCCTGACTCAATTATAACCAATGTTCAAACCATCAATCCAAACTGGGAACTAACATTCCAAACCGGGAAAAATGACTAAATTATATCCAATATTCAAACCCGCAATCCAAACTGGATACTATCTTTCCAAATCGGGAACCCTGACTCAATTATAACCAATGTGCTAACCAGAAATCGAAACTGGGAACTATCTTTCCGAACCGGGAACCCTGACTCATTTTGAACTAATTTTCAAACCGGCAAACCAAACTGGGAATCTATCTTTCCAATCCGGGAAACCTGAATAAATTATAATCAATATTCAACCAGCAATCCAAACCGGGAACTATCTTTCCAAACCGGGAAATTTTGACACAATAATAACCAATGTTCAAACCACAATCCAAACCAGGAACTACTTTTCCGAACCGGGAACCCTGAATCAATTATAACTAATGTTCAAACCAGCAATCCAAACTATGAACTATATTTCTAAACCAGAACCCTTACTCAATTATAAGCCATGTTCATACCAGCAATCCAAACTGGGAACTATATTTCCAAACTGGGAACCCTGAATCAATTATAACCAATGTTCATACCAGCAATCCAAACCGGAAACTATCTCTCCGAACAGGGAACCCTGACTCAATAATAATAAATGTACAAACCAGCAATCCAAACTGTGAAACCAGGAACAATCTTTCAGAACCGGGAACCCTGACTTATTTACAACCAATATTCAAACCGGCAATCCAAACTGGGAACTATCTTTCCAAACCGGGAACCCTTACTCATTTAAAACAATGTTCAAATCAGCACTCCAAACTGGGAACTTTCTTTCGAAACCAGGAAACCTGACAAAAATATAACCAATGTCCAAACCAGCAATCCATACCAAGAACTATCTTTCCAAACCGGGCACCCTGACTCAATTATAACCAATTTTCAATACTGCAGTCCAAACCGGGAACTATTTTTCTGAACCGGGAACCGCGACTCAATTATAACCAATGTTCACACAAGCAATCCAATCTGGGAACTATCTGTTAAACCAGGAAACCTGACTAAATTATAACCAATGTTCAAACCAGCAATCCACACTGGGAACTATCTTTCCAAACCGGGAAATCTGACTAAATTATAAACAATGTTCAAACCAGCAATCCAAACCAGGAACTATCTTTCGAAACAGGGAACCCTCAATCAATTATAACCAATGTTCAAATCTGCAATCCAAATCAGGAACTATATTTCCGAACTGGAAACCCTGACTCAATAATAACCAATGTTCAAACAAGCAATCTAAACTGGGAAACCGGTAACTATCTTTCCGAACCGGGACCACTTACTCATTTATAACAAATTTTCAAACCGGCAATCCAAACTGGGAATCTATCTTCCAAACCTGGAACGTTTACTTTATTAGAACTAATATTCAAACCAGCAATCCAAAGCGGGAACTATCTTTGCAAACTGGGAACCCTGAGTCAATTATAATCATTATTCAAACCAGGAATCCAAACCGTAACTATCTTTCCAAACTGGGAACCCTGACGCAATAATAACCAATATTCAAGCCAATAATTCACACCGGGAACTATCTTTCCAAACCGGGAACCCCGACTCAATTATAACCAATAATCAAACTAGCAATACAAACCGGGAACTATCTTTCCAAACCGGGAACCCTGACTCAATTGAAACCAATGTTCAAACCAGCAATCCAAACTGGGAACTATGTTTCCAAACTTGGAAACCTGACTCAATTATAACCAATATCCAAACCAGCAATCCAAACTGGGAACTATATTTCCAAACCGGGAACCCTGATTTAATTACAACCAAATTTCAAAACCAGCAATCGAAACTGGGTAATATCTTTCCGAACGGGAACACCTGACTTATTTATAACCAATATTCAAACTGGCAATATAAACTGAGAACTATCATTCCAAACCGGTATCCCTGACTCAATAATAACCAACATTCAAACCAGCAATCCAAACCGGGAACTATAGTCCCAAACCGGGAACGCTGACTCAAATATAACAAATGTTCATACCAGCAATCCAAACTGGGAAATTTCTTTCGAAACAGGGAAACCTGACAAAAATATAACCAATGATCAAACCAGCAATTTAAATCAGGAACTATCTTTCCAAACGGGGAAATCCTGACTCAATTATAAACCAATGTTCAAACCAGCAATCCAAACCAGGAACTATCTTTCGAAACAGGGAACCCGTCAATCATTTATAACCAATGTTCAAATCTGCAATCCAAACCAGGAACTATATTTCCGAACTGGAAACCCTGACTCAATAATAACCAATGTTCAAACCAGCAATCTAAACTGGGAAACCGGGTATTATCTTTCCGAACCGGGAACCCTGACTCATTAAAACTAATTTTAATACCGGTAATCCAAACTGGAAATTTATTTTTCCAAACCGGTAACCCTTACTTAATTAAAACTAATATTCAAACCAGCAATCCAAACCGGGAACTATCATTCCAAACTGGGAACCCTGTCTCAATTATAATCAATATTCAAACCAGCAATCCGAAAAGGGAACAATATTTCCAAACTGGGAAGCCTGACGCAATAATAACCAATATTCAAACCAACAATCCAAACTGTGGACTATCTTTCCAAACCGGGAAACCTGACTCAATTACATCCAATAATCACACCAGCAATCCAAACCGGCAACTATCTTTCCAAACTGGGAACCCTGACTCAATTACATCCAATAATCAAACCAGCTATTAAAACCGGGAACTAACTTTCCAAACTGGGAACCCTGACTCAATTATAACCAATGTTCATACCAACAATCCAAACCGGGAACTATTTTTCCAAACTGGGTACCTGACTCAATTATAACCAATAATAATAGTGCAATTCAAACCGGCAACTATCTTTCCAAACTGGGAACCCTGACTCAATTATAACCAATGTTCAAACCAGCAATATAAACCGGGGACTATCTTTCCAAACTGGGAACCTTGACTCAATTATAACCAATGTTCATGCCAGCAATCCAAACCGGAAACTAGCTTTTCAAACTGGGTACCCTGAGACAATTATAACCAATAATCAAACCAGCAATCCAAACCGGGAACTGCCTTTCCAAACCGGGAACGCTGACTCAATTATAACCAATGTTCCAACCTACAATCCAAACTGGGATCTATCATTCCAAACCGTGAAAACTGACTAAATTATAACCAATATTCAAACCAGCAAGTCAAACTGGATACTATCTTTCCAAACCGGGAACGTTGACTCAATTATAACCAATGTGCTAACCAGAAATCGAAACTGGGAACTATCTTTCCGAACCGGGAACCCTGACTCATTTATAACTAATTTTCAAACCGGCAATCCAAACTGGGAATCTATCTTTCCAAACCGGGAAACCTGACTAAATTATAACCAATATTCAAACCAGCAATCCAAACTGGGAACTATCTTTCCAAACCGGGAACACTGACACAATAATATCCAATGTGAAAACCAGCAATCCAAACCATGCACTATCTTTCCAAACCGGGTAATACTGACTTAATTATAACCAATGTTCAAACCACAATCCAAACTATGAACTATCTTTCCAAACTCGGAACCCTAACTCAATTATAACCAATAATCAAACCAGCAATCCAAACCGGGAACTATCTTTCCAAACCGGGAACCCTGACTCAAATATAAGCAATGTTCATAGCAGCAATCTAAACTGGGAACTTTCTTTCGAAACCGAGAACCCTGACAAAAATATAACCAATGTCCAAACCAGCAATCCATACCAATAACTATCTTTCCAAACCTGGAAAACCTGATTAAATTTTAACCAATTTTCAAAACGGCAATACAAAACGGGAACTATCTTTAAAATCCGGGAAACCTGTCTTAATTATAACCAATATTCAAACCGGAAAACCAAACCGGGAACTATCTTTCCAAACCGGGATCCCTGACTCAATTATTACCAATGTTCAAACCAGCAATCCAAATCAGTAACTATCTTTCCAAACGGGGAAATCCTGACTCAATTATAAACCAATGTTCATTCCAGCAATCCATACCAGTAACTATCTTTCGAAACCGGGAACCCCCACTCAATTATAACCAATGTTCAAATCTGCAATCCAAACCAGGAACTATATTGCCGAACTGGAAACCCTGACACAATAATAACCAATGTTCAAACCAGCAATCTTAACTGGGAAACTGGGAATTATCTTTCCGAACCAGGACCACCTACTCAATAATAACCAATTTTCAAACTAGCAATCCAAACATGGGATCTAACTTTCCAAATCGGAAATGCTGACTCAATTATAATCAATGTTCAAACCAGCAATCCAAACAAGGAACTATCTTTCCGAACCGGGAAACCTGACTCAATTATAACCAATGTTCAAACCGGCAATCCAAACTAGGAACTATCTCTCCAAACCGGGAACCCTGGCTCAATTATAACCAATGTTCAAACCAACAATAGTAACTGGGAACTATCTTTCCCCACCAGCAACCCTAACAAAATTATAACCAATGTTCAAGCCAGCAATTCACAAAAGGAACTATCTTTCCAAACCGGGAACCCTGACTCAAATATAACCAAAGTTCATACCAGCATTCCAAACTGGGAACTTTCTTTCGAAACTGGGAACCCTGACAAAAATATAACCAAAGTTCAAAACAGTAATCCATACCAAACACTATCTTTCCAAACCGGGAACATTGATTCAATTTTAACCAATTCTCAAAATGGCATTCCAAACCGGGAACTATCTTTAAATAACCGTAAACCCTGAATTAATTATAACCAATTTTAAAAACCGGCAATCCAAACTGGGAACTGTCATTCCAAATAGGGAACCCTGACTCAATTATTACCATTGTTCAAACCAGCAATCCAAATCAGGGACTATCTTTCCAAATGGGGAAATCCTGATCAAATATAAACCAATGTTCAAACTAGCAATCCAAACCAGGAACTAATTTTCGAAATGGGAACCCTGACTCATTTACAACCAATGTTCAAACCTGCAATGCTAACCGCGAATTATCTTTCCAAACAGGGAACCCTGACTCAATTATTACCAATGTTCAAACCAACATTCCATACTGGGAACTATCATTCCAAACCGGGAAAACTGACGAAATTATAACCAATATTCAAACCAGCTATCCAAACTGGTTACTATCTTTCAAAAACTGGGAACCCTGACTCAATTATAACCAATGTGCTAACCAGAAATCGAAACTGGGCACTATCTTTCCGAACCTTGAACACTGAATCATTTATAACTAATTTCCAAACCGGCAATCCAACTGGGAATCTATCTTTCCAAACCGGGAACTCTTACTTAATTATAAATAATATTCAAACCAACAATCCAAACCGTGAACTACTTTACAAACTGGGAACCCTGATGCAATAATAGCCAATATTCAAACAAGCAATCCAAAACGGGAATTATCTTTCCAAACCGGGAACCCTGACTCAATTATAACCAATAATAAAACAATAATCCAACCCCGGGAACTATGTTTCCAAACCGCGAACACTGACTCCATTATAACCAATGTTCAAATCAGCAATAGTAACTGGCTACTATCTTTCCAAACCGGGAAACCTGATTAAATTATATTCAATATTCAAACCAGCAATCCAAACCGGGAACAATCTTTCCAAACCGGGAACCCTGACTCATTTAAAACAATGTTCAAATCATCACTCCAAACTGGGAACTTTCTTTCGAAACCAGGAACCCTGACAAAAATTTAAAGAATCTCCAAACCAGCAATCCATACCAAGAACTATCTTTCCAAACCGGGAATCCTGACTCAATAATAACCAATGTTAAAACCAGCAATCCAAACTGTGAAACCAGGAACTATCTTTCAGAACCGGAACCCTGACTTATTTACAACCAATATTCAAACCGGCAATCCAAACTGGGAACTATCTTTCCAAACTGGGAACCCTGACTCATTTAAAACAATGTTCAAATCATCACTCCAAACTGGGAACTTTCTTTCGAAACCAGGAACCCTGACAAAAATTTAAAGAATCTCCAAACCAGCAATCCATACCAAGAACTATCTTTCCAAACCGGGAATCCTGACTCAATTATAACCAATGTTCAAACCAGCAATCCAAACCAGTAACTATCTTTCCAAACAGGGAAATCCTGACTCAATTATAAACCAATGTTCAAAACAGCAATCCAAACCAGGAATTAATTTTCCGAGACGGCAACTCTGACTCAATTATAAACCAATGTTCAAACCAGCAATCCAAACCAGGAACTATCTTTCGAAACCGGGAACCCTCACTCATTAATAACCAATGTTCCAATCTGCAATCCAAAACAGGAACTATATTTCCGAACTGGAAACCCTGACTAAATAATAACCAATGTTCAACCCACAGGAGTCTAAACTGGGAAACCGGGAACTATCTTTCCGAACCGGGACCCCTGACTCAATAGTAACAAATGTTCAAACTAGCAATCCAAACATGGGAACTAACTTTCCAAATCGAAATGCTGACTCAATTATAACAAATGTTCAAACCGGCAATCCAAACTAGGAACTATTTCTCCAAACCGGGAACCCTGACTCAATTATAACCAATGTTCAAACCAGCAGTAGAAACTGGGAACTATCATTCCCCACCAGGAACCCTAACCAAATTATAACCATTGTTCAAACCAGCAATCCAAACCAAGGGAACTATCTTTACTAACCGGAACCCTGACTCAATTATAACCAATGTTCAAACCATCAATCCATACCGGGAACTATCTTTCCAAACCGGGAACATTGACTCTATTATAACCATGGTTCAAACCAGAAATCCAAACGGCGAAATGTTTTTCCAAACCGGGAAACCCGACTCAATTATAACCAATATTCAAACCAGCAATCCAAATTGGAACTATCTTTTCAAACCGGGAACCCTGACTCAATTATAACCATTGTTCAAACCAGAAATCCAAACAGGGAACTATCTTTCCAAACCGGGAAACCTGACTCAATAATAACATCTATTCAAACCAGCAGTCCAAACTGGGAAATATCTTTCCAAACCGGGATCCATGACTCAATTATAACAAATGTTCAAACCAGCAATCAAAACCTGGAATTATCTTTCCGAACCGTAAACCTAGGCTTATTTATAACCAACATTCAAACCAGCAATCCTAACTGAGATCTATCTTTCCAAACCGGGAACCCTGACTCAATAATAACAAATGTTCAAACCTGCAATGCAAACAAGGAACTATCTTTCCTAACGGTGAACCCTGACTTATTTTAACCTATGTTCAAACCAACAATCCAAACCACGAACTATATTTCCAAACTGGGAAATCCTGACTCAATTATAAACAATGTTCAAACCAGCAATCCAAACCAGGAACTATCTTTCCGAACCGGGAACCCTAACTAAATTATAACCAATGTTCAAACCAGCAATCCAAACTGGGAACTATCTTTCCAAAAGGGGAAACCTGATACAATTATAACCAATGTTCAAACCAGCAATCCAAACTGGGAACTATCTTTCCAAACCGGGATGCATGACTCAATTATAACCAATGTTCAAACCAGAAATCGAAACTGGGAATTATCTTTCCGAACCGTCAACCTAGGCTTATTTATAACCAATATTCAAACCAGCAATCCAAACTGTGAACTATCATTCCAAACCGGGAAACCTGACTCAATAATAACCAATATTAAAACCGGCAATCCAAACCGGGAACTATCTTTAGAAACGGGGAATCCTGATTCAATTAGAACCAATGTTCACACATCAATAGAAATCAGGAACTATCTTTTCAAAAGGGGAAATCCTGCTTCAATTATAAACCAATGATCAAACCAGCTATCCAAACCAGGAACTAATTTTCCGAACCGGGAACCCTGACTCAATTATAACCAATGTTCAAACCAGCAATCTAAACTTTGAACTATCTTTCCAAACTGGGAAACCTGACTCAATTATAGCCAATATTCAAACCAGCCATTAAAACTGGAACTATCTTTCCAAACCGGGAACCCTAACTCAATTACAACCAAATTTCAAACCAGCAATCGAAACTGGAAAATATCTTTCCGAACCTGGAACCCTGACTTATTTATAACCAATATTCAAACTGGCAATCCAAACTGAGAACTATCATTCAAAACCGGTATCCCTGACTCAATAATAACCAATATTTAAACCAGCAATCCCAACCGGGAACTATAGTTCCAAACCGGGAACCTTGACTGAATTATAACGAATATTCAAACCAGCAATCCAAACCGGGGACTATCTTTCCAAACCGGGAACAATGACTCAATTATAACAAATGTTCAAACCAGCAATCCAAACCAGGAACTATCATTCCGAACCGGGAACCCTGACTCAATTATAATCAAAGTTCAAACCAGCAATCCAAACCAGGGACTATCTTTCCAAACCGGGAACCCTTACTCAATTATAAACCAATGTTCAATCCAGCAATCCATACCCGGAACTATCTTTCTGAACCGAGAACCATGACTAATTAAAAACTAATTTTCAAACGGCAATCCAAACTGGGAATTATATTTCCAAACCGGGATCCCTGACTCTATTATAACCAATATTCAAACCAGCAATCCCAACCAGGAACTATCTTTCCAAACCGGGTTCCTTACCCAATTATAAAAAATGTTCAAACCAGCAATTTAAACTGGGAACTTTCTCTCCAAACTTGGAACCCTTACTCAATTATAACCAATTTTCAAACAACCAATCCAAACCGTCAACTATCTTTTCGGACCGGGAATACTGACTCTAATATAACCAATGTTCAAACCGGCAATCCAAACTGGGAAATATCTTTTAAAACCGGGAACCCTGACTGAATTATAACCAATGTTCAAACCAGCAATCCAAAACCAGGAACTATCTTTCGAAACCGGGAACACTCACTCAATTATAACCAATGATAAAATCTGCAATCCAAACCAGGAACTATATTTCCGACCTGCAAACCCTGACTCAATAATAACCAATGTTCACACCAGCAATCTAAACAGGGAAACCGGGAACTATCTTTCCGAATGGGAACACTGACTCAATAATAACCAATGTTCAAACCAGCAATACAAACATTTGAACTAATTTTTCCAAATCGAAAATCCTGACTCTATTATAACCAATGTTCAAACCAGCAATCCAAACAAGAAACTATCTTTCCGAACCGTGAACCCTGACTCAATTATAACCAATGTTCAAACCGGCAATCCAAACCAGGAACTATCTCTCAAAACCGGGAACCCTGACTCAATTATAACCAATGTTCAAACCAGTAATAGTAACTGGGAAGTATATTTCCCCACCGGGAATCAAAACAAAATTATAACCAATGTTGAACCAGCAATCCAGACCAGGAACTATATTTCCAAACCGGGAACCCTGACTAAATTATAACCAATTCTCAAAATGGCAATCCAAACTGGGAACTATCTTTAAAAAACCGGGAACAATAACTTAATTATAACCAATATTAAAACCGTCAATCCAAACCGGGAACTATCTTAGCAAACCGGGAACCCTGACTCAATTATTACCAATGTTCAAACAGCAATCCAAATCAGGAACTATCTTTCCAAACGGGGAAATCCTGCCTCAATTATAAACCAATGTTCAAAACAGCAATCCAAACCAGGAACTAATTTTCCGAACCGGGAACCCTGACTCAATTATAACCAATGTTCAAACCTGCAATGCAAACCGGGAACTAACTTTCAAAACCTAGAACCCTGACTCAATTATTACCAATGTTTAAACCATCAATTAAAACTGGGAAACCAGAAACTATATTTCCGAACTGGGAACCCTGACTCAATAATAACCAATGTTCAAATAGCAATCTAAAGCTGGGAACTATATTTCTGAACCGGGAACCCTGACTCAATTGTAACCAATGTTCAAACCTGCAATCTAAACTGGGAACTATCTTTCCATCCTGGGAAACCTGACTCAATTATAACCAATTTTCATAACCATCTATCCAAACTGGGAACTATCATTCCAACCCGGGAACCCTGATTCAATTACAAAAAAATTTAAACCAGCAATCGAAACTGGGAAATATCTTTGCGAACCGAGAACGCTGACTTATTTATAACCAATATTCAAACCGGCAATTCAAACTGAGAACTATCATTCCAAACCGGTATCCCTGACTCAATAATAACCAATATTAAAACCAGCATTCCATTCCGGGAACTATATTTCCAAACCGGGAACCCTGACTCAATTATAACCAATATTCACACCAGCAATCCAAACCAGGAACTATCTTTCCAAACCGGGAACCCTGACTCAATTATAACCAATGTTCAAACCAGCAATCCAAACTGGGAACTATCTTTCAAAAAGGGGAAACCTGATACAATTATAACCTATGTTGAAACCAGCAATTAAAACTGGGAACTATCTTTCCAAACCGGGAACCCTGACTCAATTATAAGCAATTGTGAAACCAGGAATCCAAACTGGGAACTATCTTTCCAATCCAGGAACCCTGAATCAATTATAACCAATGTTGAAACCAGCAATCCAAACCAGGAACTACCGATCCGAACTGGGAATCCTCACTCAATTGTTATTAATGTTCAAACCGACAAACCAAACTGGGAACTATCTTTCCGAACAGGGAACCCTGACTCAATTATAAGCAATGTTCAATCCGGCTATCCAAACTGGGAACTATCTTTCCAAACCGGGAACCCTGACTGAATTATAACCAATGTTCAAACCAGCAATCCAAAACAAGGAACTATCTTTCGAAACCGGGGACACTCACTCAATTATAACCAATGTTCAAATCTGCAATCCAAACCAAAGAACTATATTTCCGAACTGCAAACCCTGACTCAATAATAACAAATGTTCAAACCAGCAATCTAAACTGGGAAACCGGGAACTATCTTTCCGAACCGGGAAATCTGACTCAATAATAACCAATGTTCAAACCAGCAATCCAAACATGGGAACTAACATTCCAAATCGGAAATCCTGACTCAAATATTACCAATGTTCAAACCAGCAATCCAAACAAGGGACTCTCTTTCCGAACTGTGAACCCTGACTCAATTATAACCAATGTTCATACCGGCAATCCAAACTAGGAACTATCTCTCCAAACCGGGAACCCTGACTCAATTAATAATAATGTTCAAACCAGCAATAGTAACTGGCAACTATCTTTCCCCACCGGGAATCCTAACAAAATTATAACCACTGTTCAGACCAGCAATCCACACCAGGAACTATCTTTCCAAACCGGGAACACTGACTCAATTATAACCAATTCTCAAACTGGCAATCCAAACCAGGAACTATCTTTAAATAACCCGGAACCCTGACTCAATTATAACCAATATTCAAATCGGCAATCCAAACCGGGAACTATCTTTCCAAACTGGGAACCCTGATGCAATTATAACCAATGTTCAAACCAGCAATAGTAGATGGGAACTATCTTTCCCCACCGGGAACCCTAACAAAATTATAACCAATGTTCTAACCAGCAATCCACACCAGGAACTATCTTTCCAAACCGGGAACCCTGACTCAATTATTACCAATTCTCAAACTGGCAATCCAATCCGGGAACTATCTTTAAATATCCGGGAACCCTGACTCAATTATAACCAATGTTCAGTCCAGCAATCCAAACCAGGAACAATATTTCCATATCGGGAAATCCTGACTCAATTAGAACCAATGTTCAATTCAGTAATCCAAACCAGTGACTATCTTTCCGAACCGGGAATCCTGACTCAATTATAACCAATATTCAAACGCCAATCCAAACCGGGAACTATCTTTCCAAACCGGAAAAACTGATTCAATTTTTACCTTAATTCAAACCAACAATCCAAACCAGGAACTATATTTCCAAACTGGGAAATAATGACTCAATTATAACCAATGTTTAACCAGCAATCCAAACCAGGAACTATCTTTCCAAACCGGGTTCCTTACCCAATTATAAAAAATGTTCAAACCAGCAATTTAAACTGGGAACTTTCTCTCCAAACTTGGAACCCTTACTCAATTATAACCAATTTTCAAACAACCAATCCAAACCGTCAACTATCTTTTCGGACCGGGAATACTGACTCTAATATAACCAATGTTCAAACCGGCAATCCAAACTGGGAAATATCTTTTAAAACCGGGAACCCTGACTGAATTATAACCAATGTTCAAACCAGCAATCCAAAACCAGGAACTATCTTTCGAAACCGGGAACACTCACTCAATTATAACCAATGATAAAATCTGCAATCCAAACCAGGAACTATATTTCCGAACTGCAAACCCTGACTCAATAATAACCAATGTTCACACCAGCAATCTAAACAGGGAAACCGGGAACTATCTTTCCGAATGGGAACACTGACTCAATAATAACCAATGTTCAAACCAGCAATACAAACATTTGAACTAATTTTTCCAAATCGAAAATCCTGACTCTATTATAACCAATGTTCAAACCAGCAATCCAAACAAGAAACTATCTTTCCGAACCGTGAACCCTGACTCAATTATAACCAATGTTCAAACCGGAAATCCAAACTGGGAACTATCTTTCCAAAAGGGGAACCCTGATACAATTATAACCAATGTTCAAACCAGCAATCCAAACTGGGGACAATCTTTCCAAACCGGGAATCCTGACTCAATTATAAGCAATGGTGAAACCAGCAATCCAAACTGATAACTATCTTTCCAAACCGGGAACCCTGACTCAATTATAACCAATGTTGAAACCAGCAATCCATACCAGGAACTAACGATCCGAACCGGGAACCCTGAATCAATTGTTACCAATGTTCAAAACCGGCAAACCAAACTGGGAACTATCTTTCCGAACCGGGAACCCTGACTCATAAATAACCAATATTCAAACGGCATTCCAAACTGGGAACTATCTTTCCAAACCGGGAACACTGTCTCAATTATAACAAATGCTTAAAAAATGACAATCCAAACTAGGAACTATCTTTCCAAACTGGGAACCCTGACTCAATTATAACCAATGTTCAAACAGCAATCCATACCGGGAACTATCTTTCCGAACCAGGGAACATGACTAAATATTAACAAATTTTCAATCCGGGTATACAAACTGGGAACTATCTTTCCAAACCGGAACCCTGACTCAATTATAACCAATATTAAAACCATCAGTCCAAACCACGAAACTATCTTTCCTAACCGGGAACACTGACTCAATTATAACCAATGTTCAAATCATCAATCCAATCTGGGAACTATCTTTCCGAACCTGGAACCCTGACTCAATTATAACCAATGTTCAAACCAACAATCCATCTTGGAATATCTTTCCAAACTGGGATCCCTGACTCAATTATAAGTAATGTTCAAACCAGAAATACAAACCTGGAACTATCTTTCGAAACCGGGAACCCAGACTCAATTATAACAAATGTTCAAACCAGCAATCCAACCCAGACCGATCTTTCCAAACTGGGAACCCTGACTCAATTATATCCATTGTTCAAACCAGCTATCCAAACTGGGATCTATCTTTCCAAACCAGGAAACCTGACTCAATTGTAACCAATGTTCAAACCAGCAATCCAAACTGGGAACTATCTGGCCAAACCGGGAATCCTGACTCAATTAAAACCAATGTTCAAACCGGCATTCCAAACTGGGAACTATATTTCCAACCAGGGCACACTGACTCAATTATAACCAATATTCAAACCAGCAATCCAAACCAGGGAACTATCTTTCAAAACCAGGGACCCTGACTCAATTATAACCAATGTTCAAACCAGCAATCCAAACTGGGAACTATCTTTCCAAAAGGGGAACCCTGATACGATTATAATCAATGTTCAAACCAGCAATAAAAACTGGGAACTTTCTTTCCAAACTTCGAACCCTTACTCAATTATAACCAATGTTCAAACCAGCAATCCAAACCGGGAACTATCTTTCCAAACCGTGAACCCTGACTCAATTATAACCAATGTTCAAACCGGCAATCCAAACTTGGAACTATCTTTCCAAACCGGGAACTCTGACTCAATTATAACAAATATTTAAACCTGCAATCCAAACAGGAAATATCTTTCCAAACATAATAGAAAATTATTCAAAACTAGTTACACTTTAATCCAGCAATGCAAAAGCGGAACCAGAAACATACTCTTAAAGCTCAAACTGGCGATGCAAACCAGGAACATACTGTCCTCATTACTGCCTTGATTTAAAAATAAAACTTGCAACAGTTTAGCGAATTACCCCAAAATGAAATCTGAAAAAAAATAATAAGTGCCTTAGCATAACTCTTTAGTGCTTTTGCAAAATACAGCAAATAAGTGGAGCTGAATCCAGATAATTTCTTCAATATTCAACTCTAACAATCAACATTACCAGTTACTCTGTTATTCATAGGTCCGCGAACATACTCAACATTAAAACGATATGATTTTCTACAGTACACGCATTCGTTATAATCCTCCAAATCTCCTCTTTCGCGAACCTAAACGCTTCAGGACACATTAGAAAGTCCCACTCAGCAGCACCACTCAGCATAATTACTACTTCACGATTCGCATTCATAACACAAAGTGCGAATAAAATAAAACAACTGAATTTCAATTCGTCTGAAGAAAACCTAACACAGTCTTCAACGACCTAACACCTATCACCTATCACCTACAACCTATAAACCTATAACGCTTCGAAGTGGGTTCAGTTACAGCCGTCTGGAGTAACTATTTAAAACGCTGCCACCAGTTTGTGGTGCCCGAGCGGTCTAGGGCTGAGTACAAACACTCAATAAGAAATATTTTAAGTCAATTTAACACCTATAATTAAATCAAGCACTTAGATGGTTACACTTTTAATTATACATCTACTTACTTGGCGATGTGGCGGAAGACGTCAGGGGAAATTGTTAAAATAAAATAAAATATGAATGCTAGAAGCAATAACATGATATAACAATGGTGATGAAGGAGAGTGGAGTATCAGCGCAGCTCAGGCGAGTCGTCCCAGACGGTGATGTGCAGTCTCTGGTGTCCTCTGCTGAAGTCTCCCTTCTTCAGGACGTGCATGGCATAATAAAGCAACATTAATGTAGAGGGGAGAAATATCCCTCCACCAAGAAATCGCGCATTAGCAGTCTTTTACCAATGATAAGTCATGGCGAGAAGAGTCGCCAACCAATGAGAGAGCAGGATTAGGGCGTCAGCCAATAAACTGTAACTTTGCACACGGTCCCAAAGTGTGATATTGAAATCATGTGACAGGAAAATAGTGCGTGATTCCAGGAGTCATGGGACGAAAATATCGTGAAAAACAGGATGTATTTCCCATCAAATGTGGTTAGCAATAGCAGTCATGCGGTGCTGAAATCACCGCAGACAGTAATAGAGTGGATACAGCTTCCTGTCACAGTCACCGCAGAACCTAAGTTGGGAAAATATTTCACTAAAATGTTCTCAATCTGAACTGGGAAGCTAGTGGAGTGCCCGCGGCACTATAAGGCCAATCCCAGAACCAATATGGTGGCCGAGCGACTTATTGAACAAGTGCGACACCAGCGCTCCTAGTGGCCAAAGTCAGAACTAATGTGGGAAAGAAATGATAAACAAAATACCAATATGGCGGCCTCCATGTAAATGTGAACAAAGATGGCGGCCTCCAGTAAAAAATGACAAACGAAAAACCAAGATGGCGAGTCGAACAGAGGGGAGAGACAATCAGCAGCAACAAATGACGAACGATTGGTAGATAAAGAGAAAGAAAGAGAGAAAGAGAAAGGAAGAAAGGGAAATAAGGATAGAGAGGAAAAGACAGAGAAAGAAAGAATGCAAAAGAGAAAAAAATGGGATCACTCTGAGAAAACCCTCAAAATACAAGATCATGAAAAAAAATGACATATTGGTTACAAATATGGCGGTCCGTGATGGCAGTGTACTGGCTACAAATATGGCAGCATGCTGACTACAAAATGGCTGCCCAATATGGTGACACACTTGCTTAAAAGAGGGCGATGTACTAGCTATAAACATAGCGAAATTCAATATGGCGGTCGCGTGACCGGAATGAGAGTGCAGGAATTCCGGAATCCAACATGGCGGCCAGCACCTTGGGTCTCCTGCATCAGCCCCTGCCTTCGAAGGAATTATATCTATCTACTTGTTTAGTTTTTTATCTCTATAGAATGTACTAACGAAATTATGATTCTGTTTTAAAGAGGACGTTGATTTTTTAGGTAGTTGTGCACAGCTTTGTTGAAGATATTAATTCTTATTTACTGTTAAATATTTTCTTTACTCATGTACAGTAACTTATTAAATCACAATTTGCCTGCTCGTTACCCACATTATGAACCCTAAACAGCGATACCATCCACTGAAATAGCTTACAAACCAGTAAATGTCAGAGAAGAGAAGTAGTAGGTAAAAGTTCCTTGATGCACAACGGATACTAGAAGTAAGAGACAGGAGCCGACCAGCCGCCATGTTGTTACGTCACCGTCCACCATCTTGTATGTAATTTACCTCAACCATGACCATTAACAGTTACCTTGGCCTTGACACCGAAAACTGTGACCCCAAAAACCCAAAAAAAATTACAAGAACAGTCTAAAAAAAAGTATAAAAAATGTATTACGAACAGTTTTATTTTAAAAGCGTTAAAAAATTTTAAAATCGTAAATTTTTTTTTATAAAAATCTATCATTTAAAATTTGTAAAAAAAATCGTTAAAAAAAATTTAAATATCGTTAAAAACATTTATTTTTACCAAATTTAATCTTTAAAATTTCTTATTAAATAGTATTTCCCCCAGACGGCCATTTTCTCAAACAATTTCTCTTTTTTTCCCTCGAAATTTCCCCTTTCCCTTGAAAACTTAGCTTAAATTTTTTTTATCACAAATTAATTTCAGAATTATTTTCAAGAATTTATGTACATTATTGGAGGCTACCATCCTTGTCACATGCCATTTTCACTATCAGTTTATTATTTTTGCTTTAAAAATTTAATAAATAATTTTATAAAAAAAATAGTTTAAGATATTATTTTTAAAGAATTTACATACGTTACTGAAGATTGTCTCTCGCCTCCGATCGACCGGCCATCTTTGTTTATATGCTACTGGAGGCCACCATCTTGGTTTTTCATCTGTCATTTGTTAAAACATTACTGGAAGCCGCCATCTTGGTTTTTCGTTCGTAATTTGTTTCGAAGGCCGCCACGTTGGTTGGTGCAACAGACGCCATATTGGTAAGTATCATGTGCTAGTGTATAATTTTTTAGCCACAGTCGCTCCATTGCTATCTTGGTAAGAGCCTCGACTCAGTAGTATGATGCCACATATTAAAAAAAAATCTCATCGTGAACATGCGTCGTCTCCCTCCCGCTTTCTGCTCATATGGTTGCAACCAGTCCATCAGAGTGGTTCTTTGGATGGTGGGACCGAACACTATAATATGGAGTTTTTTTAATAAATAAAATTGTTTAAAATTTATTTTGTGACAAAATGCACGCCTCCAAGAATATAATTTTTTTTTCTGCACACGACATCTGTAAGTGACAGCTGCTAAGAGTATTGCAAAATTCCAGCACGGAAAACCCCAGTGTAACAAAATATGTCAAATATATCATAATATTGACACCACCAGTAAAAAGCAGGAAGAATTCCCAATGACAAACCAATAAAAATAAGAATTCCAGGCATACTAAATGATGGAAAAAGTGACACAGCCTCGTCACATCCTAATTTAAATGAGAAGTATATTTCCAACGGTCGTAGAAATAGATATCCCATCAACAATGAAAAATCGTAGAATCAATGACGAACAGATTGTAGAACCAACCACGAATAACATGAATAAAAACAGAATTACACACCACCACCGACTAAAAATTGTAGAACCAACCACGAACAACATTAATAAATAAAATAATTCACACCAACACCGACAAAAAAGTGTGTAACCAACGACGAAAAAATAATAAGAGAAGTATACGCACCCAACCGACGTAAAGTGTAGAACCAACAATGAAAAATATGAACAAATAAAGAAACAACCACCCACGCACAGACACAGAAGTACATGCCCCATCAAAGAAGAACAAACGTTAGAACTACTGATGAAAAAATACATTTAAAATGTGAGAACAAGCAGAGGTATACATCCCCATCAATGTTAAACAATTTGCAGGATCGGCAACGAAAAAATACAGAATACAGAAAAAATGTCCATGCAGAACCATACAGGGGCCAATGAAATAAATTGCAGAAGATAGAGAAGTATGCACACCTACGATAAAAAATTGTAGATCCAACAATGAACAATATGAATAAATAAAGAAACAAATGCCCACATACAGGCACATAAGTATACGCCCCACCAAGGAAGAACAAACATTATTACCAGCAATTAAAAAAATAGTAACTCATACAGAAAAGACTCTCAACACAAGCACAGAAGAATGAAGCCAACCAATGATGAACTAATGTAGAACAATTGGCAACAAAAAAAAACAGGAAAAAATGCCCACACAAACTATAAAGGGGGTCGATGAAGGAAAATGCAGGAAGATACAGAAGTATTCACACCACCGACGAAATATGTAGCCTCATTGCTGAAAAAACAGGAAAAAATATCCACACAGAACCATACAGAAACAAATGAAAAAAATGGCAGAAGACACTCAAGCATGCACCCTTAGAATGCAAAATTGTAGAACCAACGACGAGTAATATAAAATAAAGGAACAAACACCCACGCACAGCCACAGAGGTATACACCCACCAAGGAAGAACAAACATTATTACCACCGATGAAAAAATAGTAACACATATAGAAAATACTCTCCACACAGTTACACAGCCAACTAATGACGAAAAATATTAACAGATGTCACACCAACACCAATCTAACAAATATATAACTAAAGACAAAAAATGGTAGCGTATACAGAAAGGACGCTCCACAAAGGCACTGAAGTATGCAGTCAACTAACAATGAGAAAAGTCAGGACCATTGACGAAAAAACAGAAAAAAATGCCCAACACAGATCTATACAGCGGCAGATGAAAGAAAATGCAGGAAGGTAAAGAAGTGCGCACCCCACCGACAAAAATTATAAAACGAACGACGAAAAATATTCGCATAGGTACAGAATAACATAGCCCACCAGTGATGAGAAAATGTCAGGGTTAGTGGCGAACAAATACAGAAAAAAATTCCAGATGATGCCGAACTATACACACCACTGACAAAAAACTTGTAGCACCAAAGCCGAACAAAATGAGTAAATACAAAAGTATGCAGCTCAACAACGATGAGATAAAGGTTACGACTACTGATGAACATGTGTGTAACCAACAACAAAAAATACTAGCACAGGTACAGAAGAACATAGCCCACCAGCGATGAGATAATATCAGGGCAAATGGTGAACAAATACAGAAACATTTATAGAAGTTGCAGACGTATAAGCCCCCCCCCCCCCCCCCCCGTGATTGCAGAACCAGCAATAATAGTACCAGCAATGACAAATATTAATAAACACAGAAATGGAAAATCACATACAGGCACTGAACCAACAGACAGTAATAAAAATCTACCGTATTGTCCGAAGTACCTACCAAGGACCGATGCTGAAACAGCTCCACTTGCTCCATCGTTCTATAGCTCCACCTCCCCACCACCTCCACACACTCCACATGCTCCACTTGCTCCATCGCGCCATAGCTCCACCTCTGCATCAGCCTCCCCACACTCCACATGCAACACAGGTACAGAAGTACGTAGCTCAAAAAAGATACAAAAATTCCAATATCAATGCTGAAAAATATTAACACTCAGAAGAAACTGCTCCCCACAGGTACAGAAAGGAATTGCATATAGTGTCCACCTCCGCCTCCTTTCCTTCTTCTTCTCCATCTACGCATGCTCCATACAGGTACATAAGTACATAACCCAGAAAAATGATGCAAGTATTTCAGGACCAATGATGAAAAAAATAATAACACACAGAAAAAATTTCCCCACTCAGGTATGCAGCTCTCCAAAGATAAACAATCGCAGGATCAACGACAAAATAAATGTTAGTTAATACAGAAAAAAAATGCCTGCACAGTACTATACAGACACCATGAAGGAAATGTAAGTAAACATAGAAATCGAGAAACATACAGACATTAAAAGCCAAAAAATCACCCCCCTAGACAGAGGGCTTGAAACACCAGCGCGAAAAAAATATATTACCCAAATACCATTACCTGGATATGAATAAGTAGTAAAAAAAAGTAAAAAGAAATATAAAAACCACAGGGAAAAAACAGTTATGGTGGAAATGGAAAGTAAATCGACTGCCGCAGATGCACTAAAAAAAAGTTATAAATATACATAGTGTCACCTCCAAATTATTTTCATGGGTACGATATAGCCACAATTTTTTGCACCTCGCAATTCCGACAGGTGGGTAAGCACTGGAACCTTCAAGATTTGACTGTAATCCCTGGCCAATCAGTGATGCAGAACTCACGTGTATATGCATGAGTACAAATATGAAATTGTGAAAGCAAGAAAATGGGAAGTACATTTCATGTTGTAACACCTCACATTAGTCCGTTTTGATAAACATATATATTTAGTTGTGGAGAAGGGGGAATGAAATCGCGTCAGATTTTACACCCCCGAGGTGAGGAAATGCACTTGCATCTCAGCCTCATTCTCCATCTCCCAGGAACTAATACACATTTTATAGAATGTTGACCGTCTTTCCAACTGCGTTACCGATGTATATGGCTGATCGAGCAGTAGCTACATAACAAGGCAAGCAATTAGTGGACCTGATGTATCGCTATACGCAGATGTGAATGAAACACATGCTTTAATAGATTTTTTTCTATGCCACATTTTTTCCATATGGTATTGTGTGCATACCATCATCCTATATCCACAGTTTGTCATCCGTCCATGTCATGGCCAACTTATTTATTCATTCTGAAAATAATTTGTTTAGTGCAGACATTAACTCACATCGTATAGCGCTGCTCCATAACAGAAAAATAATCTAGGAAAGTAATTTTATTTGTTACTACACATGACTGAATACCTTGTGCTCGTTTGGTGATTGTGTCCCCGCATTTGTACGTGTACAGCTTTGCCCATAGCCCTATGGTATTTGTCATTATAGCCCCACCGCACGTGTTCTTGAATCTCCAACCACTTTCTTGTTTGTTTTCGAGTAGCTGGGGTGTGTGGAAGTATAGGTACTGGTGTAAAATTAGTTTTTAAATTTGTGATCGCTGATCAAATCTTGGTAAAAGTCTGCGATTAGAATCTGTAACAGGTACGAGTCGGTATCCATGTATAACAGCTCTAGGTTATCTCCGTACCTTCAGCACATCGTAATAGAAATTATACATTAAAGTTTTCGATAATTCGAGAATGGTAAACCCAGCATATATAGACTTATCAAAGAGAATGTATTCGAGTGGTTTTCATGTGCGACGTAATGGTAAATCGGGGTAAGTCATTTTAATTGATTCGTGGTAAATTATTTGTGATGTGTTTTTCGTTAGTTTCTCTCGTGTTCTATAAAATGTAATTTTTTAATGTCGCGTGTTTCGTACTTATTTGATATCGCCAGAATAATATTTTAAAACATTAATTTCCAAGTACGCATTTCCGTCATTTCACATATCTAATTAGTCGCGAGTGCTCCGAGACCTCAGTATACAATCACACCCTGGCAAAAGTGGTCATATGGCCGCTCCCCCACCCATCTTCCCATCAAGTGCTCCACCCCCTCATTCTTCCACAGACATTTGAACTGAATGGATGTGTGGTCGCTCCCATTAGTCACATGCATTCCATCCCCTCCTTTCCCTGACAAAAAATTAGACCCATCAGACCTCAGTACACCGCCGGACGTCCCTCTGTCAACATCGATGCTCCTCTCCAAAAAATAAATGAACCTTTTCACACTCTTGCACCAAACTCATTACATATATACCCATTCCCCAACACCTCACTGCTCAATCCCCTGCCAGGCATCCAAGAGTCAACATCGCTCTCCAAAAATTAAAAAATTTTAAAAAATCCAAAATTTTCCAAAAATGGAGTGACACAGTAATCCTTGATCCGAATCTGATCAACCGGATTAGGATTACCCAACTAATCGGATTAGCCCTTAATCTGTAAAATATATTTTTAGATCTGCTCCATCCATATGTCATTCGAATAGTGGTCCAGAACGAACAAACCCCTACTACTGTAAACTGTGACGAACGTGTTTGTTTATATGTAGAATATTGAAAAATTCGCGAGTTCAATGACCTGCAGGCTAGACTCTATAGTCGTATGTACAGATATGATGATGTCAACTGCGCATTGGTTGTCTGCTATCACAGAAGGCGATGGTTTGGCCAACATTCTCCAGGAGGCGTCAAACGCCGTGTGAACCAATAGCTAAAGTTATATAAATATGTGTGTTTTGAATTCTAACTTCTCCCAAAATGAATACGCCAATTCTTCAGGTTTCTATTTATATCTGAATTTTCTAATGATAAACACTTTTAACAATATGAATTATTTGAAACTGCATAAAAAATTGTTTATAGGAATATACAGAATGTTATTTAAATAAGAGCAAATATTTTGGGGAATACAAGGGGGTGTTAATACGAGTGTTTTGATGTAATGAATATGGAGTCAGAAATCCATCCTTATGCTATAAATAATCAAAACGCATGATACATATACTGTAAACAATAATAATTTTCTAAAGATAACCTAGCTGAATCGCCCAAAGCGAGTTGACATCGAAACCGCAATGACAGTATCGTAATTGTTGAAAGTGATGGGAATTGAGCTGGTTCACCAGTTCGTTGCGCCGCACAGTCGTACTCAGTGTAGTATGGCTGGTTGGCAGGTCAATGAAGTTATCGTCGTCAATCTATCCCATGCTCAATGTACGCTCTGAGCGCTGTAAGTCATAGACACCTCGATCAGGCGGCCCTCTTCGTCTTGCAAGCTGTAAAACGTGGTTAATAGTTTCCTTCCAGTTTTCCTGTTTTCTGATCTCACTGTGTAGGCGTGCGGTAGTTTCCGCCTGCAATTACACAATACTCGACAAACTAGTGTGCGACTTGCTGTTCACTGCCGTGGATTGCCCAGTTATTCAAGGAATCCAACTTTCCTTTACAATGCTTATGAATATTTACTTTACAAAATAGTTAGTAATTTCCTCAATAGTTTCTCAGTGTGAGATAATGTTAGATTACGACTTAGAGCTGTATACATGGAATGGTATGTGGCTATTACTTACTAAGCTTTGTTATGAAACCAACACCTCTATCGCCTTCACGGGGCAGTTCGGTGGAAATCCATGTGGATATTTCAAAACGGTGGCCTGACAGGCAGGCGACACAAATGAGTGTCTTGAATCCCGTGATTTGATCTTCGGACAGTTTCTGCAAATAGTATGATTAATTAAGTGCACTTACTTTTGTAAATGCAGAAGTAGTTAGTGCTCCAATATATTCGTTTAGTGTAATGTTATCTGCCTTGTGTTCATCTTGTATCCACTATAAATTACCACTTACTTACTAGCTTGCCTCCTTGGTGCTGCACAATACATTAACGTGCCATTAGAATTCGTCAATAAAACTCATTCGGACTCACGACTAGTTCACGAATATTTGCACATTGAAGTACAGCAAGTGCTATTAGATTTTCACTTTCACATAGTTTATTCATATATTGTGTTTTTTGTGTGCTACCTACATGTCAGGCCATTTTCTTTTCTTTTTAAATTCCGCATGAATTTCTCTAAAAATGTTTATCTGAAAGTGTTCCAAAAAGGGAAACCTTTATATTAACTGACAAACTTATTCATAATGTGTCTTAACAAATCGTGTAAGACTTAGTGTTAGAAAATTTCATGCAGACATAGTGTGACAACTCTTACTTACTTAATGAAGGTGGATAATATTACCAAATGCATTTTCAGAGGTGTAGGATCTCAAGTACACAAATCGTTATTCACAGATTTGTTTTTTAATTGAACGTACATTATGTTATTTTAAACTAAAATTTTACAGATGACTGTCCAGAATACCTGCCCACGCATTGATAGGAAATCTGTGCTGGAATCCCTGGACATAAGTGGCATTGGGGTTTTCTTCTGCCCAGACATGGCTGTTTCGAGAATCGAGAACTTTGTTCCTAATGAATTTACATTCATCTGTGAACAGAACGCGACGTGGAAAAGGGCTCGTTGGTGCAGCGGTTCATGAACCACGTGAGGAAGTCAACACGTGGTGCAAAATCGGCCGGACCCAAAGACTGTACCCTTTGGAGGTGGTAAAGATGTAGTTGTTACTCATGCAGAACCTCCCAGACTATGCTGGGAGCAACACCCATTGCACTCGCAATTGTTTGCGTACTCGTTGACGGGCGCTGTTCAACGTGATGCAGTACAGCTTCCTCCAATTCAGGAGTGCAGCTTCTCTTTGGAGCACCACAATGGTTCCTGTCGGTGGTGTAGGTACCTTGTTCTCGGAGCCATTGTGTAACTGTGGCAAAATGGGTATGAAATGGTATCGCACATTTTTGATTACGCTCTTGATACAGCTGACTAGCTGCTCTTCCATTACCTTCAGCTGTGCCATGCACAAGGGTCATGTCTGTGTATTCCGCAAAGGTGTACTCAACCATGTTAAATGGAGACACGATGGTGCGTTAATAGGGCTCGGAGCAGGGTAGACATTGCGTGCCATCAGATGATTGTCTGAGGTAATGTACTGCTTACCCGGTCGCATACCAACACAAGTACATCCGAGACATTGCTCTTTCCCTCAGCGGAAGTGGACGAGTGATACACCTGATTTGAAATGGTTTTAGCACCGAAAGTATACGTTTCTGGACTTGAGTTCCTTTTTAAAAGATTGTCTACCCAGTCCCCTCTACAAGTCCTAGGAGTTTGTAATGGGAATTTCCGAGCATAATGTATATATTAAGGTGAGTTGTCTTTTCATTTTGGTGAACCACTGCATCCAGAATCACTTCCTGTATCAACACCGCGTGTGACTTCGACGATATGTTTCGTCACTCACCGTATAAATTCCATTAGATATGAGGGTGATAAGAGTAATTTGTAAATGCTTGGGAAAGTTTTCCCCAAGGATGGTGTATTGACAGCAGAGTCTGTTCAAAACGTCGACTACCTGCCCACGGCTCTGCTGAGGTGTTGTGATGCCTTGGCTGGGTGACATGTTGACTGGTTGCCCGAGTTCAGATCCCGGCTGGTAATCATACAGTTGGTTAGCATCACAAGCTGGCTGTGAAGTCGACCTCTTACAAAATTGAACTGAATATATTATTAAATTATTTCCCTACTTTTAATATGTTATGTCTATCCAATATGGCCATCTTACACATTTGTGTAAGTCGAGGTTTGCCGACAGTCGAACGCACATGAGAAATCAGTCGAATGTACGTGAATAAATGGAGTTCACACGACTAATCAGTCAAACAGACGTATTGGAGGGTTGCCGAAAGTCGAACATATATGTGTGATTAGCCAATGGGTGAAATATTGGCGGTATTTGAAAGTAGATGTTGGAGGCTTTCCGACGGTTGACCTGACATATTACCATTTGAAATATGCATTATCAGGTCAGTCGAGCTCTGACGTAATGGAAAAAGGATTTATGTGTGATTGATCATAATTTTGGTTACACTTATGCTTCTGCCTACTTGCTTACATGCTACATAGCCGGGTGCATAATGCATAATTGTGTAGTTGCCATTTATTTGCTTGCGTTTCATGGAAATATTCACTGCGCAGATACATTACTGTGTTATTATGGTTACCCAGTAATTGCGTACTGTGCTGTTGATTGCATAATGGATGTTCATGCAAGTACATTATGTGTAATTACTATTTATATACTTGCATTTCAGTCAAATATTCATTGCATTGAGTTATGTCATACTCTACTTGTACTGCTCTCGTTATGCATACTCGCATACTTGCTACTTGCATATTGCAACTATATTTCACTATGCAAGTGCATTCCCTCCCATTCCTTCCAACTGCAGTCACCAAGGCGACACTGGGTGCATCAGTCTGCCAAGCGACACCTACGGAGTAACATCTATGAGTGCACAATTGTACACTTCCCTGTCTGGGAAACAAACACGGCAATACCAAATCCAATAAAAATTTTTTACAAAATTTCCTTGTCTGGGAATGGAACCCAGTATTCCCAAAAATTTAAATATATACATATATATCAATTGTCCAGTCCGGGAATCGAACCCGGTAATTCAAAATTAAGAAAATATATATTATATGCCCTGTCCGGGAATCGAACCCGGTAATTCAAAATTAAGAAAATATATATTATATGCCCTGTCCGGGAATCGAACCCGGTAATCCAAAATTAAGAAAATATATATTATATGCCCTGTCCGGGAATCGAACCCGGTAATTCAAAATTAAGAAAATATATATTATATGCCCTGTCCGGGAATCGAACCCGGTAATCCAAAATTAAGAAAATATATATTATATGCCCTGTCCGGGAATCGAACCCGGTAATCCAAAATTAAGAAAATATATATTATATGCCCTGTCCGGGAATCGAACCCGGTAATTCAAAATTAAGAAAATATATATTATATGCCCTGTCCGGGAATCGAACCCGGTAATTCAAAAATTTCCAAATCCAAAAAAAAAAGAAAAAAAATTCTCCAACTGGTAATAAAATTCAAAACCAAAATTTCTCAAAATTACACTTACCGGGGATCGAACACAGTATTCACTAATTGCCCCACGCTGGGATCCAAATGAAATCAAACATTCTCTGAAACTATTTTCACAAGGGTTCGAACCTGATATTCCAAAACCAAAATTAAAAATATTAATATATTGCCCTGTCCCGTATTAGAACCCAGTATTCCCAAATCTAAAAATAAAAATAATTTCTTGTCCGAGAATCGAACCCAGTATCGGAAATGGTTCAAAGGGGAATCGAACTAAAAAATAAAATCACGATTGCACTCACCAGGAATCGAACCGGAAGTGCATGTGCACCGGAAGAGCACATGCAAAAATTGCATGTCCAAGAAGTGGAACAGGAAGTACATCCGGAAGTGTATTGTTGCATCGAAAGTGCATCTGCACCGGAAATGCACTTGCACCAGAAGTGTATCACCACCATCTTGGATTTATACCGTAGGACGTACACGCTAGATCTACTTAGGGACATAGTGAACAATGCGAAATATCTTCTACGGTCTTTTCTACCAAACACTTGCCCTAGCTTATTGTATCGTGGTGCACGATCTGAAGTTTTTGTAGCCCGGAGATATTTTTTGTACATTTGCCTTTTGCTTGTTAACGTGTAGGCCTATCTCAGCAAATAAATAAACTGCGACTACAACATTTTGCCAAAAAAAAAGATAAAACCCTATTGTCTAAGCCGTGTGGCTTTGTTTTTATCGCACTAAGTGTATTCAAAAACGAAAAATCATAGAAATGTAAAAAAAAAATCGTATTGTTAGAGCTTACCTACGCGGTTTTCTTAAGAGTTAGGGGAAAAAAAAAGGAAATATGTACAGCCATAGTTGCATCTATGGACTGCCATCGCTTGTAATTAAGTCACAATGTTACAGATGTAATTAGTATAGGAAAGCTGTGCACGCTGGTTCAGCGTCTTGTGCGTAGGAGCGAAGTTTCGCTGGGCGTACATCTTATTCTCGCCCGTATCGCTGTGCCTCAAACGCAAAAAACTAATCTGCAGATAACGTGTTGTTAAGTGCCCGCCTACCGGCCTCTTTTACTATGTTACAGAGTATTTGACATAAGTTGAAAGTGCATGCAATGTGCTGACCTACGATCACTTCAGACGATGTCCGTATAGTGATTTGAAAACGTCATACACATTAGAAATACATTTCAAAGTTAGCTACAATCTGTTTTTCCAAAACGCCGTACATGCATGCATATGTTACATACAAAACGACTCAAATGCCGTGGATTGAATCAAGCTGAAAGTTTATTTTAGTTTAGTTTCGTATCCTTCATACATCTAAGTCAATTTGAATTGGGAATTATCGTAAGATTGAATATCATTATTATATAATCTTTGTGTAATATAATAATTAATTAATTAATACGCATTTAACTTAACTGAAAAGGTAGACATAGTAAAAGGTAAGAATTCATTGCTTACATGGTAAATCATTACAAGTTAATTGAATGTCAATATATAAGCAATAGAACAGTTTGTCACCCAAGATATAAACACCCTACGAATTACTAGTAAAAACAATGAATATTAAGTTTGGTTGCAATAAATAAAAATTACACATTTGCATTACAGTGAAATCCTTCAATGACAAAACAATATTTATATAGAATGGAATGAAATTTTTAAGAAATATTATTTGTTATTCAACTTTTAATTTATTATGGTAGTTTAGGCCTATATATTTAATGGCTGGTGGTGGGTTGTTTATAAGTTCAGTTACAGAATGATAGAAACTTGGGAATATTTTCTTGGTTCTGAACGGAAACTGGTGTAGGTGATTAGCTTGCCTTGTTGACTAGTTGTGTATGTCACTATTTTCAACCGCATTTAGGTTTTCCATAGCAAACCAAATACAGGAGTAGATAGTATGTGTAATATAGACGTGGCGACGATAATAGTGTACAGCAGTTGAGAGGCGTGCTAGCTTGATGCGCCTGGTATTGTCGCCCTTATCACCGGCGCGGCGGCACTCACTGGAGGTCGACGGGACGTTACCAGTGGAGAGGGCATGTAGTGACGTAGCAGTTGGCGGAGAGAGGAATCCCAGCAGATGACGTCAATGGGTCAGGCGGTGGGGACTTCCCACAGGTCGACTATACGACGAGTGGTTGGTAGGTCGCATTCTCAGTTCGACTTGCGACATGCAGCCCACGTCGCTACTTCCTCTGCTGCTGATTGTCTGCGCTCTCTGCGGGGCCCGTGAGTACTAAACACACACTCTCTCTCGACATTCTTTCTTGATCTCTTACACTCGCAGCTACTTGCTACGTCTCTTCTGACTTTGCTGGCGACGAAATTTCAGCGATAGTACTTGACTGGGCCAGTCACAACTAACCTACCTTCTCCAGCACTGGAAGACTTTGATTCGTTGCCAGGCAACTTACAAAGTTAAACAATCTTCTGGTGGAACTGCATCCGCGTTGATGTATTTTCAAATACAACTATACAGAAATCTTGTCTCAAAATTCCGGAGTCCCTGGTCGTAAACAACTATTTAGTGAAGGTGAAAGTAATTTCATTGGTTGGCTATTGAATTTCTGTCTAGTATAGTTTTAAATATCAATTTGGTTTCCATATATAGTATCATCTATACTTAGTGGTGAAGCCAAAGGCGAAGGATGCGTGCTGTAAGCACCCCACCCCTTATTATTAATATGTGTTGAAACCCTGTAATTGCCTCAAAGTATGCTGCACTTGCTGCTACTGTGAAGTAGCTTTCTCCGAGTATTAGTAGTAATGAATATGTGCTCCTGCAATGCATTCCCTGCCAACGCCGGTAATCCATGTCTTCCAGCGAGGTAACCCATGTCTACTATCGCTCACTATCAAACACTTTCTCCCTTCAAATCAGACTGCTTTATTTGGCTCTACGGTTTTTACTTTATGGCAATTAGTGAGCGTATGACGTCACATCACGGTTTATCCGGGTAAATTGCTGCTTGTGCGCGAATTATATAACCACCACATTAAAAAAAATGCTTTCTTGTCTACAGGTAGTTTTCTGATTGAAAAGGTATCGTGCGTATACAGTACATTATTATTTTTTACTTTTTGCAAGCAATTATTTGAAACTGCTGTAAAAAATGTTTTCCCTCTAACACTACACGCAAAAAGTTTTCTCTTCGCGACATAGTGTTTTCTCTTCGCGACATAGTGTTTTCTCTTCGCGACATAGTGTTTTAAGATACCAAAAAAATTGTTTATGTATGTCTATGTTTCTCAAGTTTGAAGTTCTAAATGTTCGACATTAATTTACACGCTCCACACCAATATGTTGTGCTATTTCTTATAATTCTCTAGCAGTGTTACAAAATCAACCTCGGCAACCTGGTTCCAAACAATTCTTTGTGCGAATATAAAAAAAAAATTAAATGTAGATGTATTTCAAAGCACTTGAAATGAGACCCGCCTTCTAGGCTAGATTATTTTGATTGTCACGTATAGTAGTGTCTGTCTACGAATCACCGGCGTTTAGTATCAGAAAATCGTAATCGTAAATGGCCCGATCCAGTAAAAAAAAAAAATGTTATACTGAGAAATACAAACTGTATACAGTTTGGTAAACTTTCTAAACTATAGGGAAATATTGTTTACCATTTCACAGGTTGGGAAATTTGCGATATATATATATATATATATATATAATGCTCTCAATATAGAAATATTTACCGTTACTACTATTCAAAGTTCGGAACGTCATAACACGTATTACTCCTGTGCAAATGGCGTAAACTTGCCGTCGATATATGTGGGAAGTAACTTAATAGTCTATTGGAAGTATATTCACACTTTTTTAATAAAATTATTTAAAAATTACTCCATAAATGACGTGATTGGCTGTTTCCGATATGTCATTTATCACAAATGTTGTATACTTTAATTCATATAAAAGTATCTCTTTTTTGTTAAATTGAACTTTTACTGATATTTTATCTATAAGTTACAGCAATTCGTTTACAATATATATATATATATATATATGAATAAAGAGAAAGAAAAAAATTATAGTGTTGATAATGCCTAGTAATAAATAGTCCTCGTGGAATATATTTCAATTAGACCGAGTGCACACGAATGCAGCAAATTGTCACACTAGTGTAATTTTCCAGTCTAAGTAAACTGAATGTGTCAAGCAAAGAAATATTCTGAAAACAAAACTTTTGGAGGGATTCAGAAAATGTGGAAGTAGCCATGAATGAGGTGTATGAATGAATCACACTTTCCAAACACATGCTAATACACTCACATCGATGGCAATATGCTGGCAATGCGCGTTGCCGTGGAGATCACAGCATGTCGCTGAAATGAGATGTATTTACCTGTGAGACGCGAGACATTAGTGTACAGTGGCGTACTTCGTGTCTCGCTGCTGTATGCGGCCCTTCAAATATGTTCAGCTCTCGACACGTAAGTTACACTGGTTCCGCACATCTAACAATTGCAGTCACTTATTCTTCAAAGTCAACTGCCTGTATAAGCACATTAGAACGACTTCTAGTCTGTACTGTACTTTGTTTGTCTGCTGTGAAGTAAATAAACGGTATTATCGGAACATCTGAAATTGGAATTTCTTAAACTCGTGGAAATAAATAAAAACCCAGGTGAAATAACAATACACTCGTACCACCATTGTCAAAGAAACTTCTTTGTTTAAAATAATATAAACAACAGATGGGTGCCTCGGATGTGCAGTGGTCGGACAACATGCCTCTCGCACTGGCGACCCGGGATCGCATCACAGGCGGGTCGCTCACGGATTCTCGCATGTGAAAATCGTGAGGGACATGCCGCTGGTCTGCGGTTTTTCCCCGCCCAAGCAATTCTGGCGCTCGAATCACTTCACTCTTTAATTCAGATAACGCTGCATTCCTTTAGAAAAAAACTAGAACATTTATTCCAATGGAAAGAATAACATAAACTTTTTTTAAAAAATTTGTTTCAAACAGTGGCACCTTATTTAATGGAAATACAAATAAAATGTGGTGGAGTATTTTACCATTTCAAAAATAGAGTATAAATGAAACATTTAGTAATAAAAAACTTGTGCCTATTTATTACCATACATGATAAATCTTCACATAACTTTAATAGGCGAAGATACATTGTCAAAAGCAACAACATTGTAAAAATTTCCACTGCCATCTACAAACATAATTCAAGCCATCTGCAAGCTTATAGTCTTTAACAAGTATATGTGCTGACTCAATCTTGAATCTCGCTTCATGTGGCAAGCCTGCTCGGCAAGGCAAATTAAGAACAAGAAGTTACCGATATAACTAATACGTCTAATAAGTGTGAAGTTTTCACACACTAGCTTTGACAACTTCAAATATTTTCAGGGAAATCATTTTGAAAACAGTGCAGGAGTCACTTAAATAACGGAAGGTTACATGGCCTACTGTAGCACTACTGCTGCACTACTGTAGCAATAATGTAGCAATACAGTACACTACTGTAGCACTATTATACCACTACCGTAGCACTACTGATATACATAATTTAGTAAAAATATGTTGACTTGTTCCCGATATTCGACGTAAATTTTTTTCCCCATTTTAATCAATCGTACAAAATAGCCGAAAATAGGCATATATTATGCTCGTACTACTTGTGTACAAAAATCTGGGGGAATCGGTAGATTAGAACGTGGCATATTGCATTAAGGTTATATTTTGTTATTTATTAATAGCTTCAATAATAGAGAACAATATAGAGGAAATAGGCATATATTATGCTAGAACTACTTGTGTACAAAAATCTGGGGGAATAGGTAGATTGGTACGTGGCATATTGCATTAAAGCTATATTTTGTTATTTATTACTAGCTTCATTAATACAGAACAAAATAGCCGAAAATGGGCATATATTATGCTAGTACTACTTGTGTAGAACAATCTGGGGGAATTGGTGGATTAGTACGTGGCATATTGCATTAAAGCTATATTTTGTTATTTATTACTAACTTCAATAATAGAGCACAAAATAGCCGCAAATAGGCATATATTATGCTCGTGCTACTTGTGTACAAAATATTTGGGGAATCGGTAGATTGGTAAGTGGCATATTGCATTAGAGCTATATTTTCTTATTTATTACTAACTTCATTAATAGAGCACAAAATAGCCAAAAATAGGCATATATTATGCTAGTACTACTTGTGTACAACAATCTGTGGGAAAAGGTAGATTGGTACGTGGAATATTGCATTAAAGCTATATTTTGTTATTTATTACTCGCTTCATTAATAGAGAACAAAATAGCCGCAATAGGCATATATTATGCTAGTACTACTTGCGTACAACAATCTGGGGGAATCGGTAGATTGGTACATGGCATATTGCATTAAAGCTATATAATTGTTATTTATTACTAGCTTCATTAATAGAGATCAAAATATCCGAAAATAGGCATATATTATGCTAGTACTACTTGTGTACAAAAATCTGGGGTATCGAGAGATTAGTACGTGGCATATTGCATTAAAGCTATAATTTGTTATTTATTACTAGCTTCATTAATAGAGAACAAAATAGCCGAAAATTGGCATATATTATGCTCGTACTACTTGTGTACAACAATCTGGGGGAATCGGTAGATTGGTACGTTGCATATAGCATTAAATCTATATTTGTTATTTATTACTAGCTTCAATAATAGAGAACAAAATAGAGAAAATAGGCATATATTATGCTAGTACAACTTGTGTACAAAAATCTGGGGGAATCGGTAGATTAGTACGTGGCATATTGCATTAAAGTTATATTTTGTTATTTATTACTATCTTCATTAATAGAGCACAAAATAGCCGAAAATAGGCATATATTTTGCTAGTACTACTTGTGTACAACAATCTGGGGAATCGGTAGATTGGTACGTGGCATATTGCATTAAAGCTATATTTTGTTATTTATTACTAGCTTCATTAATAGAGAACAAAATAGCCGACATAGGCATATATTATGCTAGTACTACTTGTGTACAACAATCTGGGGGAATCGGTAGATTGGTACGTGGCATATTGCAATAAAGCTATATTTTGTTATTTATTATTAGCTTCATTAATAGATAAAAAAATAACCGAAAATATGCATATATTATGCTCGTACTACTTGTGTACAAAAATCTGGGGGAATCGGTAGATTGTTACGTGGCATATTGCATTAAAGGTATATTTTGTTATTTATTACTAGCTTCATTAATAGAGCACAAAATAGCCAAAAATAGGCATATATTATGGTAGTACTACTTGTGTACAAAAATCTGGGGGAATCGGTAGATTGGTACGTGGCATATTGCATTAAAGCTTTATTTTGTTATTTATTACTAGCTTCATTAATAGAGAACAAAATAGCCGAAAATAGGCATATATTATGCTAATACTACTTGTGTACAAAAATCTGGGGAATAGGTAGATTGGTACTGGCATATTGCATTAAAGCTATAATTTGTTATTTATTACTAGCTTCATTAATAGAGCACAAAATAGCGGAAAATAGACATATATTATGCTCGTACTACTTGTGTACAAAAATCTGGGGGAATCGGTAGATTGTTACTGGCATATTGCATTAAAGGTATATTTGTTATTTTTTACTAGCTTCATTAATAGAGCACAAAATAGCCAAAAATAGCATATATTACGCTCGTACTACTTGTGTACAAAAATCTGGGGGAATCGGTAGATTGGTACGTGGCATATTGCATTAAAGCTATATTTTGTTATTTTTACTAGCTTCATTAATAGAGCACACAATAACCGAAAATAGGCATATATTATAGCTAGTACTACTTGTGTACAAAAATCTGGGGGAATCGGTAGATTGGTACGTGGCATATTGCATTAAAGCTTTATTTTGTTATTTATTACTAGATTCATTAATAGAGAACAAAATAGCCGAAAATATTCATATATTTTGCTAGTAACTAACTTGTGTACAACAATCTGGGGAATCGGTAGATTTGGTAAGTGGCAATAATGCATTTAAAGCTATATTTTGTTATTTATTACTAACTTCATTAATAGAGTTCAAAATAGCCGAAAATAGGCATATATTATGCTAGTACTACTTGTGTTCAACAATCTGGGGGAATCGGTAGATTGGTACGTGGCATATTGCATTAAAGCTATATTTTGTTATTTATTACTAGCTTCATTAATAGACCACAAAATAGCCGAAAACAGGCATATATTATGCTCGTACTACTTGTGTGCAAAAATCTGGGGGAATCGGTAGATTGTAACGTGGCATATTCCATTAATATATATTTTGTTATTTATTACTTGCTTCATTAATAGAGCACAAAATAGCTGAAATAGGCATATATTATGCTAGTACTACTTGTGTACAACAATCTGGGGGCATCGCTAGATTGGTACGTGACATATTGCATTAAAGCTATATTTTGTAATTCATTACTAGCTTCATTAATAGAGCACAAAATAGCCGAAAATAGGCATATATTATGCTAGTACTACTTGTGTACAACAATCTGGGGGAATCGTTAGATTGGTACGTGACATATTGCATTAATGCTATATTTTGTTATTTATTACTAGCTTCTTTAATAGAGCACAAAATAGCCGATAATAGGCATATATTATGTTAGTACTATTTGTGTACAAAAACTGGGGGAATCGGTAGATTGGTACGTGGCATATTGCATTAAAACTATATTTTGTTATTTATTACTAGCTTCATTAATGGAGCAAAAAAATAGTCGAAAATAGGCATATATTATGTTAGTACTACTTGTGTACAAAAATCTGGGGGAATCGGTAGATTGGTAAGTGGCATATTGCATTAAAGCTATATTGTGTTATTTATTACTAGCTTCATTAATAGAGCACATAATAGACGATAATAGGCATATATTATGCTAGTACTACTTGTATACAACAATCTGGGGGAATCGGTAGATTGGTGCGTGGCATATTGCATTAAAGCTATATTTTGTTATTTATTACTATCTTCATTAATAGAGCACAAAATAGTCGAAAATAGGCATATATTATGTTAGTACTATTTGTGTACAAAAACTGGGGGAATCGGTAGATTGGTACGTGGCATATTGCATTAAAACTATATTTTGTTATTTATTACTAGCTTCATTAATGGAGCAAAAAAATAGTCGAAAATAGGCATATATTATGTTAGTACTACTTGTGTACAAAAATCTGGGGAATCGGTAGATTGGTTAGTGGCATATTGCATTAAAGCTATATTTTGTTACTTATTACTAGCTTCATTAATAGAGCACAAAATAGCCGAAAATAGGCATATATTATGTTAGAACTACTTGTGTAAAAAAATCTGGGGGAATCGGTAGATTGGTACGTGGCATATTCCATTAAAGCTATATTTTGTTATTTATTACTAACTTCATTAATAGAGCACAAAATAGCCGAAAATAGGCATATATTATGTTAGAACTACTTGTGTAAAAAAATCTGGGGGAATCGGTAGATTGGTACGTGGCATATTGCATTAGAGCTATATTTTCTTATTTATTACTAACTTCATTAATAGAGCACAAAATAGCCAAAAATAGGCATATATTATGCTAGTACTACTTCGTGTACAACAATCTGGGGGAATCGGTAGATTGGTACGGGAAATATTGCATTAAAGCTATATTTTGTTATTTATTACTAGCTTCATTAATAGAGCACAAAATAGCCGAAAATAAGCATATATTATGCTAGTACTACTTGTGTACAAAAATCCGAGGGAATCGGTAGATTCGTACGTGGCATATTCCATTAAAGCTATATTTTGTTATTTATTATTATCTTCATTAATAGAGCACAAAAGATTATGTACAGGCTCATTCTATTTTTTATCGCAGATATTGCTACAAAACTATTTTTGTTTGAAATCTTTTGGGATATACGATACACACTCTTGATATATTTTGATAGTTGTGATTTTGGAAATATTAGACTTTCTATAAAGTCATATAAATTGATATGGACTACAAAAGAGTAAATTTTTTGCCTGCATTTGGTGGGTGTCAGTTAATTATTTCCCGAGATAGGAAACAAAATAATAAATTGTTTCATTGTGCTTGTTTCAAATAGAGGGAAAATAAGATAATGTATTATCCTAGCTTATTTCATTCTTGCATAGATAATGCCGGAATACAAAATTGAGTTGAAATCGGTTACATTGTTTCGTAGATATAGCATACTCTGCTAAAATATTTATATAGCTACTGTTGTAGGAATACTTTTCTGGACGTCTTAAAACATAGCCTTTTATAGAGATGATGGGAAATCGCGAAAATAATTTAAGACAACAAATCTTCTGTTACACTCTAACAAGTTTATTCTTTCATGATTGAATGAACAAGTTTTTAACGCGGCTAAATAGTTTGCAGACAAATCACAAACCTTCTGCCTTATAACATGAGAAATCATCATTGGCCCAGTGAAATGCAGTAGTGGCTCCGTACATTCATGACCGCCAATAAGGGGGAAAAAAACTGTCGGGCATGAATACAGTGCTTGGATCCAAGCAAACGGTCATCTTTTCATGCGATAAACCATCATATCTACCTATTAATTTACACGGCCTTCAACAGTTCCTACTTCTTCTTTGCCGACTAATGTTGGAACCAGTTTACTGTTTCCCAAGGAATTACAAAAATAACATTATTTATTCATGTGGTTCTATATTACACAATGATGGATAACAGCTCTCTGTAGATAGATTTGATGGTTGTAACAGATATGGCTAGCACAAAAAAATTTAGTTGAAATGGGTTGCATTATTCGATAATACAGCAAAATATGCTAAAATGTTCATAAGTCCATCATTTTTAACATAGGTGTGTGACCCACTTAAAAAGTATATTTCAATTGATCGTAAAATTTGGTAGAAATCAGTTCATTGTTTATTGTTATACGACATAAAATAATAATTTTTCTTGTGTTGCTACCTTACAAAGTGGCGTACGAAAGAAACTATGCATTTATAAAATTTAGTGCTTGTAATATATACTTTTAGAACAAGAAGTTTGGTTGAAAACGGTAAAATGCTATGGCAGACATAGCAAATAAACACAGAATATTTATATATCCACCACTTCGAAAGTGCATTCCTAAAAACATGAAATAAGCTCTAGATAGGGTGGCGTCGTACATCAGAGAACGAAACTGCCTCTGTTGTCGTTTCATTCCATTCGTACAAAAACCCTAGCATAGCAGTCTAGCCTAACTGCCTACTGGCAAAAGAACAAAAATATCGACAAGAAAGCTAAGAAAATGGTGCAATGTCGAACTTAATGGGTGTATCAAGTTCGCATTCGTGTGATAGTGATATGACAGCGATCTCAAAGCTTCTGTGCCGCCAGTGTTTAAAACACTCTCCGATTTGAGAACTTTGAGTCGCGTCTTTTACTTTCGTACTTAACAGTTTAGTGTCTGAGTAAACTGATTCTTATTGGCCCAATCAAGTGAAGAAGCATATTTTGATAAAGACACGAGTCCAATGATGATAGCACACACACACACACACACACATATATATATATATATATATATATATATATATATATATATATATATAGACACACACACAGGTTATCTTTTCGAAAAATTCCAAGTACAAAAAATAATGCATAATTGCTAAGGTCGGAGTGTGTTAACCAACCAAAACTTGCTATTCATTGTTAACAATGCTATTATAAAATGTATAGCCAGTTGTTTGTAAAAAATGTACAGTTTATGCTTAATAGTGGAATCGAACATATGACCGCCTTAGAATCTCTCTACAGCACTGCTGTAGGCCGCTGTGGTCTAGTGAGCAGACCAGTTTCATCGCACCGCTGCAAACTGGGTTCGAGTCATAGTCGGGTCAGCCCACATTTTCGCATGTGGCGGAAGTTTTCGCATGTCTGTGTGGTTCTCCCGTTTACTCCGCCATAGCATTCTGTCTCTGTTCCATTCACACTTAACTCTACTCCCAGCGGCACTGAAGCCCAGCTCAAACAATTCACTTTCCGGTTATGATTTATGAGCCTAAATTCCAGAGATGTAACATTTCTATGGATACAAATTTATCTCAGATCGGAGATGCTACATTTCCAACGATTATACCTACATTTCCGGCTGCCTAGTTATGAAGAGTCTGAATTGAGTCATTGCCGGAGGTGTTACATTTCCGGTTAGGGTTAGAGTACAAAATGCAGAGATGATACATTTCCAGGGTGTAGAAGGGGAGGTGCGAGCGAGATAGTGAACTAAAACACTAAACTAGACAGATGTTTGAAGCACGTAGAACACGGACAGAAGTTCGTGTGTTCAGATTGTAAGCAGAGTCGATACATATCGCGAAGTACGTTGATAATGGACGCACCGTACAGTCATTAGCATACTTGAACCACTGTCGAGTGCGTATTGGCCGCTGTGATAGTAACAATATTTTGTATTGAGCTGCTGGAGATGGCGGTATCTGACGAAATAATATGATAGCGCTATTGTACTTCAATACTGAATGGACACACTACAGTGGTTCGTCTTGCTGGCTGCTGTCAGTACGATAAATAATTTACGAGTTTGACACCTTTGAAATTGAAAGCCAGTGATTCGTGTATGGACAGTTAACACGCGCCGAAAGAAAATGGTAAAGTTATAAATGAGACGTGGTACTGCAATGTTCGTTCCGAGACCTCCCCACGAAATTCTGTAGGCACACTGCTTCTCTGCATCTAACACCTCTTATCAATATGGTGCAAACTGTTTATTGATGTCTCACAATCTCACAGAGTGGGGCTGAACAACTGCATCCAATTATTGCAATATTATCAAATAATCGTAGCTTAAAGTCTACGTTAGTAAGTGGATGTAGTTTTACTAAAAGTCTGTCATCTCCATCTAGACTAGCTGTACTATATAAGCGTTTCGCGCGGATCTATATTTGTGACTGAAAGGGGTTAAATGTGACGTGTAATGTGTGTTTGTTAGAGTGTAATAATCGTTCAGTTTCGGAGTAAAGTAGAGCTTGCTGCGAGAATTTGTCTTCCTACAAAGACAGATGACGAATAAGAAAAGGAAAAGAGAGCGTGCGAACACACAGCTACACGGATGTCAGTCTCAGCAGAGGGACAAAACTAAGCCCTGCTACTTCAACTATGCAGACGCACATACTTTCTGTTGCGTCATTCTATTTGGCAGGCCGTCTGCCAGAGCGGTATTAGGGAAATAGATGACGACAATGTTCAAACTTGGAACAGTCTACGGCCGAAGGAAATGGCCCTACAATAGTATCATTTCATACAAAATTCAATCATAGGGCTTGTCTTGTCTGGTTATACAACCAATCACAGCTGCGAGAAGTTTGTCTGACAATTTTGGAACTAGGATGAATATTCGAGGTGAGCCACAAAGACCAGTAATTGTTCGAGGAAGTTTACGGCGGCAGAGGTAACATAAATGTGAGATTAGACAATGAGTATAATATGAAAGTAGGTTGAGGCGTGGCTGGCGGTTCACAAGTTTGGTGGAGCTAAGTGCGGCTTTCTCACCTTCACTGAATGACACGTGAATCCTACTCGCAGCTCACGATAGTGACTTGTCAAGTACTGGCATATGCTTGCAGCTAAGGATAAAGATTCCTTAACGAGGAAACCCTGAGTCGTAGTTGAAGGGTGTTACAACATGTAGGTATACTACAAATAGTTACTTATTTGCTACTCGCGTATGTTTATGGCATGCAATTAATTTCTGTCTTTAAATGCAGTAGAAACGTGTTACCATATAGTTATCTAAATTTTGATTATTTCAAACCTATATTTGTCTATGCGGTGATCACGTAGCATATGTCGTGTGCTTTTTGATGAATATTTGCTTGAAACTCTTAATAAAAGGATATATGTTCCACGATTAAGATTTATATTAGGTAAAATGTATTTTCCCGCTAAATATTTTTGAAGGAAGCATTCTTACTATAAAATTTATCAAAAAACTGGCTACCCCTAAATAAAGAGGAAGATGCAGGCTGGCGACATAGTGCGCAATCTGTCAACATGAGATCATGGAAATTTGTAGTCTGCTGTGTTCTTACGTTGGCAGTTTGGTAGAACATAGTTGGGAAAATAAATGGAAAAGGCGACAGTCGAACGAGACCTAGAACCATTTCACTTGAAACATCTTCAGCTGTGTACACGTCTGCGATGGCTCCGAAAATATTCCAATCGCAATCACTATCAAATAAATAAATTGTATGACTCAGAAAGCTGAAATCGAGTGGATTTTCTGCAATATTTGTTATCATATTTCAATCAAAACATAGTAACTTCTATTAAAATATAAATATGTTCAAAATTAATAAGTGTTGAAAGCGATTAACAAATAATTTTGACAGAGATTTTTTAATTTATGGTTTTATTTCCTGGCAAACGAATTGACGAAAATGGAAATGAAAGAACGACGTCTAGGCGAGTTGCCTGACGCAGTCTTAGATGAAGTCGCGATGCAGCTCTTTCCTTCAATGCTTCTTGCTCGAACTGGCTCTCAAGCTTAGGTAATATGCAGTCACACTACCTGTTTCAAACATTCTTTCTCGTCGGCCTAGCTAATCAATTATTGAACATTTCAACATATATTTTCATCATATCAAATAACCGATCCCTCTTGTTTGCAATGCGTTCCACGAAATTAACTTTCAGGATAATTTCACCACAAATTTGAAGAGTGAAAGTGGTTATAAAGATTGCGATGAAATCATTCTTACACTTATAATTTTCCAGGGTGCATTTAACCATTTAAAAGAAACGGCATTATAATACCAAGATGATATTAAACTTTGCATTACGTTTATTCCTACAACTAAAAGGAAATGTGCTGATCATTTTATTCTTATGGATGGAAGTGATGAAAAACTTTTTTTATCTATCTTATTTCCTTATTATTGTTCTAAAGTTTCCTGTTCAGACCGAAAACAAGAGTCTTCTGGGTTCGAACTGACTGCCAAATGCACTTGTTCCATTCAAATTCCACCATTCCCCGCATCCTCGATTTTCTCGGGTATCTCCCGTTTCCCCCACCCCTGAATTCCGGCGCTCCTCTATTCTCAACTCATGTCACCTTCATTGGCTCTCAAGACCTTATTGTTAAGTGCCGCCCACATTTCTCACCTCAACTCTTCAACATGTACTGCGCGAAGCGTGCACTCTTGATTAAAAACACTCTCGTTTCACTTTCTCGAAAGAGCATCCAGAAATATCAATGAAGCACATTTTACTTAGGTAGCCTTTACTTTGTATGCTAGGAACAAGTCGCAGCGAAATACAAAAGAAGCGATCTGTGGTGTAAGGATGTAGTGACGATACTCGCAGTGCAGTGCACGGCTAGTGAATTGAACATGACTGGCGCTGGAAGCGCTATGCGACCCCTTGGCGTGGATTTGAACAGTTACGTCACAACCTCGCTGTATTTGTGGAAGTAACGGAGGAAGCTAAGAGAACGTTTCCAACACGATGGTTGCCTCACTAATCTTTCCGAACACAAAACTAGTCAAAACAAAAATTGTCTCATAGGTCTGATATTATTCTTTCGTTCTTCTACAGAGAATGCTTCAATAACTCGACAGGCGGTGTTAGTAAAATACATAACAAGTGATCGAATACTACAACGGTACCAAATATTACTGAAACTGTTCTAGTTTCTTCTTTTTTTACTGTTACCTTACAGACCTATCTATCTTGACACTTTCATGTCACAAAATTATGCAGTATCTCTAAAAGTTTGTTTAATTTTGTATAAATATCATATTCCGTGCTTTAATAAAAATTTGGGAGGAGCTCACATGTTAACTAACTTACGAATTTATTAATCCTATTCATCTAAAAAAACTTGAGGTGTTTTACACTTGATGAACCTTAAGTTGTGGAAAGCTCTGTTTATTTGAACTAATTAAATTTTAACACATTTCCCGTGCCAAAAAAACATAGAACACACATTTATTAAATTTCATTTCGATTCAATTGTGCAGTTTGTATTTTCGAGAAGTCTCTTTTACGCCACAGTAAGTAATTTACTTGTTTCACGTACTATTACTGAGGACAAGTTCACGTGATAACTCAGCACTGGCCACGTGAGGACGTAACTCAGCTGATTAAAATATATTTTTGTTTGGGGAGTGTGTACACATCGCGGACAGTGTCAGTAGTCTTCCTAACAGAGTGCCTAGTACCTATAAATCCAGTTTCGTGATAAGTATTTTAACAGATTGCGTAGTACTTATATATCCAGTTCGCGAGGGATATTGTAACAGATTGCCTAATACACTGTATATCCAGTTTCGTGATTAATATTGTAACTGATTGCCTAGTATACTATATATCCAGTTTCTTGAGGAATATCGTTACAGATTGCGTAGTATACTATATATCCAATTTTGTGAGGAATATTGTAACATATTGCCTTCTATACTATATATCCAGTTTCGTGAGGAATATTATAACAGCTTGACTAGTATACCATACATCCAATTTCGTGAGGAGTAGTAAAACAGATTACCTACAATACTATATATTCAGTTTAGAGAGGCATATTGCAACAGATTGCCTAGAATACTATACAGAATGTTTATAAAAGAACTCCGGGGTTACACAAGCAGTTTTCGGTATGAAGCACAGACAATATTACTGAAACAATAATATGAGAAGAGAGACCATACCTTCAAGTTTTTGCTGTGTTCAGTACACACTTCGATGTGCGCCCCCCCCCCCCCCCGTTTGTGGCCCTGCACACCTCTAAACGATATTCAATCTCCCCCCATGTTCGTGGCAGCATGTCATGTGATATGGCTTCGACTGCCGCGATAATGCGTTGACGCAGGTGTCCAACGTCATGTATCTTCTCTGTGTACACCATGTTCTTAACATGTACCCAGAAATAAATAAAAGGGGGTCATATCATAAAATTCGCGGCGGCCCCTCAATCGGTCTGCCTCTACCCATCCACCTGTTCGCAAAACCGTGTGTCTGTCGCAAAGTCGAACATGACTGCTGTAATGGGGTGGTGCTCCATCTTGTTGGTAAATAACCAAACCCTTTTCCTCTTCAATGCCACCCAATTGTGGAAACACAAAGACATCTCACAGTAGACATCACCAGTAATTGTTTTTTCGGCATAGATAAACGGTCCCATAACACGATCGTACATCAAACAGCACCAAACGTTAACCTTCGGCGAGTCGCGCTAATGTTCAATAAATGTGCGTGGTGCTCCCCCCCCCCCCCCCCGATGTAGCAGTTATGACGAGTCACAGCCCCACTCGTATGGAATGTCGCTTCATAAGCAAAAATTACATGTTTCATGAAGTCCTCGTCTTCCTCAATCATGTACCAGCGAACTCGACTCTTGCTTGTTTGTCTGTAGGATTCACTTCATGCAAGAGTTGTAACTTATAGCCTTACAAGCGAAGCCTTTTACGTACCACTTTGTGTACAGTCGACTTCGGAATCCCTAACTGTAAACTGCGCTGTGCTAATGACGCTTTTGAGCTAACCGTACAGGAGGCTCGAACTCTTCCACGTTTACGTCTGATTGCGCCGGGACGTGCAGGGCGTCCTGACCTCTGGGCTATGTGTTCTTTGCGGTCTGGTGAGGGAAACTTCCTCAGCCCGCAGAGAGATACCGTCTGGGTGGTATAAGGGCCCTCACAAGGGCCCGAGCACACCCCCCGCTCTGAGCTTCGGCAATGATGAGAGGGTTTACGTCTGACGTAGGCGGCCACCGGGTGAGTTCCCTGTTAACACACTGCCCATTTCCTTGAATTGCTTTAACCCCTGGTGAAGAGTTTTGTCCGTAGGCTCGTTACCTCCATACTCACCTCGATAATTGCGTTGCACTGTAACAACGGATTTCGTTTCAATTAACCAAACCATGCACTTTGCCTTCGACTGCGGCGTAGCCATTATACCTGCCATTACTCGACTGAAGCGCGACCTTCGGCAAGGTCAGGCCGCGCAAGCATGCCAACCTCTGATGCACACTATAAAAAATTTCTTCACGAATATTGTAACAGATTGTGTAGTACACTATATATCCAGTTTCGTCAGTAAAATGGTAACATATTACCAATTATACTATATATCCAGTGTAGTGAGGAGCATTGTAACAGATTGCCTAGTATACTTCATATCCAGATTCGTGAGCAATATTGTAACAGATTACCTAGTATACTATATATCCAGTATCGTGATAAAAATTGCAACAGATTGTGTAGTATACTAGAAATTCAGTTTTGCAAGGAATATTGTAACAAATGGCCTAGTATTATATATATCCAGTTTCGTGAGGAATATTGTAACATATTGCCTAGTATACTATAATTCCAGTTTCGTGAGGAATATTGTAACATATTGCATAGTAAACTATATGTCCTGTTTCGTGAGGTGTATTGTAACATATTGCCTAGTATACTATATCATGTTTCGTGAGATATAGTGTAATATTTTGCCTAGCATACTATATATACTGTTTCGTGAGGAATATTGAAACATATTGCCTAGAATTCTATATATCCAGTTTTGTGAGATATAGTATAACAGATTGCCTAGTATACTATATATACAGTTTCGTACGGAATAGTGTAACAAATTGCCTGGTATACTAAATATTCATTTTCGTGGGGAATATCGTAACAAATTGCTAAGTATACTATATATATATATACACAGTTTCGTGAGGAATAGTGCAACAAATTCCCTATTACACTATATATCCAGTTACGTGAGGAATACTGTAACATATTGCCTAGTATACTTTATATCCAGTTTCGTGAGGAATATTGAAACATATTGCCTAGAATACTATATATCCGGTTTCGTGAGATAAAGTGTAACAAATTACCTAGTATATTATATAAAACAGATTCGTGAGGAAAATTGTAACTAATTACCTAGTATTCTATATATCCAGTTTCGTGAGGAATATTGTAACAGATTGTCTAGTGTATTATAATTTCAATTTCGTGAGGAATATTGTAACAGATGGCCAAGTATGCTATATATCCAGTTTCGTAACAATATTGTAATATTTTGCCTAATATACTATATATCCGGTTTAGTGAGGAGTATTGTAACAGAGAGCTCAGTATACTATATATCATGTTTCGTGAGGAAAATTTAACACATGGTGTATCATTCTATGTATCCAGTTTCGTGAGAAATAAATTAACAGTTTTTCTAGAATACTATACATCCAGTTTCGTGAGGAATATTTTAACAAATTGCCTAGTATATTAATTCAAGTTTCGTGAGATATAGAGTAACAAATTTCTAAGTATACTATATATCTTGTTTCGTGAGAAATATTGACACATATTTCATAGAATACTATATATGCAGTTTCGTGAGATATAGTGTAACAGATTGCCTAGTATACTATACATACAATTTCGTGTGGAGTAGTGTAACAAATTGCCTGGTGTATTATGTATTCATTTTCATGTGGAATATTGTAACATATTGACAAGCATGCTATATATACAGTTTCGTGCGGAATAGTGTAAAAAATTGCCTATTATACTATAAATCAAGTTTCGTGAGGAATATTGTAACAGATTGCCTAGTATACAATATTTCCAGCTTCCTGAAGAATATAGTAACGGATTGCCTAGTATATTATATATCAAAATTCGTGAGCAATAGTAAAACATATTGCCTGGTATAATATATATCCTCTTATGTGAGGAATATTGTAACAGATTGTTTAGTATACTATATATCCAGTTTCGTAAGTAAAATTGTAATGTAATACCTGGTATACTATATATCCAGTTTCGTGAGCAATATTGTAACAGATTGCCTGGTACACTATATATTCAATTACTTTAGGAATATTGTAACAGATTACCTAGTATACCATATCAAGTTTCGTGAGATGTAGTGTAGCAGAATGCCTAGTATATTCTATATATTGTTTCGTGAGGAATACTGAATCATATTGCCCAGAATACTATATATCCAGTTTAGTGAGATATGGTGCAAAATATTGCCTAGTATTCTATATATACAGTTTCGCGCGGATTAGTGTAACAAATTATTTGTTGTGCTCTGTATTAAAGATCTTGTGGAATATTGTAACAAATTGCAAAGTATACTATATATACAGTTACTTGAGGAATATTGTATGAAATTGCCTAGTAGACTATATATCCATTTTCGTGTGGAATGTTGCAACAGATCACCTAGTCTACTATATTACCCGTTTCATGAGGATTATTGTAACAGATTGCTTATTTTACTATATTACAAGTTTCGTGAGGAATTCTGTAACAGATTTCCTTGTATACTATGTATCCAATTTCGTGAGCAATATTGCAACACATTGCCTAGTATACTATACATTCAGGTTCGTGACGAGTATATAAACAGATTGACTAGTGTACTATATATCCAGTTTCGAGAAGGAATATTGTAACAGATAACCTAGTACCTATATATCCAGTTTCGAGAAGGAATATTGTAACAGATTGTCAAATATACCACATATACATTTTAGTGAGGAATATTGAGAACAGATTGCCTAGTATACTATTTATCCAGTTTATTGAGGAATATTATAACAGATTGCCTAGTATACTATATATCTAATATTGTTACATATTGCGTAGTTTACTATTTATCCCGTTTCCTGAGTAAATTTTTAATAGATCGCCTTTTATAATATACATCCCCTTTTTTCAGGATAATTGTAAAATATTGCCTAGTTACTATATATCCAGTTTCGTGGGAAATATTGTAACAGATTGCCTTGTATACTATATATAAAATTTCGTGAGGAATATTGTAACAGATTGTGTAGTAAACTATTTATCCAGTTTCGTGAGAAAAATTGTAATAGGTTGCCTATTATACTATATATCCAGTTTCGTAAGGAGTGTTGTACTATATTGCCTGGTTTACGTTAATCCTGTTTCGTGAGCAATATTATAACATATTACCTAGTATACATTATATAATGTTTCGTGAAGAATATTGAAACATATTGCCTAGAATGCTTTATTTACAGTTTCGTGAGATATAGTGTAACAGATTGCCTAGTATACTATATATACATTTTCGTGAGGAATATTGTAACAGATTGCGTATTATACTACATATCCAGTTTCGTACGGAATATTGTAACAGATTGTCGAGTATATTATATATCGAGTTTCATGATTAATATTGTAACAGATTGCCTAGTATGCTACAGTATATATCTTGTTTCTTAAGGAGTTTTGTAACATATTGCCTAGTACCTATATATCCATTTTCGTGGGGAACGATGGTCTTAACTACACAATAACTTAATTTATATTGATAATTTATTTACAATTACACTGAAATTACATAAATCCGTGAGAACACAAAACATAACACTCCGATAATTCTTAGAACTCATGTTATTATATTAATGAGCACAATACTTTGCTATTCTCAGTTATAATTTACATCCTAATCACTGTCCTTACGCTACTTACAGTAATTTATTGTTTACTCATTCATTGCAAATATACATTTATAATATCCTTTGTCATCGATTTACACCATCTAAATGTCCATCAGTAGAATGATTTTCTAGTTTTAGTGAGAAGAGTTTGGCAATTAGGAGCGCTGGAATCGGCCGCCGGGTATGGTGTGACACGGCCGTACGCAATCTTGGATCCATGTGATTTAGTCCTTGACCTTTGACCTAAATCTTTGACCTTTACCCCTTTGACATTGGTACTGAAATCCCCAGTAATATAAATTACAAAAAATAAAAATAAAATTAAATATTCAAAAAAATCCAAAAACCTCCAAAAAGTTTATAAGAAATAGATTATTAAAATATGTAAATATATTATTGGAAAATGTATCAAAAAATAAATATTCGATGGTTCTCCCAGCACACCCTTACAAAACAAATTAGTCGACGGGCCTCCAACCACCCTGCCCATACCCAGTCAGCCATCTTGGTGCTGTCAGCCATCGTAGCCAGCATATTGGATGCAAGTGACCATGATCTTGAATGACCTTGAAAAAATCGAGATAAAACACGTAAAGTCAGCAAGAATATGATGATTCAGACTACTGCTGCCATATCGGATGAAGACGACTTTGACTTGACCCCATGACATTGAAATCAAGAACTAAAAAATGCATAAGTTAGCCAGCATATGATGTTAAAGACTACTACCACCACATTGGTTGCAGTAACCTTGACCCCATGATCTTTCACGACCTTGAAAACAAAAATTCTAGAAAAATACCTAAAAGTCAGAAATCATGATGTTACCGACTATTACCAACATATTGGATGAAGGTAACCTTGATCTTGAACCCAAGTTATTGGATGACCTTGAAAACAATAATCCGATATAAATACATAAAATCCAACAAGCATATGATACTATAGACAACTATCACCATATTTGATTTTAGTGGCCTTGGCCCCATGACCTTGATTGAAACAAAAACTCGAGAAAAAATACACAAAAGGCAGCAAGCATACGATGTTACTGACTCGACGATGATGGAGCCGCGACCTGCATAATCGCTAACTCGTTGTCGCCAATGCCGATTCTGCGATCGAGTTTTCACCAAAATATATATATGCAATCTTTTTTTTTACATTTTTGTTTCAGTATCATTCTAGACTTGGAACAGTACTGACGTGAAATGCCAATGATGCATCTGCTTTGTCGCTTATGCGGTAAAGCATTTATAGTTCTGCGCAGCCTGCGTCGACATGAAATATCGACATCCAGGATGAATATTTTAAGAATGTAATTTCAGTGCGATTTTTGCCAGAGACATGGAGTGATATTTTCAAGAAACATTGTGGTTGCATGATTACCTGCCACTGCAAGCAGGGGTTTTAACTATGGACAATAGCAACAGTTCTCTGCAACCTCAATCAGACGAGGAAATTACAGAATTATCGTTACCATCATGAAAATAACTTGAATTAAATACAGGTAATAGACCGGACAAAGATTATAATCGCACTAAAGAGTATAGGAAAATTTTCATATTTTATAATTAGAAGAATTTAATTAATATACGAAATGTAATGTTACAATTATAATTAATATCTTTTAAAATTCTAGGAAAGTTTGTTTAGAACTTTAAATTATATTTAGGAGGGTATTATAAGATTCCAAATTAATCTTAGGAATCTAAATTAATAACATCTAAAATTAAATTATGTTGAATAAATGCCTATAATATATTTTTATTTAAATAAAAGCAATTAGAGGAGGCGTTTTTCGATGATGCAAAGACGTTAAAGGAAAAATAATATAAACAAATAATTATGATTAAAAATAACCTACTATTTTAATACATTTAGATGATAATATGTATATGGTTGGACGGTGTCAGAAACTTTACCATATGTTGTATTATATTGGGTAAGAGAATATAACATAGAGAGAGAATAAAATTATATTAGGAACACATTGAACAAATCGGAAGAAAGCTATTTTTTAGAAGTTAATTTAGAATATCGTAAAATATGATATTATTATAATTAGTGTTGCCAATTAGTTCCAGGTTAAATTAAAAACTAGTAACAAATTTATAGAATTAAAATAAATGTGTTATACGATATAGAACTCTAAGATATTGTACAGAAAAGGTTAAAAATTCTGTATCAATTATCATAAAATTATAACATTTTAACAGTTTAATTGAGAGCATAACTAAGAATCCGCAACACAATCAGCATCGCATACACAACAATCATCACAGCACACATCACAATCATCAGCACCGCACGCACTACACTCACTCACCACAAGATCGTAGTGCTAATATATATATATATATAATCAAGTAAGATATTACTTAACCTATAATAATTTAATTGAGAACATAAATAAGAATCCGCAACACAATCAGCATCGCATACACAACAATCATCACAGCACACATCACAATCATCAGCACCGCACGCACTACACTCACTCACCACAAGATCGTAGTGCTAATATATATATATATATATATATATATATATATATATATATATATATATATATATATATATACATATATATATAAAGTAAGATATTACTTAACCTATACCAATCTATGCTGAATATGAAGATATTATTCACCTATTGCTGAATGGATGCCTTTTTCCGAATACAGTATGGTCCAACTTCGCGAGACAATCAAATTGCGGGAAATGATTTGTCTAACAGAGCCTGGGAAGAACCGATCGACCTTAGGTTCTAGAATGTGTACCTATAATCAATATCACTATAGCAACCGAAATTCCAGCGATTGGCATGAGTACTGCCGGCCTTAGAAGGTTTAGATTATTTTCCATGTGGCAATAATGAAGTTGTCATACCTCCGAGCAAAGCACTGTCAAACTCGATATTTGTCTTCGATGGCATTCCCTGCGAGAAACAAACTTGCATTCAGAACACTTTATCGTGAGACGAAACGTGTAAATGAAATGTGTGTACCTCGGCCAGACTTATTTACGCATACCATAACAACTTTTTCGCGAAAACGCAGTTAACCTTGCTGTTTTGCATGGACGATATGAATTTAAGTCACATTCACAACAATCATGTCAGTACAGACATGGCCCAATCAGAATTGAAAGATATGTGTGCCTTGTGCTGGAAAGAGAAATATGGATTTTTCACGATCATTAAGGAGTGGCCCGGCCCCTATATAATGCAAGATACAGACATGGGTTCGATTAGTTCATCGCTGTCTGCCGAGAATGAGTTACAGTATATCGACAAGTAGCTTCAAGCTGCGTCTTCGCTTGGACACCGATGGAGGAAACTCATCGCAAGGAACTGTTTATATGTATGTACAATTTTGTAAATAAAAATGTATAAAATATGCTGAATTTTATTTATTTTATAAAAACCTCTCTGCTTTATTTATTAAATTTATTTTTAATTTATATACTCAAAAATAAGAATAAAACAAAAAAATTTAACATGGCAGTTAAATACTTTGCAAGAATGGTCAATGTTACCAATCTATACAGGCCAATATCAGGGGGCGTAATCGAGACATTAACGCCACCTATGTGTTGAAAATATAATCCAAATTGGAGGGTGCCATCAGCACAACCTGTACTAAATAAAATATATATGGCTGCTCTCTGGTGGGTGAATTAATACACTAGCCCAACCTAGTTAATTAAGATATATTAAATCCCAGATGTAGCATCCGGAAATGTATAAACAAATGAATAACAAGTAAAACCATGATGGCGGCATGCTATATAATGAATATAGGTGAGGGTTGTGGGGGTGAGGGAGTCAGTCGCCTTGTGGGTGTAGTGCTGGTAGGACCTCCGGGAGTGTAAGTTTTTACAATAAGTATTATATTAAACATTTTTATTAATTTTTAAAAATGAAATTTTTATACAATTTAAGAATTTTTAAAATTTTCAATGATTTTTTTTGGAAATTGATTGTGTTCTAGGTCATTAAAGGTCACATGGTCTAGGTTGATGTCACCCGTATCACATTTGATGGTAGTAGCGCGAAATGTAATATGTTTGCCTTTCTATGTATTTTTTCTCGAGATATTGTTTTCAAGGTCAATCAATGCCACGGGGTCAATGCAAAGGTCACTGGCTTCCAATATGGTGGTAGTATTAAGTAATCTAATTTTCTTGCTGGCTTTTATAGATTTTTTCACAAGTTTTTGTTTTCAAGGTCATTCAATGTCATGTGGTCAAGGTCATGATCACTGACTTCCAATATGGTTGTAGTAGACTGTAACATCATGCTAGCTAAATTTTATGTATTTTTCTAGAGATTTGTTTTCAAATTCATTCAAGTTCATGGGGTTAAATTCAAGGTCACTGGCATCCAATATGGCGGTAGTAATCTTTAACATAATATGCATGGTAACTTTAATGTATTTTTCTGGAGTTTTTGATTTCAAGGTCATTCAAGGGTTACCTGCATCCAATATAGTGGTAGTAGTATGTAACATCATATACTTGCTGACTGATTTGTTTTTCTCGAGTTTTTGTTTTCAAGTTCATTTAAGGTCATTGGGTCAACTTACTTCCAATATGTTGGTAGTAGTCTGTAATATCATATGGTTGCTGACTTTTATGTGTTTTCTCGTATTTTTGTTTTCAAGGTCGTTCAAGGTCATGGGGTCAAGGTCATAGTCACTGGAATACAATATGGTTGTAGTAGTCTATAAAGACATATGCTTGCTGACTTTTATGCATTTTTCTCTCGAGTCTTGGTTTTCAAGATCATTCAAAGTCGTGTGGTCTAGGTCATGGTCACCTTCATCCAATTTGTTTGCAACGAATTTGACAGCACCAAGATTGCTGACTTGGTATGGCGAGGGGGGTGGAGGGTTGTCGACCAATTGGTTATATGGGGTTAAGGGGGAGCCTCAAGAAAGTTAAATTTTAAATAACTTTTAATAAATTTTAAAAATAATTTTTATAACAATTATATATATATTGTTTAATTTTTGACAATTTTTGGTAATTGTGTGGAATTATTTTGGACACTTTCGTGTTTTATTTATTTTTTGGTTTTGTGGTGAAAACTCACTGTGGTGTAGGTCATAGGTCAAGGTCATATGGATATAAGATGGTGGATGGTTACTTCACAATATGCCCGCTGGCCGGCTCCTACTCTCCGAATCTCCAATCCCTTGTTGCCAAACATACATAACCATTCTACTTCCGTCATTCAAAAAACTAGACATGCTTTCTCCTAGTCCATCCAGTCATCCATGCTCTCCCGATGAACTTGCTGGTCACTGCGCCATCGCCGTTGTCCCAATCGTCGTACTCTCCCGTCACTAATGGCTGCCACAGAGTAACATTGGGGCTTACATAGATTAGGTGGACTGGCCCAGAAGGTTCTTAGCATCTCAAGTCGCGCCGAAGAAGGTGACGACTAGAAAATTAGACCCTAGTCATTCATTCCTCCAGAGGTGGGATTGACGTTAGTCCCTTAGCATTACCTCGGGCCTGTGTGGTGACTCCACCTTCCCTTCTCTGGCTACCGATTATGTCGCTCAAAGTTGGGCGTACTATGCTAGGCCCCTCCCAAAGCAGAAAGGCATACCAGGAATGTGAAGCAGCGGAATGTAACAGTGCTTAGATAAGAAAATGTCAATATCACTTTATCTGGTGTCAGTTGGGTACTCCACTCTCGAGCTCGCTAAGAAGTTACGTTCGCGCCGTGAGGATCCCTGTCAAGCTATACATGATCATGTCTATCAGGTTGTGATGTATATAACTTTATAGGTGTTACTCATACAAGAGGGGGGTAGGGAGATAGCTGAATGATAACAGATGATGTGGTAGAGCACTACAGTGAATTGTTGGGTTTATTAGACTAGATGAACACACAATAACATATTATGTTACTAATAATTAATCGGGGGAACTTATTATGATTTATTAATTTTAATTTCATCGTTATGATTGATTACTCGCTCACACCACTACTATGACAAACTAAGTGGAATATCCGCACCTAAATTATGGTTCCGGTGACTGTTCTGGTTGGCGACTATCGGCGATCGGACACACCCATTTCTGCGATCTTCTCTCGTTGCTGGCCTGACGAGAAAAGACGACGCACCCAGCGTTGCGCTGGCCTATATTGGTGCGTTCTTTAGACATACTCGTCCCGATTGCTGGCCAGTGGAGGGGGAAGGGAGTTTTCTGCAGCTGGCTTTTTGCCAATAAGTTGCAATTTCACTCGCGTCATGATTTAATACGTGAAGGTGTAATCAGGCAAGGATGTTACTTAAGGCCTGATCACAAAGTAACAGTTTCCCCAACGTTCACAAGCGAGATACCCCCATCTCGCCCTGGAGTCTGGGTGAAGTTTTGTAATTGACTGATAGTTGATGGGCTCTTGTTGAGGCAGTAGGAAGAAGGATTAGGTTGACCAACTCTTCGTTATGGTAGGAAAGTTTTGTAGTTGACTGATAGTTGTTGGGCTCTTGTTGAGGAAGTAGGAAGAAGGATTAGGTTGACCAACTCTTCGTTATGGTAGGAAAGTTTCGTAGTTGACTGATAGTTGTTGGGCTCTTGTTGAGGCAGTAGGAAGAAGGATTAGGTTGACCAACTCTTCGTTATGGTAGGAAAGTTTTGTAGTTGACTGATAGTTGTTGGGCTCTTGTTGAGGCAGTAGGAAGAAGGATTAGGTTGACCAACTCTTCGTTATGGTAGGAAAGTTTTGTAGTTGACTGATAGTTGTTGTGCTCTTGTTGAGGCAGTAGGAAGAAGGATTAGGTTGACCAACTCTTCGTTACGGTAGGAAAGTTTGTAGTTGACTGATAGTTGTTGGGCTCTTGTTGAGGCAGTAGGAAGAAGGATTAGTTTGACCAACTCTTCGTTATGGTAGGAAATTTTTGTAGTTGACTGATAGTTGTTGGGCTCTTGTTGAGGCAGTAGGAAGAAGGATTGGGTTGACCATCTCTTCGTTACGGTAGGAAAGTTTTGTAGTTGACTGATAGTTGTTGGGTTCTTATTGAGGCAGTAGGAAGAAGGATTAGGTTAACCAACTCTTCGTTATGGTAGGAAAGTTTTGTAGTTGACTGATAGTGGTTGGGCTCTTGTTGAGGCAGTAGGAAGAAGGATTAGGTTGACCAACTCTTCGTTACGGTAGGAAAGTTTTGTAGTTGACTGATAGTTGTTGGGCTGTTGTTGAGGCAGTAGGAAGAAGGATTAGGTTGACCAACTCTTCGTTATGGTAGGAAAGTTTTGTAGTTGACTGATAGTTGTTGTGCTCTTGTTGAGGCAGTAGGAAGAAGGATTAGGTTGACCAAGTCTTCGTTATGGTAGGAATGTTTTGTAGTTGACTGATAGTTGTTGGGCTCTTGTTGAGGCAGTAGGAAGAAGGATTAGGTTGACCGACTCTTCGTTATGGTAGGAAAGTTTTGTAGTTGACTGATAGTTGTTGGGTTCTTGTTGAGGCAGTAGGAAGAAGGATTGGGTTGACCAACTCTTCGTTATGGTAGGAAAGTTTTGTAGTTGACTGATAGTTGTTGGGCTCTTGTTGAGGCAGTAGGAAGAAGGATTAGGTTGACCAACTCTTCGTTACAGTAGGGAAGTTTTGTAGTTGACTGATAGTTGTTGGGCTCTTGTTGAGGCAGTAGGAAGAAGGATTAGGTTGACCAACTCTTCGTTATGGTAGGAAAGTTTTGTAGTTGACTGATAGTTGTTGGGCTCTTGTTGAGGCAGTAGGAAGAAGGATTAGGTTGACCAACTCTTCGTTATGGTAGGAAAGTTTTGTAGTTGACTGATAGTTGTTGGGTTCTTGTTGAGGCAGTAGGAAGAAGGATTAGGTTAACCAACTCTTCGTTATGGTAGGAAAGTTTTGTAGTTGACTGATTGTTGTTGGGCTCTTGTTGAGGCAGTAGGAAGAAGGATTAGGTTGACCAACTCTTCGTTACAGTAGGGAAGTTTTGTAGTTGACTGATAGTTGTTGGGCTCTTGTTGAGGCAGTAGGAAGAAGGATTGGGTTGACCAACTCTTCGTTATGGTAGGAAAGTTTTGTAGTTGACTGATAGTTGTTGGGCTCTTGTTGAGGCAGTAGGAAGAAGGATTAGGTTAACCAACTCTTCGTTATGGTAGGAAAGTTTTGTAGTTGACTGATAGTTGTTGGGTTCTTGTTGAGGCAGTAGGAAGAAGGATTAGGTTAACCAACTCTTCGTTATGGTAGGAAAGTTTTGTAGTTGACTGATTGTTGTTGGGCTCTTGTTGAGGCAGTAGGAAGAAGGATTGGGTTGACCAACTCTTCGTTATGGTAGGAAAGTTTTGTAGTTGACTGATAGTTGTTGGGCTCTTGTTGAGGCAGTAGGAAGAAGGATTGAGAGGTGGTTTGCACGCACAATACACATTGTCTATTGGCAAATGTGGCAAATCTGGTGCTGTAAGTTTGTCATTGTAACTCATTACATAGCGTTGAGTTAGCACCGCACAGAGTAAGCAGTACAGTGGCTACCTTGAGAATATGTGACGTAGTAAATGGTTTGTGTCCTGGTACGATCACGCCCGCCCACCTCCGCTCCTAAATATTAACGAATTTTAAACCAAATTAGTTTTAACAGCGGCAAACATACTTGATGTGATTTGTGGCAAAAATATATGAAAGGCGCCATCTCAAGGGCGAGTGAACTAGATAAATTCAAAGAACGTCTTTTTTCCTATCTGCAGACATGACAATGAATATCACACAGTGACACTGAAAGTCCGTTCATTCGACTGAATGTCAAGTTTCACTGGCTTTCAGTGACTAACATTTCACTGACCAATATCAATGATTAGGGTTTAGTGTGTACATTGCGGCCAGATTGTGAAAATATTATTCCAGATAGTTCGTTACCCAAGAGTTATATCTAACAGCACAGTTAAATATAATTCACTGTGACGTATTTCAACGTAACGAACGCAACAAAATAGGTAATATTCAGTTTTAATAAACAACTGTCTTTGCCCAGAAATTTGCTTTAGGAATTAAAAAATTCGTCAGTAAAAATAGTGCTGAATTTTCGCTACCTGTAGTGAATAAGTCAGGTGCCTTATGCAAAGAGCTGTATATGATAAAAATATATAAGTAAACTATCATTAAATTAATTTGATAATTGCTTATAAAAATAAAATAGTTGTTATTTCACTGTGAAAATAAAGCAATAAAAAATGTAATGGGCCGAGTTATGTCTGAAAACCTTATTTTGTAATTAATCGTATCCGCACAACATATGCTCTCAGCTACGTAAACGAGATGACCAAATATAGTGCGAGATACAGTAATATATTCTGCGTACTTACGAACATGTGTTAACGTAGTCACCTGTTTTAAATAGTGTTCCAGAAGTAAGATAATGCTTTTATGTAGCGTAGAAAGTTGAAGAAGATCGCACTTGTAAATGTCGTGCATTTTGTAGTAAATAAGGTTATTCCGCTTCTCACATTCCATGTTGAAATTCAGCTTCCTGATCGATAAAACAGCTTTCTACAGCGCTTTACCTCTCGAGTTTTCCAGACCATTTTCTCACGAGACTCAACACGCTATATTTAACTTTGAACAACAAATGTTATAGTACAATGAGATAGTACAATAATCGTGATTTTACGATCGGGAAGAGCGTTTTGAAAAACGTGGAATAAAATATGAGACGTGATCGGCGAGACCCGTAGACCGCCATCCAGTGTTGCCATAGGAAGTTGCCACTGCTATACGACAAGCGATACTTTACAATGACAGAACATTACATGAGTAATATTACATAATAATAGCCAATATAAGAGTTACTTAATAAATAAGTAGCATGAATACTATTAAACAGCATTGACAATGTACAGTGACTATGTTGATAGGGATAACTTGATATGTGCATAATTTAGTTTGTTAAAGAGGAACTGCATACTTGAAAACAAGTTATGCGCCACCTGTAATTGGTGACAGACAAATGACGGATGTTCTCTGGTACAGTAGGAATAGCTATTACATAGAGACATAAGTCAAGTAAAGCGTCTGTGCAGCTTCTGTACTACCGCGCTCTCTCGTGTCGTCTGCAACTGAGTATAAGCTGTTCACGCAGCTCAGCTGAGCACGTTTCAAATCTCTAATTAATGTCTGGTTGTATGCAGACTGTGTATTCTTCCACTATACGTACAATTAAAATTGTCAAGGACTAGATCACTTCCTTCATTGGTCGTCAAGCACACAGAAAAAAGTATCATTTTGTTGCAACCAAAAAATTATTGTTGAGGTATTTATTTAAACGTTTATTTTGTAGTAGAGGTAATAATGTTCTGATTAAGTTAATAATGTTAACCATTTACAAAGTCTTATTTATATTACTATAATGGAAATTAAGTGTTAATGTTTATAAATCATCTATGCAATGTTGCCGCAAACAAAAGTTGAATTATGCTAAAAGTATAACGAAGAAAAAATATTTCATGGTACTGCGGCATTAAAGAAATGTCCAATCAACACAATTTTAAAATCACTTGGCGTTATAAATTGGCGGATAGTAGTGAACAGCGTAACCTAGTAAAATGAAAACCAATGTATTTAAATTTTGAAGCATAGTATGAGAGCTAATGTAGCTTAGACAAGTTCTCAAGTCTTGGAAAACAGTTTACGTGGATTAATTGTGCATAAGTTTATAGGGCATAGAGTATTTCTTCATAGCCTCCCAGGGATGTTATTCGTCTGTTTAGACCTAATATCAATTCCACTCATTAACTCACTCACTATTTACACGTTACGAAAAAGAATAACATTTAGTCGTTACCTTGTACTGAATAACCACAATACGTAACGTATGTAGACATATCAGGTAGAGCAGTTGGTAGCTCGTCATTGAACGTCAAGCACTCAATGCGCTGCTCGATTCCTCTTCGAGCCATCATTTTTCTGTTGATAATCTCTCTTTTTGTGAGCAAATATTTGTACTTTATTTATTTCACATCGGAATTTTTTTTAAAGCAAAGAAAATACAAGAAAAATTGTAACATTAGTGTTAATATCAATTCAACACAAAATTTGTTTTTTTCTCAACGTAAACACCACATTGATGATTACATAACAGTAATAATATAATGTTAAAACAGTATTTCATGTTAAATTAACATTGTTGCTATCACAACATTTCATTATATCAACAGCAACGTTAGTTACTGACGGTTCACAGATAACAAATAATTAATGTTGTATTAATATAAATATTGTTGTCACAACACAAAAATTTTTTTCTGTAAAACAGTGAAACTATCTGTAAACATTATATATATATAAACTTTGCTGGTTCTTGTACTTCATGCACTAACAAAATCTAAAACCAAAATCAATCATTTCAGTACTGACGAACCTTCAGGTAATTCTTTGAAAGCAACATTGAAGCGTGTAACCAGCTTCCTGCAGTCGTCACTAGATCCGGGTTCACGATGAAAGTCAGAATATATGCGCGTAGGAGCAGTAGCAGTTTTCAGAAAGTGAGAGCTGATTTAGCCGCGAGCAGCTAAGTATCTCGGAAATTCGTGAGTCGTGTAGGAGAAGTAAAGATGCAGCAGTGTGGAACCGCGCACTAAGAACAACAGCGCTACCTTGAGAAGGCGAGTTGGTAACCTTGGCCGCTCGACCTATACCATGTTACAGCGATCCGTGCCACCACACACCATCTCTACATGAATGTTGTGGACTGTTGTGCAGAGATTCGAGAGGCACTCAACATCGATTTCTTAAGAGCCGATGATGGTGAAGTGTGGTGGAGAAAATGTGGAATCCAAGGCCGAGAAACGGGAGATCCCCGAAATAACCCGTCAAACCTGTAGCACAATACGGCATGATTCCCACATGCAAAAATATGGGAGCGAATCTGATAGAAATTCAAACCCGGTTCGATTAGTGGGGGACGAGCAGCCTAACCACTACACCACAGCGTCACCATTCCCGGAATGATGTTTGGACAGGACTAGCTCGGGCTACAGAGGAGAATCTAGAGTAACTACACTTTACAAACCTCAGAAAGTATTTCCCACTCGAAATATGAACATAATTGAGCCTCAGGTACACCACTACACCACCGCTGTGCCATTCCTAGAATGTTGTTTAAACGAGACTAGATCGGGCTTCAGAGGAGTATCTCGGATAACTACAATTCACAAACCTCAGAAAGTGTTTCCCATGGAAAATAAGCAGTGGCTACACCTCTGCACCACCGCTGCCCCTTTGCCGTAATGTTGTTTGAAGATGACTAGCTCGGGCTACAGAGGAGAATCTAGGGTAATTACACTGGACAACCTCAGAAAGTATTTCCCATGGAAAATAAGCTGTGGCTACACCTCTGCACAACCGCTGCCCCATTGTCGTAATGTTGTTTGAAGATCACTAGCTCGTGCTACAGAGGAGTATCTACGGTAACTACAGTTCACACACCTCAGAAAGTGTTTCCCATGGGAAATACGAACATAATTGGGCCTCAGCTATACCACTACACAACCGCTGCCCCATTGCCGAAATGTTGTTTGAAGATGACGAGCTCGGGCTACAGAGGAGAATCTAGGGTAATTACACTGGACAACCTCAGAAAGTGTTTCCCATGGAAAATAAGCCGTGGCTACACCTCTGCACCACCGCTGCCCCATTGTCGTAATGTTGTTTGGAGATGACTAGCTCGGGCTACAGAGGAGTATCTAGGGTAACTACAGTTCACAAACCTCAGAAAGTGTTTCCCATGGAAAATAAGCAGTGGCTACACCTCTGCACCACCGCTGCCCCATTGTCGTAATGTTGTTTGGAGATGACTAGCTCGGGCTACAGAGGAGAATCTAGGGTAATTACACTGGACAACCTCAGAAAGTGTTTCCCATGGAAAATAAGCTGTGGCTACACCTCTGCACAACCGCTGCCCCATTGTCGTAATGTTGTTTGGAGATGACTAGCTCGTGCTACAGAGGAGTATCTAGGGTAATTACACTGGACAAACCTCAGAAAGTGTTTCCCATGGAAAATAAGCAGTGGCTACACCTCTGCACCACTGCTGCCCCATTGCCGTAATGTTGTTTGAAGATGACGTCGTGCTCGGCTACAGAGGAGTATCTAGGTAATTACACTGGACAAACCTCAGAAAGTGTTTCCCATGGAAAATAAGCCTGGCTACACCTCTGCACCACCGCTGCCCCATTGCCGTAATGTTGTTTGGAGATGACTAGCTCGGGCTACAGAGGAGAATCTAGGGTAATTACACTGGACAAACCTCAGAAAGTGTTTCCCATGGAAAATAAGCTGTGGCTACACCTCTGCACAACCGCTGCCCCATTGCCGTAATGTTGTTTGAAGTGACTAGCTCGTGCTACAGAGGAGTATCTAGGTAATTACATGGACAAACCTCAGAAAGTGTTTCCCATGGAATAAATAAGCCGTGGCTACACCTCTGCACCACCGCTGCCCCATTGCCGTAATGTTGTTTGGAGATGACTAGCACGGGCTACAGAGGAGAATCTAGGGTAATTACACTGGACAAACCTCAGAAAGTGTTTCCCATGGAAAATAAGAGTGGCTACACCTCTGCACCACCGCTGCCCCATTGCCGTAATGTTGTTTGGAGATGACTAGCTCGGCTACAGAGAGAATCTAGGGTAATACACTGTACAAACCTCAGAAAGTGTTTCCCATGGAAAATAAGCATGTGGCTACACCTCTGCACAACCGCTGCCCCATTGCCGTAATGTTGTTTGAGATGACTAGTCTCGTGCTACAGAGGAGTATCTAGGGTAATTACACTGGACAAACCTCAGAAAGTGTTTCCCATGGAAAATAAGCGTGCTCACCTCTGCACCACCGCTGCCCCATTGCCGTAATGTTGTTTGGAGATGACTAGCTCGGCTACAGAGGAGAATCTAGGGTAATACACTGACAAACCTCAGAAAGTGTTTCCCATGGAAAATAACTGTGGCTACACCTCTGCACAACCGCTGCCCCATTGCCGTAATGTTGTTTGAAGATGACTGCTCGGGCTACAGAGGAGTATCTAGGGTAATTACACTGGACAAACCTCAGAAAGTGTTTCCCATGGAAAATAAGCCGTGGCTACACCTCTGCACCACCGCTGCCCCATTGCCGTAATGTTGTTTGGAGATGACTAGCTCGGGCTACAGAGGAGAATCTAGGTAATTACACTGGACAAACCTCAAAAGTGTTTCCCATGGAAAATAAGCAGTGGCTACACCTCTGCACCACCGCTGCCCCATTGCCGTAATGTTGTTTGAAGATGACTAGCTCGGCTACAGAGGAGTATCTAGGGTAATTACACTGGACAAACCTCAGAAAGTGTTTCCCATGGAAAATAAGCCGTGGCTACACCTCTGCACAACCGCTGCCCCATTGCCGTAATGTTGTTTGGAGATGACTAGCTCGTGCTACAGAGGAGTATCTAGGGTAATTACAATGGACAAATCTCAGAAAGTGTTTCCCATGGAAAATAAGCCGGGCTACACCTCTGCACCACCGCTGCCCTATTGTCGTAATGTTGTTTGGAGATGACTAGCTCCAGCTACGAGGAGAATCTAGGGTAATTACACTGGACAAACCTCAGAAAGTGTTTCCCATGGAAAATAAGCGTGGCTACACCTCTGCACAACCGCTGCACCATTGCCGTAATGTTGTTTGAAGTTGACTAGCTCGTGATACAAGGAGTATCTAAGGTAATTACACTGGACAAACCTCAGAAAGTGTTTCCCATGTAAAATAAGCCGTGGCTACACCTCTGCACCACCGCTGCCCCATTGCCGTAATGTTGTTTGGAGATGACTAGCTCGTGCTACAGAGGAGTTCTGGGGTAACTACAGTTCACACACCTCAGAAAGTGTTTCCCATGGGAAATACAACATAATTGGGCCTCATCTATACCACTACACAACCGCTGCCCCATTGCCGAAATGTTGTTTGAAGATGACGTGCTCGGGCTACAGAGGAGTATCTAGGGTAATTACACTGGACAAACCTCAGAAAGTGTTTCCCATGGAAAATATGCCGTGGCTACACCTCTGCACCACCGCTGCCCCATTGCCGTAATGTTGTTTGGAGATGACTAGCTCGGGCTACAGAGGAGTATCTCGGGTAATTACACTGGACAAACCTCAGAAACTGTTTCCCATGTAAAATAAGCCGTGACTACACCTCCGCACCACCGCTGCCCCATTGCCGCAATGTTGTTTGGAGATGACTAGCTCGTGCTAAAGAGGAGTATCTAGGTAACTACAGTTCACACACCTCAGAAAGTGTTTCCCATGGGAAATACGAACATAATTGGGGCTCATCTATACCACTACACAACCGCTGCCCCATTGCCGAAATGTTGTTCGAAGATGACGTGCTCGGGCAACAGAGGAGTATCTAGTGTAATTACAATGGACAAACCTCAGAAAGTGTTTCCCATGGAAAATAAGCCGTTGCTACACTTCTTCACCACCGCTGCCCCATTGCCCGAAATGTTATTTGGAGATGACTAGCTCGGGCTACAGAGAAGAATCTAGGGTAATTACACTGGACAAACCTCAGAAAGTGTTTGCCATGGAAAATAAGCAGTGGCTACACCTCTGCACCACCGCTGCCCCATTGCCGTAATGTTGTTTGGAGATGACTAGCTCGGGCTACAGAGTAGAATCTAGGGTAATTACACTGGACAAACTTCAGAAAGTGTTTCTCCATGTAAAATAAGCAGTGGCTACACCTCTGCACCACCGCTGCCCCATTGCCGTAATGTTGTTTGGAGATGACTAGCACGGGCTACAGAGGAGAATCTAGGGTAATTACACTGGACAAACCTCAGAAAGTGTTTCCCATGGAAAATAAGCCGTGGCTACACCTCTGTACCACCGCTGCCCCATTGCCGTAATGTTGTTTGGAGATGACTATCTCGTGCTACAGAGGAGTATCTGGGGTAACTACAGTTCACACACCTCAGAAAGTGTTTCCCATGGGAAATACGAACATAATTGGGCCTCAGCTATACCACTACACAACCGCTGCCCCATTGCCGAAATGTTGTTTGAAGATGACGTGCTCCTGCTTCAGAGGAGTATCTACGGTAATTACACTGGCCAAAACTCAGAAAGTGTTTCCCATGGAAAATAAGCCGTTTCTACACCTCTGCACCACCGTTGTCCCATTGCCGTAATGTTGTTTGGAGATGACTAGCTTCAGCTACAGAGGAGAATCTAGGGTAATTACACTGGACAAACCTCAGAAAGTGTTTCCCATGGAAAATAAGCTGTGGCTATACCTCTGCACAACCGCTGCTCCATTGCCGTAATGTTGTTTGAAGTTGACTAGCTCGTGCTACAGAGGAGTATCTAAGGTAATTACTCTGGACAAACCTCAGAAAGTGTTTCCCATGTAAAATAAGCCGTGGCTACACCTCTGCACCACCGCTGCCCCCATTGCCGTAATGTTGTTTGGAGATGACTAGCACGGGCTACAGAGGAGAATCTAGGGTAATTACACTGGACAAACCTCACAAAGTGTTTCCCATGGAAAATAAGCAGTGGCTACACCTCTGCACCACCGCTGCCCCATTGCCGTAATGTTGTTTGGAGATGACTAGCTCGGCTACAGAGTAGAATCTAGGGTAATTACACTGGACAAACCTCAGAAAGTGTTTGCCATGGAAAATAAGCAGTGGCTACACCTCTGCACCACCGCTGCCCCATTGCCGTAATGTTGTTTGGAGATGACTAGCTCGGGCTACAGAGTAGAATCTAGGGTAATTACACTGGACAAACTTCAGAAAGTGTTTCACATGTAAAATAAGCAGTGGCTACACCTCTGCACCACCGCTGCCCCATTGCCGTAATGTTGTTTGAAGATGACTAGCTCGTGCTACAGAGGAGTATCTAGGGTAATAACACTGGACAAACCTCAGAAAGTGTTTCCCATGTAAAATAAGCCGTGGCTACACCTCTGCACCACCGCTGCCCCATTGCCGTAATGTTGTTTGGAGATGACTAGCTCGTGCTACAGAGGAGTATCTGGGGTAACTACAGTTCACACACCTCAGAAAGTGTTTCCCATGGGAAATACGAACATAATTGGGCCTCATCTATACCACTACACAAACGCTGCCCCATTGCCGAAATGTTGTTTGAAGATGACGTGCTCGGGCTACAGAGGAGTATCTAGGGTAATTACACTGGACAAACCTCAGAAAGTGTTTCCCATGGAAAATAAGCTGTGCTACACCTCTGCACCACCGCTGCCCCATTGCCGTAATGTTGTTTGGAGATGACTAGCTCCGGCTAAAGAGGAGAATCTAGGGTAATTACACTGGACAAACCTCAGAAAGTGTTTCCCATGGAAAATAAGCTGTGGTTACACCTCTGCACAACCGCTGCCCCCTTGCCGTAATGTTGTTTGGAGATGATTAGCTCGTGCTACAGAGGAGAATCTAGGGTAACTACAGTTCACACACCTCAGAAAGTGTTTCCCATGGAAATACGAACATAATTGGCCCTCAGCTATACCACTACACAACCGCTGCCCCCATTGCCGAAATGTTGTTTGAAGATGACGTGCTCGGGCAACAGAGGAGTATCTAGGGTAATTACACTGGACCAACCTCAGAAAGTGTTTCCCATGGAAAATAAGCCGTGGCTACACTTCTGCACCACCGCTGCCCCATTGCCCGAAATGTTATTTGGAGATGACTAGCTCGGGCTACAGAGAAGAATCTAGGGTAATTACACTGGACAAACCTCAGAAAGTGTTTCCCATGGAAAATAAGCAGTGGCTACACCTCTGCACCACCGCTGCCCCATTACCGTAATGTTGTTTGGAGATGACTAGCTCGGGCTAAAGAGGAGAATCTAGGGTAATTACACTGGACAAACCTCAGAAAGTGTTTCCCATGTAAAATAAGCCGTGGCTACACCTCTGCACCACCGCTGCCCCATTGCATTAATGTTATTTGAAGATGACGTGCTCGACTACAAGGAGTATCTAGGGTAATTACACTGGACAAACCTCAGAAAGTGTTTCCCATGGAAAATAAGCCGTGGCTACACCTCTGCACAATCGCTGCCCCATTGCCGTAATGTTGTTTGAAGATGACGTGATCGGGCCACAGAGGAGTATCTAGGGTAATTACACTGGACAAACGTCAGAAAGTGTTTCCCATGGAAAATAAGCCGTGGCTACACCTCTGCACAACAGCTGCCCCATTGCCGTAATGTTGTTTGAAGATGACTAGCTCGTGCTACAGAGGAGTATCTCGGGTAATTACACTGGACAAACCTCAGAAAGTGTTTCCCATGTATAATAAGCGTGACTACACCTCTGCACAACCGCTGCCCCATTGCCGTAATGTTGTTTGAGATGACTAGCTCGTGCTAAAGAGGAGTATCTAGGGTAACTACAGTTAACACACCTCAGAAAGAGTTTCCCATGGGAAATACGAACATAATAGGGCCTCAGCTATACCACTACACAACCGCTGCCCCATTGCCGAAATTATGTTTGAAGATGACGTGCTGGGCAACAGAGGAATATCTAGTGTAATTACAATGGACAAACCTCAGAAAGTGTTTCCCATGGAAAATAAGCCGTTGCTACACTTCTGCACCACCGCTGCCCCATTGCCTGAAATGTTATTTGGAGATGACTAGCTCGGGCTACAGAGAGAATCTAGGGAATTATACTGGACAAACCTCAGAAAGTGTTTGCCATGGAAAATAAGCAGTGGCTAAACATCTGCACCACCGCTGCCCCATTGCCGTAATGTTGTTTGGAGATCACTAGCTCGGGCTACAGAGTAGAATCTAGGGTAATTACACTGGACAAACTTCAGAAAGTGTTTCCCATGTAAAATAAGCAGTGGCTACAAATCTGCACCACCGCTACCCCATTGCCGTAATGTTGTTTGAAGATGACTAGCTCGTGCTACAGAGGAGTATCTAGGGTAATTACACTGGACAACCTCAGAAAGTGTTTCCCATGTAAAATAAGCCGTGGCTACACCTCTGCACCACCGCTGCCCCATTGCCGTAATGTTGTTTGGAGTTGACTAGCTCGTGCTACAGAGGAGTATCTGGGTAACTACAGTTCACACACCTCAGAAAGTGTTTCCTATGGGAAATACGAACATAATTGGGCCTCATCTATACCACTACACAACCGCTGCCCCATTGCCGAAATGTTGTTTGAAGATGACGTGCTCGGGCAACAGAGGAGTATCTAGGGTAATTACACTGGACCAACTCAGAAAGTGTTTCCCATGGAAAATAAGCCGTGGCTACACTTCTGCACCACTGCTGCCCCATTGCCCGAAATGTTATTTGGAGATGACTAGCTCGGGCTACAGAGAAAAATCTAGGGTAATTACACTGGACAAACCTCAGAAAGTGTTTCCCATGGAAAATAAGCAGTGGCTACACCTCTGCACCACCGCTGCCCCATTGCCGTAATGTTGTTTGGAGATGACTAGCTCGGGCTACAGAGTAGAATCTAGGGGAATTACACTATACAAACCTCAGAAAGTGTTTCCCATGGAAAATAAGCTGTGGCTACACCTCTGCACAACGTGCTCTCCATTGCCGTAATGTTGTTTGAAGTTGACTAGCTCGTGCTACAGAGGAGTATCTGGGGTAATACAGTTCAACACCTCAGAAAGTGTTTCCATGGAAATACGAACATAATTGGGCCTCATCATACCACTACACACCGCTGCCCCATTGCCGAATGTTGTTTGAAGATGACGTGCTCGGGCTACAGAGGAGTATCTAGGGTAATTACACTGGACAAACCTCAGAAAGTGTTTCCCATGGAAAATAAGCTGTGGCTACACCTCTGCACAACCGCTGCCCCATTGCCGTAATGTTGTTTGAGATGACTAGCTCGTGCTACAGAGGAGTATCTCGGAAAACTACACTTCACAAACCTCAGAAACTGTTTCCCATGGGCAATACGAACATAATTTTAACTCAGCTATACCACTACACAACCGCTGCCCCATTGCCGAAATGTTGTTTGAAGATGACGTGCTCGGGCTACAGAGGCGAATCTAGGGTAATTACACTGGACAAACCTCAGAAAGTGTTTCCCATGGAAAATAAGCTGTGGCTACACCTTTGCACCACCGCTGCCCCATTGCCGTAATGTTGTTTGGAGATGACTAGATCGGGCTACAGAGGAGAATCTAGGGTAATTACACTGGACAAACCTCAGAAAGTGTTTACCATGGAAAATAAGCAGTGGCTACACCTCTGAACCACCGCTGCCCCATTGCCGTAATGTTGTTTAAGATGACGTGCTCGGGCTACAGGGAGTATCTAGGGTAATTACACTGGACAAACCTCAGAAAGTGTTTCCCATGGAAAATAAGCCGTGGCTACACCTCTGCACCACCGCTGCTCCATTGCTGTAATGTTCTTTGGAGATGACTAGCTCGGGCTACAGAGGCGAATCTAGGGTAATTACACTGGACAAACCTCAGAAAGTGTTTCCCATGGAAAATAAGCTGTGGCTACACCTCTGCACCACCGCTGCCCCATTGCCGTAATGTTGTTTGGAGATGACTAGCTCGTGCTAAAGAGGAGTATCTAGGGTAACTACAGTTCACACACCTCAGAAAGTGTTTCCCATGGGAAATAAGAACATAATTGGGCCTCAGCTATACCACTACACAACCGCTGCCCCATTGCCGAAATGTTGTTTGAAGATGACGTGCTCGGGCTTCAGAGGAGTACCTACGGTAATTACACTGGCCAAAACTCAGAAAGTGTTTCCCATGGAAAATAAGCCGTGGCTACACCTCTGCACCACCGTTGCCCCATTGCCGTAATGTTGTTTGGAGATGACTAGCTCGGGCTACAGAGTAGAATCTAGGGTAATTACACTGGACAAACCTCAGAAAGTGTTTCCCATGGAAAATAAGCTGTGGCTACACCTTTGCACCACCGCTGCCCCATTGCCGTAATGTTGTTTGGAGATGACTAGATCGGGCTACAGAGGAGAATCTAGGGTAATTACACTGGACAAACCTCAGAAAGTGTTTACCATGGAAAATAAGCAGTGGCTACACCTCTGAACCAACCGCTGCCCCATTGCCGTAATGTTGTTTAAGATGACGTGCTCGGGCTACAGAGGAGTAATCTAGGGTAATTACACTGGACAAACCTCAGAAAAGTGTTTCCCATGGAAAATAAGCGTGGCTACACCTCTGCACACCGCTGCCCCATTGCCGTAATGTTGTTTGGAGATGACCAGCACGGGCTACAGAGGAGAATCTAGGGTAATTACACTGGACAAACCTCAGAAAGTGTTTCCCATGGAAAATAACGTGGCTACACTTCTGCACAACCTCTGCCCCATTGCCGTAATGTTGTTTGAAGATGACGTGCTCGGGCTACAGAGGAGTATCTAGGGTAATTACACTGGACAAACCTCATATAGTGTTTCCCATGGAAAATAAGCCGTGGCTACACCTCTGCCAACCGCTGCCCCATTGCGTAATGTTGTTTGAAGATGACTAGCTGGTGCTACAGAGGAGATATCTAGGGTAATTACAATGGACAAATCTCAGAAAGTGTTTCCCATGGAAAATAAGCCGTGGGCTACACCTCTGCAAACACCGCTGCCCATTGCGTAATGTTGTTTGGAGATGACTAGCTCGCTACAGAGGAGAATCTAGGGTAATTACACTTGGCAAACCTCAGAAAGTGTTTCCCATGGAAAATAGCTAATGTGGCTAACTCCTCACAACCGCTGCCCATTGCCGAAATGTTGTTTGAAGATGACGTGCTCGGCTACAGAGGAGATCTAGGGTAATTACACTGGACAAACCTCAGAAAGTGTTTCCCATGAAAATAAGCCGTGGCTACACCTCTGCACCACCGCTGCCCCATTGCCGTAATGTTGTTTGAGATGACTAGCTCGTGCTACAGAGGAGTATCTAGGGTAATTACATTCAAAACCTCAGAAAGTGTTTCCCATGGAAACAAATAATGCGTCAGCTACACCTCTGCACAACCGCTGCCCCATTGCCGAATGTTGTTTGAAGATGACGTGCTCGGCTACAGAGGAGAATCTAGGGTAATTACACTGGACAAACTTCAGAAAGTGTTTCCCATGGAAAATAAGCCGTGGCTACACCTCTGCACAACCGCTGCCCCATTGCCGTAATGTTGTTTGGAGATGACGTGCTCGGGCTACAGAGGAGTATCTAGGGTAATTACACTGGACAAACCTCAGAAAGTGTTTCCCATAGGAAAATAAGCCGTTGCTACACCTCTGCACAACCGTTCCCCCATTGCCGTAATGTTGTTTGAAGATGACTAGCTCGGGCTACAGAGGAGTATCTAGGGTAATTACACTGGAGAAACCTCAGAAAGTGTTTCCCATGGAAAATAAGCCGTGGCTACACCTCTGCACAACCGCTGCCCCATTGCCATAATGTTGTTTGAAGATGACGTGCTCGGGATACAGAGGAGAATCTAGGGTAATTACACTGGACAAACCTCAGAAAGTGTTTCCCATGGAAAATAAGCCGTGGCTACACATCTGCACAACCGCTGCCCCATTGCCTTAATGTTGTTTGAGATGACTAGCTCGTGCTACAGAGGAGTATCTAGGGTAATTACACTGGACAAACCTCAGAAAGTGTTTCCCATGGAAAATAAGCCGTGGCTACACCTCTGCACAACCGCTGCCCCATTGCCGAATGTTGTTTGAAGATGACGTGCTCGGCTACAGAGGAGAATTGGGGTAATTACACTGGACAAACCTCAGAAGTGTTTCCCATGGAAAATAAGCCGTGGCTACACCTCTGCACAACCGCTGCCCCATTGCCGTAATGTTGTTTGGAGATGACTAGCTCGGGCTACAGAGGAGTATCTAGGGTAATTACACTGGAGAAACCTCAGAAAGTGTTTCCATGGAAAATAAGCCGTGGCTACACTCTGCACAACCGCTGCCCCATTGCCTTAATGTTGTTTGAGATGACTGCTCGGCTCAGAGGAGAATCTAGGGTAATTACTACTGGACAAACCTCAGAAAGTGTTTCCCATGGAAAATAATGCCTGGCTACACCTCTGCACAACGCTGCCCCATTGCCGTAATGTTGTTTGAAGATGACTGTGGACTACAGAGGAGTATCTAGGGTAATTACACTGGACAAACCTCAGAAGTGTTTCCCATTGGAAAATAAGCCGTGGCTACCCCTCTGCACAACCGCTGCCCCATTGCTGTAATGTTGTTTGGAAGATGACTAGCTCGGCTACAGAGGAGTATCTAGGGTAATTACACTGGACAAACCTCAGAAAGTGTTTCCCATGTAAAATAAGCCGTGGCTACACCTCTGCACCACCGCTGCCCCATTGCCGTAATGTTGTTTGGAGATGACTAGCTCGTGCTACAGAGGAGTATCTCGGTAATTACACTTCACAAACCTCAGAAAGTGTTTCCCATGGGAAATAACGACATAATTGTGCCTCAGCTATACCACTACACAACCGCTGCCCCATTGCCGAAATGTTGTTTGAAGATGACGTGCTCGGGTACAGAGGAGAATCTAGGGTAATTACACTGGACAAACCTCAAAGTGTTTCCCATGGAAAATAAGCCGTGGCTACACCTCTGCACCACGCGCCCATTGCCGTAAAATGTTTGGAGATGACTAGCTGGGTACAGAGGAGAATCTAGGGTAATTCATGAAAACCTCAGAAAGTGTTTACATGAAAATAAGCGTGGCTACACTTGCACAACCGCTGCCCCATTGCCTAATGTTGTTGAAGATGACGTGCTCGGTAAGAGGAGAATCTAGGTATTAATGGACAAACTCAGAAAGGTTTCCATGGAAAAACCGTGCTACACCTCTGCACAACCCTGCCCCATTGCCGTAATGTTGTTTGGAGATGACTATCGGCTACGAGGAGATCTAGGGTAATTACACTGGAAACCTCAGAAAGTGTTTCCATGAAAATAAGCGTGGTACACCTCTGCCAACGCTGCCCCATTGCTAATTTGTTTGAGATGACTGTCGGCTACAGAGGAGATAGGGTAATTACACTGGACAACCTCAGAAATTTTCATGGAAAATAAGCTGGTCACTCTGCACCACCGCTGCCCATTGCCAATGTTGTTAAGATGATGCTTGTACAGGGAGTATTAGGGTAATTACATTCAAACCTCAGAAAGTGTTTCCATGGAAATACGAAATAATTGGCTCAGCTAACCCTCAACCGTGCCCATTGCCGAATGTTGTTTGAAGATGACGGCTGGGCTACAGAGGAGATCTAGGGTAATTACATGGACAAACCTCAAAAGTGTTTCCCATGGAAAATAACGTGGCTACACCTCTGCACAACCGCTGCCCATTGCCGTAATGTTTTTGGAGATGACTAGCTCGGCTACAGAGGAGATCTAGGTAATTACACTGGACAAACCTCAGAAAGTGTTTCCATGGAAAATACGTGGCTACACACTGCACAACCGCTGCCCATTGCGTAATGTTGTTTGAGTTGACTGCTCGTTATAGAGGAGATCTAGGTAATTACATGACAAACCTCAGAAATGTTTCCATGTAAAATAAGCCGTGGCTACACTCTGCACCACCGCTGCCCCATTGCCGTAATGTTGTTTTAGATGACTAGCTCGGCTACAGAGGAATTAGGTAATTACAGTCAACCTCAGAAAGTGTTTCCATGGAAAATAATAGTGCTATACCCTCACCCGCTGCCCCATTCCGAATTTTGTTTGAAGATGACGTGCTCGGGCTACAGAGGGTATCTAGGGTAATTAATGGACAAACTCAGAAGTGTTTCCCATGGAAAATAAGCCGTGGCTACACCTCTGCACCACCTGCCCCATTGCGTAATGTTTTTGGAGATGACTGTCGGCTACAGAGGAGATCTAGGGTAATTACACTGAAAACCTCAGAAAGTGTTTCCATGAAAATAAGCCGTGGCTACACCTGCACACCGCTCCCATTGCCGTAATGTTGTTTGGAGATGACTAGCTCGGCTACAGAGGAGTATCTGGTAATTACCTTACAAACCTCAGAAAGTGTTTCCCATAAATAGCCGTGCTACACCCTCAAAACCGCTTGCCCATTGCCGAAATGATGTTTGAAGATGACTGCTCGGGATACAGAGGAGAATCTAGGGTAATTACACTGGACAAACCTCAGAAGTGTTTCCCATGGAAAATAAGCCGTGGCTACACCCTGCACCACCGCTGCCCATTGCCGTAATTGTTTGGAGATGATAGCTCGGGCTACAGAGGAGAATCTAGGGTAATTGCACTGACAAACCTCAGAAAGTGTTTACCATGGAAAATAAGCAGTGGCTACACTCTGCACACCGCTGCCCCATTGCCGTAATGTTGTTTGAAGATGACTGCTCGGGCTACAGAGGAGATCTAGGGTATTACACTGGACAAACCTCAGAAAGGTTTCCATGGAAAATAAGCCGTGGCTACACCTCTGCACAACCTTGCCCATTGCCGTAATGTTGTTGAGATGACGTGTCGGCTACAGAGGAGTATCTAGGGTAATTACACTGGAAAACCTCAGAAAGTGTTTCCATAAAATAACGTGGCTACACCTCTGCACAACCGCTGCCCCATTGCTTAATATTGTTTGAAGTGACTGCTCGGTACAGAGGAGATCTAGGTAATTACACTGGACAAACCTCAGAAAGTGTTTCCCATGAAAATAAGCCGTGGTCACTCTGCACCACGCTGCCCATTGCCGTAATGTTGTTTTTAAATGACTAGCTCGTGCTACAGAGGAGTATCTAGGTAACTACAGTTCACAACCTCAGAAGTGTTTCCCATGGGAAATACGACATAATTGGCTCAGCTATACACTACACAACCGCTGCCCATTGCCGAATGTTGTTTGAAGATGACGTGCTCGGGCTACAGACGTGTATCTAGGGAATTACACTGGACAAACTCAAAAGTGTTTCCTGGAAAATAAACAGTGGCTACACCTCTGCACACCGCTGCCCCATTGCCGTAATGTTGTTTGGAGATGATAGCTGTGCTACAGAGGAGTATCTGGATAATTACACTTCACAAACTCAGAAAGTGTTTCCATGGAAACAAAATTGTGCCTAGCTATACATACACAACCGCTGCCCCATTGCCGAAATGTTGTTTGAAATGACGTGCTCGGGTACAGAGGAGAATCTAGGGTAATTACACTGGACAAACCCAGAAAGTGTTTCCCATGTAAAATATCCGTGGCTACACTCTGCACACGCTGCCCAATTGCCGTAATATTGTTTGTAGATGACTAGCTCGGGCTACAGATGAGAATCTAGGGTAATTACACAGGACAAACCTCAGAAAGTGTTTACCATGGAAAATAAGCAGTGGCTACACTTGCACCACAGCTGCCCCATTGCCGATTATTGTTTGAAGATGACGTGCTCGGGCTACAGAGGAGTATCTAGGGTACTTACATGGACAAACCAGAAAGTGTTTCCCATGGAATAAGCCTGGCTAAACCTCTGCACAACATCTGCCCATTGCCGTAATGTTGTTTGAGATGACGTGATCGGCTACAGAGGAGTATCTAGGGTAATTACACGGGAAACCTCAGAAAGTGTTTCCATGGAAAATAAGCCGTGGCTACACCTCTGTACAACGCTGCCCATTGCCGTAATGTTGTTTGAAGATGACGTGCTCGGGTACAGAGGAGTATCTAGGGTAATTACATGGACAAACCTCAGAAAGTGTTCCATAAAAATAAGCGTTGCTACACTCTGCACAACGTCCCCCATTGCCGTAATGTTGTTTGAAGATGACTAGCTCGTGCTACAGAGGAGTATCTAGGGTAATTACACTGGACAAACCTAGGAAAGTGTTTCCCATGGAAAATAAGCCGTGGCTACACCTCTGCACCACCGCTGCCCTATTGCCGTAATGTTATTTGGAGATGACTAGCTCGGGCTACAGAGGAGAATCTAGGGTAATTACACTGGACAAACGTCAGAAAGTGTTTCCCATGGAAAATAAGCTGTGGCTACACCTCTGCACAACCGCTGCCCCATTGCCGTAATGTTGTTTGGAGATGACTAGCTCGGGCTACAGAGGAGAATCTAGGGTAATTACACTGGAGAAACCTCAGAAATTGTTTACCATGGAAAATAAGTAGTGGCTACACCTCTGCACCACCGCTGCCATATTGCCATAATGTTGTTTGGAGATGACTAGGTCGGACTACAGAGGAGAATCTAGGGTAATTACACTGGACAAACCTCAGAAAGTGTTTCCATTTAAAATATACTGTGGCTACACCTCTGCACAACCGCTGCCCCATTGCTGTAATGTTGTTTGGAGTTGACTAGCTCGTGCTACAGAGGAGTATCTAGTGTAATTACACTGGACAAACCTCAGAAAATATTTCCTATGTAAAATAAGGCGTGGTTTCAACTCTGCACCACCGCTGCCCCATTGCCGTAATGTTGTTTTGAGATGACTAGCTCGTGCTACAGAGGAGTATCTCGGATAATTACACTTCACAAACCTCAGAAAGTGTTTCCCATGGGAAATACGCACATAATTGTGCCTGAGCTATACCACTACACAACCGCGGCCCCATTGCCGAAATGTTGTTTGAAGATGACGTGCTCGGGCTACAGAGGAGAATCTAGGGTAATTACACTGGACAAACCTCAGAAAGTGTTTCCCATGGAAAATATGCCGTGGCTACACCTCTGCACAACCGCTGCCCCATTGCCTTAATGTTGTTTGAAGATGACGTGCTCGGGATAGAGAGGAGAATCTAGGGTAATTACACTGGACAAACCTCAGAAAGTGTTTCCCATGGAAAATAAGCCGTGGCTACACATCTGCACAACCGCTGCCCCATTGCCGTAATGTTGTTTGGAGATGACTAGCTCGGGCTACAGAGGAGAATCTAGGGTAATTACACTGGACAAACCTTAGAAAGTGTTTCCCGTGTAAAATAAGCCGTGGTTACACCTCTGCACCACCGCTGCCCCATTGCCTTAATGTTGTTTGAAGATGACGTGCTCGGGATACAGAGGAGAATCTCGGGTAATTATACTGGACAAACCTCAGAAAGTGTTTCCCATGGAAAATAAGCCGTGGCTACACCTCTGCACAACCGCTGCCCCATTGCCGAAATGTTGTTTGAAGATGACGTGCTCGGGCTACAGAGGAGAATCTAGGGTAATTACACTGGACAAACCTCAGAAAGTGTTTCCCGTGGAAAATAAGCCGTTTCTACACCTCTGCATCACCGCTGCCCCATTGCCGTAATGTTGTTTGGAGATGACTAGCTCGGTCTACAGAGGAGAATCTAGGTTAATTACACTGGACAAACCTCAGAAAGTGTTTCCCGTGGAAAATAAGCCGTGGCTACACCTCTGCACCACCGCTGCCCCATTCCCAGAATGTAGTTTGAAAAGTAATAGCTCGGGCTATAGCGAATAAAACGAGACACATTGTTAATCTTTTTAGTGCCTCTCTACATAGGACTTTATATTGGTTGAAATGTTCGTTGCTAGAGTTCTCTGTTTTTTGAATTACAGGCATTATTAATGATAATGGAATATGTGTATTTGATGTTAATTAAAGTTGGCTTAAAAATCCTAAGATAATATGATGAAAACTTTGTATAGATATATATGTACAAATAATATTTAGACTTTATAAAATAACAGAATAGATTGCACAACGCACGAGGTAATTTAAATTTGTCACTTCAACGTAATGTGATTTGGAGCGTCTTTTTCACCTCTATTCTTTGGTGCTGAGCACGGTCACTTTCTTTACCATCTTTGACATGGAATAAATTTCTACAACTTTATCTACTCCCTAATCTAATGAGACAATTTATTGATCTTATCTAATACACCAGACCGCCCGCTGCTCAGTATACAGTTTCTTATATGTTGGTCGTCGTCGGGCAGTATGCATTTGTGGCGGCAATTATTACTTACGTCCCTTTTTAGTGATTTGTAGTTTGGGGCGGTTCGCCACGTGGTGCAGTATCCATGGCAACTGGACAAGTGGCGTAGTCCCCACAATGTTAACTGTGTGAGCGTTCCTCGCTGTGGTTTCCTGCAACTCCGAAACAGGAATGATACCATGCATGATTTTCTAATTTGGCTTTAATAAACTTTCGGCCAGCATACAAGACTAAGTGTTCTGAAGGACCCTCCACAAAAGAAAAATAATTGTAATTTTTTCTTATATACATGGATTGAACCTGAAAATTAAAATGAAGGCAGAGATGTTTCATAGTATTATGTGACTGTATTATTTTGATTTTCTTCATCATGTTTTAGATGTGGGGATCACTACAAAAATTTAAGGCATTAGGAGTGATGTGAAGAAAAAAAAATTGTAACTTCTGAATGTGTTAGTTAAATTCCCGGAGGCCCCTGTAAATTCTCATGATAAAAACCAATATAAAAATAAAAATTAACCATATTGTTAAGATAATGAAACTGAAAGAATGTTGCAATACACAAAAATATATTAATTGTAAAAGTTACAAAGTTCACATTGAATAACGATATAACATCATAAATGTATTTAAATAAAAGTAGTTGATGGCTGTTTTTATGGGCAAGTAAATTACATGCAGAAACCGATTAGCTGTAAAGTGATATTATTTAATTTTAACCTTGCCCTTAGTTACTTTTGAATTACAGTAAGGTTTTAATGTAATTTATGGTACTAACTATATAAAAAAGTTTTTTATTTGTAAATAAGTGATAAAAATATTTGAGGTTATGTGCACATGTCTGTGTTTTTCACTGTAACACTCTGTGTTGAGGTAGGCGACAATAATTTTGCAATTCTCGGCCTTTTTAATACTTTCTACTTTAATTAAAGGCCCTCCACATGAAAATCCTGAAAACCTCTGAAACATTTTTCTCTGGAACCTTTTGTGGTATCGGGGATTGGGTACATTTGACGTATTTACCTCTGTTCGTTTATAGAAACATAACCCTACGCTCCCAATTTCTCATCACTACGAACCAAAGGACTATGAACATTACAGTAAAATGAAAATTTAACATAGTGACCTTTGTTAGTACATTGAAAAACATAATACAATATCACGGAACTGCAAGAAAATTAAACACAGTATGTAAATTCAAGAGTTATAAAAAAATGTTTTTTAAAATATATACAAGTTAATTAAAAAAAGATTTTTAATTAATGATTGACTGCAATATAATATATTCGGTATCATTTTTAAATAAATTTTTCGTGTCTGGGGCTGACGGTTATTAGAAGACAACTGTCAAACCGGGACGTATAATCGATGTTCTACTCTAATTAAGATGTAAACCCATTACTAAAGAAATGTTATGGAATGAAAAAGAAATTCTTATTTTATGAATATTATTGCAGTTTACTTTAAAAAAATAAATGCTAACAGTGTGACACACATTTGTCATCACAAATACTTCAGCTGTGCAAACAAGTATTGCGGAGATTTGGTAATTCATAATTGAAAGATTGTAAACTATGAAGCAGAAAAGAAAAAAAACGCAAAACGCGTGTTTAAAAACTTCCCAATCAATTCTCCGGATAAAATTGTTTACATAGCCATTTTGATAACAAAAAGTGTCACTTGGAGCATCGCCTGAGCACAGAATACTTGAACAGCCCATACCGCGAACAAAAACTACCGAAAATCCGCATGTAGGAATGTAGTTTGCTCATCAGCTCCTGCTAAGTGGCTTGACTTGCCCAGCCCACTGCATGCAGTAGCCAATCAGACATCAAGTCAGATCAAGAGCGACCCGCTTACAATCAGCGGCTAACAGAGGAACCCGACACCTTATTCATTTCTTTCTTCTTATATATTCTGTGTTCACAGTTTGTTGAGGCTGTTTCTCGTAATGGTCAGAGCGCTCGCCATTGCGAACTATAGGTTCGACGCTCGGCGGAGGCACCTTCTCATTTTGTCGCGTGAGAATCGTGCCGGACGATGCCGCTGGTTGGTGGATTTTCTCGGGGATCTCCCGTTCCCCCCGCCCTGCATTCCGGTGCCTCTCAATACCCACGTCGCTTCATTCTCACCAGCTCTCAAGACCTCGATGTAAAAACCTCTGCACTCAACTCTACGCCGCAGTTTGCCGTCCAACAATTGTCAGGTCAGCTTGTCGAACTTTATGCTGTTTTTTATACAAGGCAGATACCAATTAAAATTATTTACGAGACGAAATAGTTTTCTGTAAATGTTGCCTCGATGGTATTTAAAAGGCTTAGTGACTGATTATATAAAAACAGGCCAACAAAGTGCTTTTATGAACTACAGTGGTTAGAAACTCGTGGACGTGTGAATGCTAATACGAACAAACAAGCTCCAGAAGGAAAAAAATCCTCCATGGAGGAGAAATACAAGATTATGGTTTATTTCCAAACACATGACAGCATCTATAAAGAATTTGAACTGTATATAATGCCAGGGTTTTATTACTGCTACCTCGTGATGCTCAATATTTCTTAAGAGCTTTTTCAATTTTGTATCATAAAGAAAAGTATATATATTTTAAAAGGTGTAATTCGGAAATGTATTGAGAAACAAATATAATTTCAAACTGAAAATCCACAATATAACATATATGATATAAGGTAGGCTACTATGTAATAATCAGAAAATACGTACTGTAGTATATCACGCAGATTGTTTATTTCAGAACAGAGCTAAAAGTATTGTGACACTTATTGAATATGGCGAAGAGAGGCAGAAAAATGGCTTGCCGAATATCACATGTAGACAAGCTGTGTTAGCCGTAAAGATGGTTGCAATGAGTATAAACAAGCTAGAGTGGCCTGCTGCATGCAGGACGTGTCTGGAGATGCTTCACCTGTCCAGCAAGAGCAACGGGAGAGATTTGTTCCACAGGAGGAAAGTGCCGCACCAGACTTGTGTAGGAGATGCAGGGTTGCCAACATCAGAGGTTTCCCTCTGAAAGCGCAGGTTTTTCATGTCAGTCAGAGGGCTAGAGGGAAATCTGAAGGATTTGTGTAAGGAGATTTCAGATTTTTTTTTACCTCTTCTTATTTAGTCTTCAGTCACTCAATTTCACGTAAATATGACTCGATTTTCTACTGTTTTACGATGATTTAGTATTTCGAGTAGCATATATCACTTTTAGCTGGAAAAGGGTAAGTTATTATTGTGCTAAATATTTTGATATAATATTGTTTTTTTATTTTAATAATTATTAACTTAGCACATTATAAGTATTTCATTTTTTCACATTTATCAATAAATTAAATACTAATAGCTATAGAATACATATTTTTTACATTTTTACGGTGGTTCTTAAAATTTGAGAAAATGCAGAGGTTTTTAAACCATCAACAGAGGGATATCGTTATACCCAGTTGGCAACTCTGAGGAGATGCAAGGTTGTCCTTGTCCGCTCCTGCCACGCTCCAGGAGACTAGGGCCGACGTTAACACGTCTGTGTCCAAACCTGTTGCCGCCCGTCGTACACGATCCCTCTGCCGCCCGTATTACACCACACACACACACACACACACACACACACACACACACACACACACACACACACACACTCTCTCTCTCTCTCTCTCTCTCTCTCTCTCGCCCGCTACAAACAACACATGCCTTACAGAACAATGCATAATCTCTTTCGTCCGATCCACAGAATAATTATGTCCTCTTATACGGCGAACTACAGCGGCGCTGCGTAGCAACATGGCGCCTGGCAGCCCAACCAATAGAGAATCGCTGGCAGAAAGCCGGAACCAGTCAATCAAAAGATCCACTTACAGAGTCTTACGCTACTATTCAGCGAAGAAATACGCCTAAATTAAAGCAACCGAACCGTTGTTTTAATACTCTGCTATTACATTTTCTGTTCGAAAATATTTCCTCTCTAGATGTGCTCCAAAACAATTAATCTCATTTCCCCTTTCGTAACTGGACGAGGTTATTGTCGCGCATCTTACGTACCATAGCGTTTCTGTACTTAATGTTACAAAAATATTCTTCGGAAACAAGCTGCTGAATATGTCTTGCAACTGTACGGGTGAACTGTTGTGTATTGACTGCGCATTGTCTTAGAAAATATACACAATTGTGTTTGTTGTTCAAAAAATGATAAACCGAGCGTTGTGAAGCAGAGGTTAAATATTGGACTGCGGTTTTGTGCTGTTGCACCACCATAAGAGAAATTTAATATCCATTTCATAAAGGAAGAATTATCCCTTAAAAAAGAAAGTAAACCACCACAAACATGTGCATAAAAAGTGGCTACTGAATGTATACGACAATGACTGAATAAAGAATTTTATATATATATATATATATAAAAGTGATGTGTACAAAACATTAGTGATGGGTGATCGTACAAGGCACAAAAAGATGACGAGACATCAATAATAAACAAGACTTAATACTTGCTTGTACATGCAATAAAGTGCAGGGTCATAGGTGAAAACATTTAAAGTTAATTAAATTAAAACTCGTTACTTGAGGTGGTGCGCAAATTAAAATATTTCATTTTGTAATTTATCGACTTATATTAAATTTATAGAACATGGTAACGAAAATATAAATAATAGCAAATAGGATGAAAAACAAACATTGCAAACTTTGAATATATATATGAAATAGTATTTCAGTAATGTAACATCAGGATACAATAAGAAACAATATTAATCTGAATAAAGGAACAAAAGTTTCAGTATATCTCTTGGTTCAGATAATGCATGTTTTAAAAGTTAAATATACATATCATATAATCATACGAAAGTTCGTTATTTCTGGGTAACATACTTTTATTAGGAAAACGAGTGAATATTTTAAAAGATAACCCCTTGTAATATTATTATGTTAAACATAAAGTATATATTAGTTGCCTATTGAGGCAGGCTTCATATTAATTAAAAGTAGCATGGTGAGATTATCAATTAATTATCTGTATGAAATATCGTTCATCATAGAACTACGATCATATGTAAATTATGTTACCTGGGTACAACTCCTTAATAATGTAAAATAAATGAAATTAACATTTATAATTTGCATAAATTAGGCCTAGGATGCATCTAGCACAGACTAAAAGTAAGCTTAAAGATAAAGGGAAAATTAAGTGCTGTATATATAGCCTTGAAACTTTGTGCATATTAACCACTGATGATGCATACAATTTCATTATTCCTTTATTTCTGTTTGTATGGATTAAAATGTGAGTTCATAATGTTTTATTATATTATTCTTATTATTATTTAGAAAGTAATTTCTTATATAAAAAGAGTTCTTTTTTTTTGTTAAATAAATGTTCTTAAGATACGGCCATTTACCGCTGAATACAGAAATAACTTAGCTGACAGAAGCAGAGGTGATAAAAGATCAGAATGTAGATCTTGGTGAGAAAATTATTCCCCTGCCAGGAGGGGGGAGTCCAACCACTACAAACATATCAGCATTTCGAAGATGCAAGAGAGAGGAAGTGAAGCGAGGTGAGAATAGTGCACTCGAGTATCGCCCACCCTGACTATAAATATAAATACCAAAAATAATGACTGACTAAACCAGTGCACGTAAAGACGCGAAGAAAAATAAATTAGGAAAAGTACTCACCGAGGAGGATAGAAAACTAATCCGTTCACTTTGGTTGAAAAAGGTAGAACCAGGAAACACAAAAAAAAATTAAAATTAACAAGTAAAATTTCACCACACCACAGAAGGACTAAATCTTGCTAACACTACATGATGTGAGTGTGTGGTTAAAATACGAAAGTAGACAAAAAATAAGAGAGCTGGGGCAGGGCTTGGGCTTCGCGCCCTCGAACGACTGCCATCTTGGATTTCCCTTTTTTCCTCAAACATTCTCTTTTCCCTCTGCTCACGGCGGCTATATTGGAAGCCAGTACATCACAATATTGAATTACGCAATTTTGAATTAAGCCATCTTTGACCCGCCATTTTGGTGGAGTATGTTATTTTTCATGCTCTATCGTTCCATATTGTTTTTCATGTTCTTTCATTCAATCGTGTTTTTTTCATGCTGTATGAACCAAACTTGGTTTTTCATTCTCTATAATTATGTCTTGTTTTTTCATGCTCTATCATTCCACCTTGTTTATTCATGTTCTATCAGTCCATGTCAATTTTTCATGATCTATCATTCTATGTAAATGTTTCATTCTCCACCATTCCATGTTGTTTTTCCATGCTCTATTATTCCATTATTTTTCATGCTCTATAATTCCATCTGGATTTTTCATGCCCTGTCATTCCAAATTATTTTTTCATGAACTATCATTTAACTTAATTTTATCTGCTCTGTTATTCTATCTTGATTTTTCATTCTCTATCATGCCATCTTGTTTTTATTGCTCTCATAGCATATTATTTTACATGCTCTATTATTCCATGTGGTTTTTGAGTTTGCCACCGATCCTAACCTCACTTAAACCTTTAGGCAACACTTAACCATTTGAACATTTAATAATACTTTATTTTTGAATTTAACAAAGAGTATTTTTGGGTTATATTCCTGCTTAGAGCAATAAATATAATACTATTTTTGGTTTCCTGGGTTTGATTCCCAGGCTAGTCACTAAATCATTTTTAAAAATTCTGAGTAATGTAATGAATGATGCTAGTGAGATAGGGAAGGGGGAAATGCACATACTTACAACTATTGCTCCATATGCTACATGTTTGTAATTCCTCACTCGACTGATGCTCAACAACTGTGGCATTTGCTTTTTTTTTTACTATCTGTGGAGGACATAATGCACTTGTATAACATAATCGTGTAATGACGTAAGCCTGCAATGGCATAAAATTGCAAGCCCATACTTGGGTGTAATGTGCCTGCACACAACTCCCTCTTATACCCCATGTCCCCCTACACCCTGCAGACTTACTGGAGATCTCAGGACCTGTGTTACCGAGCGCCGTGGCTTGGAGACCAGTCAAAGTGGTTAGCTCTGACGACCGGTGAGCGGAATGGTTCTGAGTTCGTTTCCATATCAAAACATTAAAAATATTTATTTGTTTCCTTGGACACTATAATATTTCCGGTGGGCGAAATGGTATGGAGATCGATTACAAGACAAGACATTTAAGAAATTATTTCTATATTCCCAAACAGACACTAGGCGTTCACCACAGGATTCAAAACAAAGTTATGAAAATGGAACACGAAAGGTGTAGGAATGTCAACTGTGCAGGCATGTACAAATCTATTCTCGCTTATGGTAAATGTAAATCGGCGATGTTACTTCATATTGGAGAAGAATTACATTATTTCGACATTTTTTCAATGATTGTGTATATTTTTAACCAAGATCAACAAACAAATAACTACCACATTAAAGAATATCTTATCATGCTACAGAGTAGCATATTTAAACACTTTTATGCACTTAATTAATGTCAATTTCCAGTACCCTGGAGACTTGGAATATACGAGGACAGCTAGAACGATAATCATTCGCGCTCCTCTCCAACACCAATCTTTCGATCAATCTCACACACACAAACAAATAAAAACACACACACAACTTCACCTAACTCTGTGGAACTACCACAGATATTAGAACTTCGTAGGATGGAGAGATGACAGGATGGAAGCTATGACGAGAGGTGAGTGTATTGATGCGAATATCGTTTCGCGAACAGATTATTTGAGTAAGTTTTGACTTAGAATTTGTTTTTTCAAATTGTTTTTTAATTCAGGCCAGGGCACTTAATAGTTTTAGGAAACAACAGGTTTGTTTCCACGACTGGCCAACTATGAATTTCTGATTACCAGACAGGACAACTAATAATTTTTGGAAATACTGGGTTCGTTTCCTGTTCAAGATACTTATATTTTATTTGCACATTTTCACAATAAGTGTAATTACACATCATGACCATATGAAAACTAGCTCTCGGCTAAGACCGTTGTCATATACCAATGTTCTCCTAGTGGCTGTTTAATCACCAAATCTCTAACAGCATTCAAACATCTAGTCGCAATCTCTTCACTACAGTCTTTTTGTCTGTAACATCCATTCAACCAATTACACGCATGCGATCCATCTCCATCATTGCTTCTCATTGGCTAATTACTCATGTTCCTTCGACTGACATATTGCAATGCATGAGTATTATAAATTCAAGAAAAGAAATTCATTGTGTTAATTATTAGCACTTTCGCACTTGCCTAATCGCACATCACAAAGTAGTTAATTATTATTTACTAAGTATGAACTATGCTTGTACCCACTTGCATGGCCATAACCATCATTGTCAGTATGCAAGCACTAACTCATTACACAATCACCAACTATACAAATACGGACCTTCCAAGTACACACACTAAACAAATACGAATAAGAGAGAGAGAGAGAGAGAGAGAGAGAGAGAGAGAGAGAGAGAGAGAGAGAGAGAGAGAGAGAGAGACACTACATCCACACTCCGCGACACCCACCGCTCGACTGAAGACAATATCTGACATGATATTTGTTTCTCACAGCCATTGGACTACCATTTTGTATTGGCTTAGCATATAAAAGGATGGCAATTTATTTAAAACGATTTACTTCGAGCTTTAAATACGTTAACACCGACACGCAAGCACCCTGTATCACAAACTATCTATACCACCACCTGGGAACTACTGCAGACATCGTTCGAAACCGACCACTCAATGCGCCACACAGAGTGACGTCCGTGCAGCGGAGAACGAGTTGTTTACTATCCAGCCGTCACATAACACAGTGCGATGACCTCGCGCAACAGAGAACAACATGAATGCCCCAAAACTGTCTACCAAGAATGCAAGTTACAATTTATCTGCCACTGACCAACACAGACATCATTGAGCCTGGATACCAAGGCAATGAAACATTTTCTGAAGAAGCGATCATGCTACCGATTCCTACTAACACAGACTCAACATTACATATGATGTATAACCCATCACTCTTTACGACTACATGAGTGAAGTCCTACATTGTGTGCCCTATGGTATTAGCTTAAAAATGAGTGTAACGATACTTATAGCTCGATATACTGTGAAACATGTAGTGAGAACATACATTTTAATTTACAGTGATACCAATCTTTCCATCAATATTTTCCAATCTTAACCTTTTTTTCCATCAATCTTCACCAATCTTTAACAATATTTACCTATCCTTACAAATTTTACCAAACTTTTGAGTCGTACCTCAAGCATAGTACATACAAACAATAATAAACATATTCAAGTAACACTTTTACTGCACATCGTCATTGAAAACACAATATAACGTGCAACCAATGTCAATCACTTTCAATTTCATTGCACTTACATAAAATTATTAAATAGTGGTGCATCAACAACACCAAATAGGAAAGATTATTATGAAACATTAATTTGATAATACCAATATTAAGATTTCTTAAGCATTCCCATTAAACGTTTATGAAGGTGATGTGATCTCATTAAAAAGTTCGAACATCAGTGTGGTGCGCCTGAAACCAAACGAATATATTCCACAGGAAGAATTATTGCTTACCACAGTTTGAAAGCGGAACGAAACAAAGCCTACCTGAAATATGACGGCCTACCACAAGGCATTCATGACGCTCCATTAAAATATTTCCCATAGACAATGTAATTAAAAACTGAGAAATACTTGAATCACATTTCCTATAATATACTAAAATGTTTGAACTATGGTTCACACCTTTCATTACAATCCACTAAACACAACATGAAACCCTAAGCTTACTAAAAATATCCGAAGCAAGGTGGGTAAGGTAGTACGATCAATACAAAGCAAGGCAGGGAATAAGAGTTCATATGGAACCAAGCAGTTTGTTCACACCGGAAATGCAAAACCGGGATGTCTCTATGCCAGATGCAAAGAATATGTTAAAATATGCCGATACAGTTATGCACCCAAACTGGCAATGCAAACCAGATAAAAGATATGCTTCAAATGTAGACAGTTACTGCAAGCCTGGAATGGTTTGTACTAACTTATCTACACACTCCCAATTTGGCAATGCGACACGCTATCAATAGTCCAAACTGTAGGATGCAACACCAGGAACTCAATAATTACAACCCTGCCTCGCATAATCCTTTAAACCAGTTAAATGGAAACCCCAAAAAACATGATAATGATAACGTCAGCTACCGAACCCACCTTGGTGGTGACATTCAGTCTAATCAAGCAATACAGAAGGCATTGCCAAAGTACAATGTTCGAAGTCACTGTTACCCAAGCAACGCCCAGAGGAGATATGAGCAGGCCAATTAAGTGTCACAATATTCCAGAGCCAAAAAAGTGTTACACTTTACCATTCTTTCTGTCAATCTTTAGTCATTCATGCACTTTCTCTACTCATACATATAAGAAAAATTATTCACCTGCAGTTTCCAAAAATGTCTACCTATCGACAGAATTAATGTCTGTGAATGCATTCCACTATCCATGCATATTTATACTAAATTCTTTATTCTCATACTCTCTATATATGTATATATATACACAAACACACACACACACACACACATATATATATATATATATATATATATATATATATATATATATATATATATATATATATATATATAATGCTCACACAACACTTTAATGTTGCGAGAGAAAATATTATATGACAGAAGATAAATAAATTATTTTGAAATAGTAATTTATTAATATTTTGTAATTAAAATTACAGAACAAAACACTTTCATCACATCATCTGATATAACCCCGATCCTTATGTTCTCTAATTATCGAAACCATGTATTTCGTGTTCGAGAAATCCCCTAGATTTTGAGGCTCAAATCAATATCTGACTCTGTCTACAAGTTCGTTAGGATTTTCGGGAAATATGTAGTCAGTATTCTCACCATCTTCCGCCATCGTCACATCACTTGTCGATGGAAACTGGATGGTGAAATGTGTGCAATCATCGTCACATCACTTGTCGATGGAAACTGGATGGTGAAATGTGTGTAACCATCGTCACTTCACTTGTCGATGGAAACTGGATGGTGAAATGTGTGTAATCATCGTCACATCACTTGTCGATGGAAACTGGATGGTGAAATGTGTGTAACCATCGTCACATCACTTGTCGATGGAAACTGGATGGTGAAATGTGTGTAATCATCGTCACATCACTTGTCGATGGAAACTTAATGGTGAAATGTGTGTAATCATCGTCACATCACTTGTCGATGGAAACTGGATGGTGAAATGTGTGTAATCATCGTCACATCACTTGTCGATGGAAACTGGATGGTGAAATGTGTGTAACCATCGTCACATCACTTGTCGATGGAAACTAGATGGTGAAATGTGTGTAATCATCGTCACATCACTTGTCGATGGAAACTGGATGGTGAAATGTGTGTAATCATCGTCTTTATCAATGTTGTCTTCACGTCCTGTTTTGTAATCTATTTTAAATTTACTTTTCTTTGTAGAAGGTGCGGTATATTCATCAGTAATTAGTGCCGAAGGCTGTTTATTTTGAAGTACTTTGACTTCACACGAATGTCTTGCACTCATTATCTCTTTAGTATTAACTGTCTCGTCATAGTCGTCTGCATAAACAGTACCCAGTACTCCTCAACATAGAAGAATGTACTGTCGTCATCAATTGCTGGCTCCCACTAGACGAACCCCTGCCGATCTGACTATATTCTTTCATTGCATCACAATGCACTAACTGCATGGAACCAATGTCGTATTGCTTCAACACGCGAAAAAGTTTCTTAGTACAAGCTCTTCTCTAATTCCGACAAGTATTTTGACCATAGGTGAAAACTTGATCGCAGAATTGGCACCAGAGGCAGTCACTTAGTTATTGCCACATCCACGATCGTTGAGGACAAAGGCAGACCTCTCGTATTCACAATTCATCATTGCAGTAGGACGAGAGAGCGCTTCCAAATGACATCAGTGTTGGAACTTCAATTAAGGTTTCTGCGTGCGTCAGCGCTCTAGTCTGCATTCTTCTACCACTGAGTATAATGACCAAAATTTTCTAAATCTGATAAAAAAAAGTATTTTTTTTATATTTTCGGGACTCGAACTCAGAGCCCTACATCGTATTTCGCCTTTGGTGTTTGCTTAAATTTTCATATTAGGCACGCATGAATACGGCGAAAAATGACCATGTTTTCTAACTCCAACAGAAAATTAATATTTTTATCATTTCAGATCTCGAACCCAGGGTCCCACGACATGCCTAACAGTTCAATATTGTTTAAATATTTATACCAGCTACGTACAAGCACGTAAAACAGAAATTTGCATAAACACTTAGTTAAAAATGATCCAAAACTCGGCTTGGTATTCGAACTGTGGACCAATTATCTCACTATACAACATATATCCTATGTCCAAAATGAATACGGGTATTAGCCTTTTCATGTTATCCGATTAAGATATAAACATTGTTTATTTCTTGTATGCATGATCTATATGGAAAAAAAACTTTTTAAAAGAATTTTGCATAAATATTTGTATAAAATAATGAATTATAACCCTTTTGATCTGTTTAATTAACTAGGATTATTTAAAAATATGATATTGTCTTCCTTCGTACGTTGCTATGTTCACAAAAAGTGTAAATGTTTGGTGTGGTTAGGTAAACCGGATTGGTAACAAGCAATGGAGGTTTAGGTCTTTACTTCATTCAGTTTTGTGTGTTTTTGTGTGTGTGTGTGTGTTTACATGAAATTAATGGTAAAAGCGATTTTTTTAGATAAATTTATGTGAGTAGCATGTAACCCCTTATATGAAACATTAACGTTTATGGTAATATATGCACAATCTCAGACTATGTTTATAAGTTAATATTTGTTCTTTAGAGAAGAAACCTTACCGCAAACAATGCATTCACAATCAAGGTGTTGATAAGCTGAGACAGATATCTAGATGTGTGAAAGTTACATTCTCAGCAACGATGTGGTTGCAGTGAGTCTATTTTTAAATGGTGACATGAAATGAATCAGTGTGACATTTCCTTCCTGGAAAATTGGTTAACCTGTTATGTTATGTTACTTGCTGTCATTAATTCATAAACTTCTGCTACCTTTGTTTATTAAAAAAAATTAATAAATATGAACAGACATGCTGGCAAACATGGCAAGTCATAACACAAAGTTGACATTTCCACATAGTAAAAAATATATTAGAGCAATATAAATATTAATATGAGCTATTACGAATAAATGAGATGAGAATTTAACAAGTAGGTGGTTGAAATGTATTATGAAACAAAAAGAATCGATCAACTAGTGCGTTTGACTTATCTGAGTATTATTGTGCAAACTCTTCTTTATACTTCAGTTAACAACAGATTTCATATTTCAAAAATATTAACAACAGTAAATAGTGAACAATTTTTTCGCAAGAATAAAAAAATATTAAACGGGCTCCATTACAAAGATTTAGAATTATTAAGATAAATTTTATGAAACATCTCAGTAATTCATTTATATTTTTTATTTTAAATCCTGTCCTTCAATCATCATCTCTTTCACCATGTAGGCAATAGATTTCAAATGGTAGTGTTATCGTTCTTTGTTTCCATTATAACAATTAAATTAAAAAAATGTGTTTTTTTTTTCTTTTTTTTGCTTTGAAGAACATCACTGGCGATGATCCGGCTGGTTACATGGCGTGAATTGAGATTGTTCCCCGATGAGAAGCTGTGCTGACAGCCATGGGAACGGGATGCAACTTGAAAGCCGGAACACGGAACGGACTACATCAGCTACCCGAGTACAGCAAAATATGAGGGAATGGAAACTATGTTGAATCACATACCGATATTTAGACATCTAAACAAAAAAGAACCGACGGGAACATGGAAAATTATTTTCAGTCGTTCACAGATAAGAATTTTAGGCAAAAACGGAGCATGTAACTTACCTGTTCTGGAGGTTGGAAAACTTGCCTAGCTAGAACCTACTAACAGTCGTTACTAAGACAACAGAATAACTAAATAAATTGCTACAATTTTCTGTACGGCACTACACATCTTACAAAACTACCAATTACATTGTAGTTGTTATTGAAATGACTTGGCTACTACATTCATTGTAACACTAACTCCGCTGCCTGCCAAGAAAATCGCATAGACCTACGTCACTCAAAGTGCCCATAGACGAGTGATGTGTCAAAAACACGTACTAAGAGAAGATGCGGCCTGTTACCAGCACCACGTGGTAGCGACGTGAAGTAAAATGTAGTTGAAACGCTCCAGAGATATGGCGCCACGATGTACCTGCGCCACTCCGGGGCCTATAATTGATGTTTCAACGAGTCAAAAGGGTACGCTTTTTGTCACTAAACAGCGAATGTGGCTTGAATTCACTCTGGTCCGAAGCGAACTATTTGCGGCATGAAACTTAAATCGTAAATGTGCTCCCATCACGTCAGCTCTCCAAGTCTCGATGCCCGGAAACACAACTCCTGATATCTTTGGTAAGCCTGCAGGGTGTAGGGGGGGTGTAAGTGTGTGTGCAAGTGTATTACCCCTCCACACCAACAGGTCAAGAGCAGCGAATGCAACAGTTGTTGAGCATCAGGTGAGCTAGGGATGTCGATCATATAATATGTATGGAGCAGTAGCTGCAAGTAAGTGCAATTCCCCCTTCCCTATCTCACTTGCATCATTCAATGCATTTCTCAGAATTGGTTTTTAAAATATTAAGTGACTACCCTGGGAATCAAACCCAGAAAACCCAAAATAGCATGATAATAATAGCTATAAGTTGTAAAGAAAACAAAAAATATATTTTTCGTTAAATTCGAAAGTGAAATAATATTATATTTTCAAAGGTTAAGTGGCTATAAGGTTAAGTGTTCAAAGGGTTAAGTTTCCTAAGGGTTAAGAGCCTAAAGCAATAAGTATGCAAAGGGTTAATTTGCTTAAAGGGTTAAGTGAGGTTAGGATTAGTGGCAAACTAATAAACAACACAGAATTATAGAGCATGAAAAAATTACATGGAATAATAGATCACGAAGAAACATGTATTAATAGAGCATTAAAAACAAGATTGCATGATAGAGTATCAAAACACTGGAATGGTAGAGCATGAAAAACAACATGGAATGGCAGAGCATTAAAAAATTACATGGAATGGTAAAGCTATGAAAAAATTACATGGAATGATAAAGCTATGAAAAAAATACATAGAGATAGAGTATGAATAAACATGATGGCATGATAGAACCTGAAAAAACAATAGTGAATGACAGAGCAGGAAATATCAAGATGGATTAATAAAGCATGACAAATCAATATAAAATGATAGAGCATGAAAATCAAGATGGAATGAAATATCATGATAAAAAACATGGAACGATAGAGCGGGGGGAAATGCCATGGAATGATAAAGCTTGAAATATAACATAATGACAACCAAAATGGCGGTTCCGAAATGTCTGAATTCAAAATGGTGGTGTTCTGGCTACCAATATGGCTGCCAGGAGCAGAAGGAAATAAGGTATATATATGAAGGGGAACAGAAAAAAATTGAAATTATGTTTGAAAATGGGTAATCCAAGATGCTGGTCACCCAAGTGTTCAAAGCCTCAAGCCCTTACCCAGCTCTCTCATTTTCTATCTACTCACAAAAATGGGGACCTAAGTCCCTGAAAACATCGTGGTCGGCAGATGCGGAGAAATTAACATGCTGCCGACAAGCCAAGGACACAAAAAGTGAGCTAGAAAACTGCCTCGTTGCATGCCAGGACAGCCAAAGAGAAGAAACCCTTTAAGCCCCCCCTCCCCAAAAAAAACCAACCCATACCCATTGAAGAAATCGACACCTATAGGATGTGCAAGAACATTCTGGGAATGAGGATGCTCGTTGCAGCGTGTGAGTTAGAGAATATTCTGATGACTGCCTACGACACTATAGATACTGCCCAGGTCCAGTGCCAGTAGTCTTTAACGAAGGCTATCCAGTTGAGTGTGGGCGCGAAATTTAGTGTGGTATTACTGCGGACGAGGTGTTCTTGGTGTAAATGGACGGGAGGGTGTGAAACCTGGTGAGTGAAGCCTACTGTGCATGAGGATGCTCGGAGAAGTTTAGAACATTACATATGGTGGAACATGGACTAAACTGAGGTGGGACTGAGTGAACATGTAATACGGATTTTATTGTAAATATTGGAACTGTCAAACATGGAAATATAATTTATAAATATTTGAATTAATTGATACATTGTCTTTTGAGACTGATTCTTAATTATTTAATTTCATTGATTCATTTGAGTTAAATTATAAATTGTGTAAACCTAATTCATTAATTCCAACCAGTAAATGATATCAATTTATTGTGAGATGTTGGGTGGAGAGAATTTTGTTAGTAGTTAAAGTAAATATAATTAGAAAATTGTAATCAAATATTATATTTAGTTAAGACCTCCATCCCTTAACTAATATTGTTTAGCTCCCTTAATTACTAGGGAGAAATGGTAACAATAATATAAAAATGTGTGGATCTAATATTGAACCCTGAGGAATCGCTACTGTGAAAGGGAGTGGATGTGATATTATTTTATCCTGGTGGTCGCATAAACATTTTGGTGTTTCTAGTGGTATACACCAAACTCAGTAATTTTTTTAAGTTTCTTTAGAACTAACTGAGAGTAGTAGGGAATGCATGTTTAAGCAAAAGGAAATGGTGAAATGGAGCAGGAACTGGGGGAGGTACCATGTTGTGATGTCACTCGACCAACATTTTAAACCCATATGACCTTGAACTTGACCCTGCTGACTTCTGACATCGAAATTAATTAAAAAATGTGAAAACAAATATTTAAAATTTACATAAAAAGTGTTACGAAAAATTTATTAAAAATCGTTTCAAAAATGTATTATTAGAAATTTAATAAGAAATGGCCTAAAAAAGTATTAAAAATTACCTTAAAAATTGTTTAAAATTTATAAAAAAGCCTGGAACAGGCCGCCGGACATAATGCTCTGTCATTCCGGTACCCTGTCCACCATATTTGACCCGTATCACTATTGACCATGCTCTTGTCACCAAAAATAAAATAAAAAATTTAAAACTCGCAAAAAATTTGAAAAAATACCAAAACTTTTATCAGTGAAAATGATTAATAAATGCACTAAAATTTAATTATAAAGATAATTGAAACATTATTAAAAATTATTAAAAATAATTAAAAAATGCAAGACCCCTAGCGGCTACTTTCCCTACTGCTTTCCCTTTTCGCTGTAAAATTTCCCTTTTTCCCTAAAAAAATTGCATTAAAAATCGTTAAAAATATTATAAAAATGTATTTTAAAACTTTCATTTTCGGAGGATATACCCTTCATATATACTCATTCCGCCATCTTGATTTTTGTTCGACATTTGTTTCGGAAACCGCAATATTGGTCGGCGACCGCGAACTTGGTAGCCTACCGCAATCTTGTTGGTAGACATCAACTGTCCACCATATTGGAAGCCAAAGGCCTTTAGCAGACGAACTTTTTTTGATCCTGACCCTTTACCTTGACATTGGCCCCATGACCTTGAAAGACCTTGAAAACAAACACGAAAAAAGTCCATTCATGTCAGCAAGCAGAATATATTACAGAATAGTACCACCATGTTATATGCAGATTACCTCGATCTTGACCCCATGACTTTGAACGACCTTGAAACAAAAACTACAGAAAAAATACATACAATTCAGTAAGTATAATACATAGCAAACTAATGCCGCCATATTAAATGCAGACTACTCGACATTGACCCCGTAACCTTGAATGACCTTGAAAACAAAAACTCGAGACAATCCATAAATATCTGTAAGCATATTACATTACAGACTACTAACACCGTATTAAATTAAGACCACCTCGACCTTGACCCCATGACCTTGTATGACCTTGGAAACAAAAACTCGTGAAAAAATCTATGCAAAGAAGCAGAAGTTTGTCAAGATGATGTATCTTTCACAGCAGCCATTGTCAAACTATGCATCTCAGCCGACCTCCCAACTGCTTATAATATACGTGTATGCAAGTCCTATGATTTCATATTGGCATTGAACCAACCATACTGCATAATTAATATATTGTGCAGACACCAATTCACCTAATCATTCACAATATCTACAGCAATCATTCACAATCTGTACACAATCCAAGCAATAATTCACAATCTTTGCACCTACCATTTACAGTCTTTACACCAATCATTCACAATATTTACACCAATCTACCCAATCATTCACAATATTTACACCAATCATTCACAAACTTTACATCAATCCTCCTCATTCCTCCTCAATCCTACTCAATCCTCCTCAATCCTACTCAATCCTCCTCAGTCTCTAGAAATACATGGGCAGGTGGAGTAGCCAAAGATTAATGGAAAGATTGCTAATGATTATAGAAGAATTGGTATTGGAATTGGGATTGTGATGCTGATTGTGTTTGTGGTGCTAATTTCGGTGATTATTTTGGTCCTGATTTTGATTGTGGTGTTAGGTGTGGTGCTAAGTGCAGTGCTGATCGATTTTGCGATGCTAATTGGGATGCTGATTGTGATTGTGGTTATAAGTGCGGTGCTGATTGTGTTTGTAGTGCTAAGTGTGGTGCTAAGTGCGGTGTGTGTGGGTCGCAGGTTAAAATTAATTCACTTTATTTTAAAATAAAATTATGTAGTCCTACCCCCAAAAGCTGAATGGCGAAAATTTTATTTAATAATCTTGCTTTAAGAAAATTAGATATCCAGGTACCTTGATATATTTCATCGCTTCCTGGGTAAAGTGTATGTACATTTTGCAACAGGAGTGCTCAGAACTACAGCAGGCCCCCACCACACTTCGTGATTGGTCGATCCGCAAATTGGACTTTGTACTGAACAATGCAGCACCACGACAGGCCACCACCATACTTGCCAATTATTGGTTGTCGTCGCATGGAAAAAAAAAAAAACCTTTCGTACAGACCGCCATCTCATGTCGACTTGCATTTTTCGAACATAAAATCTTGAGAAACGTACATAAAAGTCAGCCAGTATAATGCAGTGGAGTTCACCACCGTCAACTTTACCTTGATCCCATGACCATGAATGAACTTGAAAGCAAAAACTCGAGAAAAATCTATGCGAAGAGGTAGAAGCTAGCCAAGACGATCCATCTTCGAGGTAGCTGCTGTCATACTTAACCTCTCAGGTTACCCCGTACTGCTTATAATATACTGCCATGTGATTGCAGGTGGCCAATAACATGAAGGTATTGAAACATCGCATAAGGAAGTCATTCTCTGCCTCCAAAATGGCTAATATTGTCTCCAAATTGACCCCCTCACCATCACTACAACCACAGCTGCCACCATCATCAACACCCCAACAATCACCACCAACACAATTACCACTAGCACTGCGGTGCTAACTGCGGTGCTGATTGTAGTGCTTCAGTTCTAATTGCGGTGCTAATTTCGGTGCTGATTGTGACTGTGGTGCTGATTGTTATTGCAGTGCTAAGTGTGGTGCTAAGTGCAGTGCTAATTGTGATTGTGGTTCTATGTGCGGTGGTAAGGGCGGTGTGTGGGTGTGTGGGTCGCAAGTGAAAATAATTTTCCATTCCTATCTCTAAAAGCTTAAGTGCTAACATATTATTTAATAATCTCGGTTTAAAAAGTATATATCCAGGTCCCTCGGTATATTGCATCGTTTCCGGGATAAACTGTATTTAAACTTTGTAATAAAAGTGCCCAGAGCTACATCATGCTCCAATCATGCTTCGCCATTGGTCGATGCGCAACATGGACCTTGTACTGAAGAATGCCGCACCACGACAGGCCACCACCATGCTTCCCAATTGGTCGTCGTCGCGTGAATAGGACTCTTCGTACGGACCGCCCTCTCAAGCCGATATGCATTTTAAAACACAGGTGAAAACTCGATCGCAGGTTTGGCACTGGGGCCTACCAGTTAGCGATGATGCAGGTTCACGGCACCATGCACGTCGAGGTCAAAAGGCAGCCCTTCATATTATAAATTCATGTTCGAGTTATATATTTAAAGCGAGATTATATAGTAAAATGTTCTCATTTCAGCTTTTGGAAATAGGACTGTAATATTTTATTCTAAAATACATGGTATTTTTTTCACATGCGAACCACACACCGAACTTACCGCCGCACTTAGCACCTCAATCACAATCAGCACTACAATTAGCACCACACTTAACACCGCAATCGTAAACAGCACCGCAATCACAATCAGCACCACAATTAGGACCGCAAAACATAGTTAGCACTGCAGCACCGCAGTGGTGGTGGCGGTGGTGGTGAGGGTGGTGGTGGTAGTGAGGGGGTAATTTGGTGACAATATGAGTAATTTTGGAGTCAGAGACTGACTTCCTCATGAGATGTTTTAATACCTTCATGTGATTGGCCACCTGGAATCACATGGCAGCTCGGTAATTGGATGGTCGGTGTCTGCACAATGTACAAATTGTGCAGTACGATTGGTTCAAAGTCAATATGATACCATAGCTCTTGCACACTCGTTTATTATAAGCATTAGGGAGTTAGGCTGAGTTGTTTAGTTTGACAGCAGCTGCATGGAAGGTAGATCGTCATGGCTAGTTTCTGCCTCTTCACATGGATTTTTTTCTCGAGCTTTTGCTTTCAAGGTCATTCAAGACCATGGGATCAACGTCGAGTTAGTCTGCAACCAATATGCTGGTGATGGACTCTATAGTAGTATTCTTGCTGACTTTTGTGAATGTTTCTCGAGTTTTATTTTCAAGGTCAATCAATAAGGTCATGGGGTCAAGGTCGTGGTAGACTGCATCTAATATGCTAGTGGTAGTCTGTAATGAATTATGCTTGTTGAGTTTTATGTATTTTCCTCGAGTTTTTATTTTCAAGGTCATTCAAGGTCATGGTGTCAAGGTCAAGGTAGTCTGCATCTAATATGGCGGTGGTAGACTCTAAATGTTTTATGCTTACTGACTTTTATGTATTTTTTCTTGTGTTTTGGGTTTCAAAATCATTCAATGTCATGAGGTCAAAGTCGAGATAGTCTGCATCTAGTATGGTGGTGGTACTCTGTAATGTATAATTCTTGCTAATCTAATTTTTTTTCATGTTTTATTTTCAAGGTCATTCAATGTCGTGAGGTCATGGTCGAGGTAATCTGCATCTAATATGGCGGATGGGTGATGTCTAGTAAGTAGGTGGTTACATACCAAGATGGTGGTCGCCTACCAACATAGTCGTCACCAAGATGGTGATCGCCTATTAAGATGGTAGCCTCCAGTGATGAATAAACAAATGAACGAAAAAATCAAAATGGCAGAATGAGTACAGGTGTGAGGGATTCAGTCGTCTGTTGGACGTTGTGCTGTGTGGACCTCCGGAAATATAGGTTTTTTTTAACTGTAAAATTTAAATTTTTAAATAATTTATTAATAACCTTATATAATTAATTTTAAATAATAAATATTTTGAGAATTTTTCGGAATTTGTTGGCTGTTTGAATTTTCAAGGTCAAAGGTCAAGGTCAAATGCCAAAGGTCAATGGTCCCGGTCCCGGACACCTGACACCAAGATCACCTGGGTTATAAGTCCCAATCACCTGTCTGGGAGAAAATGGCATTTTCTGAAGATCTTTTTTTCGCAAAAGGGGAAAAAAGGGAAATTTGTAGGGTGTTTTAGTATATATTGAGGGAAAAAAGGTAAATTTCGAGGGAATAAAGGGAGAAAAGATGGCGGCCGGTGACGTAACAACATGGCGGCTCCTCGGCACCTGGTTCAGACGCCGATGTTTCCAACTTCCCAAAATCCTACTACTTGTGATGCATCATTCTTAGTATTAATCGGTGGAAGATGCAGGTTTTTTTTTGCACAAGAATAGTAGCTGTAACCAGTACACTTTTTTACCTTTACTCCAACGAATCTCATAATACTTTATAATTCTTATCAATAACTGGGATGTTGGTAACCAGGTCCTGTGGTTCTCCTTTCAAACAGCTCAATAAGTAATGTTGTTTATGCACTTTACTTATGCTAGGAATTTTCCCAGCCATCGAGTTAATTAGTTCATAAAACCCTGTCCACTCGGTTCTATTTCCTGTAAACACAGGCAAAGGTCAAATTGGCAGGGGGTCAAATAAATATAAGTAGCTAAAATTTTCTCTGGCACAACGCAATGCAATACAACGCAACGCAAATAAAACTCCACTGCACTTGCGCCCATAACCACTGGTGCAATTAAATACGCTGGACGTAAATAAAACTCCGCTGCACTTGCGCCCACAACCACGGGTGCAATTAAATACGCTGGACGTAAATAAAACTCCGCTGCACTTGCGCCCACAACCACGGGTGCAATTAAATACGCTGGACGTAAATAAAACTCCGCTGCACTTGCGCCCATAACCACGGGTTCAATTAAATACGCCGGACGTAAATAAAACTCCGCTGCACTTGCGCCCATAACCACGGGTTCAATTAAATACGCCGGACGTAAATAAAACTCCGCTGTACTTGCGCCCATAACCACTGGTGCAATTAAATACGCTGGACGTAAATAAAACTCCGCTGCACTAGCGCCCATAACCACGGGTGCAATTAAATACGCCGGACGTAAATAAAACTCCGCTGCACTAGCGCCCATAACCACTGTGCAATTAAATACGCTGGACGTAAATAAAACTCCGCTGCACTTGCGCCCACAACCACGGGTGCAATTAAATACGCTGGACGTAAATAAAACTCCGCTGCACTTGCGCCCATAACCACGGGTTCAATTAAATACGCCGGACGTAAGTGGGCGGGTTTTCTTTTGGCTATAAAATTTCACTCCCACTACCCGAACAACAGTGGCCAATGAAATAAATTGTTATAAGTTCTTCACAGCCGCATGGATACATAAGTTGCAAAGGATTTTACATGCACTAGTGTGTTTTTAAGTGGCCGTGAATAATGTTTTATCGCGCCTAAAAGTTGTAGATATTCTGTAGTAGTTATGTCATAAACGACAACTAGAGGGTGTTATGTTTATACTGCGACGTTTGGACTTGGAGAGCTGCTTGTTTCACTAATTGATAAAGTGTGACGATTGGTGATTAATACGTGGCAACTACATAATTTCAGCAGACAAGTAATTTTAAAATTTAATGATGCAGCATAATATCAGATACGCTTGAGATTGTGTGTTTGATGTTACTTACGTTAAAGAAGAGACGTGATATCGTATATAATAAGCGTTAATACGATTTGTGACTGTGTTCGAAATGTAACCGACCTAATATTGTGTTTAAGTCTTTTTTTTTGTTTAGAAAACATAATATTCTTCACAGCATTTGTTATTTACAGTTCATTACGAATTTCCACATGGCTGATATTTTCTCCGCAAATGCAATCGGTGCAGTGCTAAAGTTGAATATTTAGGAATATGTAAAGTTTTTGTAGTTTATGTTACATTCGCAGATATCTAACAATATTCGTGTTGCATGTCGCGCCATAAGCATTATCATCACCTATTGTTGCCGCATCCTTCGACAGTTAATGAAACAAGGCTCTTTTGTGTTCTATAACGATCCCCCCTCCAAAATGTATGCAAGAAATTTTAAGCACTTCAATAAAAATTTATTTGTGGGACTGTTTTGATGGAAATAAAAGTGTTTTATGTTATGCGAAAAGTTAAGCCAGAAGCACCCTTAGAAAACATCCTTTCTCTATTCTACCAACTTCAATTTGTTGTTGAAATCACTCTAACTTAGTACTTTACACAGTTTTATATAGTCAGCAATTCACCTAAACGTATTTTCTGACAATTACTAAATGTTATCCATGTTGCTCGTTAGCTACATGTCGACTGCGCAGGCGCAGCGAGAGCAATTGCACTTGCGCCTAGGTATCTGCCTGGGCGCAGATTTCTCTGCATTTTGCGTCGGTAAGCAACATTTTGCACATCGGTTTTTCATATTTAATTCCATTTTGGTGCAACGCAAGAGCAAATTTTGCGTTGCTACCAAAGAAACGTGTATTTAATCGGCCCCCAGGACTGCGTTTGACATATTTCCCTTGCATGGTCAGCTTGTGGCAAGAGGAAATTAAACGTCTCATGTTATTAAATATGTATACACGTGGAAGTTTTTTTGAGTGGCAACATTCTTTGATTAAGAAAACCGGAATCATCTGAACCAGAAGTTTTTTGTTTGTTACCTTTTTGACAACTATTACGATGCCATTTTCTGTGATCAGGGTAAAAATATGTATTTAAATTTTTTTGCATTATAAGCTCCTTTGCTATTGTGTCCACTGATATACTTACAGTTCAGTTCATGTCATTTAGCAATTTAATTCGTGTGGCTATGAAATTTTTTTTAAAAATTCATTTGCTATTATTTTATTAACATTTATAAGAGTGCCCTTTACGCTTACTCTTACATTGACCTAATCTTGTAAGATTAAAATTAAAAAACTGTTTATATATATATATATATATATATATATATATATATATATATATATATATATATATATGAATGCAAATATTTCTAAACTGTTCGTTTGAGAAGTCATTTGCCCCTTCGAATAAAATGTAAAATGATATATTGTTCCGTTTTCCAGTTTGTGTAGTATCTGTAGGTCTCGCACGAGCATCCTCACATGCCAGGCTCCACCATGGCTCCCTCCTTCTCTCAACGCATCCATACAAACATTATACACATTGTGCAGAAACTACATTCCGAGTGTACTTATCAAAATGTACCAAAAAATTCCCATTTATTGAGTTACAGAAATATATTCAAGATGAAAACCTAATGTCTACTGAGTAGCCGCAGCTTGTAGGAACACGCTATATCGACTTTTGAAGAGAAAGTGCTACAGCAATGCCATCTGTTATCAGGGGTGTCAATATACCAGAGAATCTCGATATATTTGTTTCTTTAGGGTAGTTTAACAGTAAACTTCTGAAATAAACAACTTTCTTCTACATTCATTTTGCCTAAAATTATTTGGCCAAAAGTCACTTGGCCTAACAATATTTGGCCTAATTTTAGGCTAAATATTGTTAGGTCAAATTGTTGGTACCCTACTGAAGTATTGTGATGCTGAAATCTTGAAAAAGGGGGGGGGGGGGGGGGTACCCTATCATCTTTGATAAACTGCAAAAATAATTCACACTGTGACACGTGGTGATGCAAGGAACTATAATAACCTAGCCACGGGCGGCCAATGTCACAGGAAAAACCAGTTTCACACATCAGTCATGTGGCGACCAGTATGCGTGAAAGCCACTCGCAGATGTGTCGTGTTGTGGTGTTACCGCGAGCTGAAGGCCTCGGAATACTGCTCTCATCCTCGTCTATATGCGAGCAAGTCAGGTTCTGTTCTCGGCGAGTTTAACGCATTATAATGCTAGTGTATGGCAAACATAGGTGACTATGTCGCTGGGATATACCGGGCCACTCCTGTCATGCTATCTTCAAGTCGCTTCATCGCCATCGACCCTGAAAACTTGTGCTTCTGATCGTCGCCTAAGCCCCGCTATCAAGTCTAAGTTACGGCATGCTCTCTCACAGATATACATAGTTGCAGCCAATTTTTTGCTGAAGCTCGTGGATAAGGGTCAGTATAATAGGGAACAGTTTTCAAAAAATTATTTCTTATTAATTTGCTTAGTGCAATAATTCTTTGAAAAAAATGTGTACATAACCTTCGACAATATTACTACCAGAAACAAAATAACTATTATGTTATGCAACATTATTTCAGAGAGAAAATATTAAAGACAAGTTTACACCTTTGTGCCTGGGTGATAAAGCATAATTGCACATAAGCATTTAAGTTAAAAAAAAAAAAAAATCTGCAACAAGCACAATTTTAGTGAATTGTAAAGGATAATATTAAAAATATAATTTGACAGCTCAAGTTATTATTTTCACTTTAAATTTTTTCCTCAGATGTGGTCAGGAGACCCCGATGTCACCAAAGAAGGCAGACATTAACACATAATTAACAAAAAGAGCTCATCACCTACATAAAAAACCAAACCTTAGTATTTTGGAGTATTAAAAACTATTAATAAAACGATTGGTGCATCTGCTGTACCTTAGATACATTGATGATTTTTATTATTTTTCTATGCTATGCCAAAATAAATATTCTTTAGTTTTACTGATAAACAGAATTTCATGTTTGTATTTTACTTTTTCTTAACAAATGAAATATGATTGGGAGCATAAACAGTTTCTTAAGAGAATTTGGAAGTATCGAAATTTTGCTATAAGACATCAGAAAGCCATGCTGCGAAGATTCAAGTCCAAAGACACCAAAAGTAATAAAAATAAATGGGCAGACTAAAATTTAAATGTAGCTTTCGGACTCCGACACAGCGGGATCCATGATTCAGCTAAGCCCAAGGCACAGAGCAGCCACACAGCTAAATAGATAGTCTCACATAGTCAGCACAGCAGTCCTTCGGCAACAATTACAACCACTCTGTATACACAAAATATAAGAAAAAATCAGTAAGAGGTGATAAATATTCACACAAACATAATTGAACAACAGGAATAAAAAATACGTCGAATTTACACACCGAGAGCGGTCAAAGGAAACATAATGAAGTATGAAAACTCCGCAACGAGAAAATAATATAATTTCAAAACATGGCAGTTTTAGAGCAAGAAGACGGAGCAGGCACTGTGTTCTGCAACGTGGACAAACCTTAGATACTTCTTAAACAAGCAGTATGGCCAATAGCTTAAACAAGCAGTATGGCCAATAGCTTAAACAAGCAGTATGGCCAATAGCATAATATCGAAGACCATTTCGCGGTGAAATTTATAAACTCGCACTTCGCTTTCTAAGAAATGTTACATATAGTTTAAATACAATACTAAATTAATTACGAAAACATACATATGAAAAAGTTAAATATAAAATATTGTACTGGGGGAAAAAAAGTCACTAACATGATAACGATGCCTTGTATGATATCAATCGGGGCAAACATGAACTACAAACGAAAATACAGTAGTGACCCTATAAAGAGACACTGAGTAACAAACCAAGAAAATAAATTAATAAAAGATACTATTAATGGTGTTACGGCGTTTACAAATCACAACATTACGGACATTACAAAGACACTATTAACTCATTATAAAATGAATATTTGACATTTTTATGACACAAAAACAGAATTAATTAACTTGCAGAAAAGTTATATATTCAAAAGAAAAAAGCAAAGGCGATAAATGGATTTGCAGGGGAAAGTAAATTACTACAGAAGCAATCTAGGAAAATGGTTTTTCCTTAATATTTTCCATTGATGAAGAAGAGCATGTTAAAAATAGCCAATGATCTCTCTTCAAAGTCTGACTTGACAATGGCGTCGTTCAGCGTGTACTCAAACCCTCACATCCCCAAACATTGTTAGGAAGACTAGTTCCTACTGCTTGGAAGAGACCAACAAGTTCGAGAGCGCATCATGCCAGAAGGGGCCTCATGCAAATACTCCATTGGATTTTGCCAATACCTCTCCATCATGGGCTCCCAGGGACAGAACTCTGAGCGTAACTATGGGTAATCCCACTGCCACTGCCACTGCACCAACAGTTCCCAGGGACAGAACTGTGAGCTTAACATTGGATCGTGCCACTGCCACTGCCACTGCCACTGCACCAACAGTTCCCAGGGACAGAACTGTGAGCTTAACATTGGATCGTGCCACTGCCACTGCACCAACAGTTCCCAGGGACAGAACTGTGAGCTTAACATTGGATCGTGCCACTGCTATTGCCACTGACACTGCACCAACAGTTCCCAGGGACAGAACTGTGAACTTAACATTGGATCGTGCCACTGCCACTGCCACTGCACCAACAGTTCCCAGGGACAGAACTGTGAGCTTTACATTGGATCGTGCCACTGTTATTGCCACTGACACTGCACCAACAGTTCCCAGTGACAGAACTGTGAGCTTAACATTGGATCGTGCCACTGCCACTGCACCAACAGTTCCCAGGGACAGAACTGTGAGCTTAACATTGGATCGTGCCACTGCCACTGCCACTGAACCAACAGTTCCCAGGGACAGAACTGTGAGCTTAACATTGGATCGTGCCACTGCCACTGCCACTGCACCAACAGTTCCCAGGGACAGAACTGTGAGCTTAACATTGGATCGTGCCACTGCCACTGCACCAACAGTTCCCAGGGACAGAACTGTGAGCTTAACATTGGATCGTGCCACTGGCACTGCCACTGCACCAACAGTTCCCAGGGACAGAACTGTGAGCTTGACATTGGATCGTGACACTGCCACTGCCACTGCCACTGCCACTGCACCAACAGTTCCCAGGGACATAACTGTGAGCTTAACATTGGATCGTGCCACTGCTATTGCCACTCACACTGCACCAACAGCTCCCAGGGACAGAACTGTGAACTTAACATTGGATCGTGCCACTGCCTCTGCCACTGCCATTGCACCAAGAGTTCCCAGGGACAGAACTGTGAGCTTAACATTGGATCGTGCCACTGCTATTGCCACTGACACTGCACCAACAGTTCCCAGGGACAGAACTGTGAACTTAACATTGGATCGTGCCACTGCCACTGCCACTGCACCAACAGTTCCCAGGGACAGAACTGTGAGCTTTACATTGGATCGTGCCACTGCTATTGCCACTGACACTGCACCAACAGTTCCCAGGGACAGAACTGTGAGCATAACATTTTATCCAGCCACTGCCACTCCACTAAGAGCTCCCAGGAATAGAACTCTGAGTGTAACATTGGGTCCTCCCACTGCCACTGCCACTACAAAGAGGTCCCAGGCACAGACCTGTGAGCTTAACTTTGGATTCTGCAACTGCCACTACAACTCCATCAAGAGCTCCCAGCGACAGATGTGTGAGCTTAACACTGAATCTTGTCACTGCCACTGCCCCATCACCAAGAGCTCCCAGTTACAGAACTGTGAGCTTAAAATTTGATCTGGTCACTACTGCTGCCACTCCACCAAGAGATGCCAGTGAGAGAACTGTGAGCTTAACATTGGATCCTGCCACTGCTACGGATGCTGTCACTGGACCAACAGCTCCAAGGGACAGAACTGTGAGCTTTACATTGGATCCTGCCAGTGCCAATGCCACTCCACCAAGAGTTGCCATGGACAGAACTGTGAGATTAACATTGGATCCTGCCAGTGCCAATGCCACTCCACCAAGAGCTCCCAAGGACATAACTTTGAGTTTAACATTGGATCCTGACACAACCACTGCCACTCCCCCAATAGCTCCCAGGTACAAAACTGTGAACTTAACATTAGATCATGACACTGCCACCACCTCTGCACCAAGTGTATTCAGGCACAGAACTGTGAACTTGACATTGAATCTTTCCACAGCCACTGCCGCTGCACCATTAGCTCCCAGGGACAGAACTGTGAGTTTAACATTGGATAGTGCTCTGCCACTACCCCTCCACCAAGTTCTCCCAGGCACAGAACTGTGAGCTTAACATTGGAGCCTACCATTGCTATGGCTGCTGTCTATGGACGAACAGCTCCAAGGGACAGATCTGTGAGCTTAACATCGGATCCTGCCAGTGTCAATGGCACTCCACCAAGAGCTCCCATGGACAGAACTTTGAGCTTAACATTGGAGCCTGTCACTGCCGCTGCCACTCCCCCAAGAGCTCCCAGGGACAGAACCGTGAACTATACATTCGATCATGACACTGCCACCACCACTGCACCAACAGTATTCAAGTACATAACTGTGAGCTTAACATTGGATTTTGCCACAGCCACTGCCGCTCCACCAAGATCTCCCAGGGACAGAACTTAGAGCTTAACATTGGATACTGCAACTACCACCACCACTGCACCAAGAGCTCCCAGGGAGAGAATTGTGAGTTTAACATTTAATAGTCCTCTGCCACTACCTCTCCACCTAGTGCTCCCAGGGACAGAACTGTGAGCTTAACATTCGTTCATGACACTGCCACCACCACTGCACCAAGTGTATTCAGGTACAGAACTGTGAGCTTAACATTGAATTTTGCAACAGCCACTACCCCTCCACCAAGATCTCTCAGAGACAGAATGTAGAGCTTAACATTTAATAGTGCTCTGCCACCACCACTGCACCAAGAGCTCCCAGGGACAGAACTGTGAGCTTAACATTGGATCGTGCCACTGCTGGTGAACCAACAGCTCCCAGGGACAGAACTGTGAGTTTAACATTGGATCCTGCCTCTGCAACTGCACAAACAACTCCCAGGGAGAGAACTTTGAGCTTAACATGTATCCTGCCACAGCCACTGCCACTGCACCAAAAGCTCCCAGGGACAGAACTGTGATCTTAATATTGTATCCTGCCACTATCACTGCACCATGAGCTCTCAGTCAGAATTGCAAGCTTAACATTAGATCATGCCACTGCCAATGCAACTGCACCAACAGTTTGTAGGGAGAGAACTGTGAGCTTAACATTGGATTCTGCTACTGCCACAGCCATTGGAACAACAGCTCCCAGGGACAGAACTCAGAGCTTAACAGTGTATCCTGTCACTGCCACTGTACCAAGAGGTCTCATGGTCAGAAACGTAAGTTTAACATTGTATCCTGCCACTGCCACTGCTACTGTAACCAACAGCTCCCAAGGACAGATCTGTGAGATTAAAATTGAAACCTGCCACTGCTACTGCCACTGCACCAAGAGCTCCCAGCAACAAAACTGTGATCTTATCATTGGCTTGTGCCACTGCCGGTAAACCAACGGCTCCCAGGGACAGTAAGATCTGTGAGTTCAACATTGGATCCTGCCACTGCCAATAAAACTACAGCTCCCAAGATCAGAACTGCGAGATTTACCTTGGATCCTGCCACTGCCACTGCCAATGCCACTGCACCAACAGCCCCAAGGGTCAGAACTGTGAGTTTTTTCATTGGATCCTGCCACTGCCACTGCACAAACAGCTCCCAGGGTCAGAATTGTGAGTTTAATATTGGATCCTGCCACTACCACTGCACCAAGCGCTCCCAGGGTCAGAACTGTGAGCCTATCATTGATGATGACTTCCAGCCGAACCTGTGTCATAATGGCGGCACCTACCATGACGTCGTAATCTACTCCTGTCCGCTAGGCACACATCACTCTCTCCCCTTTGTGAGTTCCTGAGTGAATGATATATATTAGTGTTGGTTGATCCGTTTTTCTGTTGCTTCTTCCGATGTGCGTAATAGCAGCCCCTAGAAAGTGTTGTGTCCATAACAGTAGCACATCCTTGCAAACACTCTATACACGAAAGACAGTCGCATACCACGTTGTACTGTTGCAGATATGCAGGTAAATGTTTCTAGACATATCGAATTTCATATCATGCACATAGCACAAGGCATTCTTTAGGCAGGTATGCGAGCTCTGTTTCTTTGTCGAGTGCTGCAAGTGATTTAACCTTTCCATAAGACACAATAGCTGATAAAATGTTCTTCCCTGCTAGAACAGCATGCCGTTATTCTCACTGTGTCCTCATTGCAAATTTTGATGATTTGTAGCTATGGTACAACCTGCTAACTTAAAACGATGCAGCTAACTCTCCAGTCACACGAACCATAGACTAACTACGAATGAACTGGAGAGCTCTTGCATCTGTGTATATACCCTTTACTCCCTTCATATCTGTTTAGATCTGTATGCAGCATTTTTGACCTTGTTGCTTCCCTAACTTGTTGACTCTGTCATAGTATTCTAATCTAATGTGACATATATTGCTCTATGCTAGCACAGTATGTGTTGTTTGGTAGTGCAGCTGTAATGAAGCATAGTTAGATCGGGGGATGTACGTGGGAAAGATGTTTGCCAATTTGCTGTACTAACCATGTAAGTTTACAGATGCATGGTCTTGTCTATCAACAATTGATGTGATGTACAGTACTTGTCTCTTGTGCAATAAGTGTTGGTAGGTGATTACTGCGAGGATGACAACATAGCTTCATTTTCGACCGGTAGAAAGGGGTTTAAATTACTTCAATAACAGAAATGCACACACATATGTTAAACCGACTTGTACGACATCGTTACTGCAAGAAGGTAGCAGTGAGGAGTCAGCAATGAGGAGTCTGCAGGGAGGAGTCAGCAGCGAGGAGTCAGCAGTGAGGAGTCAGTATTGAGGAGTAAGCAGTGAGGAGTTTGCCATGAGAAGTCATCAGTGAGGAGTCAGCAGTGAGGAGTCGGTAGAGAGGAGTAATCACTACTTACTAGTACAAGTGTTTCATTTCACATATACTTTAAGATGGCGAGAAAAACGACTGAGGGTGTGCTATCGGGTATGATTACATGCATAACGTCAACGATCTATATGCAATTACACGGAAAACAATGCAGTTACTGTGACATGGTCTTCCGTAAGTTGCAATGCAGATCGTTATGAATAGAGCAAATGTACAAAGAAACCGACCTCCAGAATAGTAACATGTAATATGTGTGGTGCGACATTCGGTAGAAGCAATAATCTAAAGAGACACGCTAATACATGTCAAGGTAACGTACTTTTGCTTGACACGAGACAGCATGCATTGCCACACGATAAGGCTAGCCTTCCTGTTGATTCTTCGTGTAAAGTAATGTTCGTTCAAGCGCCCTTGACATTACGCACATCTGCATCATGTTTCCAGTGTGCGAAGAAGGAAGTATGAGTGTTGCAGACATTAACTATTACAAGTATGCACCATACAAATCGTCAGAAATCGTGAACAACAACCCAACACCACAAACTTGTTAAGTTCAAAAGGAAGTTGCTTCAACTGGCCAGGATGCTGAGAAGGAAAATGTGACCTCCAAGTTTGCCGGTGATGATGCTGAATATTCATGTTCTACTCATGACGATGAAGTGCTGACATCTTCAAAGCGAAAGTGTAAACAAGTTGCTGAAGATAAGATCTACTTGAAGTTGGGACAGAAGTAACATGGATTCTAAGCAAGTACTCCAGTCCAGAGCTATCTTGCAACTTAGCTAACATTGAAGAAGAACATTGATGTAGACATGTATCGCGTACCTTCTCCGAAGAGTGACGTGAAGTCTACATACTTATTTTGTGAATACCCCAATTACCTGTTTTGTAGGCAACGTTTTTGGTTTCATTGCAGAGAAATGGATATCTTTCTGTCAGCAAAGAAATAAAATAAATTCGATTATTTATGTCCTCAGAGAGAGAGAGAGAGAGAGAGAGAGAGAGAGAGAGGCGCTTTATTGAAGGACATATTATATATGCATGCGTGTGTGTAATTTGGCTACTCATATAAATATCAAAAATAATTTGTATTAATTTTTTTATTAATTCCTATCGTCTAAGAAATGTACCTACTGCTATTTGTTAGCAAATTTACTGTCGCAATAATCGAACTCGCTTCCCGATAAAACACATACATTGCATTTGCACTTGTTATGTTTATACAGGTTATCACCGCAGGTAAACACAGCATCATGTTGGAATGCCTTGTATGCTGGGATGAACATTCAAAGGCAACTTTCGTGTTAGATTTTAATATAATTATTTTCACACGTTTATACCATAATGCTTTCAGTGACTCTTCAGAGATGTTTGCTGCTGCCAACACTCAGAGTATTATTGATTGTAAGTATTCGACCAATGATTCTTTCTTCATATTGTAGTAGAGTACACTATCGAATTGGTACCATTAGCTTGTAGCGACTCTTCAGATATCCTTGCTGTTGGTGACGTTCACAGTGTTACTAATGATACATCTTCGACCATTGATTCCATCTGTAGCGGTGTACACAGTAGTAGTATATGTAACAGTCTGTATTTCACCAACATGCTCGCTGACGAACTGACATCTGTTTTACATGATGCTCGCTTGTTCGCCCTACATGCTTGTTTGCATTGCTAATCTCGGGTTGCCAAAGTAGATATCTGCAGCTGTGTGTGGAGCAAACATGAGCGTGGTTGCTGGATTGGTTACCTTATCCGGTCGTTCTCTGTCTAGCCTGTGAAGTTGATCTCTCTACTTTTTTAAACTCATTCATCTTTATTGCAATGTAGGTGCCTTTTGCTGCAGCTGCTGCGGCTGCTCGCTCCCGGCGTATCTTTCACTAGCTTCTGGTGTATCTATAACGGTAGTTACCTTGACAGCTAAGAATCTCTTCGTCCTGTTACAGATAGGCAGGTACATATTTGTAGATGGATTTTATTTCATGTCGTGCATATGCGAGACGGTATTCTTTAGGTAGGCTATCACTGCGGGCGAACAAGACATCATGCATTACAACATTTACAAAAGGTATTTTCACACTTGTAACGTTGATACCGCAATGCTTGTCAGAGTTCCTTGATGTTTGTGACGCTGGAGGTGTTTACAGATGGTAGGTCTTCAACAGATAATTTCGTCTTCATATTGTAGGTGAATATAGATGTAACTATCTGCTTCCCGCCATACACAATGCCGACGAAGTGCTTTTATACGATAATCATTACAAGATTATGGTTCGTGTCTCGGGCTGACACAGTATGACCTGCTTGTTACTTATGACTGGTAGGCTGCAAGTATTTGTATGAACTTACAGAGAGTACGGTCATGTAGCAAAATACTTTTTATTGATTCATTAAATTATGCGCTCGATTCTGAAATACATATAACACACAGTCGTATTGTTTGTAACCATTTTTCTTTCGTGCACTATATCAGTCGACTGGAGCAACTAAGATGGTGAGAGGAAGCAGCTATCTGTAGGAACCTGAGTTCGAGACTTGCTGCACTATACAGGTTGTAAACACATAACCGCAGTTATCGTAGCGGAATGTTATGTATCGTGGACTAAACATGCACTGCTCGCTGCATGGTGCATACAACTGCTTAATTGCTGGACTGGTTACCTTATCCACATGTTCGCTGTCCAGCCTGAGATGTTGTCATCTGAACTACATACATTGCAATGGCTACTTTCATGTCGGTGTGCATTACCACTGATTATTTTATCTGTGAAATTATTGGACTCTGTAGTGCCTTCGATACCTTATTTTCCAAGGATAGTGCATTGTCTCAACTGCCGCCAGAGTACATTCATTAGTTCCTTTCAAAAGCATATGTAACAAGTAAGTACGTTTTGTCAAAGGTGGTGATGTACTTACAATACTTGCAGGTGTCGAGATGCATTCTTGGTCGGTAATATATATATACCACACACGGATAGGGTGGATGGTCTGTGCTACCAGTGAGTTCACGACAAGATGCGCTCGCGGCCTACATTCGTAATATGCTTATATTTCTAGCATTATAAATTGTATGTTATCAACATACTTTACACTCATTTACCTTACACAATGGAAAATGGGTATTTACTATATTTATGATGTTTGGCAGTGGCGCGAATGTATTACTTACACTCGCTTCCTAAAGAAAGTTAGTCTATCCACTGTGGGCGAACATCTAATGACTACTTTCATGACGGCCTGCATAACCACTTCCTGTAAAATGATTGGACATTCTATGGGAATTTAACCTGCGATACTTTAATTTCAAGGATGCGCTACTGTCTCAACCGATGTCAGGATACATTATTGATTTCCTTAATAGCATATGTACATTTTGTCAAGGGCGGTGTACTTATAGTACTTGCAAATGCCTATTTGCTTTCTTCGTCGGTAATGTATACGATGAACGGAAATTCAGGAAGGCTGCTGTAGTCTGTATTTTTGTTTAGTTCACCTCGATAGCTATGCTCACGACTGGCAGGTCTTATGAAACAGTTACACCAGTCAAGGTAACCCACTGCTCTAAGCCTACTAAATACAGAGTACATATACTTGACATGAGAGTGTGTAAACTGTTGTCAGTTGCTTCCCCCAAGCCTCTTTGCCCGCCGTCGCCGGCAGCTGCTGCAGGGAACAGCACTCTACCAGGCGCTGATGCGCAATGGTTAAGAAGTGTCCCGCATCAGTTACTCGAAGAATGCGATTCCACGAATGAGGTGAACAGTAGTCACCAGAGCGCTCGTGCAAGAAAGTGCGGGTGCAAAACAGTGTAGGGAAGTGCAGTGCAGACTTGTGCGCCCATGCACATGTATTCTGAAAATAGAACCTGTGTAATCAGGATAGTGTTTAATTAGCAGGTAGTTACAGAACGCTCAAAGACAGATATCCACGCAATGAGTCTACATGGAGCCGTAACATAATTTAAGAGCCCTACAGGCTTAAGTGTAGGTATTCATATTTTTCTATCATTCCCGTTTTTCATGTTTTCACACTCATCTCATGTCAGACAGTGCAATATGTTTGTTAAAGGGTTCTTGTAATCTTTGCATTTAATTATGTAAGAGTTGTTTGGATTTAAGAAACCTGTATATGTTTCTGCAGGTTTTGTGTGTGTATTAAAGTAGTTCGCACAGCCTACTGGCCTGCCCAAACTTCCCAGCGCATCACGGCGAAGAGTTAGTCATACCACTGTGTCTTGAGTAGTTGGATGTGCTGACCGACTGGATCGAATTTCGCGCGCTTGGGTGGCTCATCGACATTTTGTAACCAACCACTTCACAGCAATATACGTTTAGATTACCGGAACCTTGTGTGTGTTAGCCGCCCAAGACTTTTATGCTCCTCCCTTCTCCCAGAATAACATTGCCGGGGAAGGCTTTTTGCATAACCTTAATTAATTTTGACCATGTGCCATTTGTAACAGTGTTACCTTACCAGCAGGAGAAGCCTGATAGTGGATATGTCAATTGTTTCCTAGAGGAACATTTCCAATAAAACCCAGGGAATTAACGTGGTGTCTGCATTTTCATTCGGGTTGCCTACGGGCTATAGGGTCTTGGGACCCACCTTCCCTGCCTTTTTATTAACTGTACTATGCTAGTGTTTCCAATGTATTTCAGAGTGTTTTTATCCTCGTGCAACTAAATATGTGTGTGTTAGTCGCCCTGAGACTTCACTGCGTAGAAAGCATTGTACAGGTACATATTTTTTGGAATTACGACGGTCGGAACACCGCGAGGACACCTTCCATTGGCTGTTGGCACACGACCCGGAAAAGAGAAATCTGCTCTACTGTAACTAGTTGGTATTGTCCTTACAATACCTGGTGCCCACAACCTATCAGCAGAAGGCTTGGTGATAAACTATGGTACATTTCCTACCCCAAATCCCAACCTTTAAAGTACACCATTTTGCTCCTCCAGCCTACCGTCAGTATGTTGCGATACCTCCTTACTCATCATGGATAATTTGATTTGTAATCAGCTTACAGTTCTAGCAATAAAATTATAGGTATTCGAAATAAGTAAATGCAATATTTGCTACAGTGTTGTTGCCTCTCTTGCACGACAAATGGTGCATGTTGTTTCGCATGTGCTTACATTTCGGTTACAAGGTACTCAATTCCTCTCATAAAGTGACATTCACTAGACTGGCCTGCCACCCTGGCATCTCTCTCTTAGCTAGTACCGTCCTTCGACTTGCCTGCACAATGCTCGCTCTGTCGGTCAACCACAGCCTTACAAATTCTCATGTTGCTTGTGAGACGGGATGGATGTGTTCATCTGTTCTGAGTGTTGGCTGTATTGGTAGGTTTTGTTTCACTCGGTTCGTATGGAAGGTGTTCTTCCCAGGACAGTTCAGCAATTCAGCAATAGCTGAATATTCATCGTGACAGAATTAACACATGTGAGGCAGATTATGACTGTCCTTTATTACGCACACTGACGTTTTGGTACACCATGAACACCAATGTGCAGGGTAGGCCGGTAATGTCCATGCATGTTCTTGGGCTCTGGACTTCAGTTTTGGGCTGCACAGAATGGCTTTAATTACAAGCATTCAAGGTTCGGTACACAAGTGCAGGTTGTAGACAGAGTATGACTGTCTATAAACATGCGTATTGAGGTTTCGGTACACTAGCACAGGCCAGAGACAAGTTATAACTGCTTGGGGTATTGAAGTCTCGATACATGGCTGCAGGTTGGTCGGGTCGGATGTGTTATGCTGCTAGTGATGGCTGCATGCGATGATTTCGTTTCCTAAGGAGGTTGTTCTGGTGTATAGATCAGGGCGGACTGGTCTTGTCTATCATCGTTTAACACACACCTTACTGTTGTGTGGTTGTGCTGGCTGGTAAGTATTAAAACTATTTTACCTTTACTTTAAGTTTGCATCGGTGTGTGGCAGTGTTGACCTTATAGTTACCAGCACTTCACAATGGTATTTTTTTCACCTAACATAACTCGATGCTTGTGCAATATGCATTGGTTGGTAACAATTTTTTTGCCTCGGTGCATATTAGTATCATCTGTTTAGCATCGCCATAGTGTGCAGCACCCGATACTAGTGCTGGTTGGCAAGCACTTGAATTCTTCTTGCATTGGTAATAGTTCGTGTGTTACTTGGATGGTTTGGAGCCCTGATGCATCTCTTTCTCTCTCTCTCAACATCTCGGCTAGTCTTCCATGCCATCCCTTCGACTTGCCTGTGCTACCTTACAGTGACCAGGATGGTCTGTTCGTGTCTAGAATCATTTAACACACAGTATACAACACCTGATGCTTGCGTAATAAGTGATTGTACTGGTTGGCAAGTAATTGAATTCCTCATGTAATGTAAAAGTACATGTGTGTCTTGGATGGTCTACCACCTTGGAACCCTGATGCATCTCCCTCGGCTAGTGTTCTGTGACATGGCTTCGACTTACCGAGACCTGTGCTGTCCGACTACCAATTCGTAAATTACAGCCAACCATGCTGTATGCTTAGGATGTAGTTGACGTGTGCGCAGTGCGATTCTAGCCTAGTGTGCTTCAACATGCATTGCTCCATCTCATGTCACTGGAGAGCTTGTCACTCATCCCCGGCGAGATGCCAGGGTATTAGTTGAACAGATCGCGAAAGGAGTAAACCCTGTTGGAATGGGACTAATAAGGTGGAAATACAGAGCATGAGTCTCGAATTCTAAGACGAAATGCCACTGCATGAGACATTGAATACTCACCAGGATGCCAGGTGAAGGTAAACCTGCGAAAATGCTGGCCCCTTCCGCAACCAGGTTGTGGTGTGAACATCTTCACTGTTGGCATCATTATAGTAGGTGAATCTAGAAAAATAAACCTCGCAAGTTAGACATTACATATCTGGTGGGTGCGTAGGCCCATTCGAGTTTATCCTCACTGTGCACTGTCTGCCGAGGATGGCATTGGATTAGGAGAGTAAGGGGGGAAGCACTCTAGCCAGTTCGCGATTACAATTCTGGTGAGTGAATATGCAAATATCAGTATATACTTTATTCCTTATCCTAACCACACAATGTCTGTCGAGGACATAATTGGAGGGTTCAGAAGGAGAAAACCTCGCCTTCTCGCGATTACATATCTGGTGAAGTTGAAGGACCATACGGGTATTTACTTCTTCTAAAAATACATTGTCTATTGATGATGCCATTGGCTTTGGTGTGTCTCGAATAGCTACTTTCATGACATTTGGTATTGGAGTTGTTAGCGAATGTCGCGCTGCACTTGCTTCTGATGAACTGCAAATATTACCTCTGCAACTCTTGTTATCAATATCGAGCTTATCACAGCAGGAAAACCCAGAATCGCAGTTATCACAGTGGAATGTCTTGTATGCTGGGCTAAACTAGAAATCGTTTTTTCATGTCGATGTACATTACCCTTTTGACTAAAACATATCCCCACAAGGGTACATTGGTACTGTAAATCTTGCAGCGACTATTCAGGACCCCTTGCTGTTGAATGTTTATTGCCTGGTGAGTGCGTAGACCCATGCATGAATTTACATTATTTCTTGTCCTAATTGCACAATGTCTGTAATGCTCATAGGCCCATGTACGTATATATGCTATTTCATTTCCTTACATTTATCTTGAAATGGTGATCATGTGGTCAAAAGTGTCGGACTTGTAGCCGAAGGGTGTCCGAAACGAACCTGCATGCCACCTGCATTTTTTACTTGTATTTGTATGGCAAATGGTTTCGGAAATTACAGCCAAACTATGTTTATATGTGCTGTTTAGGTAATACTTGGCCCGAGACTCTATTTACTGTCTGTGATAATGCCTACATTATGACTTTGGTAGTTGTATTTCAAACAGGTCGGAAATTACAGCCAACGAGGCATATATATGATCTTAGGTCATACTTGACCCCATCGACCCTTTTTACTGTCTGGGGTTATGCCTACATTCTGAATTTGGCAACAAAATTTTAATGGGTCGGAAATTATGGCCAACTATGCTTATAAGTTGGTGTAGTGTATACTTGGTCTCATGATCCTTCTTTGACCCATGGGTGAAGCCTATGTTATGAAATTGGTAGTTGTATCGCAGATGGTTTGGAAATTACTGCTAACTATGCTTATAAGTAAACATAGGATATACATGACACTATGACCCTTCTCATCATCGGGATTATGCTTATGTTGTGAATTTGGTTGTTGTGTCTCAAACAGTTCGGAACTTACAGCCGACTAAGCTTATATGTTCAATTAGGTCTAGTCAGTGTGCAGGTGGATGCTTTATTTAGCAATGTATAACGACACCATGTTGATGGATCGTGAAAGGAATTGGAGCAAGCCACTATGTAATTATGCAAAAGAAGAAAATATCAAAATGCAATCAAGCAAATAAATTACTTCAAATCACTGCCGCAGCATGATTGCATTTGCTGTGACTGTGTCTGTGTACAATTGACTTAATCAGGGTGGCACAACAGAGTAGATGTTAGATAAGGTCAGTTAACACAGCAGGTGTTAACCTTGGTTATTTTCATATCAAAGAAACTAGAGACACCTCTCCAAACATAAACCTCGGCATTCCTTATTATAACAACAGCTGTTGAGAGAAATTATGCGACTAGAGATTATGCTCATTAAATACAGTTTAAACCTGATTCAATACTAATGACTTCCTCATATACTGAGTATGCTTGCCTCAAGTATTAAAGGCTTCCAACACAAATTAAAACATTACGACGTGTGAATTAACATACCAAACATCTATGAATGTGTCTAGCATAAACCTTTAATTTGTGAACACAAGGTTCTTTATCCTTCCACATTTGACAATACCAAGTAACATTCCACAGCGGGACAGTGTATAAGCCCATCAGAGACTGCGGGTTAATTATAATACAATTTAAAAATATCCTAAAATCAGAAATTGGCTCTTATGCTGCACAATTGACCAAACAAGGTCACAATTCGTAAAAACTTACAAGATCCACACATGTTGTGGACAGTGAGTAAAAACCAGAATCAACACGGGAAATTTATAGGTTAGCAATAAACTCATCATCCCTAAGAATACTTAAAATTACTGAAACACACATGCTACCAAATTATTTCTTAAACCAATTTCAGATGGTGCACACCGATTATGAATTTGAAGAACAAAACCGCACCCCAAAATTACTCTAGCACTTCCCCTACAGCATTGTAAACTACATTTCCAATTGAAATGAGAGGCTATTCGCCACAACTCACCAGTTTTACAACCACAGCCTGTACCTGCCTTATTACAATTTAAAACAAACTACTCATATCTCTAATTGTCGTAGCACTTACGCACTACCAGAAATATAGATGAAAGTATTATGCATCGCACATTTTAAAGTTAGATGATCCTCGCAGAAGCAAATTCAAGTGCAGATCGACGAGCCAGTTGACAAGTGGTAAGAAGGTAGGTAAATTTGTAGAGCGATCTTCCTGATGATGTCCGACACCTCTAAGAGCCAGTATTCAATAAATGGCACAATGGTCTAGGGGAAGGGAAGCCAATGCAGGGGAGTGGTAGGAGAAAGGAGAGGGGAAACCGAACGACACCGAGATCGCACAGGAACATCGTGAACCAGCGGCGTAGCACATCGCCAATGGCAGCAGGCAGTACAAATGACCAATGCAACCCCGCACCCGAAATGTTGTTTATAAGTGTCTCGAATGACAGTCACATCGCTGTCCATCTCTGACTATCTTACTCATATACAAGACTATACCACAGTACCAAAACCTATTTAGAAGAAAATGTCCACAAAATAGAGGAGAGCTTTAAAACAAAAGAGAAGAAAATTTGAGATTAAAATACAGTACAGTACAAGGTGCGGAATAACACAAACACACAAATAAATACACATCTTCGTCTCTTGAAGACACAGTGCGGGTGCAGTAACATTCATCCCCAGGATTTATATCAATTGGTGGGCAGTCAGGTCAAGATCAAGCACCAGGCAGACTTCTCCTCGAGAGGCAGCTAGGAGGCTGCATAGCAGCGATGACAGATACAAGCGCCAAACCAGCCAGGCGATGAAATCCGGAAGACACCACCAAAGGCTCGTCAGCTCTCTGGGGTCAGCTCAGACAGAAAATGGGAAAAACACAAAATCGGGGTAACATTATACCAAGGACAAAATCGAAACCAATAGGGGAATGAAGGAGGGAGTGGTAACAAAGTCCCTATCTAAAGAGTAACAAACACCATAACAAATACAAACTTACAGGGCTAATAAAATGCTATGGAGACCTTATCACATCGTTTTTAAGAAGTACGACATACAATTTTCTGAAAATACAGCCAGATTGCAAAGATACTAACTGGACAGTGTTAGATCCCAAAAATTTGTGAATCTGATAAGGACCCACACATTTCGGGATGAACTTACTGCCTATGTCACTTAAAAGATCTGTGAGGGTGAAATTTCTACACAAGACTGTGTCGCCCTCTCAATACTTAGCAGTTCTATATCGATCCAAGCAGGACTTAACAGACTCCTTGGCCTCGTCCAAATGATGGAAGAACTCTCCAAGCAGCTTATCATGCTCAGTGTCCGCGAGAGAGATAGGAAAGGTACAGAGACCCCAGAGATTGAGAAAAGGATTGTAAAGAGAACGACCAAGGAAAGGCAAGGAATGAGGGACCCATGTTGAACGATGGAAGGCACTGTTGAGACATACATTTACAAACTGAAACAAAGGAAGATCAGTTTTATAAGCAGCAGAAGCAGAAAGGCGGCTCTGTAATTAAATAGCGAGTGTTCACAATTCAGCGAAATCCTTAGTGGTGCACAACAACGAACAATTGGCCTCAACCAGGGGAGAGAAAGTGTCCACAATAACACTCGTCATTTCAGCCTTGGTAAGAGACAGTCACAAGGCATCATGAACATTCTTAATTGACTGTATGAACTCCCATAAACACTCATCTGCCCCTTGAGCTCGATACACCAAGTCAAGTTCCATTTGCCATTCTATGCATCGAGAGAAAAGTGCTCGCAACACACGCTGCTTAAAGCCCAGAAAAGTGCCACGTAAAACAGAGAGGCCAGTTCCTCCTGTATAAACTGAAGGATAATTCCTTTCGAACTTAACAGTTAGGGCCCTGAGCAAGTCAATTTCCGGACACAACGTAAGGCCAACCAATTTACTGATGCTAATGAAAAATTTTTAGATACGAACAGGGTCCAATAACACTAAAGAGGAAATACCATCTAAAAAGACATATAAACAAGCTTGGTTATGGACAGGAAGGCCTCACTTACCTTCACTCCTGCCATAAGCTGCCTGGAGAAAGGATGTGCTGCCAAACCTTCTTGGCCACTAAGACTGTGAACTCCAATATTCCTGAGCTCCGCAACATTAAGTTTTTCATCCACCTCGAAATTGGAGTAATGCAAGAATGCAAGTAGCTCTTCTTGTTTCAAACCATAAATTAAGCCTAATTATAGACTCATCATAGTATAAATGCATGAAAAAAGGAATATACCAATATAAATAATGTACACAAAAAATCAAATAACATTGAAAAATGATAAATTATTGCAAATCCTTGCACAGACCTTTAATACTACCTAATAGCGTAGTATTTGAAATGCACCAGCAGAGTTGCATAGTTAATTGTGTCAAGCCACAATGTAATTAGGAAAAACAAGAAAGTATGAAACTGCAATAAAGCAAAGCACATGATCTGATAGAAAGTAAGCAATCCAACAAAATATCAAATTCAAACAAGTTTAATAAAGCAAAGCACAAATGAGCTGGTGTCATCACAAATCAATTAACAGGTACATATATAAGCCTCACTCTATAATGCCATGTCAACATTACTACTCGCCAGGTGCCTTCCTAGAATACATATCATACTAATGCATTAATATTAAAAGCACTGAATTTCATATAAACGTAAACACAATACCCAATCAAAGTTTCAACACACCACACTGCAGTAACCATCAAGGCAGGATTTAAAATATGAATAGATATCTGCACCATCTCAACAACTTCAAAAAGTGCCCTTATAAAACTGATTATGTAACTCTATAAATCTGACAGCCTTATTCTGTTACCTCTATATGATACTGCGCGATAAGTTAATACACAGTACGTCCATAACCATTAACACATTTCAGGAGATTACTTCAAACCACGACCACAGCATTATCACATTTGCCATACTTTGTGCGTGTACAATAGTCTTAATCAGGATGGCACAGCACAGTGCACATTAGGTAAGGTTAGTCAACACAGCAGGTGATTTAACTTAGTTAAGTTTTGTACAAATAAAACTAGAGGCACCTCGCCAAACATTATCCTCTGTATTCCTTACTATACAACAGTTGTTGAGAGAATGTATGCGGCTACAGATTACTCTCATTAAGTAACATTTAAGCCTTATTCAATACTAGTTACTTTCTCGCATACATATAGAGCTCGCTTCAAATATTAAAGGCTTCGAATACAAATCAAACATTATGTGGTGCGAATTAACATACCCAAATCCATTACATGTGTCTAGCATGAACCTTTATTTCGAGATTTCAAGGTTGTTTGACTTTGCAATTTTGACAATACAAAATAACATCCCACAGCGGGGTAGTGTTTAAGCCCATCACATCCTGCTGGGAAATTAAAATACAGTTTTAAAAGATACTAAAATCAATAATCGGCTGGTCCGTGTCACAACTGCCTGAACAAAGTGTCCAGTCGTAAAAATTTACAAGATGCACACTGCTGAAATCATGAGACCAGCGTTGTGTACAGCGAGCAAAACCCAGAACCAACAAGGGCAATTTATGTTGCGGCAAATATACTCAGTGTCCCTAAGAGAACTAAAAATTACTGAAACACACATGCTACCAATTTATTTCTTAAACAATTTTAGATTGTGCATGCAGGTTATGAAATTGAAAACGAACAAATCCTCACCCCAAAATTACTCTAGCACTTCCACTACAACATTCAAACTTCATACCAAATTGAAATTAAAGGCTCTTCGCCACAACTCACCATTTTCACAGATTTGGCCTGCCTTCCTTATTATGATTTAAAACAAATTACTCATATCTATAAATGCTGTAGCCCTTATGCACTACCAGAAATATAGATGAAATAATTACTCGTCACACATTTTATAGTTGGATGATCCTCGCAGAAGTGAATCCAAGAGCCGATCGGTAAGCCAGTAGACGAGTGGTGGGTAGGTAGGTGAATTTGTAGAGCGACCATCCAGACGATGTCCGACACCTTGAAGAGCCAGTATTAAACTAATGGTGCAATGTTGTAGGGGAAAAGAAGCCAATTCAGGGGAGAGGGGTGGGGGAAATGACAGAGGAACCGAACGACACCGAGAGTGCACATGTGCACAGTGAACCAGAGGTGAAGCACAACACTAACAATGGCAGGCAGTTCAAATATCCAGCACAGAATGACAATGCATGAAACTCGGGCTCCCGCCAGGATGCCTAGTGAACAGATCCCAGGAAATACATTGCAGGGGGATATGAACACGAACATTCTTCAGGCAACATTGAGGTTGCTGGTGATGGCATTACAGAGTGCGATGGGCAGGGAGACTCCACACTCAAGGAGTTAACACTTAATTGTAGATTTATAGGCTGAATGCAAGATCACGAATTCGGGACACCAGGATGGCCACAAGGAATGTTTTCTCAATCGGGTGATATGAATGCTCATTCCCGCTTAATATTTCTCGATTTCTGCCCAATTCCACCGGATTGAGCACATTCCGGCTGATTGAGCAAGTGCACACTTTCTGTGTTCGAAAGTCAGCTTCGTTGTGCAAAGAAACTTTTTTGCGAGAAAGTATGGTGGGTTTGCCGACATTTCTGGCGATTTTGGCTGTTTCCTGTGCGAATTTTAGATGGAAAAGGGACATTTCTCCATGTGATGTAATCCAAGATGGCCGACGCGGCCCCTCGCTAAAACTTCATGTGTGCTGGATCTCTCTCTTTTATACTACTACCGTACACTGAATGTATGTCTGTCTACTGAGCCCAAGTGTAGTGTTACTACAACTACAGTTACAATGTTATATATATACATATATATGCATGTGTGTATGCACTGCTGCTAATCTTTATTATACTCAGGTTAGGAAGCTTCACCCTTATAATTTGGTAAATATATTTTATTTGCTGCCAGATAGCACTTGTTTTGCATGTGTGCAGGATTTTATTCGTTCTGTGAGTAAAAATAGGACGAGTGTAATCTTTAATTATTAAATAACACTTTTTAATCCTCCGATTGGATTTGAATTTGAACCGACTTAAATAATAAACGTTTTCTTCGCTCTTGAGTGCGAAATTAACGAAATGGGTCCACATATTTAGTCGGTATCAGTCGTGAAACTGACTGGTCTTAGTGAAATTTTTTATTAGACAATTAATTTATTGAAGTGTGAGACGCGGAATCCGAAAATTATTTTGATTATCGCTGTGTGTATTTCGCTCTTAATTCTGTGACATTTCTCTACTTATATAAACATATCTATGCAAGAGACAGTAGTAGTTGTACTGATAAAAATTGTAAGCAGGTTTAGAGGGAGTAAGTAATTTTAAAAAATAAATTTAATGGATAGTTTTTGACTGGGGCAAGTATAGATTACGATTCGAGCCAGACACGAAATTTTCCACGAAAAAATATAGAATTTTTCCGTTGAACGCCAGTTTCTAAGTCATGGCTTTGTATTAGCAGGCGAGCTTGCGGAGCAAATGTCCCCTTTCACAGACTATCCCATAAGGACGATCGTTTGCTTCCTAAACTGAGTCAAATAAACCTTATCAGCGGTGCACTGAAATCACCTTAGTCAATTAGTGTATTTATGCCTCGATATTTTGGTCGGACACAAAACTTGGTATTTAATACAATAAAATTGAAAACAATAAATGGAAGAAGGTTTTATTTTGTCTCCTGAGTCGGTGAAGTATAAGTATTTCAAGATCTCCCCGATAGATGACAAGCAGTAATTAATTCAGAACAAATCAGACAAAATGAAAAACACTCATTACTAGTTCGTGCCTTTAAGATGATATGCTTGTCATATATAAGACCTATACACAATCTTTGTGTTATAAAAAATCAACAAATAATCTGAAACTGAGAGAATATTAAATGTTTAAGAATCTTAATTTTTTAACATCTAATTGTGCAAGTTAATTGATATACGATAGCAATACAACTGTATGTGCCAAAGCGTAATTTATACTAATTTTCGTATTTATTAAATCATCAATATGAAAGTGAGTAGAAATATTGACATGCATAGTTCTTTAAAAAGTTTTTACTATATATCGCTTTCAATTAAAAATAAGGCATATGTAATAAATCTGACAGAGTAAAGTGTAATAAAGGTGAGTAGTAGGGGCGTGGGGGTTCTGAAACAAAGGGATGCCACCTTTTTTGAATGACCTAATTATTTTGATATCAAATTGATATCATAGGGTTAATTAAACTGTTTGAAAGAGTAATTGAAAAAGAGTTAATCAAATTGAAAGGGTTAAATTTAATGAAAGGGTTAAATTTATTGAAAGGATTAAGTATATAGAAAGGGTTAGTTTATTCTCTCTTGATTTTGTTGCTGTACTGCCTTCTTTCTTTCTTTTTGGGAGGGGGTAATAGGAGCTCTGTATGATGTTGATGGTCTGGTGTCCTGTAGTCGATGACAAGAGTGGTGGTTTCCGATGTGTTATATAGGTGTTGGGTTGAGTGCAAGAGTGTGCTAAGTGTCATTTTTCTTACTTTGTCTAATTTTGATGTGATTGTATGGATATTGTTCATAAATGGTGTTGGTAGATAGGCGACTTTGAAATATGGGATTTACACGTTAGTAATGATAAACGATTAAATAGACAACTGTATTCTGAATGCAATTAAACATTATAGAATTTCAGAGTGTTCTACATATGACTAAATAACATGCATTGGATCGCAAATTTGAAACAACTAAATGAATAATATGTTCAATTACATGAGTCTTGAGGTGTCTTATACATAACATGAGTCTCGAGCTTAGATATAATATATATGAGAGAGAAGTATAACACAATTATATGAGTATGGAATTAACAATCTAAAACAAAATGCCCCTATAAATTAAACAGACAAGATATATATGAAGTTTCTCTCATATATCTTACACATCTGTCTATCTGTCAGACTGGCGAGGAGGAATGTAATCCACATGTAAAAAGAAATAATTGATTAACACACGTAAAAAAATTGCACTTCTCCCAAAACACGCCTGTCTGACTGCGAGCTCAGTGAAGCACTGTTTGATTATAGACTTCAACTCTCAAATTTTCAACAAAATGAATGTTTCCTAGTTAAAAATATAATGAAAAAGGCAGCAGGAGCTCCCCAACAACACATCCGTTCACCATGGAGGTCATTCTATGAATGAGTGTATCATATGAGGTTCGCCTGCTTATATACATGTAGCATGAACGATAGGCAACTAAGTGGAAATTTTCAACTGAATCTACCAAGCTACTATTTACGATTTGATACATCCTACAAGTATGTGAATGTATAAAAGTGCATTATTAAAAAAGTAATGTACGTGCTATAATTTTTTTTTAGTCTAGTAAATAGAGCACACCTGTTAACACAAACACGAGTTGAAAATTATACCAAGTTTCATCTACTGAACACAGAAATGGGGTTTACATGATAAACTCACTATCACACGATAATGTATTTTTTTTTCAATAAAATAGTTTTATATTAAAACGCATATATTATAAAACATTAATTGTGCCTACCACACTCCGAAGCCCGTTGAAGTCCAGAGGTCCAGTGTTGAGTAGATGCAGCGTGAAGATTGGCGAAGTACTAAGATGGCAGAAGCCCTCGAGAAACTTCTGCATCGTTCTGCCCAAGGCCAACTGATCCAGACCTCCCTACAACCCACATCTACCCCTCACCAGAGTGTGTTTGCAGAGAAATGCTCAGTCTAAACACACCAGCCCTTGTCAGTGATCATGTCTTTGGCGATCTGTCCCCTCCCCTCCACCCTCCAATGCAGAGTTGGTTTCCAAAGCTCCGAGACACGCACCCTGGTATCGATCTAACACTGCAAGAGCCTGTTTAGTGGCAAATACCTCCTCCGCCCACACCGCCCAAGAACTGTCCCTTCCAACGCAGCGCTTATACTCGCCCTCCTCAACGACAAAAACATTTTTTGCTGGTTGACTACCACTGTCCATGGAGGGCACTATCCATTCAAAGCCACGCAGAACCCCCACCCCTTACAGCACTCAAGTGACACGTTTTTCGAATATCTCGGGAACTGGCCATTCCCCATCCCTTCTCCACCAGATCACTGCCTCGGCTATGAACGAAGGCTTGCTTCAAGGTCAAAACGACGGTTTCCCTAGGGAGGCAGTAGCAGATTTGGAACTAACCTGGACTATTTCCCCTCCTCCCTACAAACTGTTATTTTCGGTCGGACACTGATTGTTGGCCCAATATTTTGAGACACAAGAGGTTGACATATTCCAAGCGAATTAAAAAATGCCACAACTTCCGCAGATAAAACTTTGTTTTCCTCATCACTAAGAAATACTTTCCAAATGTTTTTAACACACAATAGATTCGATTAAAAAATATAAATCATTTTTCACCGAACTTCCCCCCCCCCATTTCCAGCAATCTTACGAGACATTTTTAACTTTATTCTTGTTTTCAACAACTTTTAACTAACACAATAGCGTATGTCTATTCTGATATATTAAATATATAGTGATCTACAAGAAAGTAATTAACGATAGAAAATCTTACTCCAAATGATTTCTTCAAAATAATTTAATTATATTAATTTTTGTGTTTGTTTTCGTCACCAGACATCATCGTGTTGGATCTTGAAGAGCTGTAATATGTGCGAGTATTTAAATTCAATCATTTGTATATTTAAAATATTTGTTGGATTCTGTTCAATGCATACGTAAACATTTTAGCTTAAGAAACAAGGACGGTCTGAGATTTTTTGTACCTGCCTATGTAAAGGTATTCGGGGCTCACTTTCAATATGTCCCCCTGGGATGTCACAAAAGTTGACCAGCAGAGCATTGTGTCTCCTCCACTAACATTGAATTTAAACAGTATGAAAGGACAAAGGTTTTAACCTGCTGCCTAGTTTCTTTGCAAATAATTATTCATTCCAGCGCAGGTTTCTTTCGTGACATATACTTAGCCTGTTACCATCAAAGTTTAGTTATTATTGAAAAAAGTTAGTGGCATGAGGTATTAAAAAAATTAATATCAAGACACACATTATTTATTTTTAACATGAAAACTTTTTTTAAAATATTCTTTTCAAACCATTCTTATAAGATAAATATTTACAATATCACTCAAAAAGATTCAATTTACGACAAACCTTTGTTACATCACCAATATTGTTTTACCAAATAAAAGACTTTAGGGTAAAAACAAGAATACTTTACCAAAACCATTATTTACTGACATTAAGAAACAAAACAGGTTATTAATTACTAAAAAACATTTTTCAAAAAGACCTTAGCTTCTTTACAAATCAAGTTAATATTTACATACACTAAAATACAATTTAAAATATTTTAAATACAAAATTCAGCAAAATTTAAAACAAAAAAATTATGATTTCACATTTCTTTTTAAAAAAAGATGGTAGCTTTTTACAATCAAGTTAATTTTTATATACACTAATACTCAATTTAAGTGATTTACTTACAAAAAAACAGACGAATCAACAAACAATCTTCTAAAGTATCAAAAAATAAATTTACAAACTATATCGATGTGGAAGTCGTCTCTTTCATAATTATCTACAATATGTAGAATATCTTGAGGAGGTTATAAAGACGTGCACTCAAGGTGTCCTTTTAAGGTGTCACATCTGGGAATATATTTGCAGATACTCACACATGCCAAATGACTGCTTACAACACACTCACATGCACATGTATTCGAAATTTCAATGATGACATTAATTTCTTCTTCCTATTTGTAAAATAGCAATGGAAATTCGATCGAAGACAGTTGTTTCAAGAGAGTTGATACTGAAGTAATGTCATGCCTTACAATTAGGCAAACAGTTATCAGCAGCATTTATGGTTATGCAACAGGTGATACAAACAGTTGCAGACTGCTATAGACAGCTGCAATGAGTGTGGAACAGGAGGTGCATGTAGTGGTGGCAGATGGATGTCATTGTTGCTGTGGTGCTGGGAGGTCTATAATTTTATTGTGGCACTGAAACTAATATATGAAAGAAAAAATTACTCAGGTATTCTATAGTACCCCCAAGGTAAGGTTGATATTCCATCTGCCACAATATACTGCTTATCATTCGTACCTGACAACACTACCTTGGTTATGCATTCGGTGTAGACTCGATGAGTAAGCAAACGGAACTGATATTGGGTCCCCAGAACCCTTGTGCAATTTTCGAGGCAATCTCGATAATCTTTGTACGTGCATGATTGCAACACGTTGGATTTTACACCCTTCACCTTACGTATACATTGCTCATTTGCAACAACGTATATGTAAAGCTTAGGACATAAACCCACAAAGCTTGTGATTATGCGACCAGCACATTCATCTTTCATCACCCCGGTACGACCTTTGTTCTCGTAAGGGAATCCTTACAGACTATCGAGCGCATAGTTGGAAGTATCAAACCATGCCTTGAATCTGGGGTAATTACTTTATATATGTCCTCACAAGTAACAGAATATATTAGGGAATCTGTGTCAATATAGGAGGTGCAAAATCGGCGGAACAAATTTTGTACACATGTATTGATAGTGAAATTCAATAGTGTTCATTTTGAAAGGTCGATATGGCAACACCAGTTTACAAAGGTTTGTTGAACGCAACATAACTCTTTGACATCTCGATAAGGACCAAGTTTTCATCGATAATCTGCCGTATCTGGAATGCCGGACGTCCTATCAGCTCTGCAGCCCCATAGATCATGTCATACCTCCCAACGACTCTGATGTCCCTTTCCCGACCGACATTCTGCAATGTTTTTCCATAAACGGAATTATTCAATAACTTGATAACCGATTTTTTGTATTCGTTCGCAGTCTGGGCACATTTCTCAACGTTAAACTCGATGTATGGAGCCATCCAAGTCTTCTGCTCAAAGCGTAAAACACGATGAACAGAGCAAAGTTTGGCCCCATACACCATAGTACTGCCTCAGTGTTTCCCCATGTATAACATATTTCTTGCCTGGCGCGAGTGTTAAAAGAAGTTTCTCATGCAAGCCGTTCGGGGGTATCCCATTTTCTGGGGCCAAATCCAGCTCAGATAGTTTATCACGACACTCTTCTGGAAAAGGCAGATCAACTTCCACGAAAAACTATTATCACTGTAATTCACCATGTTTTCAAAATCCCATGAAGAGAACACGTCAGCCTCAACCCAATCGAAATTGCCAATCGGGAGCTTGGACCAAATTGTATGTTTGTACAGTCCGTTGAAGCCCAAATAGAATATATATTTAGATGCCACACTAGGGTTGTAAACCTCACCCATGTAAACATTGTTGGCATCCGCACATCTTGTTGAAACCTGGGTAATGCTTCTCTAACCCCGCGTTCTACAATAAGAAACATGTCTGAGTCTGTGAACAGCTCTAGCCACGTGCGTGTCATTGACAATAAAGCGTCCCATGAAGGAGCTGGAGCTGTGACGTACATGGCGGGGTCAAGGTCATAATGAGCCAAACATACTGTCATGAAATTCTCAGATACATCAGCCAGCAAACAGGTGTCCACACGTAAGTAATGAATGGTATACTGAAGCAAGTTTATGCAGTTGTACGCATTCCATGCGGCTTGGGTACGAGCATAATCATCATCGATAATGTCCTTCGCCTCGCATCACATTATGAAGCGCGTCTTTTGGTGGGAGTGACTTGCACATCAGACTGTCTTGCGACTTAACAAAGTCATAAGGAAAATCTCCCTTGTTTTGCCAACTCGTATTGGGTGTTCTCTGGAAACATCGAGTAGGTGATACTCAATTGCACAGCTAGCATATTGCCTACCAAAGTTTCGAGAGAGGTGCTCATGAATTGGAATGAATCAATAAATCTTATCTTGAAATATTGCGCCTTTCCATTGCAATAGATACAATTGGGAATCGGTTTTGTGATACATTTGCATTTCTCTAGGGTCTTTCCAATCACTTGAATTTTTCCAGGATTTTTAATTACCACTGTTCCATTGTGTATTGTTACATGATGTTCAGCCAAGGGCTTTGTATGAAAATGAACATCATAATTCTGCAGGTTACGAAAAACAGTAACAAGTTGCCTTTTGGATATTTGGAAATTCATGTTGCACTTATTATGTGAGTAGTCTCTGATTTCGCCCATCATATGTCCATGATCGACCACAATATCATCTGTACTAAGCTTTTCTTTACAAATGTGACAGCTTTTCTGAACTGCCAACCTACTTCATCAGCAGGGATTTTTGGCTTCATCGGAACAATGAAGCTATGAATTCCTACAACCAACTTTGTAAGTTCAACTAATCTATCAAATAATTGGTATATACAATCAGTACCCACAAACTCGAAATACTGAGATAAAGCCGGATTGTATTAGCACACCACCAAAATGATACAAGCATACGGAATATGTTGGTTTATGGTAGTTGTATTACTCATTTCATCATTAGGCAAGCAAGTGGAGATGGGTTTCAGGCAACTTTCAATATCGCAATAAGCGACGAAAACCAATATCTGCGGTTTGTTGTAAATTTTAAATTCCAAATACTTGTTGTTTCCAGCAGGAAAAGTACTGCGAACAGCATTTTGCTGCTGGCAAAGAATACTGTGTCTTGCGAGTTTCTCCTCGATTTGGAAATACAAGACTATGCTCTCAAACAAATTTCTTACATTTCCTCTTACTCAGCTGACTACCAACCAGCCGGGACGAATTAATAATGCATACGAAATACAAATGAGCAGCATTTCCATTCATGCAAATTTCCCAAATATTTACGTGTTTGTCATGATGTACAGCAGAAATATGCATGGGTATTACAACCACACCCTTTTCGCAAGTTTCGTCAATTATATTGGTACCTTTATCCACCACATAGTAGGCATTAATAGAAATATAATTGTTCTCCTCGAACTTACGAATATCCTGTATGACTACATGTGTCGACAGACCTTCGATATTCAAAACCTCACGAGGATTTGGATATGAATTAGTTCTGTATGGGTTTTGTGTGACAGGAAAAAAATATGCTACAACGGCGTAGTGGAAGCACATTCCCTCTGGGCAGAGTACACCGACACAAGCTTTCCTATCAGGAATCACCTTTGGTAGTTTAGAGTGCGCAGCACCGATGGTGAATGGCCGATATAGACTCACATGTACGTCGATGTACGCCAAAATTTGCAGACATCAGCCACAACCATACACACTAAACTCCTCGAGTCTGTTTGTGAGATAAGGAGCGATATCATAATCATAGATTAAACCCACAGGAGCGAGAGCTGTGAATAAAAAAGGACGAGAGAGAAGTAGATAGCATCCGAGAAGAAACGAAACACAATAGGGAATAGACGGGGTAAGGTTTCACCGCCTGTAGGCAAGGGTAAAAAATGTAAAACACAAGCATGGAACAAGCCAGGCTGGTCCCCGTATAGAGCTGACTAGACGAGAGAATGGGAAAAATAGTTCAGTAAGCTACCATTAGTGCCCACGTGCGTCACTGTTCGGCCTTTCTTCCCATCCCGCACCTGCTCGACAACTCAAGCCCGCTCGACATTATTCCTTTCCCCCTCGAACGACTCATATCGTAGATGCAGCAGCCGTCTCTGCTATGAGCCGGGGAGGGGAATAGAAGGAATTGCCACATTACCCTCCAGCCAGATCCCTCCTACAACTTTCATTCCGCTACCCATCTCCTGTAGAGAATTGACCGCGCTTTGCGAGCTGTCTCGCCCTCGTCTTTCACAAGATTTTAATTTTTGGCCCAGGCACACAGCTTTTGTTTAGAATATAACAGTGAAATTTAATCTCACGATATAGCATTTCAGTTAAACCCCAGTTTAAACATTATTTTTGTGAGAGTAAAACTTTACATCTTAAATGCACTTTTATCTTTGTATCATACACCATCAAGGTAGGGTATGCCATCAAATTCATTAATGAATATTACACTATAAAAAAATACACTGTAGGGTATACCATCAAAAAATACATCCTAGGGTACACCGTGGAAAAAATAATTTCCTCTACAAAAAAATATTTTTAAAATGTTTTCAAAATAAGTTTAGTAATGAAAGCTTTAGCAAGGGTAATTAATCTGTTACACTCAAGACATGATAAAACTTGTCTAAATTTTTTAAACAAATTCTTTAAAATAGTTCAAAATCAAACATTTTATGCTTTAAAACAAAACATGTCATACTTATACAACTATAAAAACATACGTACACATTCAAGTCAATACACTTAAATTCAAACATGTAATACTTTTACTTCTATACAATCCTGAGTACTTGTTATTGTAGAAGTAAAATTTTCTGAAACTTACAAAAAACTTGAATAATCTCTCTCACTCTCTCTCTCACATACATATAGAAATAGCCACCCCCCCCCCTTGCACTCACACTCGCAGTCATACACTCTCACTCAAACCTACCTAACCAAAATTTCTCAGAGTAATCGGCGATAGATTCTAGTGGTTTTCAGATACTTTGTGAATATTTAAACAGTGAAAAGAATGCCAGGCTATGTGTTATTGACACGGCCTTAGTCCATATAATGCAATAGCTACTACTGGCGGTTTACCTGTATATCCCTCTCAACTCTGTTAAATAAACTCAAATGTACATAAAAATTTCATCTGTAATAAAATTTTATCACCTTTCCTCTGTACTCATACTCGCAGTCACACACTCTTACAGTCATCCACACATATGAAATAACGTTTCTAAAGACCTGTTTCACAGTTTTAAAGACCAATCATTCAATTTAATATAAAGTTTTACGATTCTTAAGACTTGCTTCTCAATTTAAAATCAAATCATTTAATTTGATAAAAAGTTTTATTTATCTAAAGGCTTGTTTTACGAATTGAAAGACCAATCATTCAATTTAATAAAATGTTTAACGATTCAAAATACTTGTTTTAGGAATTATGAATTCAAAGTTCCATCATTCAATTTCATAAAAAGCTTAACGATTCTAAAGACTTGTTTTACAATTTCAAAGACCAATCATTCAATTTGATAAAAAGTTTAATGATTCTGAATACTTGTTTTACAAATTCAAAGACCAATCATTTAATTTGATAACAAGTCGAATGAAATTCATGCAATTTACTTAAAGATTAAAGAAAATGCGAAAAATGATTAACGAAATACCGAAAAACCCAAATTTTTACATTTATAATTATTAACTTACTTAAACTCTTGTAGCTAAGATGGTGGGTGTGGAACAAGACTTGAACCCAGGACAGCCGAGCTGAAAGGTAGGCTGCTCTGCCAGGTAAGTGTCGGGTCTCCTACCCCAACAGGTTTGCAGGCGGGCACTCGCAATCACGCGATAGCTCTGTGGGAGCCAACCCCGGCAGGATAGCAAATGGTCGGGTGATCGCAGTCCCAAGTGAGCTCCGTGGGTGACTTCTCCGGTGGGCAAGGAGGGTTTCTTTCACCATCTCGGTAGAAGCGATGGGCGAGTGGGACCCTTGGTCGCAAAGCCCCGTTGCAGAACAGACAGGAAGAGGTAAACGGGGAGAGGGCTGGCGATGACCTAGAACTAGACACCCTATCACCACGGAGCGGTTCACTAGGCTGAAGGTCGGTACACTTTCTTGCACTGGAGGAGAGAGGAGGTCTTGACCCCATGAAGAAACATCAGCAAATGAGCTCCAGTGGGTGCCTCACTTGCCACAAAAATTAAAATAAATGCTATTAATCTGAAATGGATATCAAATAGGTGAATAACATGTTTTAATATGTTTGAATTAAATTTTAAACTATTTCAATGCAAATTAATATTATTTTAACACATTTTGGAATACTAGCTTGGATGTGCTAAATTTAGCGTTCATATCTGAATTTAATGTGTAATTGGTCCGTTTTAGGCCATAAGGTTTAAATTAAGTTCTTGTTTAACAATTTATTATACGAACAATTTTCAATACAATATGAAATTTTTGAATTACGCTATGAAATCAATTTAATGCTACGATTCAACACTCTTTTACGAACAAATCCCTATTTTTTACTATTATTTATTTCCAATTTCATATATATAATAGATTAATCCTTTTAGTTAATATGGTTAATGATTACTGACTTACAAACTAGCTAATATCATACAAGACCTAGCCAGGAATCAAAGTCAAAATCTATATATTACAATCATATATACCCGGCACTGAAAGTGAGAAAGTAGATTACAATCATACATGATCTAAGTGGGATTTGAACCCAGCTTATATCAACCATGTCTTAGCCAGGAATCGAACCCACAAAGTATATATTACTATTTACCAAGCCTTATCCAGGATTCGAACCCAGAGCCTCCTTGTATAATCTACTTACTCTACAGAGGCAGGCAACATTTAACAAGTCATTTTATGTATTTATAATTTTTTTTCTCAGCAGACTTTTTTTGTCATATTCAATTATATCTTTAGTTGAATAATATTTTTGGCAAATTAATAGTCTGTTATCTGATTTATTTATTTTTATTCACAGGACTCATTCTTGTTAATGCAACATACTTTTTTTTAATAGAAAATTTAAGAATCGCTCTCTGTAGAGAAAAAATATTTTTCTTACCAAAGCAAATTAACTTTTAATAAGGAATAGGTTAAATAAACGTACAGAAGGGATTCATTTTACATCATATTTAATTACAAAATTTATACAAACACAAGCTGTTTAAAAAAAAATTATTTTAACACTGAGCAAGTGTAAATTCCGTCAAAAACATATTTAAGCAAGTAGAAATTCTGCTCCAAACATTTCCACGCTAAACAAACACAAGTAAATTCACAATATATTTACAACATTTTTAACACTAACAAATACAGGAAGATACACATATTATTTTAAAAATACAACTAGATCAAATACTTAATGTACAACAATTATACATTGCTCCGAAACAACTACAGAGTAACACAAAACATTGATTCAAAATATATGCAACAATTTTTCTTTAAAAACATATATTTTTATAAACTGTTAGCAACTTCCGTGAACAAAATTTTCATCCGTTTTCTTAATATTGTTTCCAGATCCCCTTCTTGACCTCTGCTTTCAAGGAGCGAGCATTTCTTACACATTGGTTTTAATTTGTCTGTTTGCAACACAAATGTCTTTACAAGTAGTGGCATGTAAAACAATGCTTTCAACCAAATCGGGATATGATTCATCATAATGAGACTAAACATCTTCAATACTACATGGAAGAGGTGTGTTTGCAGTCATATGAAACACTGAACATTTCTTGTTGTCACTGTACTGTATTATTTCGTGACTCTTTTAGTCTCCCAGAGGAAAATAAATTACTTTAAAATGAAAAATATTGTTGCAAGTCTCCATCAATTCTCGCAAAAGCGCGTTGCACCATAGTGCATAAGTTATATTGGACTTTCCCGCTTTGACACTGATGTAATAATTTGCCAGATGAAAATATGTCATATTGTTACTATGACATCCAACACTCGACTGAGAAGAATTAGCAAGGAACAGTGTATGCATATTGATAAATACATTCTCTCTCTCTTTCTCTTCCTTTCTCTCTCTCTCTAGATTTGTAAGTTGAAATATGTTTTAGGGCTAAATTTTATTTTTGCTAATTTTATTGCTCCATGCACATAACATTTTTATGAATCGCATCCAGTATGAGATGTTCAACCAAACTTGTTTTGCTATAATGATATAAAGTATGAAGCTTATTATCCCATTCTTCAAATTCTGATAGTGCAAAACAGTGTCTCTATTATAAACAAGATGTTTCAAACATTTTACTTCCTCGCAATATGAAGTTATTATGTGTTCGCCCTTCCCTTTACACGTACAATCTACTCTGTGCGGTCTGTACTGGTTTACAAGACATTCAGAACTGTTGCAGTTAGTTTAATTGGAGTTATAACTATTTGGTTTCTATGTCCTGCAAAAGCTTGAGAGAAATACATACATTTGAAATGAATGTCTGACTCACAAATTTAATTTACAACAAAATGTGAATATAATAAACTATAAGTTACAGAATGCAAACCTTTATTTAAAACAACACATACTTGTATTTCATTGGGAACAGTAGGAACACTGCGACCATTATTCTGAATTAGCCACATCACACGTATATAAATTACACATGGATGGAAAAACTGTCGCAGGTCTCCTTCCAACGAACACTGATTCCCTGATGAGGTCTGCTGAGCTGGTAGTCTATTACTTCATATCCCCATTCCTCTTCAATCTCCTCGCTAAGACTGGCAATCATCAAATCTTTAATGTCAATGGCAAGTCACTGTCAGGGCGATGATATCTCACAGCACAATCGTAGCATGCAATTCCTTCACCAAAGCAAATGCCGAGACTGTTCTCGAAAGTGTAGCACCAATGTTCTATATAGTTTCAGACATGAACTTGTAGAATGCCAATGTATGGTTTAAAGAAAACTCTTTTGTATCCAATTTGTAGGACCTCGTATATGTCTGTAGGGTTAAAGATTCTAGTCATGACTAACGATTTTATACTGAATGCTCTTCTTCATATAGTCTGCCAGAAGTTTTTACTTTGAAAAATGTTGCATTGCCACATACCACACGGAGAAGTTAATTCTTGGTCACTGATGTACCTTATAATGGTGGTTGTTTGTGGCATTGTTCAGTCCAAACTGTAGTAAGAGAACATCAACTAAACTCTTTCTGCATAATGTATTTGATTTTTTTTTGTAGGACTTGAATTTGGTGATGTAAGCACTTTGAATTCAAATTTTAGTTTACCTTAATTTGTAAGGTAGTTTACTGTCATGATGTAATTGATATAAAGGACAACAATTTCGCCCATAACAGATGTCAAAAACTTTAAAAGTTTCTGTTGTACTGATTAACAAGAAATACCAATGTTCAACTCCGTCGCACATCTGCATCTGTAGTGGACTCTCTATATCTTCAATTCTAAACCACACTCACCTATAACCTGGAGTAACACTAGTGTACTGAAGTGATGAGTCGAACCTCTTCATCATAACTGAAACTCTGGTGTACGACTCTCTCTCTCTCTCTCTCTCTTTTAAATAGACAGATGTTCCTCCACTTTGTGGTAAAATTAGTTCTTCAAAGACAATTTTGTTAGATCAAATTTACACACACACACACACACACACACACAATGCTGTTCCAAACCTCACAGTCCCACATTCCACATGGTGCTCTTAGAAGTGCGCTACTGCCTTGCATTTGCGTGATGTGTTCCTTATTATTACATGTTTCAGTCCCTAAGGTGGTGGTGTTGTAAAATTATCTAATCTATTTATATTGTATTTGATGAAAACCTGGCTCTTTGGTTATTTCTGTTCTGCAATTTTAAAACATAGCTCCCAAGCAGAACAGGGCAGTTCGCTGTCGGGTCTCATATAAAAAACAGGACAATTTTCTTCTTCATCACACAGTACTCATTCTGTATACAGGCTTTCTTCGAAACATTTCGCGAAATTCCAATGTTTATCTCTGTTACACATCTGTGTTTGAAAGTATATGTTGCCTAGAGACTGGAACCATACTTTCTTGTATCCTCGAAAAATAGTGGAATATGTCTTCTCTGAGTCGAAATTTCCAATTTTTCGAAATCTTATGCTACCTGGAACAAACCATTTATTCGAAAAATTAATATGTCTCTCTCTCTCTCACACACATAGGTAGGATGTTGGTATAAATATTGTCTTAAAGCTTCGCATTTACATTGTGAGCAGAATGTATTTTCCTCACAGTGATTTGTATTATAGCATTTGACTATTGTATTAATACTCTAACAGTCGTGGTATCTTCTGATATTTATTATTTCTGAATTGGTTAAAGTTTTTGAAATTTCCTTCTGCATATTTCCAAGCATGTATATGGGATAGTCTTCGAGTAACGCATCATTTTCATATTGAAAATGTTTTTCGTAAGCTTTGTCACCAGAATCCCATTTCAAGTTATGTATCGCGTGAGTCTGTTCCCGAAACATCATTTTAACTTCAGGTTTTAAACTGTTTAAACTGTACCAAAGTGTGGGAGATTTAAAGTGTAATACTTTAGAATAATTAGCATCGGTTGCATAAGAAATAGCAAGCTCCTTAATTACAAAGGAGTTGTCTTGGTAGTTTTCGAAACCCTGAGCATAACACAGAATTTTTACGTTATTTCATTATACATAATTTACAAAAAAGTTTCTCTCATATAAATTTTATAAGATGTCAGTGCTCGCCTCGGAATCTACTTCATCGACTCCAGAAGAGGCAATTGCTATAATCTGGAATGCTTCTAGCTTCTAGTAGCTGTTCCAGCTGTGTGAATACAATCCCTCTGCATATGTTGCAAGTTCCCATTATTAGCAAAGGCAGGCATGCCATAAGGACAGTCATCACAAGGTAAATAGGAAACGATATCCTCATCAGCTTGTAAATGTTCAGCCAGAAACAGATACACTAATTTTATTTCGTGGGCAGCAAAAGAAATTATAAGTTCTGTCGGCAACACTCGCAGTTGGGAACACTCAATAAGGTTTTCGCCCTTCCATAAGCTAAAATCGCATTGAACGTTTCAACGCATTCAGAGTGACAATTGTCACAGCACTGACCTTGATGCATTGTACCTGTTGTGAGCTGATGCAGAGATGAAATGCCTTGCAGATTCTGCATTGATGACGATGATTTAGATGTAGCGAAGTTGTAGTAGACATCTGGCATCGTTCACAGTGTGGACGCCTGGAATTGTAGTAGATGTGATGGACGCCTGTAGTTTTAGTGACCGCCTGGTGTCGTTAGCGTTATCAACGCTTGCCGTTGATGACGATGCCTGCTATTACAATGCACGCCTGGAGTCGTTATCTGTGCTACTGCAATGCACACACACACAAATATGCACATGAAGTGACCTTAGCAGATGCCGAGTAAAGACTGCGAAAATAATAATTTATCCCTCCTTATATACTGTAAGGATTCAAAATAGCCGCCATTTTCCTGTAAATTTACAGTAATTTGGACCTTTTTGTAAAAAGTAAGAATAACTTTGAAAGTCGCTATATACCGACTCCGGAAAAATACGATTTCCTCCTTTTTATGCACTGTTTCGTTAAACTTATGTCGGAAACTTTTAAAATATTAAATAAATTCAAATATATACATTTCATGTCAGATGGAATACCTTTTTCTGTTGGAAAGTTTTTGGTTTTGACATAAAGAGAGGGAGCGCGTTGGTTGAGCTCTTAGCATGCTCTCCTCCTCGGACAGGTCACACCATACAAACATTTTTTGCAATGTGTGGAAGTTGTGTTAGATATTGCAAATGATACAAGGGTTTTATCGGAGATCTCTCTCATTTCCCTAGTCGCACCCGACCTGGTCTGGTGCTGCTCCATACTCGCCCTCATTGGCTCTCGAGACCTAAATTTCGCTCCCTCCCCAATCATACTTGATTCTCGGCTATCCGTCACCTGGTATTGTCTACAAAATTTAGGAATGACTCGTTCCCGTATCTTTTGTAAAAACATGTCGCTGTAGTCGACTGACTTACCCAAATAAATTTGGAACTGATTTTTACTTAAGATAGAATATTAAATTTTAGCGAGATTATATGATATTTTCCTATATAGTAGTGTCTAAAAATTCTAGTCTAGGAAATCTAGATGTGAAATTCGTATTTTGGTCTACTAGACAAATAAATAAATGTGTTATTTCAATACTTGTAAAAAAAAAAATTTTTACTGGTGAATCAAATATGTGTTGTTTTTCTGTGTTTTTTTTTTTTAAATTTATAGTTTGGTTGATTCAAATATGTACTTGCTGTTGGAATGTTAAATCTAGGGATTATCCCGGGGATTAAAGAAACTTTATTTAAGGGATATAAAATCTCATCGGTGCGAGTTTGGTAGCAAAATTTTAATTCGTTGGGAATACGCCAGGCTCTTGCGTAACCTTGGATTGGTAGCGAGGGCAGGCTGTGTGGACAGCACCCTGTATTTTTGGGAGAAGACAGCTTCTGGAGTAGGGGTGGGAGGAATGGTCTGGGTTCTTGACCTTGGGCCATATCCCTCTGGACAAGGAGTGGAGTGTAGGGGATACCTATAGGCCCAGCAGGACGATGTGAAGCTGTCTAGCCAGTTGTCGCTATATTGCCTCTGTGGCGAAAAATTGACAAATGGGGAATACAGGTGAATACAGGACATGTCACTCTGGAGAGGGGTGGAGGTCGGAGTTGGGGATGGTGTTGCAGGGACCTCGGGAGACATCTGCACCCCTGTATCCAGTCGCCGCCATCTTGCCTCAGTGCCGAAAAATTAACAATCGAGAGCAGAGGGGTGAGTAACCCCAGGACAATTAGCTCTGGCAAGGGGTGGAGGTGGGGTTGTAGGGAGGTCTGGAGCGGTTGGCCTTGGGTAGAGCAATGTGGAGTTTCCTTGATGGCTTCCGCGATCTTAGTACTTTGCCAATACTCATGCTGCATAGACACAACACTGGATCTCTCGAATTCACCGGGCTTTGGAGTGTGGTAGGTGCGATTAACGTTATATAATATACGCAATTTAATATAAAACTATTTCATTGTAGAACTTTTTAAAAAAATTATATGGAAGCAATATATAAATTTTCGTGTGATCATGCGTTTATCATGTAAACCTGTTTCTGCGTTCTGGTAGATGTAACTTGGTATATTTTTCAACTTGTGTTTGTGTTAACAAGTGCTCTATAATTACCAGATTTTACAGGAAAAAAATTTGTAGTACGTACATTATTTTTAAAATAATTCACTTTTATATACTCATGTACCTGTAGGAAGAATCTAATTGTTAGAGTAGCTTGGTAGATATACTGACAGTCGTAAATTTCTACTCAGTTGCCTATCGGCCATGCTACATGCATATAAACAGGTGCACCTCATATGATACACTCATTCATCGAGTGACATCCTAGGTGGACGGATGTGTTGCCGGGGAACTCCTGCTGCCATTTCATTACGGATTTTATTTGAAGACATTCGTTTAGTAGATAATTTCAGATTTGAAGTTTATAATCAAACAGTGCTTCAGTGAGCTCGCAGTCGAACAGACAAGTTTTGGGAGAGGTGCAATTTTATTACACGTGTTAATCAATTAATTTCTTTTTAAACGTGGATTACATTCCTCCTTGCCAGTCTCACAGACATACGGATGTGTAAGGTATGTGCGAGAGGAGTCATATAAATATAGTTTGTTTAATTTATAGGGACATTTTGTTGTTGATTGTTAATTCCATACTCATGTAATTGTGTTATACTTCTCTCTCGTGTAAATATATTTCTAAGCTTGAGACTCACATTACGTTCAAGACACCTCGAGACTCACGTAATTGCACATGTTATTCAAGTAGTCATTTGAAATTTGCGATTCGATGCATGTAATTTATTCATACATAGAACACTCTGAAATTATCTAACGTTTAATTGCATTCAGAAAACAGTTGTCGTCTATTTAATCGTTTATCATTATTAACATGTAAATCCCATCTTTCATAGTCGCCTATCTAACAACACCATTTACGTTCAATATCCCTACAAACACATCGAAATGAGAAAAAAATAAGAAAAATGACCCTTAGCACACTCTTGCACTCAACTCAATACCTACATAACACACTACAACCCCCACGACTCTGGTCAGTCAACTCCAGCGCTACAGCGTCAACATAGTATAAAACTTCTGTTACCTCCTCCCTAATAGGAAGAAAGAAGTACAAGAACAAAATCAAGAAAAAAATTGACGCTTTCAGTACATTTGTCACTTTCAATAATTGTAACCCTTTCATTGAATTAATCCCTTTCAATTTAATTATCCCTTTTTCACCTTTCAATCAATTTAATTAACCCTTTGATATCAAATTAATTAGGTCAATCAAAAAGGCGGCATCCTTTTGTTTCAGAACCCCCACGCCCCTACTAGTAGGGTGTCCAAGATTATAATATCTCCCACAAGGGTGACGAAACCATAAAAAGGATGCGAACTCCAGAATCTAAGAGGGTTGCCCCCTCTCGGCACAGCCAACAACGTTCATAATAGCGTATAATACTTCATCGCCGCCTACAAGGCTGCAACCACCAATTTCTGTCGCCATGTTGCTTGTCTAAGTGCGGTCGCTGAAGGGTATGACGTGTCTCCTTCACTCATTCAAGCCCCGAACACCTGCAAAATGTCACGTGAAAATATTTTAAGTAAAACATTAATACTTTATTCTGTATGTATTCCTGAGGTGCAGATATTTTTGTATGCAAGAAATTCAACTTTACTGGCTTTTGCAATCGAGAAATTTTCCCACAAAAACTGGATCTAAAACAACCCCTAAATCTTGATTTGAAAGCAGCAGGTTGTAGTTAAAAGTACTATAAAAATAGAAGAATAAAACGTCGTCTATTATTAACAGAAGACCATTAAACTTTTACTATAAATAATAAAAATGAAGAAAAAGTGCTTATTAGATGACTACGCGCATTGTCTCCATTATATAAGGCAAAAAGAAACTGCTATTCAATATAAATAAATAATGTAATTCATAGATAAAATTACTGAACTCATATATAAACCTATTTCTATTCCTTTACAAGACATTTGCTGGCATTTGTAATAGGCATCATATATATGATTTCAGTGTTAAATTTTCATTAACTCGGCTTTATGTTTTATATTTTTGGTGTTGTAGCATTTGTTAAACTAAAAATAATAATCTCCTATTTACATACGATAGGTGCTGGCAGCACCATGTAACGTCGTAATTTAATTTTTACAACCGAAATTTACATTTTTGGATTTTAAATCTTATGTGTTTGTTCGGATTTCTCTTTTATTTACATAGTGTTCTCTGCTGCACGTTTAACTTCATAATGACTTAAAAGATTATATGATTTCCACTATCAGTAATCGTACTTGTATTTTTTTTTCTACTTTCTTTCACATTCCTTTAATTTTTTTTTTTTGCATTTTATACCGTTCGCTTTTTGATTGTAATTTGCACTGTTAATTTAACATATTTACAGTTTTCTTTATATGACAAACTTAAGATTTTTGTTTGTAATAGAATTTTTATTTCGTATTTTGAAATGAAAATTATTATTTCGTATTAATCAGCAAATGTTACGTCACTACTAAAAAAATGTTTTGATATGTACGTGGTTACTATCAAGTAACTAGCTGTTTCTTTTTGCAATATTTCATGCTGTTTTCTACCTTAATATATTAATTTACTTTTATACAGATGTCTCATGTAAAGTCAGAAGAAACGTCGAACATTCCATAGTGTTTGAATGCACTGTTGTACAGCTTTCACATTACCTATATCAAATTTTTCCTAAATTACTTGCAAATATGACATTTTACAAATGCTCTAGTCCACACCCTGGATTGCTTTTTGCGGTTTGAAGTTAATTACGCTTATATAATGCCTACTGAAATAACGTCTAGCGCTGAAAAATTAATAAAAATTTAAGCAAGATACTATAATCCTACTTGGCTAAATACTTGTTTTCATTTAATTTTTCAGTTATTTATCTACGCATGTGACACTAAGCATTTGTTAGAATTGTTTAAGGGACATATTTATACTCTAAGTATGGGAATTTACATAAAAATAAGGACCAAGTTTTCAATATATTTTATCAAATTACGCTGAGACGTTATTTCCCTAAATAATCTATGCACAGTTTAAATATTATATTTCAAGTTTGCGCTTAAGTTCACTACAACGATAGAAAGATAACTGCATCTAATTTAAGAACATATCAAGTTAAGTTAGTAAAAACGTAGACAAAATAAGAATAAATTGAACAGTTTCTTTCGTATTCTTTACTTTCATCCACAATTAGTTCATGGAGTCACGTGGTCATTTTCTGGAAGCGCACGAACGAATACATTGCTCCATGAAAGTGGTTTTTATAACGAAGGGAGCGTTAGTGGAAATAAAGATGACGTCGTGGGAAATTCGCTTGTATCGGCGTCTCTGTCGTAAGTCGTTCTGCAAGAATTGTTACTTGAAATAATGCCTGAATTTTCATATATCAATAAGAGGTCAAATCAATGTGCAGGCGTTCATTTTCATGTAATAAATAATATATCAGGATAAATTAAATGCATGATAGAATGTTGAGAACCACGAAAAATATGTGCTAATCGTCAAAAAAATTACAAAAGAATCAAATTTCGTGACAAAAAATTATTTTCGTGTTCATTTAGAAGCAGAGAAGGGAAAACTACTTTGAAGAACATGCGTAACATTTCCCATAATCATCAGCATAACTATTTTATAAATACTTTAAATTTTCTGAAAGATAAGTTTCGGAATATTATAATTTTTAAATTCACCTGTTCATTCGTAATATTTCAAATGTTTTAATATAGGTCTCAAATTTTCCCATGAATTTCGAATTGTTTTGCTTGATTAACTTAATATCATATTCTTACTTGCTCAATTATTACTTACAAATATTATGTTCTTTAATTTATTGCATTATTTAAGATATTTCTATAAACACATTTCACATTATAGACTTTATTGTTAGGTTTATTGAAAAGTGTGTGTTATTTAATTGTTCTTGTTGAGGAATGATTAATTTCATTATGACATTTTAACTTAATATGTATCATTTACGAAAACATATGTTAAATAAAATTATTACAATGAACTTTATATACATTGTTAAAGATAAAAAAACAGCATGTCAGTTTATACTTTCCACCCATTAACACTATGCAGGATCAGCATACTATTGTCAGTCAGTTTTAATTTTAGCAGTGAAGTAACTACAATAGTATCTGAATGTTCTCTTAACTTTTTTAATTTCTAGTAGATACAGGAAAATCTACCTATTCTTGAAGTTCCCCTTGTTAAAGGAAATATCTTCACTGTAGTACACACGAAGAGGTCTGCAATTCCAATTATAATTACAAATACCAGAAGAGTGACGTACAATAAAATAAATATAGTTTTCTTGGTATTGTTTACCTAAATGAAACAGTTTTTATATGGTACTAACACGCAAATAAAAGCTAGTGGGTTTTTATCATAACTGTTGTGTCTACAGCCAAATGACTTTCTCAGTGTACAGGTAATGTTTTTTATCAATAAGTATTTTTAAAATTTGTGTGAATGTTAGGGTCCGAGGCGCCCGTATGTCCAGGTCTCGGCTGCACTGTCGCCTCTCACATGGGCTATCTGTTTTCAGATCCCGGCATCCAACGATGCTATTCATCAGTATCTAGGCTCGACCCTCTGACATGCGGAAGGCAACAGCAGACCAAAATGCAGTTCTCGTATACCATAGCCGATATCACATTTTAACAAAGGATATCCATTACGTTTGATCTTTAGCAAAGTAGTTGGATAGATAGAAGTAGGCATTAGAAAAAATCAGGCCAATTTGTATTGCGGTACAAGAAATAAGTAAAGTCATCATAATTTCGCATTATAAAATGGCACCAGGATAAAATTCTCCACTCTTACATTTACTCATGCAAATATAATATGCACATTAGCTGCTGTTACAGTCAGAGAACATTGTATTGTTCAGCTCGCCCACACAGCATTCAGACACCTCGAGTTCTAAATGTATACTACTGGTTCACACTTCTCAAAGGCACATATAATGATCTGAAGTACAATAACACATGTAAAAGTAAAAGTAAAGATATTAAGAAATGAAGGCATAGTTGTTGTTGCAGAGCGCTACAGCGGCATCGACTACAACAGCAGCAACAGGATGTGCCAGACACCTGGGCAGCAGCCTGGCGAGTGCATGGACCTGGATAAATGCCCACCGCTGTTCGCGCTGCTAAACCAGAACCCTCAGAACGAGGCGTACAAGTTCCTACGCGACTCCAACTGCGGCTTCTCGGGCAGGACTCCCAGAGTTTGCTGTCCCAAGAAGCAGGACAGCAGCAACACACAACCACCTGTGACGGAGACGCCCACCAAAAAGCCAAACGGGGCCTCTTCTGATCTACAGAGCCACCCAGCACTTAGGCTGTTGCCCTCGCCCATTGAGTGCGGCAAGTCTTACAGCAAGAGGATTCATGGGGGAGAAGTAACGGATATCGGCGAGTACCCCTGGACCGTGATGCTGCAGTACCAGAACCGTGAGTACCCACCACACACCTCGTTTAACATCACCACTCTCTCGTCAACCATCTCTGTTCGAGTACCCCTGGACCATGATTCTGCAGTACCAGAATCGTGAATACCCATCACACAGCTCGTTTAACATCTCCACTCTCTCCACAACCTTCTCTGTGCGAGTACCTCTGGATGTGATGCTGCAGTACCAGAACTGCGAGTACCCATCACACACCTGGTCTAACATCTCCACTCTCTCAAGAATCCTCTCTGTGTGAGTACTCTGAACCGAGATGGGACAATACCAGAACAGTGAGTTCCCATCACACAGCTCGTTTGATATCTCCACTTTCTCCACAATCTTCTCTGTGCGAGTCCCACTGTACCGTGATACTGCAGTACGAGAAATGTGAGAACTCATCACACAGCTCGTTTAACATCTCCATTCTCTCGACATCCATCTCTGTGCGAGTACCCATTGACTATGATGCTGCAGTACCAGAACAGTGATTACCCATCACATAACTCGTTTAATATATCCACTCTCTTCACAACCCTCTCTGTACGAATACGCCTGCACCATTTTGCTGCAGTACCAGAACCACGAGTACCCACCAAACACCTCGTTTAACATCTCCACTCTCTCCACTACCCTCTCTGTACGAATACACCTGGACCGTGATGCTGTAGTACCAGAACCATGAGTACCACCACACACCTCGTTTAACATCTCCACTCTCTCGAAAACCATCTCTGTGCAACTAACCCTGGACCGTGATGCTGCAGTACCATAACCGTGAGTACCCACCACACACCTTGTTTAACAACCCCACTCTCTCCACGACCATCTCTGTACGAATACACCTGGACCTTGATGCTGCAGTACCAGAACCATGAGTACCCACCACACACCTCGTTTAATATCTCCACTCTCTCGACAATCATCTCTGTGCGGAATCTCTGGACCGCGATGCTTTAGTACCAGAACTTTTATTACCCATCACACACCTCGTTTATCATTTCAACTCTCCACAACCCTCTCTGTATGAATACCCCTGGACCATGAGGCTGCAGTACCAGAACCATGAGTAACCACCACACACGTCGATTAACATTTCAACTCTCTCGAAAACATTCTTTGTGCGAGTAACCCTGGAGCATGTTGCAGCAGTACCAGAACTGTGAGTACCCACCACACGCCTCGTTTTACATCTCACCTCTCTCCACAACCCTCTGTGTGTGTAACTCTAGACCGTGATGCCGCAGTACCAGAAACGTGAGTAAATAGCACACACCTCGTCTAATATCTCTACTCTCTCACCAACCCTCGTTGTGTTGAGTACCCCTGGACCATGATGCAGCAGTACCAGAACCATGAGTACCCACCACACACCTCGTTAACACCATAACTCTCTCCACGACCCTCTCTGTACGAATACACCTGGACCATGATGCTGTAATATCATAACTGTAATTACCGACCACACACCTCGTCTAACATCTCCACTCTTTCGATAACCCTCTTTGTGTGAGTACCCCTGGATGTGATGCTACAGTACCAGAACTGTAAGTACCCATCACACAGCTCGTTTAATACCTCCACTCTTTCCACAGCCCTCTCTGTAGGAATAACCCTGGACCATGATGCTGCACTACCATAACCGTAAGTTCCCACCTCACGCCTCTTTTAACATTTCCACTCTCTGGATAACCCTCTTTGTGCGAGTAGCCCCACAGTCCAGCTGCAGTACCACATACATGAGTACTCGTCACATGTGCCACTTGCACTTATCCATCGTCCTCTCTGTTCGAGTACCCTCAACCATCACCCTACAGTGCTATAATCGTTTGTGCTTCCATCACACCTATTTTCTTGCCTGCAATTCCTCGACCATCCACTCTTTGCAAGTACCATGAACTGTCATGCTGCAGTACAAGTATCATGATTCCTACTTTCCTTAAGTGTTGCCTATTGTTTTGAGTATGGTGTATGTTGCAGGTCGGAGCAGGAGGATAGTATCCTTGTGTGGAGGTGCACTTATCAACAAGCGATATGTAGTAACTGCTGCCCACTGCATTTATGGTGACCCAAGGAATTACAAATTGTAAGTTCTTGATGACAAACATTAACTTGATACAGGTACTTTCCTGTGCTAATTACCCCTTTTAAATGAGTCACAGTACATTGAGTCATCATTCGTCATGAATTTGCTCAACTGTTAGCAGAATGCTTCTCTAAGAGTAGGGTTTACCTTTAGTTGAACACTGTTGACGCCCAATTGTTAAAAGATCCTTGCCCATTACCACGCACATTAAGGTAAGCTCTGAATGGAACACTTAGAACTGCGCTGATAACTAATTATGACACTTTTTTTTTCAATAATATTAAATCGAATTGAAAGTGTAATATTTTGAATTAGTAGCAAACCATTAAATTCTGAAAGCATTGTAACAGTTTCAGCATGGAAGATGAGGAAAAAATCTGCAAAATTTGGAATACATTGCTCAAAACCGTTTTAAAACCGTTAACATATGCAAATCTAACTAACCAGAATGCGCCTGTAACACAGGATAGACCACAGCAAATAAAATATTTCCTTTATTGTTCGCTCATACGTGCGCACCAATAATTGGTGCGCACTTGTAAGCGAACTGGTTTGTAGTCTTAAATAATAAAGGCAATTTTTTATTTGGTTTTTGTGCGCTTTGCTGTGGCCCATCCTCTGCCACAGGCGCATTCCGGTTAAGTTAGATTTGCGGATGTTTTAGTTTTAAACAGCAGTACATAACCTACACTCAATGCTGCTAAAAGTATGGGTAGATATATATGGGCCATTTGATGTCTGTGAAGTGGTATTTCGATGGACCCTTGCTGGTACAATTTGGCTTTATTATGGGAAAATTTATGTCTTCCCCTTTTTGTATATGGCTTTGAATCTGCACAGAGACGTATTTATATACATGTGTGTGTGTGTTATATAATTAAATTATTTGTAAATATAAGGTGATAGAATTATATATGGCAAAATGTTGTAAATTCAGTAATTGGTATTGAATATTTGGACATATGTAATGTTTTCCATGTATAATTGCATTATAGTAAAATGAGAAGATAAAGAAAATAATATATAACCACCTTTAGAAAATTAACATAGATGATCTTTTGTTTTTCACATCTCTAAAATATTCATAATTGGCGACTGTATTTCAAAACAGATTAATAGCATCTAGGTGACATACATACTGCGAAGGATTACATTAAAGACAAGTTTTTGTGTTAGTATTGCGATTCATGTACGAAGATTTCTCTTAACGACAGTTTATTTTTATCTGCATCTTTTTAAATACTGATTTGTTCGCATGGTAAAGTGGTGAGAGTGAGGTGTGGAAGCGAGAGCCAAGGTGTCTAGCGATATAAGTATTGGTGAGAGTGAGGTGTGGAAGCCAGTGACAAGGTGTCTAGGGATATAAGTAGTGGTGAGAGTGAGATTGTAGAATCAAGTAACAAGGTGTCTAGAGATACAAGTATTGGTGAGAGTGAGGCGTGGAAGAAAGTGCCAAGGTGTCTAGAGATATAAGTATTGGTGAGAGTGAGGTGTGGAAGCAAGTTCCAAGGTGTCAAGGGATAAAATTAGTGGTGTGAGTGAGGTGTGGAAGCAAGTGTCAAGATGTCTAGAGATATAAGTAGCTGTGAGAGTGAGGTGTGGAAGCAAGTTGAAATGTGCCTAGAGATATAAGTAGCTGTGAGATTCAGGTGGGGAAGAGAGTGCCAATGTGCCTAGATATATAATTAGTGGTGACAGTGAGGCGTGGAAGCGAGTGCGAAGGTGCTTAGAGATACAAGTAGTTGTGTGAGCGAGGTGTGGAAGCCAATGCGAAGGGGTCTAGAGATATAAATATTGATGAGAGTGAGGTGTGGAAGCCAGTGACAAGGTGTCTAGGGATATAAGAAGTGGTGAGAGTGAGGTGTGGAAGTTAGTGCCAATGTGTCTAGAGAGACAGGTAGTTGTGAGAGTGAGGTGTAGAATAAAGTGCCAAGGTGTCTAGAGATACAAGTAGTGATGTTAATGAGGTCCGGAAGTCAGGACCAAGGTGTCTAGATGTACTAATAGTGGCGAGAGTGAGTGTGGAATCCAGAGCTAAGTTGTCTAGAGATACAATTCGTGGTGAGTGTGGGGTGTGGAAGCCAGAGACAATGTGTCTAGAAAAACAAGTTGTGGTTAGAGTGAGGTGTGGAAGCCAGGGCCTATGTGTCTAATAATACAAGTTGTAGTGGAGAGTATGATGTGTGGATGCCATAACAAAGGTGTCTAGAATTGTAAGTAGTGGTGAGTGTGAGGTGTGGAATCCAGGTCAGGGTGTCTAGAGATACAAGTAGTTGTCAGTGTGAGGTGTGGAAACCAGTGCCAATGTGTCTAGAGATAGAAGTAGTGGTGGAAGTGAGGTGTGGAAGCCAGTGGCAATGTGTTTAGAGATTCAAGTAGTGGTGAGTGTGGGGTGTGGAAACCAGGGCCAAGGTGTCTAGAGATACAAGTAGATGTGATAATGAGGTCTGGAAGACAGGGCCAACTTGTCTAAAGATACAAGTAGTATTGAGAGTGAGGTGTGTAAGCCAGTGGCAATGTGTCTAGAGAGACTTGTAGTGGTGAGTGTGGTGTGTGGAAGCCAGGGCCAAGGTATTTAGATATACAAGTATCGGCGATAATGAGGTCCGGAAGACAGGGCCAAAGTGTCTAGAGATACAAATAGTGGTGAGTGAGAGGCGTGGAAGCCAGGGTTAAGGTGTCTAGAGATAAAAGTAGTGGTGAGAGTGAGGTGTAGAATCCAGGGCCATGTTGTCTAGAGGTACAAGATGTGGTGAGAGTGAGGTGTGGAAGCTAGTGCCAATATGTCTAGAGATACTATTAATAGTGAGATTGAGGTGTGGAATCCAGGGCCATGTTGTCTAGAGGTACAAGATGTGGTGTGAGTGAGGTGTGGAAGTCAGTGCCAATGTGTCTAGAGATAGTAGAGGTGAAAAGAAATCGTTTTAATCATTGTGGGTATGTTTGCAGGGTGTCGGTGGTGGTTGGCGAACATAACACTCAGACAGACCCCGACTGCAATGATGATGACTCTGAGCAGGAATGTGCTGCACCAAAGCAGGATGTGGGTATCGAGGAGTCCATCATGCACCCTGATTACAAGCCTACCAGCAAGGAGCAGTTCAACGACATCGGCGTCATCCGTCTCGACAAAGACATCGTATTTAAAGGTTCTCTTCTAAACGAACATACATTTTTTTTTTTAAACATAGAATGTATTCTGTTTGCTAAAGAAACCCTGTTCTTAGATGTCGTTTTGTTTACAGTAACCCACAATTGCTTTACGGGTTACAGAATCAGAGGTTTACAGTCAATTATTTTTTAGCTTCGTACATTTTATGGCAACATTACATATTTTTATAAGAAATATATTAATATTCTTTGAGCTACGTTTGTTAATAGTAAAGGGATATTACTTTGTACCACAGATAACAGATTTGCCGTTATCTGTCGTTCATTGTAATAGTCAGTAGCTGGGCGCCTGTTATTTTGATACACATTTTCACAAACCAATATTATCTGCATTTATAAAACTGAAACAAAACAAATTTACTGGCCAATAGATATTTAATGTAATTTTTAATTGCAGTGATGTTTAAAACCACTTACCCCAATTCTTCCGATCTGTTGACATTATAATATACCCCATATTAGTTATTAAAATTACTTACATATCAAAGCAGTCGGAATTATTGATAAAAAATAAGCAGTGTTCGTTTGGTGAAGGGCATTAGACTAGTAACACATAGTAATAATTTTTGGAGGGAATGATTTGGATGTGAATGTGTGTGCAGGCTCTATTGTCGCAGCCATACTTGTTATTATTTTAGGGAATATAATTTTGAATATTTTGTTACTTCTTTTTCATTTACTTATCGCGGTTGTTTTTCAGAGCACAATTTTTTAATGTTGTAACTTATATTAATATAAAGATATCTGAAAGGTTATCATAATGCGAACACAAGTTTTTCGTAGCGCAAGTACAAGGTGATCATAGCGCAAATACAAGGTTATCATAGCGAAAATCAAGGTTGTCATATCGCAAATACAAAGTTATCATAGTGCAAATACAAGGTTATGATATTCATTACTATACATGATGGTCCGCCTAACATGGGCTTTCCCAACATTTCCGGAACGACTGCAGGTCTCGAAGTGCGGTTTTCGTTAAATGAAATTACGTACGTGTGCAAGTAATTTGCCACAAAGTGACTATTTGTAACACGCGTACAGACAGAAATAACAGTAAACCACATATGATTTTTCTCCTGGAAACAAACATATATTTCAATGGCATCTCAAATACGTGCAAAGAGGAATTCAGCCATATAGCATATGCACTGGAACGTGACACAGAAACACCAATAAATAATTTGCAAATATGATTAAGTTAGGTGGGCCGGTAGCATGGGGCAGGGGACCTGTACTCACAGCTGTAAGCAGGAAACATGCGCCGTGACTCATCCTGGCGGGACCGCTTCCTAATATCAGCACAGCACCAGTCCCTGTAATCCGTTATGGTAAGTGGTATTGCAGTGATTGGCTGTACATATGCAATGAAGATCACGAATGAGTAGAAACTCGACGCTCTACTTTTTTACAGTGAGTATGTCAGGAATATCAAGTAAGCTGTCCAAATGTATGGCGAAAGGTGTTCTAATCGGACGGCCATCTCACGGCAAACGATACGAAGAATTCGTACGTGTCTCTTGTCACGAGGCGATTGTAATTCAATAACATGAGTGCGACGGAAGATAGCTACGGGCAGGACGCATATACACAATGTTTCGGCACGTGTCGATGCAAACCCCCACATGGATACGAGAGAAATTTCCAGGATCGTAGGAATAAGTAAAACACGTTTGTTGCGGATAGTGTGCCAACAGAAATTCCACCCATTGTATGTGGCTTTTCATCAGGCATTACATGAAAGTGATATCCAGCAGTGTGTTCCGTTTTGTGGGTTTGTTGTGATGTCTGTAAGGCATGACAGCAGTTTTCTGAAGAACATACTATTTACCAATGAAGTGAACTTCACAAACCATGGGCGCGTAAATTGATGAAATATGCACTACTGGGCGACAGAGAATCCACGTTCAGTCCGGCAAGTGGAACACTAGCGACAACGGAATGTGAACGTGTGGTATGGAATCGTTGGAGACTGTGTCATACGATCATACTTCGTTCAAGGTGACAATGACTGTGTCATACGATCATACTTCGTTCAAGGTGACAATGACTGTGTCATACGATCATACTTCGTTCAAGGTGACAATGACTGTGTCATACGATCATACTTCGTTCAAGGTGACAATGACTGTGTCATACGATCATACTTCGTTCAAGGTGACAATGACTGTGTCATACGATCATACTTCGTTCAAGGTGACAATGACTGTGTCATACGATCATACTTCGTTCAAGGTGACAATGACTTATAGTACGTACGCCGTTTCCACAGAGACACTTTACCGGCACTTCTGGAATGTATTCTGCTCGACATACGTTTTGATGTGTGGTTTCAGCATGATGGTTGCCCTGCGCATTTTGCTTTGGTGACAAGGCAAGTGTTAAACGAAACGTTTCCAAACCGATGGTTAGGGCGTGGTGGTGTTGTAAGATGGCCAGCTTGCTCCCCCGACTTCACATCTCTCTACTTTGTTATGTGGGGAACACTAAAATATAAGGTACGCAACACGGCTCCTAAGACGCCAGAAGTCATGCAGGAACAAACTGTGACAGCTTGCATATACATTACACCAGAAACACTTCAGGCCGCTCGCTACATGTGCGTTTACAGATGTGTACGACTGTCGATGGTAAACACATTGCACACATTCTGTAAAAAGACCTAATGTGAAGCGTTTTGACCGTAACTGTGTTCTTTCGTACCATGCATGCGGATGTGATTGCATCTCTCCTTAGGTTGTTTTTTTTGTCGTGCATCTGTATGTAATCGTTACTCAATACAGTCAATAACTAGGAAACAAATCTCCTGAATTACACTAGTACCTGAATAAAATGCACTGTATTGATATCGTACTTGCACTCACACTGCAAGTCTTCCCTCCGCTGCGGTGCTCTACTTTGTTCAACATCGCATTCCCTGTCCCTTGTCACATTCAGGTAAGCGCTAAGCTTCTATAAGGAAGCGGTCCCGCCAGGATGAGTCATGGCGTATGTTGCTTGCTTACATCTGTGAGTACAGGTCCCCTGCCCCATGCTACCGGCCCACTTAACTTAATCATATTTGAAAATTATTTCTTGTTGTTTCTGTGTCACTTTCCAGTGCATATGCTAAATCACTGAATACCTCATTGCATGCACTTTCAGATGCCGTTCAAATAAATGTACGTTTCCAGGGGGAAAATTACCTGGTTTAATTATTTATGTCCATGCGCATGTTACGAATAGTCAATTTTGCGAAAAATTACTTGCATCCTTACATCATTTAATTTAACGGAAACTGCACATCGTGAACTGCAACCTTGTCTGGAATGTTGGGGTGTCAATGTTAGGTGGACCGCCTGCATACATCAAACAAAAATTATATTTGCGATAATTATACTTTTCAGTGGTTCATATTTTAACAAATTTGTCTTTGCGGCGAAAAGTTTGTTGAAGCATTGAAAGAGTTTTTACAATTGTAGTAGGATTACGCGAAGTTGGGGACAATAGGACTTAGGACCAGAGATGGAGCCGGCTGCCGCCGTCCTGTAATTTCCCTTTCTCCCTCAAAATTTCCCTTTTCCCCCTCAAAATCAACAATTTTCCCCTTAAAATTTTCCTTTTCTCCTATCAAGATTTCCCATTTTCCACTCAAAAAGCACCAATATCCCTGTTGCAAAATTGATCCCCTGAAAGGCACTTTTCGATCCAGTGGAAAGTTTTGGGGAGATCGTTTTCGAGGGAAGAGCATTGGCGTCTGTATTGGTTGTATATTCGTAGGGTATGCCATATCGATACACAGGGTCCGATGTCATATATAACCGTCCACCTTATTGGTTCTGTCTGTCATTTTGTCCGCAATGTCGGATCCTGGTTGACCTTGACGTTGGCCTTTGACCTTGACGCCATGACCTTGAATCATCTTAAACCCAAAAATCGTCAAAATCTCCAAAACTTTCCGTAAATTTTATAATAACTTCTAAAAATTTATTTCAAATATTTATAAATTTTTTTATTAAAAAAAATATGAAAATAAAATTTTGAATGTTTGAGCTCAGAGTACAAAAGGCAACTAGCCACCATGTAATGACGTGACCTGACCACCATATTGAATCAAAGTAGTAGTTATCTTGACTCTTACCTTAACCTTGACTCCATGTCCATGATCTTGTAGCGAAGAAATCGGGAAAAAAACCCAAAATTTTACAAAATTTAATTTTTAATGTATACATAATAAACAAAAATTAATAACATATTTAGATTAAAGAAATATTTTAAAAAAGTGTAATATTTTTAAAAAAAATTACATCTCCAGAGGTCCCCAAAGTATCTCGTCAAGATGACTACTGACCCACTCCAATCAATCACATTTTAATACATTCCCATCCCTTACCCCATTTTATATGCTCTTTCTGTCAAATGCATACCACTCGCCATATCGGTTTTTTAGTTTCTCATTTGTTTATATTTTCAACACCTAGGTGGCACTGATAAACCCGACCACCATGTTTGATCTCAAGATTGACTTTACATTTGTAACCTTGACCACGTGCCCATAACCTTCGATAATCTTGACCCCAATAAGAAATTATAAAAAAATTTAAAACCCGAATAATTACAAAAAATATTTCAAAAAATAAAATTCATTAATTAAAACCTTTTTTTTTCTATCAATATTTTGACCAATCACGAAATCTTTCCATCAGTAAGCACCACAGTCAGTACTGGAATCACAAATCCTACTATTGTGACGTATGTAAGAGACGTTGTTGGAAGTGCGGAAAACAGTTGTCTATAGAGTGCGATGTGTGCTGTTGGCTTGGGTGTGGATGCTGGTTACATCGCTAGGACTCTCCTCGTGCCACCGGTTAGCTGTGAGCGTGTTTAGTTCTTATGTCGTCCGCTTGGAGGTGCGCGTGGCCGGTTGGAGAGTTTGCTGGAAGCTTCCAGTAGGAAAGGGTACGCACATTTGGAGCCGTCGAAACGGATAAGTGACGGGCAGTGACGTGTTCACATGCTGTGATTAACAGTCGCGGTCGCTTGTTACTAACTGGTGCTTGGTACAGGAAAAATTTCTCGTAACTCTTAAAAAGTCCCTACCTCTCTATTGATTTGCGCTGGTATTAATAATCAGTATTTCAGATTTAATGTCTGTTAAATGTGAACTGAGAACTATTAATTTTTAAAATCCCTCTATGTGTCTCTTTCCGCGGTAGTACAGTTAAAAGTTCTTGTGTGTGTGCAAGACCTAGTTCTACCCTATCGTTCGGTGTAATGGGCGAGGTCTGTCTTCTCTTCGCTTTATGTGAGAATATAACATCTTTAATTTAGTTTTTGTGAGCTGCTAGTAATGCGCCGCGGAATAATCAGCTGATCTCCGAGATGAGTTTTAAAGTTTTAAATCGTCTAACCACGTTGTTATAGGAATTCTTAATTTTTTCCCTGCTGAAGCATAAGATCTGGTACTGTTATCTACGTGTCTTGAGTAGGAATTAATTTTACGAGTATTTTAATTAATTTTATTGCATTGTTTTTCTATATATTACGTTTAGTAGGCATATATGCTATATTACTAATAAAGATATGTTTTTTATATTACTAGGATAAGACCATTCTGTATTCTATTTTACAGAGTCATTAAGTAGCTGTATTGTGAGTCGCTTGACTCAAATGTTACAGCTGTGTAAATTAGCAGAGTCTGGGTCAGCCAATATTTTGTGTATAACTGTATATTTTTATGGTACGTTATCTTGATAGTAATCGCTGGGATTATTAGTAGACTTAATTACACTTTTGTATTAGTATTTCTACAGTATAGTTCTAAATGTTCTTAGTTTTTTTTATACAGACTAGTGGAACCGTTTCCTTTACTATGAATGATGACATGTTTAATGCTATTATTTTACGTACGTACTTCAGTGCTGCCTTTTATTTTGTAAAATACAGTGAAAAAGTAATCTATTTTTTGGTCATTTCATGTGTTGTTGACGGCTTGTTAATACCTACCAGAAACTGAATGTCTCCGTTCTAAACTACTGTGCCGCCCTTATGGCAAATTAACATCTTATGACATCATTCTAAGCGGTACACTATCAGCCCCAGTCCTTCGATAAATCCCAATCCTTGGCCATCCTCCTCTGCAATCCACAGCAATCCGTGTCAATCCTTCGATCAATTCCAATCCTTGGCCATCCTCCTCTGCAATCCACAGCAATCCGTGCCAATCCTGCGATAATCCCAAACCCTCAATCAATCTCAATCCTTCGATCAATCCCAATCATTCGATCAATCACATTCATCTTATCATTGCTAATCCTTCGACCGATTCTTCTATCCATCATTCTGTTTTTTCCCGTCCATATGTATAGAAATTACATTCGTTCACCAACTCTCTGTAAATTTGTAGCCATCGACATAATTAGTGTTTTGTATGCAGTCCAGTATCTTACATTTTTTATGCTAAATTGTTTAGTAATATTCTGCGTGCGGATCATTCCATTAATACTCGAGTGCTCATAACACTACTTGAAAGTTACTAGGATGAAAGGATACACCACAAGAAAATTAATGACCAACTTATTATTTTTTAAAAATATATTTTGTAATTACATTTTTAGAAGAAAGTAATTTATCACATTATTCGATATAAACCCTGACATTCAGTTCACTAATGATTAAAGATATTTCGTTAATGTGCCAGAAACATCCACTTTTTTGAGAAGTGATGAAATGTCTGAGACTATCAACAAGTTCTTTCGGGTGTTCGGGAAATATAGGCCTATAGTCAGTATGTGAGCATGTTCTGCTGCTTAATGTCGCTTGTTGCAGATAATGTGAAGGAGGGTTGTGTCAGTGCATCGAGAAACCCACCATCGTCTTCAGCACTATCACTGTCGTCATGTCCATCTTCACCTCATCTTCTGTATTCTATATTATATTGGATTTTGTTTGTAATGTGAATTATCAGTATTTAGAGGTGACAAATGTTTATTTTGAAGTTCGTCGACTTCACACGAAAATCTTGCAAGTGTGCATTGCACAAAAACGGATTCTACTGCACTCATTCAGTCTTTAGCATCAACTGTCTCATCATAATTGCCTATCGAATCAGTGCCTATCGATGCAACAAGAGTACTTTCGGTAAAACTGGCTGACTTCCAGTAGACAAATTCTTCCAGATCTCGGTCCGTTCTTTCAATATATCGCCTTGCACAAACTGCATGAGGCCAATGTAATAATGCTTCATCGCATGAAAAGGACTCTTGGTACAGGCCGTTCTCTCATACCGACGAGCATTTTGACCATAGGTGGAAACTCGACTGCAGTATAGGCACTGAAGTTTAGCAGTTGGTGATGATACAGGGCCGTGGCTCTATGATAGTTGAGGTCAAAGGCAGTCCTTCATATTCACAATTAATATTTTTGGTATGACAAAGAGCACATCCAAATCTCTTTTACCTCATGGTGTCAGAACTACTGTAATTTTTATATATCAATGTGTTTCTTTATTTGGTAATGATACTAGATTGTGCCTACAAAATTTCCTCATACTGTAAAATTTATATTTAAGAAAATATGGGAGCACTCTAAGAAAATCCACATAGGTCTACCTGCTCGCCCAGAAGAAAACCAGCAGATACTTACACAACTATATGTTATTTCAATTTGCTCATTCCCATATTTACATATATATTGAATTGTGTATAATATAAATTAAAAATTATTTTACATTTATATATAAACATAACTACCCATAAAATAAACTTGAAATAATTTAATATTTCCTTATTTATATATACATAATTATGAATTAAATAAAGTTAAAAAAATTACGTTTCTTGTATACAGAATTATATATAACATAACTTTAAAGTCATTTTATATTTCTTTATTTATGTTAACATAATTATCTGCATGTTTTATTCTGGGGAGAATGAGTATGTAGGTTTTCTCAGAGTGCTTCCATATTTTATTTACAATTACATTCTATGGTAGAAGGCCTTTAGTTGGCACAAAGTAGTCTCATTACTGTAAAAATAGTCGCATTTATATAGAAAAATTAAACTTACCATTCTGACACCAAGAGGTGAACATCAGTTTGGAAGTGCTCTCTCTTCATATCACGAAGATGAATTTACTGTGAATACAAAGACCTACCATTGAACTAAATGATCCTGCATCATTGCTAACTGGTGGTCGTCAGTGACGATACTGCGACCGAGTTTTCAACTATGGTCAAAATGTTCGTCGGCATGAAAGAACGGCCTGTAGAAGAGTCTCTTTTGTCGCGATGAAGAATTACTACATTGGTCCTATGCAGTTTATGCGAGGCAATGCATTGAAAGAACCCACCGAGATCTGCAAGGATTCGTCTAATTGGAGTCAGCAAGTGTTGCCGGCAATACCTCTTGCTGCATAGATGGGTACTGATTCGACAGGTGTATATGGTGAGACAGTTATTTCTAAAGATGGAATGAGTGCCGTAGATTCGGTGTGTGTGGAATGTACACTTGCAAGACTTTCGCGTAAAGTCGACGAACCTCAAAATAAACGGTCGTCGGCTCTTAATACTGATGAAAATACTACTCCTGCTACAAACAAATGCAAATATAATAATGAATACAAAATAGGAGGTGAAGATGACCATGAAGACAGCATTGATGGAAATGGACATGCAGGCAGTGATAGTGCTAAAGACGATGACGATTTTCTCGATTCTCTGACATACACCGCCAACAAATTTGCTGCAACAAGCATCGTCAAGAAGGCAGAAAGCGCTGAGAATACTGGCTACATATTTCCCGAAGACCAGAAATAACTTGTTGATAGTCTCAGATATTTATATAACTTTCCAACAGTGGTGCTATTAGCACTCGATTATTAACGCAAAGTTCTGCAAAGAGAATATTGCTAAGAACTTTATTATAAAAAGTAATGGTTAGTGGAATGCTTACAAAACATTAATTCTGTCGACATGTACAAATTTGTAGACTGTTTGTGAACGAACGTAATTTCTATATACATGGGTGGGAAACAAACTGAAGGATAGGTCGAAGTATCGATCGAAGAATTGTGATTGATAGAAGGATTGGGATTGGTCGAAGGATTGGTGTTTGTGGTGTTGATTGCAGTGTGGGCGGTGCTGAGTGATGGAATGATTACGGCATTGGTCAAATACTGATGGCAAAACAAGTTATTAATTCATTTACATAGTTTTTATATAGTGTTAGAAGCTGATGATACCTGTGGGGCGTATCTGATTTCTTGAGGAATGGAGTACTGAATCAAATAAATAAATAAATAAAAGAAACTAAATTTGATTTCTAATTTATTCAGTCTGCTATTATCTAGAGCATTAAACTAGATGCACCGAGTTTTACTCTTCTTATTCAACAATGAGCACAATATTAAATTTATATTTCAACTCTAATTAACATCCTTAATTGTCTCTTTTGGTTACAGTCAATTAACACATACTCATTTTCAACACTTTTCAGCCCATTTGTTGCCATCATTTATAATGTATTTCACTAACACATTAAGTTCAATAGTCCATCCTGTCAGTCGCACCCTCCACTGCGTGATATGCGTAGTAGAAGACTTTTCTTCCATTGGTCGAATGGTTCTCCCGCTGCTTGTCTTCTATTTCTCGGAACTCAGCTACTGACTCATTCATCAACTCCAATGCAACTCTTCTTCAAGCCCGGAGTCCTATCACACTTATATAGTACTGCCCTTACCATCTCGAAGGTTCAACACACCCCGAGTTACGCTGAGAGAACGAGGTCAGTAATCCAGAGCATTCTTCAGATATTAGCCGAAAACAATACGTCCAGAGTCACCATAATGCGCCGATACAAAGATTATTTTATCGGCCCGCTATGTGTAACTGATACGCCATTCGGTCGCCTGCCGCTATCACATTACTTCTGTCCTCTTCGCTCGCTCACACGGCGCCGAATAGCAACACATAATTTTTATTTTTTTATTTTTCGGATTTTACCAAACATTTTTAGAATATCTTTTTGGTTCAATGTTATCTAAAGTTACAGGGGCATAGGTTACAGATATGAGGTCAATGTGAATATCACCTAGATCCAACATGGTGGTGGAAATCATCAGTGCCTCCTAGGTGACGAAAATCTAAACAAATGACAAAACGAAAAAAATCAATATGGTGGGGGGTGTGCATTTGACATAATCAAATGTGAGAGGGTAGGGTATGTAAATTATAATGCAACGTGTTTGATTAGAGGGGGGTCAGTCGTCTTCTGGTCGTGGTGCATTGGAGACCTCCGGATATGAAAATTTTTAAAATATATATTTAAAAATAATTTTAATAAGATTATGAATTAAATTTTTCATCTATTTTTGATAAAATTTTATGATCATTATTAATTAAATTGTTTATACATTTTTAGGAATTTTTGGTTTCTTTGGCAATTTTTTTCGGTTCAAGGTAATGGGCACCGGGTCAAGATCAAGGGCCAATATCAAGGCACATGAATCCAACATGGTGGCAGGGTAGCATCAGTACATGGTGGCTGGTTGGCTCTTGTTCTCCATCCCCTCTGAACCCAAGCATTCAATATTTTAATTTCATATTTTTTTTAAAATAATTTTTTAATAATATTCTTTTTACATTTCTGAGGGTTTATAAATTTTCTCAGAAATTTTTTAGAGAATTTTCAATTTATTTGCATGATCTAGGTCACCTTGGTCCAGCCTGTCGGACAAGATGGCCGACAGAACCAAGATAGTGGTCAGTCAGATCTGATTTCCAACCTTATGTATCGATTTGGCATAGTCTAGCCTATAAAACCTAAATGACCGCCACTGCTCTGTCACCGAAAACGAACCCTCCAAATCCTTCTGCGATGGAAAGAAAAGTGCCTTTCAGGGGATTATTTAGAAATTGGGGGATCGGTGCTTTTTTGAGAGAAAAACGGGAAATTTTGAGGTAAAAAGAGAAATGTCAATATGGCGGTGGCCAGCTCCGGCTCCGATCCCAGGTCCTGTTGTCCCCTAATTCCCATTACATTACTAATAACAGCGTATCGATACTAATTACAATATCACTGCAAAACTCGTAATAGTATTTGTCAACAGGTTAGACTTCGCATTCCTGTATATAATTCAGTCTGTTACTGCCGCAGTGGGACTTTTCCCCTCTACACTGCACACGATACTGTCTTGTCGTTATGTCAACAGGTTAGACTTCGCATTCCTGTATATAATTCAGTCTGTTACTGCCGCAGTGGGACTTTTCCCCTCTACACTGCACACGATACTGTCTTGTCGTTATGTCAACAGGTTAGACTTCGCATTCCTGTATATAATTCAGTCTGTTACTGCCGCAGTGGGACTTTTCCCCTCTACACTGCACACGATACTGTCTTGTCGTTATGACGTGGATCTCACTAACAGTCCTTAAGTTTACGTTAAACTGTCATCCGACGTTAAAACTAATCGTAGCGAACACTGAAATTTTAACCTCTCACCAGATGAAGCAGGTAGTCTCGTGGCTGAGACACATAATCAGGCGTTATACTTATTCAAATACAGTATAATTAAAACTAATTCTTTGAAGCACTTTAAAAATACATTTACTTGTTTAATTGGAAGAGTTGAAGTAAGGATAAACAATTCACCACTGTGGTGTCCCTTTGGCTGCTCTTTGCTTTATAAGAAATACACCCATTTCAGTATAAACTACTTTCGCACTTTTTAAAATTCCCCAGTGTTTTTACCTATAAGCTAACTTCTTAAAGAATGCACAAATATTTCATTTCCTATTTATTACAAAAAAATGACAAAAAATCATCTTATTTACTATGGATGGGTACACAACGAAATCCTCATTATTCTCAGAAAGAAGAAACATACAAAATGTTGTGTATCGGGTTGATTTGTCACTGGAAAATACTATGTTCGAAACGACCTGGAGGATTATGAGCAGTAGTTATTGATAGTGGAATGGTCCCATTACAATAGGTCAAAGTAAAATGGCCACTCACTTTTGCAACATCCAGTTAACAGATGAAACTGAATATTACCTGCATATAGCCATGCGAATATATGCATGTTGCCAGAAAATTAAGAGTTTTGCAGGTCTCCGGTTATGAATATTTAATATTAACGTACATAAAAGTTTCTTTTTGTTCATTGCACAAGAGGGAAACAACTATGAAATATATGTGTGCCCGCAGTACTCAGTAGTATTAGCCATAGAGATTCTATAACTATATTGGTGTTGGTTTCTAGCTGTGAACAACACCATCCATATTTTTATTTAGCTCCTATTCAAGAATGGTATAAAATAACTTAATTCATTTTTTCACAGGTTACTTGATGAATCCAATCTGCTTTCCCAGGGATGAACTTCTTACCAAGTCCTACGTAGGAGAGAAGACTGTAGTCGCTGGCTGGGGAAAAACAGAAAACAGTGTGTATATAGATCATAATATTTAAGCATATCATCACACGAATGAATAGTTTTTTTATAAAATATTCATATTACTTATTTGTTATTCCACCTACTAAGTATGTTTCTATTTGCCTTGGGGGAAACAGACTTTGGTAGTTCTCGTGGTCGAATGTTTACAAGTAACAGGCTACTTGTGTTAGCTGTTGGTAGCAGATACACCCTTGTTTGTGAAGATTATTGTGATATATTTACTTGTAGTTTGTGTCGCTAGTTCCAGTGCTCTGTTGACATCTACCATATGTCGAATGATAAGTGGTGCTGATAAAGCCAGCTTAAATCATATTTTTTTCTCCATACTATTAAAGCAGTTTCCGATACATTGAGCTACAAAAAAATAACACACTTCAAGCGATTGTGAATTGCGACCTTCAAGACATCGCATTTCGAAGCACTCCAGCGTAGCCCAATATGGCATTATCAGATGACCATAATTTAAAACATACTAATCTGAAACACACTGCACCGTCCCATCTGCCCAAGCAGACGCTTAGATACAACTCCATGAACAAGCCTCGTGGTGTCACCGAATGACTGCTCAAGGACTACGTGTTACGTGGATCATGTTCTGGCCAACCAAACTGTGAAAACAATTAGCAATTAAAGACCGAGTAGCCTTCCCACAAACCCTTCATTCTGCATCACAGTAATAAAAAGCATTTTTGAAGTAAAATAAAATAATCCTCAAATGTTTTTCTAAAGAAATTAACCACATGTTTACTCGCTTATTTTGTTTATTCCATCGTTAAACCTTTTGTTTTTATTATTTTTATTAATGTGTTATTATTACCTCCAAACATGTGTATTTTAATGAGTATTATTATACTAAAATAAACAAACTTAAATTTTTGATATAAAAATGTTAATAATCAATGTACAATGGCAGCAGAATAATAAGACAGTGAAAAATAGCCTCAGTCAATGAAAAAAAAACAAGGGTGCACCTTAAACAAAAACCAAAATTGGCAAGATTACTAGAGATTAAAATTTGTGAACACTTAATTTTTTTGCAATAGTTTCTTTGTGATTTACTTTCAAAGTTCTAAATTGAGATTTGAACTTCTTTGAGATTTATTTTCACAGTTCCAAAGTAAGGTTTTTTTAAATAATGAAAACATGGATTCAGCACGAAAAGAAAATGTTAACTACGAGTTCACATTTTGGCGTGCTCCATCATGTGCAAATACATGTTGGTTTATCTGTGCGGTGGAAGGAGTTACGCAGCAACATTTATGTGATGAACGAGGATGCGCCAATAGTAACACGCTTAGTAGCAACATCGCACAGAACAGGTACATCCATGCACTGCTAACCACAATCACATAGACAAAACAGGTACATACATGCACTGCTAACCACAATCACATAGACAAAACAGGTACATACATGCACTGCTAACCACAATCACATAGACAAAACAGGTACATACATGCACTGCTAATCACAATCACATAGACAAAACAGGTACATACATGCACTGCTAACCACAATCACATAGACAAAACAGGTACATACATGCACTGCTAACCACAATCACATAGACAAAACAGGTACATACATGCACTGCTAACCACAATCACATAGACAAAACAGGTACAACCATGCACTGCTAACCACAATCACATAGACAAAACAGGTACATACATGCACTGCTAACCACAATCACATAGACAAAACAGGTACATACATGCACTGCTAACCACAATCACATAGACAAAACAGGTACAACCATGCACTGCTAACCACAATCACATAGACAAAACAGGTACATACATGCACTGCTAACCACAATCACATAGACAAAACAGGTACATACATGCACTGCTAACCACAATCACATAGACAAAACAGGTACAACCATGCACTGCTAACCACAATCACATAGACAAAACAGGTACAACCATGCACTGCTAACCACAATCACATAGAAAAGAACATGCAGCAACCACAACAAAGAAAGGTACATACATGCACTGCATAACCACAATCACATAGACAAAACAGGTACATACATGCACTGCTAACCACAATCACATAGACAAAACTCAAAAAAATAACTCTTATATTTGCACACGGCAACCGGAAAATCTAAACTAAAATCAACTTACGTGTAGCGGAGAACAACATAAATTAACTCACGATTGCAATAAATTTATAAATAACAATAACACCTACCTTGCATCACGCAATGCTGAAGTTTGAAGAAGGAGGAAGTGGGCACATTATTAACTAGCCCGGTGGAACATACGACTCTGGTTTGTCACATATTTATATCGATATATCAAGTGATATTCATCAGCAAAAATTTAGTTATTCTCAATTATTACTACATCATTAAATAACTTTAGTAGAGCCACCTCGATTCTACTGAGACAACGTGCATCTTTTGCAAATGCATGACCTTGAAAAGTGCATTTTTCACATGCATGACCTTAAACCGCAAATTTGCACATGAGTTCCTGATGCAAGAGAGGCACAAGTACATTTTGCACATGCACTTCCAGTGCAACGATGCACTTCTGGGTACGACATTTCCGGTACAGTGTTTGATACCCGCATGAGGCATATCCGGTACGGGGTTCGATTCTCGGACAAGGAAATTTTATTTTTCGTCTTGTGAATACCGGGATCGATTACTGGACAGGACACTTATAATTTTTTAATTTTTGGTTATTGGATACACCAAATTTAAGAAATATTATTTTTTGAATTCGACTACCTCTTGCGATATTTTTGGAGTACCGGTTCCGATTACCGGACAGGATAATTTTCGGGAAATGCAATTACATCTACTTGCACAATCACATGTGTTGACTGCTGGAGAGTGACCGAGGTGTGAGTGGGAAATGCAGTTGCATCTACTCACATGTGCTGTCACATAAGTGTCACTCGGCCGAGTGAAAGATCACAAATGATGCATACGATGTTGACTCGACGACTACTGCATTCCAAGGAATCACATGAGATCTGGGAATGCAGAGAATACAGTTGCATTGTTTACGTTTAAGAATAGTATGATGTAATCGAGAAAGTATGAGCATGCATAACCTTGATCTCACAATAAGTAAGTGCATAAATAACAATGAATATTTTCACACATGGATAATCATTCATTATGCAAACACCAACTCTGTATGCACTTGCAATATTACGAACATCCATAACTCTTCACTCACATAATTATGCGACATCATAGGCACACATACGTTCTCTCACCACGACAGCTTATGCTCAACTGAAGTCCAAACGACGATACAAAAGTCTTTTTACCCACTGCTGCCATTGTTTTCCATCGACTAATTAGTCGCATGTACTCCACCGATTAGTTACATGTGCTCCACTGCCATCTTCGATGGATTTAGCATATAAAAGGAAGGGAGGGAGATAATTAAAAAAATACTCAGTTCAACTGTGGAAGCTGCCGATGTTACATTGCAGTGTGTCTGTTATGCAAGCTATTTACATTATAAACTACCAGGGAAGTGTATCAATAGATAGTTGAACCCGGATATCCAGCCAACATATCCGAAGCGTCGGAGCAGTGTACTTCCGTATACCAATCAGAGAGGAGGTTCGTGTAGCTGCCTGCCATCCCTGAGGAACTCTACCGAATGCTGCTTCCACCTGCACTAATCTTCGCATTATCCAACACCGCCGCCATGGTAGGCTGTGACCGCAACTGATCCACCCATTGGCTGCTGGTCAACTGATGAGGGGAGGTGTCATTTTTGGGGAAAAAGGGGGAATTCAGTTGCTTACGGAAATGCACTCACACATGGGAGGGGATGTTTGTGTAATTGGATTTTGTAACTACATTATGTAAATAGATTATGTAATAGCATAATGGCGCACTTATGTAATCAGCAATGATTATTCACGAACTTTTGTAATGTACACATTGTGTAAACAACAACTCATTAAGTAAACACATCCAAACCCTAAGATAACCAGCTCTCGACCGAAGTCCGTTTACATATATCAATTCATTTTGCCCGAGGCAATACAATGGATTTCTATCAGATGCACTACGACATCACACCTTGCAAGTCCTTACACATCATAATATGTCTAAAGACATTTAATTCTAATTTTTTATATCTGTTCTAGGAAGACTGTATTGTGAACGGCTGACACACTCTCGCACACTTCCAAAGAATGACGTGATTAACTGTTACTACATGGGCTAACCTTTTGATGGAGAAATCACCAAAACCTTATATTTGAAAACTAAAATAATTTTTTTCAAAAATGTTAGGCTATGAGATTCGGTATGGACATACATCGGGAGATTTGAGTAGTTGCTTCGTCGTCCATCAAGAGTAAATATATTGTTAATTTGCTGAAATAATAACACATCTCAAAAATTGCCACATTTGAGTTATTATCTACATGCGCTGAGACAACATTTATGATGTAAACTTTTTACTGAATGTGTCATAACTGTGTTTCTACAACTCGTCGCGAGAGAGCATCCTGTGCCACTCTTTCCTCTATGGTATTTACGAAAAACACTGTTAGCAATAGTGTCAGATTTTAACTAAGTCTTGCCTTTGTGAGTGGAAACTGTTTTTCAATTTTCTACAGCAATGACATATTTAGAAGTCTGACGATATTCTTGCAAAGGTAAATCTATTATTTGTTGTAATTTGATCATCAATAAAGTGTTATTTTGTCTTAAGACGATATGCAGTAAAATATTTGTAAGCATAATCGTAGTTACATTTGTGAATATTATGTTCTTGTAACAAACATGCTGCATGGATATTGTACAGCTTTATGTTATGACATTATCACAACCAGCACTTATGTGCTGTATCGTGATGAGTGTAATACAATGTGGCAAAGTGACGTTCTTGCGTTAAATGTGTACATGATATTTAAGAATGACTGTACATCATTAACAGTAATGTCAGTCTTGTTGCTAATCCTCTGATACAAATAACATATACTTTATAAAGGTGCAATGTGTTTGTATCCTGAAATGATCAGTTTAGTTAATATTTCATGGTATCTTTATTGGAGGTTACCTCCCATGAGCAGCCGTGGAAAAATAATGGTGGCTTTGGTTGAGTTAGCAAACGAGAAGAAAGGGTATTTTTTCAACGGACAGAGTGCAGAAAAACACGTAGGGCATAACCATAGATCCGAACAATTAAAATACCATGCAGCATAATGTAGTTTCAGAAAGTTCTCAATCAAGTTCTGGATCATTCTCTTCTTGGTCCTCATGGGATAGTTCGTGCTCTTATGATTCAGCGAGTAGTGTCTTATCCAGTGAATCATTCTCCGTAGATTGTGAAGATGATGTAAAATACAAGGCATACATAACGGAGAACAACAATGGGAGCGACAGTGATGAGATGATTGTATCAGCTTCTTCGAGTGTAAATGTCACTGAAACTTCAAACCATAGGGATTCCCACTCTCCAAACAAGGGAGTTCCTATAAGTCCTTTAAAAAGGGGTATAAAACAAAAAAGGGATACAGAAAATTTAAAAAAAATGTGCTTAAGGAGGCATGGAATAGCGGAAGGGCTTATGAAATGCACACATTAAACAAATATATCCGGAAGAAAGGGCAATTAAATCGCTATGCAGTGAGAAATGTAAATTACAATGTGCTGCCAAGTTTTCAGAAGAAGAAAGTAACATACTGTTTTCTACTTATTTGGACTTGGGAGATTTAGGAAAACAGCAGCAATATATTGCAAACTCTATAGTGATTATGAACCCGAAGTATATTTATGTTCAAATGGGAGGCACCAGAAGTCCACGAAGGCCCAAAAATACTTTCTATTTCTACAGAAAGGACCAGAAGGTACGGATGTGTAAAGTATTTTTCAGAAATACGTTAGCCATAAATGACAGCCCAATTCGTACAGTCTTGGACAAAATTAATAAGGTTGGAAATGTGTTACTGGTATATCATCTGCGAGTAAACATGAGAAATAGGCTGTTGATCCCAGCATAAAGGACGGAATCAAACAACCCGTTGAATCGATCCCGAAAATTGAAAGTCACTCTCTACAAGCAAATACGTCAAGACATCTCATTGAAGGAAGCATATCGATCACTGGCACCAGTAAATACTATGTGGCCAGCTGCAAAGAAAAAAAAATTCCATTCCCCAATTACACTTTTTTTTATAGGTTGTTGACACAGGAATTAAATATTTCGTTCTTTGTCCCAAAAAAATATCTTGTGTGATGTCTGTTCATTTTTCGATAATGCAGACAACAATGTAAAAGAGAACATAGGCAAAAATATGACAATCACCTTAAGAAAAGGACACATCAAAGAAAAAGAAAAATGCCGACAAGATAAATGGCGAATTAATAGTAGCTGTGTATGCTCTACAGGAAGAGGTGCGGCTACCTAACTAAGACGTGTCACAGTTTTATTACACGTCTAAGTGAAATGTTTTCAACTTCACTCCATACAATTTAAAAACAAACACATATGAATATTACGTGTGGGATGAAGTAAATGGCCAACATGGCGTCAATGAGTTTGGTTCATGTGTGTTCTAATATTTGACGAAGGTATTTAGATCAAAAGAAGATGCAGACGTTGTGTTTTATTGCGACAATTGTGCCGGACAGTAGAAAAATTAATACATGCATGTGATCTACTTATATATGGTGTGAGATATCTGGGCGTAAGATCAATCTGCCATAAGTTTTTGATCAAGGGACACACGCATAATGAGGGATATTCTGCTCACTTACTAATTGAGCGTTAAATAAAACATATGCTCAAGAGTGGACCAATGTATACTACAGAATACTTCCGCCGTTTCATGTACACAAGCTCTGCTATAAATATTTATATGAGATCAAGTCCATGGCTAATGACATCGGTCCCCTGAATATGATTACCCTGAAATTTGTATATATTTGTATATACTGTGAAAGTTGTGATAGACTCAGCAAGATTAGTTTTTTTATAAATATTCTTATTTAGTAGGCATCGATTATCAGGAGCAAGAGAAAATCAGAAGAAACAACATCTGATTCCAGCCTGCCTTCTTTTCCAGGCCAAGGATTTCAGAAAAGAAAAAAACTGATCTCCTAAACATGGTTCACAACAAACTCATACCCCAATATTACAAGTCTTTTTACACAAATCTGTAATGAGGACAAGCTAATGTGATTGAAGTGAAATGTACCACATATTTTACCACGTTTTTGATGTTATAAATGTTATTATGTAACTAAATAGAACTGACAATTGTGACACACGTTAAACCCTTACCAACATAATTACTAACTGCTTAACTCGTTTTCTAACAAGAGGGTTATTTTTATACTTGTGTATATATATATATATATAATTGCAACAAGACTGTCATAAGACACAATTGCAATTTTTTTTCAATATAATTACTAAATGTTATGAGATATGTACTCTTCATTGTAATATAATGTACTTTCATATAGGTAAGTACACCCACTAGGTATTTTCTACTCGTTATTCGACGAAATTACAAATTAGAATTTTAAAATGCTGTTCCTGAAAAATTACACCTTTTGAGCTGTGTTATTATAGCAGCAAATGAGCTATATGTATTCTCGTAATAAATAATGAGTAATAAGCGAGACTATATACCCATAATGAAATAACAACATGCAAATTGTATTTACATATTGATTGAAGAACCATATAAGGTATGTAGATAGTTTAATCGCATAACAAGTCAATTATCGAAAGTATTTGCATAATGAATATACACATGCAAGTACAATGAACGTAATGAGCTGAAACCAACTACCCATCAATCGATGGAACAACGAACGAGGGTAAAGACAACTGTAGGATCGAGAAATTACTGCCTGCTTCATATCCCTACAAGGACATATATAAGTAATATATATGCAATGAAAAACATTGAGAATAATTTCACCCTAAATACACATCTTACCATGACTAAACCTAACTTCCGACTTACATATGTTTGATATTATGCATAATTTATATATGCATACGACATTGTAATTATAAAATGCATTACACAACATACACTTAAACGATATGCCTTTCCATTACCTATCTCACTATGTCTACAACTCTTGTACTACAATAATCGACTCTTCAACCAGTCGTATGCATATCATCGACCAACGAAGAACTACCTATCAACAAACCACCATTCCTATGCCAGTATATCGTCATCTCTGGAAGGGAGACCAATGCTCTCTACAACCCCGGAAAACACAGGTGAGTGATTTGACTTGGAATGCTACACAAATATTGCCTTCGTGTTTACGATATAAAATATGTTACATGCATATGTAATTAAAGTATATCATTATAAAAATATTTTAAAAATTTAATTTTTTTACTTAATATATTATAACAATATTTTTAAAAATAATTAAATCCATTATGTTTACTAAAAACACACTTTCGCCATATTTGCTCCGAAAACCAAAAGTAATATTACTATTCTATGAAAAAAGTAAATAATTATTAATGATAACCTAATTTCCAATATATTTACAAATCAGACAAGAACTTCATAGTATTTCGTTAAAAACAACTACGATTTTAACCTTGCTTCATCCCCATCAAGACTACATGTTGTATTGCATGAGGTATTGCTTCGACAAAGTTAAAAATGTTGTTCAGTGAGATATTTCTTCTGCAACCCTAACATTGGTGTGCTTATTCACATTCTGTGCTAACATCCCGACGAGAGTGAATATGTGTATACTGTTTTACTAATGCCATGGCAATGTTAATTTAATACTGTGTAAATAACATCCAAACTAGCGTCATATTGAATATATTAAAAAAAACAAGAGCGATTGTGTGCTCATCTCTAGCAAACATCTTGAGATGCTAGATCTCTCGAACACTAGACATGGGTATGGCCGACCGACTTACAAAGGAGATGAGAACGAGGGGAGGGCGAGACTAGTTTTAACATTCTTGCTAGGGGATGCATGTCGACAATAAGACATTTGTTCCCCACCGTCCGAGCAGATCACAAACACCTAATACGGTAACACACGATGATATCCATACAAACCTTGCAAACAGCAACTATACTATTAGCTACAGAACATATCTACCAAACTATCGCAAAACATCAAACATTCTTATATCTCGTCCAGCAAAAACAACCGCACAAAAATGTCTCTAAAGGCGAATGACTGCCACAGATCGTTTCGTCAATGACTCACGCGAACAGAGAGATATAGCAAACCCCAACACCACTCACCTCGCATATACTTTACCACAATCTTACAAATTGTAGTATATCCGTATAATAATTCTTTTTCAAAATTTAATTGATTTCCTAAATTGTTATACAATGAAGTTAAACCTATTAAATTACAATTCCTGTTAACATGTGAACCAATATTTCTTGGGTAACAAGTAAATATCCATTCTTACTCTCTACGTTCCACACACACATGCCAACCCTGTAAACAAACAATTTTTGTTAAGATTTACTAACTCTTTAAACGTTTGTGCAACACGTCTACCCACAAGTGTTGAAAATATACCGAGACATACACTATTAATCCAAGGTTTTTAAAATGTTTTCTATATCAAAAAATTCAGAACCCACCCCACATTATCACCATCTCATTCCGTAAAAATTATTCCCACACAAAATTTCTTAGTGGAAAAACCGACATCATATAATTAATTTTATTTATTATGTGTGTAAAACATTATTTATAATAATACAGAAATAATAATAAATATATAGTTTAACACCAACACTATTAAACACGAACATTTCAAACAACAATGTAGAGGATGAATAGGCTTACTGTGACAATATCGACCATTACTTTCCCACATAGAGATACACCCTCATAAAATATCAACAACTTCATTGTGAATTTATTGTTGGCTGTGAGATTTCTCCTAAAGAACACAATATCGATCATAACTTTCCCACGTCGAGATACGCCCTCATAAAATATCAACAACTTCATTGTGAAGTCATTGTTTGCTGTGAGTTTTTCTCCTAAAGAACACAATAACTTATAAACATAATATGTATATAAGTTTTATTAGTTTGAGATGGTGTATATACAACCACAAATGCTATTGTTTCACATATGGACTATATGCTATTCGAGTAAAATGAACTAAAAATTCGCTTTTACCATTCATTACATGTAAACACACACAAACATAATGAAGTAACTACCTAAACCTGTATACATTTTGTTAAGTAAATAACATACAAGGTTAAATTTTCCATATATGATACTCATCCACAGGAAAAGTAAACTATGAATATAATATTTCATGTAACACGAAAAAACGATATAAGCCTATAGGCCAAAGTCTTTAGAAAAATTTTTATATACATCTTACGTACAAGAAATAAAGACTGTATATATCTTGGTCATATATCTGGCGAAGTTAAATACTATAAAGATACCTGTATTCGGAAGGATGTGGCTTTTAATAAGAGGACATTCTCTGTAAGTATTCCATTTCATCTCGCCTATAGAAAAAACCTTTTATCCCCTCCTCGGAAAACATTTTACCAAAATACCAGGATAATCTATTTAGTATAGAACATTTGCTATAAGAAACAGTAACGTTAAAACATTCTCAACTTCTACACACCATTTACTTATTAACTTCTTTTTAGAATCCATAATATATTGTCTTTGTTCAGTACATTCATATATTTTTTAGACTTACGTGTAATATTTTTTTATATACCAATATGTCAATAATTCATTTAAGAAACAGAGATCCCTCATGGCCACATTATTGACTAATATCTCGACCAGCACTCCCCAGTGCTCAGTATTAATTAATGGTATATCAAACAACTATATACGACAAACATCCAAATCCAGATAGTAAAAATGTTTAAAATAATCCAAAATATATTGATGTCATACCATGCTTGCTGCTAAAAAAAAAAAAAACAGACCAATGAGTTATTTCTACAAATTGTTCCAAGCAAAATGCTCTATCATATGTTAACCCAATTATATAAACAAACATAACACCAATCTTACTGACACCATATCGACTATACTAATCACTTAACTACATACCCTCCAAGACAGCAAAGCAATCTCATCTGCATTCCTATATAATATTCCAGCGAACTACGCTGATAAACCATTTCATCGTGTAGTAGCAAAACACACATTCAAATAATAGCAGCAATTATAAAGTATAACATATTCAAGATCCAACCTAAATGAAACCTCATTCCAAATAATCCATAACACAAAACACTTCAAATGCTCCAGCCAGCATAAAAAAAACATTATAACCATAAATACTTGCAATCCATATAACATCACACACAATTCATTTGCACAAAAGGTACCATCCATTCGCAAATTATTACCATCAAACATTACCAGCAAATCTAACATACCATACAGACAAGATATATCAACCATCGAACCATTCATTACGACTACCTTTACAAACACACAATATGAACAGATCAGTCAATCTGACACTACTCAAAATCCACACTATCTAAACATTCCTATCAAACACTCCTGTAAAGAATCTTAAAAAGAAATATATCGTCATAACAGACGAGACACTTTCTTCTAGTAAATCGCATACCAATTCCATCACATGGTAGAAGTTTCAATGTCAGCTCAACTTTGAAACATTCGCTCTTTACTCACCATGAGTTAATACTAAAATATGTTTAATAAAAACCCATATTATGTTTCCATCTAATGCTAGGATAAATGAATAAGTTGTGTGTACATATTCAAATATTCCACAAATAAGTAGTAGGAATTTTTATTTTTAATTTCGTTTCAATAATCTCACAATAATTTATATAGGTTTTCCTTCCTTTAGTCACCGATGACTTATCTGCAATAATAATTTCATCATAAAAGTCTCGCTTGTCTTTCATAATTAACATTTAAATTGACAGAGAAGTCCAAGCTGAAAGATCTACCAAACATGTACATACGGATATTTAATGTTCATATTTCTTCATAGCTTACAATTATTTTGTATATATCAGAAAAAATGTACATTTGATGGTATAAATCATATTATTACTTATATACACTCATATTCCCCATTCCACAAATAATTTTATACATTGTTTAAGCTAGTTTTGTAGAATTAATTCTGTTGTGAGCAGTCAAGTTACCCCTATTCACATTCACCACACCACAATTATCAAATGAATACATCTTGTATGAGATGTTGAATATACAGTTACAAGCTTAATGACATTAGGCACTGGTGAAGTTAGGCAATGTCTTGCCGAAATTCTTGCACTCACTTCCCGATGAATGACAAACATTGCCTTTACACTTATTTTTATGTCTTGACAGGTTAGCACTGCGGATAAACAGAGCATAGCTGTTATCACAGTGGAACACCTTGTTCGCTTGACTGATCAAGCAATGACTACTTTCATGTTGGCTTACATTATAGCTATTATCAAATTTATTTCCACTGTAGTAAAATTGATACTGTCATTCTTGTAGTGACTCTTCAGAGACCCCAGCCAGACCACATGCTTGGTTTCTGAGGGCGAGGGTCTCAGAAACTCTGTGGTAGAGGAGGCGAGGATGTGCGGACGAGCCAGGTTTTGGCTTAGGACCTGGCCAATGGTCGCATTAATCTTGGCTTCCTTGCGTTGAGAGGACTTGATCCCCCGCCTATTGGGAGGCCAAAGCGCGGTAAGGCCGCAAGCCTAAGAGCCCTGCGTTAAAATACAAAATACAAAGACCGAGAGGTTCATTGTAACTGTCGATGACGTTGACGGTATTACAGATGATAGGTCTTTGAACATCTACATATTATAGCAGAGTACGCGACCGCAGTAGTGACATTGATACCATAGTACCATAGTACCATAGTACTCATGACGATTTGCCTTCCATCATAACCCCCAAAGAAGTCAAATCATTCTTACAGGATACATGCTAATATACTGTTTCCACAACAGAAAAATCAGTCTATGATAATCATTTCGACTGGCTTAGTGTACATTTGCTGAGTATGATTATGTAAAAGCAATATGCTGGTTGCAGTGTTAAATGAAACCGAGACACCCCATTCCTTTCTAACCTGCGACGTTATCCATCAAACAACCAATCTTCTTTCCACTTACACATCTTTCATTGTTGGCGACAGATTTTTTTTCTCACTACTTCATCACTCTTCCGGTGTGCATTGCAATACACCAGCTCATTGAATATGATGTCTCTGGAACAGTGCCACAGCCTTGAAAACACTCTATACACAGGAGAGAGCCGAGAATCTCTTGGTCCTGTTGCAGATAAGCAGGTAGGTGTTTATAGACACATTATATTCTATGTCGTACATACAGTAGAAGGAATTCTTTAGATAGGTATGCGAGTTCAGTTTCTTTGTCAAGTGCTTCAAGTGGTTTAAACTTTCCATATACCACATTGCCTGATAAAATTTTCCGAATGCTAGAACAACATGCCATCATTTTTCACTGAACTCTCATGACGACAGAAAGAAGTTTCGAATGATTTGTTGCAGCGATACACACACTGCTTTATATCTCTGAAAATATGTATCTATTTCTCAAATAACTTGAACTCAGTCAGAGAAAGAGAGCTCTTACTCGAACAACAGGCGAACTGCAAATGAGCCAGAGAGAGAGAGAGAGAGAGAGATAGAGAGAGAGCTCGTGTCTCTCTACAGATATATAAGCTCTTTTCTCAACCTCTCCAACTACCAATATTCTCCCGAAATAAGTTACACCATCTCCTATAATGCGTTGTGTCTGCAACAGTAAGACGACTAGCTCGATTGTCTCAATATATATTTGAGAATCATTCGTCAGGTGTAGGATTCGAACTCAAACTCCCCTTACAGGGAACTAGAGCTTAAATACACTGTCTTAGACTGCTCAACCAACCTGACAATTTGTAAGTGTGGAAATTTCAGAAAAAGTTGCTATAATGAAAAGTGTTAACCTTATCATGGGATGACATAGTAAGCCCTTTCTTACCATATGTTAAAAAAAAAAAACATATTTTTTTTTTAAATATTAAGTTTGCAGAAAAAAAAATTATAAAATGATCGCGGTATTGAAGCACTCTGACAAAATCCAAAAACACTTTCACCCAAGAAGAAAAGAGTTTAATATTACGTGCTGCAGCTGGTGCTGGGAGGCTCTCAGGCACTCTCAGGGTGACCCATCTCGACCCGTCCTCTTCATTGAACGATGCATTCGCTGCCTGGATGCCCCCTTCTGAGAAGTTAGTGAATAACTGACAGTAGCGTTCCTTGCTTGTGCCACAGCCCCTCCTCCCGCTGAAGAAACAAACGGGAGGCGCAGGAATACTCTGGGCATTCGACGCAACTCGGGAATTAGCGAAATTTCTGGATGATGGCCTACGATCTATAAATACAAGTCACAGCTGGAGTGCGGGAGACTTTGCTTGAGGCCATCTGGCCAGTGCGCGAACAAATTAATGAGCGAGACTATGTCGGTAGACGTGTGTTCTTGGAATGAATGGACGAGAGGGTGTGAAAACAGGCGAGTGAAGATTTTTGTGCGTGAGGGTGTTCGGAGGACTCTAGAACATCGAGGACTGGCAGAACATGAACTGAACTCAGGTGGAACTGACTGAACATGTAATATGGGTTTTATTGTAAACATTGGAATTGTCAAATATGGATTCAGGGTTGAAGCACTGTCGATTAGGACTGATATTTAATTATTTTATATAATTTATTTCTTTGAGGTTATTATTAAATGTATTAATTGAAGTCATTAATCGTAAACAGTAAGTGATATCGATTTATTGTGAGGTGTTGAGTTCTGAGAATTTTGTTTGTGGTTATTGTAAATATAACTAGGAAATTGTAATTATCTCTATTATTTAATTAAAAACATCCATCCCTTAATAGTTTTGGTTTTACCCCACTTAATTTCTAGACAGAAATTGTAACACTGGTGTCAGAAGTTGGATGAAGACACATTTTTTATTGTAATTAATATTAAAGAAGGTTATTAACTGGTAGGATAAAATTAGTAAATATCACAATATTTGTTGTAATAGGCCAAGGAATTATTTTGACATTTTATAATACTAAAAAGAAAAATCGTAATGTAGTAGGTTCGTCTTGGTGGGAGGCGAGTGTGCAAACTGCACGGCCACTGCAGCCCTGGGTTTGTTACCGGGAAACGTAATGTAATAGGTTCGCCTTGGCGGGAGGCGAGTGTGCTAACTGCATGGTCATTGCGGATCCGGGTTTGTTACCGGGAATCGTAAAGTGGTAGGTTCAACTTGGTGGGAGGCGAGCGAACTAACTGCACGGCCACTGCGGCCCCGGGTTTGTTACCGGGAATCGTAATGTAGTAGGTTCACCTTGGTGGGAGGCGAGTGAGCTAACTGCATGGCCACTGCGGCCCCGGGTGTGTTACCGGGAATCGTAATGTAATAGGTTCGCCTAGGTGGGAGGCGAGTGAGCTAACTGCATGGTCATTGCGGCCCCGGGTTTGTAACCGAGAATCGTAATGTGGTAGGTTCGCCATGGTGGGAGGCCAGTGTGCTAACTACACGGCCACTGCGGCCCCGGGTTTGTTACCGGGAATCGTAATGTGGTAGGTTCGCCTTGGTGGGAGGCGAGTGTGCTAACTGCATGGTCACAGCGGCCCCGGGTTTGTTACCGAGAATCGTAATGTAGTAGGTTCGCCTTGGTGGGAGGCGAGTGTGCTAACTGCACGGTTACTGTGGCCCCGGGTTTGTAACCGAGAATCGTAATGTGGAAGGTTCGCCTTGGTGGGAGGCCAGTGTGCTAACTGCATGGTCATTGCGGCCCCGGGTTTGTACCGAGAATCGTAATGTGGTAGGTTGCCTTGGTGGGAGGCGAGGGAGCTAACTGCATGGCCACTGCGGCCCCGGGTTTGTTACCGGGAATCGTAATGTGGTAGGTTCGCCTTGGTGGGAGGCCAGTGTGCTAACTGCACGGCCACTGCGGCACCGGGTTTGTTACCGGAATCTTAATGTGGAAGGTTCGCCTTGGTGGGAGGCCAGTGTGCTAACTGCACGGCCACTGCGGCCCCGGGTTTGTTACCGAGAATCGTAATGTGGTAGGTTCGCAATGGTGGGAGGCGAGTGTGCTAACTGCATGGTCACTGCGGCCCCGGGTTTGTTACCGGGAATCTTAATGTAATAGGTTCGCCTAGGTGGGAGGCCAGTGTGCTAACTGCACGGCCACTGCGGCCCCGGGTTTGTTACCGGGAATCGTAATGTAATAGTTCGATTTGGTGGGAGGCGAGTGTGCTAACTGCACTGGTCCATTGCGGCCCCGGGTTTGTAACCGACAATCGTAATGTGGTAGGTTCGCCTTGGTGGGAGGCCAGTGTGCTAACTGCATGGTCATTGCGGCCCCGGGTTTGTAACCGAGAATCGTAATGTGGTAGGTTCGCCTTGGTGGGAGGCCAGTGTGCTAACTACACGGCCACGCGGCCCCGGGTTTGTTACCGGGAATCGTAATGTGGTAGGTTCGCCTTGGTGGGAGGCGAGTGTGCTAACTGCATGGTCACAGCGGCCCCGGGTTTGTTACCGAGAATCGTAATGTAGTAGGTTCGCCTTGGTGGGAGGCGAGTGTGCTAACTGCACGGTTACTGTGGCCCCGGTTTGTAACCGAGAATCGTAATGTGAGGTTCGCCTTGGTGGGAGGCCAGTGTGCTAACTGCATGGTCATTGCGGCCCCGGGTTTGTTACCGAGAATCGTAATGTGGTAGGTTCGCCTTGGTGGGAGGGGAGGGAGCTAACTGCATGGCCACTGCGGCCCCGGGTTTGTTACCGGAATCGTAATGTAGTAGGTTCGCCTTGGTGGGAGGCGAGTGTGCTAACTGCACGGCCACTGCGGCCCCGGGTTTGTAACCGGAATCGTAATGTAGTAGGTTAGCCTTGGTGGGAGGCCAGTGTGCTAACTGCACGGCCACTGCGGCCCCGGGTTTGTTACCGGGAATCGTAATGTGGTAGGTTCGCCTTGGTGGGAGGCCAGTGTGCTAACTGCACGGCCACAGCGGCCCGGATTTGTTACCGGAAATCTTAATGTGGAAGGTTCGCCTTGGTGGGAGGCCAGTGTGCTAACTGCACGGCCACTGCGGCCCCGGGTTTGTTACCGAGAATCGTAATGTGGTAGGTTCGCAATGGTGGGAGGCGAGTGTGCTAACTGCATGGTCACTGCGGCCCGGGTTTGTTACCGGGAATCTAATGTAATAGGTTCGCCTAGGTGGGAGGCCAGTGTGCTAACTGCACGGCCACTGCGGCCCCGGGTTTGTTACCGGGAATCGTAATGTAGTATGTTAACCTTGGTGGGAGGCCAGTGTGCTAACTACACGGCCACTGCGGCCCCGGGTTTGTTACGAAATCGTAATGTGGTAGGTTCGCCTTGGTGGGAGGCGAAGTGTGCTAACTGCATGGTCACTGCGGCCCCGGGTTTGTTACCGGGAATCTTAATGTGGAAGGTTCGCCTTGGTGGGAGGCCAGTGTGCTAACTGCACGGCCACAGCGGCCCCGGGTTTGTTACCGAGAATCGTAATGAATAGGTTCGCCTAGGTGGGAGGCCAGTGTGCTAACTACACGGCCACTGCGGCCCGGGTTTGATACCGAGAATCGTAATGTAATAGGTTCGCCTTGGTGGGAGGCGAGTGTGCTAACTGCACGGCCACTGCGGCCCCGGTTAACCTTGTTGGGAGGCGAGTGTGCTAACTGCACGGTCACTGCGGCACTGGGTTTGTTACCAGGATTCGTAATGTGGTAGGTTCACCTTGTTGGGAGGCGAGTGTGCTAACTGCACGGTCACTGCGGCACCGGGTTTGTTACCGGGAATCGTAATGTAGTAGGATCACCTTGGTGGGAGGCCAGTGTGCTTACTTCACGGCCAATTCGGCACGGGTTTTTTACCGGGAATCGTAATGTAGTAGGATCCCCTTGGTGGGAGGCGAGTGTGCTAACTGCACGGTCACTGAGGCCCCGGGTTTGTTACCGGGAATCGTAATGTAGTAGCATCACCTTGGTGGGAGGCAGTATTCTTACTTCACGGCCAATTCGGCACCGGGTTTGTTACCGGGAATCGTAATGTAGTAGGATCACCTTGGTGTGAGGGGAGTGTGCTAAATTCACGGTCACTGCGGCACCAGGTTTGTTACCGGGAATCGTAATGTAGTAGGTTCGACTTATTGGGAGGCGAGTGTGCTAACTGCACGGCAATTGCGGCCCTGGTTTTGTTACCGGGAATCGTAATGTGGTAGGTTCACCTTGTTGGGAGGCGAGTGCGCTAACTGCACGGTCACAGCGGCCCGGGTTTGTTACCGGGAATCATAATGTGGTAAGGTGCGCCTTGGTGTGGGGGGAGGGAGTGTGCTAAATGCATGGCCACTTCGGCCCGGGATTGTTACCGGGAATCGTAATGTGGTAGGTTCGCCTTGGTGGGAGACGAGTGTGCTAACTGCACGGACACTGAGGCCCTGGGTTTGTTACCAGGAGTCGTAATGTGGTAGGTTCACCATGTTGGGAGGCGAGTGTGCTAACTGCACGGTCATGCGGCCCGGGTTTGTTACCGGGAATCGTAATGTGGTAGGTTTCGCCTTGGTGGGAGTCGAATGTGCTAACTGCACGGTCACTGCGGCCGGGGTTTGTTACCAGGAGTCGTTATGTGGTAGGTTCGCCTTGGTGGGAGGGGAGTGTGCTAACTGCACGGCAACTGCGGCCATGGTTTTGTACCGGGAATCGTATTGTGTAGGTTCACCTTGTGGGGAGGCGAGTGCGCTAACTGCATGGCACTGCGGCTCCGGGTTTTGTTACGGGATTCGTAATGTAGTAGGTTCGCCTTGGTGGGAGGCCAGTGTGCTCTAACTGCACGGCCACCTTGGCCCAGGTTTTTACCGGGAAATCGTAATGTGGTAGGTTCCTTGGGGGAGGCGAGTGTGCTAACTGCAGGTGACACTGCGGCCCGCTGGTTTGTTAACGGGATCGTAATGTGTAGGTTCACCTTGGAGGACGCAGGTGGCTAACTGCACGGCACTGCGGCCCGGGTTTGTTAACGGGAATCGTAATGTAGTAGGTTCGCCTTGGTGGGAGGCGTGTGCTCTAAACTGCACGGCCACCTGGCCCAGGAATCGTAATTTTGGTAGGTCACCTTGGGGGGAGGCCGAGTTTTCTTATTCACGGCCCATTCGGACCGGTTTGTTTACCGGGAATCGTAAGTAGTAGGATCCCCTTGTGTGAGGCGGTTGTGCTAAATTCCGGGTAACGCGGCCCGGTTTGTTACCGGGAATCTTAATGTAGGGTTTCCCTTATTGGGGGGGCGGGGTGCTAACTGGGGGGAAATTTGGGGCCCCCTGGTTTTGTTACCGGGAATCGTAATTGGGGGTTTCCCCCTTTTTTGGGACGACCCCCTTTAACTGCACGGCCCGGGGCCCCCCCGGGTTTGCCCCCGGGAAAATCATAAGGGGGTTTTAGGGGGCCCCCTTTGGGTGGGGGGGGGGGGTGTGAAATTGCATGGCCACGGGGGCCCCTGGGTTGCCCGGGTTTCATGTGGTGGGTTCCCCCTTGGGGGGAGGCGAGTGTGCAATGAACGGACACTGGGGCCCTGGGTTTTTTTCCCCCGGGGCCCCCAAAATGTTGTAGGTTCCCTTGTTGGGAGGCGGGGTGTGCTAACTGCCCCGGGAAAAAGGGGGCCCCCGGGTTTTTTCCGGGAATCGTAATGGGGGGGGGTTTCCCCCTTTGGGGTTGGGAGGGGAGGTGCCCCTGAGGGTTTTTCCCCCCGGGTTTTTGGGGTTACCGGGTCTTTAATGGGGTGGGTTTCCCCCTTTTTGGTTTTGGGGGCGAATGTTTTAACTGAGGGGTCCGGGCCCCCGGGGTTTTTGTTAGGGGGAAAAGTGTTATGTTTTTGGGTTTCCCCTTTTGGGAGGCGGGTAAAAATGCACCCCCCATGGGGTTTCCGGGGGTTTCCCCCGGGAATGCAATGTGGTAGGTTCGCCTTGGGGGGAGGGGGTGTGCAAAACGGGCACGGCAATCCCCCCTTTGGTTTTTTTTTTCCCCGGGAATCGTAATGTGGAAGGCCCCCTTTTTGGGGAAAGGGGGGCCCCCTAACGCTTTGGCCACGGGCCCCCCCGGGTTTGTTAAGGGGAAGGGGGAATGTGTGGGTTTCCCCCCTTGGTGGGGGGGGCCGGGGGTTGTAACTGAAGGGCCACTGCGGCCCCGGGTTTTTTAAGGGTTTTTGAAATTTTTTGGGTTTCCCCTTTTGGGCGGGGGGCCCCTTTTTGGCTAACTGCAGGGCCCCTTTTTTGGGGCCCCCGGGTTTTTGCCCCGGGGAAAACGTTTTTTGGGGGGGGGGTTTTTCCCCCCTTTTGGGGGGGGGGGGGGAAAATTGTGCCCCCCCCCGGGTCAGTCCCCCCCCGGGGTTTTTGTTCCGGAAATAAAAAAAGGGGGAGGGTTTCGTTTGGTGGGAGGCGACTAGCTAATGAGGGTTACGGGGGCCCCCCGGGTTTTTTGCTGGGGAAAAAACCAAAAAATTAGAATGCCCTTGGTGGGGGGCGTTCCCCCAACGCATTTTCCTTTTTGGGGGCCCCCGGTTTTTTTAAAGGGGCCCGAAAAAAAAATATTTTCCCCCTTTTGGTGGGGGAAAAAGTGTAAAAAATTGCACGGTCACTGCGGCACCGGGTTTTTGGGGGAAAATCTTAATTAGTTTTTTCCCCTTTTGGGGGGGGGGGCGAGTGTGTAAGAGGGTCACGCGGGGGGGGGTTTTCCCCCCCCGGGGGAATGTAATGTGGGGGGGTTTTTCGCCTTGGTGGGAGGGAGTGTGAACTAAAGGGAAAAAGGGGGAAAAAGGGTTTTTTTCCCCCGGGGGAAATCGTAATGGGTTTTAGGACCCCCTTGGGGGGGGGCGAGTTGTGCAAACCCCCGGTACGCGGCCCGGGTTTGTTACCGGGAAAAAAAAGTTTAAAAAATTGGGGGGGAGGCCAGTGGTTACTTGGGGGCCCCAATTCGGCCCCGGGTTTTTTTCCCCCGGGGGAATAAAAAGTAGTAGGAACCCCCTTTTGGTGGAGGCGATGTGCTAAATTCAGGGTTTTTTGGGGGCCCCGGGGGTTTGCCCCCGGAATCGTAATGTAGTAGGTTCGTTTTGGGATGCGGTGGCTAATGCGGGCCCCAATTTGGGGGCCCCGGTTTTGCCCCCGGGAATCTTTAATGGGGTTTTTCCCCTTGTTGGGGGGGGAAGTGCGTAACAAAAACCCCCCACGGGGGGGGGGGCCCGGGTTTGCCCCCGGGAATAAAAAGGTGGTAGGTGCCCCTTTGGTGGGGGGGGGTGTGCTAACTGCATGGCCACTTGGGCCCCTGGGTTTGTTCCGGAATGAATGGGTGGTTCCCCTTGGTGGGAGGCGAGTGTGCAAAACTGCACGGGCCCACTGCGGCCCGGGTTTGTTACCAGGAGTCGTAATGTGGTAGGTTCCCCTTTGTTGGGAGGCGGTGTGCTAACTGACGGTCACTGCGGCCCGGGTTTGTTCCCGGGATGTAATGTGGTAGGTTCGCCTTGGGGGGGGGAGTGTGTCCATGCACGGCTCTGCGACCTGGGTTTGTTACCGGGAATCTTTAATGTGGTGGTTCCCCTTGGTGGGAGGGAATGTGCTAACTGCACGGTCACTGCGGCCGGGGTTTGTTACCAGGGAGTCGTTATGTGGTAGGTTCCCTTGTTGGGGGCGAGTGTGCTAACTGCACGGTCATGGGCTCCGGGTTTGCTACCGGGAATGTAATGTGGTAGGTTCGCCCTTGGTGGGAGGGGAGTGTGCAACTGACGGCAACTGCGGCCCTGGTTTTGTTACGGGAATCGTAATGTGGTGGGGTTCACCTTGTTGGGAGGCGAGTGCCTAACTGCATGGCCACTGGGCCCCGGGTTTGTTAACGGGAAATCGTATGTAGTAGGTTACCTTGGTGGAGGCCAGTGTGCTAATGCACGGCCACTGCGGCCGGGTTTGTTAAACGGGATTCGAAATGTGTTGGGTTTTCACTTGGCAGGAGGCCGTGTGCTAACTGCACGGAAATGGGCCCCGGGTTTTGTTACGGGAATCGTAATGGGGTTTGGTTCACCTTGGTGGGAGGGGATGGTCCACTGCACGGTCAGTGGACCTGGGTTTGTTACCGGAATCGTAATGGGTAGGTTCGCTTGGTGGGAGGGACTCTGCCTATGCACGTTACGCGGCCCGGGTTTGCAAACGGAAACGTAATGTGTATGTTCACCTTGGTGGGAGGCGCCGATGTGCCAACTGCATGGTCACTGGGGCCCCCGGTTTGTTACGGGAATCGAAATGTAGTATGTTCACTTGGTGGGGGGAGTGTGCTAAATCCCGGTCACTGCGGCACGGGTTTGTTAGGGAAATCGTAATGTAGTAGGATCACCTTGGTGGGAGGAAACTGTTAACTCACAATCACTTTCGTCGAATTTTGAAGCACAGTATGTGATAGCATAAAGATTATACCAATGTAAGCGTTGCTGTTGAAATATCTTAGTGGGAATCTTTTTTACTTGTCGAAGCAATACCTCATTCATCATACCACTTAGTGTCGATGGGAAATTAAGCAATGTTTAACTCGTTGTGGTTGATAATGGATTTTTCTGGAGTTCTTGTCTGATTGGTAATTGTATTGGAAATTAGGTTAACATTAAAAATTATTTACTATTTTACATAGAATAATAATGTCACATTTAGTTTTCGAAGCATATCTGGGGAAAGTGTTTTTTTAAGTAAATGTAATGGTTTTAATTATTTTAACAATGTTGTTAATATGTAATAAGTTTAAAAAAATTTAATAATACTTTTTAATGACATTCTTTAAATATATACATATATTTATATTTATTTGTTTATGTATGTACAATTATTATTACGTAAACACGAAGGGGATGGTTGTGTAACCTTCCCAGTCTACGCACTCACTTGTATCTTTCCGGGGTTGTAGAAAGCATTGTTCTCCATTCCAGAGATTATGTTAGACTGGCATAGGAAGAGAGGGTGGGGATAGGAAGTTCTTTTTGGTTGACTCTCTGTATATTACTTGATGAAAGTTTGATGATAGTGGTTCAAGAGTTTTAGACATAGTGAGATTAGGTAATGGAGAGGAATATTGTTTAAGTGTCCGTTGTTTTGTGCATTTGATAATTAAAACTATGGTATGCATATGATTTATGCATAATATCAAACATATGTAAGTCAGAAGTTATATTTGGTCACGTAAGATGTGTATTTTGGGTGAAATTATTCTCGGTGTTTGTTCATTGCATAAATATTATTTATAATTATCCTTGATAGGAAATTAGCCAAGGAGTAAGTTCTCGATCCTACAGTTGTCTTCCAACCTCGTTCGTTGTGTTTCAACAGCTGATGTGTAGTCAGTTTCAGCTCATTACGCACGTAGTCTTTGCATGCGAATATTCATTACGCAAATACTCTCGTTAATTTACTTTTTATGCTATTAAAATATCAACTTACCCTGTATGGTTTTAGAATCGATATGTAAAAAGGGTCAAGTACCCAAATAAGAGACATATTTTATAAAATGCATTTATTAATTTAATACTTTGATATGAGTTCCAGAAAATCATGTTATATAAGAACAGTACTTTATTTTAAACAATAATAAATAGAATTGAAGCAAACTGAAGTTTTACCTTTGTATATGTCCGAAAAGCAAAATACTGTAAAAATTAATTTTTTCCTGAAGGGTTCCTAATACGAGACACAGTAATTGTTGTTCATTGACTGAACACAAAACTAGAGAAAAAGGATGTTTCAATGCAAAAAAACACGTATAAAGGTTTAACATTATTGTGTAACACTTCCAGTTTAAAAATCAATTTTTTTTGGCTCATAAAAAGGCATATATTTAACACACAAACAAAATTAATGCATTCGATCTGATGTGTCTCATTTTATTTACAATGCTTGTAGCACAAAGGACAAATAAACGATTCTTCTTCTTCACCGCACTCTTCGGGTGCCCAATGACGACATTTGCAACACTTTGCCCACTTACCTCTTATACGGTCCTCAGAGAAAAGTCCGGTGCAAAATAAGCACTCAGCATCGTCATCTGCACCGACATCCGACTCACTGGAATCAATCATCTGATGGATGAACTCGGACTCTGCTTTCTAGGTTTAGATTTTCTCATCTTGTTCTTTAAAGAATCTGCAAATAACTTCTTGTTAGTTACATTTTGTCGCTTCATTTTTTGTTCAAACTTACTGTCAGTTGCTGTCGATAGGGGATATGTTATAAAATCAGCTTTTCCTGCCAGCGATATTTCGGTTCAGGTTTCGCAGATGTTGGACATGACAGTTCGGGATTAGTTGTTGAAGGCTGCCCCTCTTCAACAACTAATATTTTCCTTTGGCAACCTTTATGTCGGAAATGGTGAAACTTCAATGGGCACAACCAAAGTTTCTTAATTAGAAATAGCAAACTCCATTCTTTCACGACCTACATCGGTAGCAAAATATTCATTAGGAAACACGTCCCTAATGCAAGGGAGTAGCCCAGACTTTCTATAAGGATTTATTGAATTTACATAGTAGTAGCTTTCTGATAGGAAAGCCCATACAGTTTAGCGATTTTAAAGTGAGTCACTACACATCCCTGGTTATGGCGAAGCTATTTAGAAACCTCCTGAGAGTAGTAAGTCTTTAATGGCTTCATAAATCCAACATCTAATGGCTGCATTTAAGCCATAGAATGGGGTGGTAGGCAAATTATGGCCACATTATTGTGTCTAGTGAGGCCCTTGCTTAGCTCTTCAACTTAGAACGAAGCAAGGATTCTTATGCATAAGAAAAACCAACGACCAATATAGTGACCACACAGATTGAAAATTCCTAAGGGCTGATGGCTTTAAAAAGTAAACGGTACTAACCAGACAGGCAAACACATATGAGTTATGAAAAACAGCTTTATGCAGAGTCTCAATAAATTCATTACATTTTTCTACAAACAATATAATACTGATACAAAAATCTACCATATCTATAATATGGCTATAGAATTTTATTTTATTCATGAATATAAAGATTATACATTTGAAAAATTCCCTTAAATATGAAAATTTAAACTATTTTATTAATTTCTTTAGGCTAAATATGACTTAAGATATGTATGTAAACATACAATATATTTTATGACTAGTATTAAAACAGCTACTATAGCCTAATAAAATCTCTTATATCGGGAAAAATAGATAGGTTAAAAACTCCAGCAAAAGACTTATTTATAAAGACCTAGAAACATCTCTTCCATTAAAAACTTTATACATATAAGATTTTATTCTTTGTTAGTGAAAAACATGTTTATCCTTAAAACAGGGAATTCGTGTATAACTCCATAACTATGGAATACTTTGTACTCAATCACTGGTGCTTGCAAAAAGTATTTGTCTCAAATCACATTAAGGATTTATACATTAATATTTTAATGCGAAATACTTTAAATATTTGCTGACTTAACAAATGTGGGATACTTTGAATATTTTATGCATTAACAAATGTGTGACACTTTGAATCCTTTATGCATTAACGTTTTTAATGCGAAATTCTTTGAATATTATATGCATTAACAAATACTTGATACCTTGAATTTTTTATACACTAACATTTTTAATGCGAAATACTCTGAATATTTTCTGCATTAACAAATGCTTAATACCTTGGATTTTAAAACTGTTTTTTTCTTTATAAATCTTACGCAGAGTGACTTTGTGTGCTAAATTCTGACATCACCAGAAAATTATAAACGTTATACAATTTATCGTGTTACCGCATCCATCTCTACTGAAAATTCTGGCCTTGCAGCCTTTAATGGCAATACTTATCTCATAACACAATTTGCAGTTCTGGAGTCACCCCCAACAGCCAGGCCTCTCTGCCAGACCAATCTGCTGAAAGATCTATTTATACTAACAAATCCTACAGGGGAGAACACCCCCACCTAAAATCCTATTGTCTCATTGTCTCCTCGAAAAGGAATTTACTTCCGGCGAATACAACGCCACCGCTATTAACTATACAATAGTAGACCAATCTTAAATAATACAGAAAGTTCTGGTGACATAAGTTCATTTCTGGCGCAGCACTGCTCTCTTTAAGAATTTTTAATCTCCCGTGGGCCGCTACAACTGAACGTCGACACTGCTGGCGCCCCAAGCCGACATGCCAGTAAACACAAAAACACATCGCACCAGCCATTTTCAGTTCTGCGTGAGCGCTTGATTCGGGCGGTCGTGTGTCCAGGCATGATGATGTCACCGCAGCAGCACAGCTCGTTCACGTATGTCGCCGGTACACAATGTTGTCTTCACCAAGTAGGGAATACACATGTGCAATTAAGTAATTATAACACCATGTTAGGGAGTGTTTAAGTGTAGGATTTTAATGAAAGATTTTGCTGTAGAACACATAGCCGGCTCGTAGAGCGGGCTGACAGTACAATTTTAACAGTGCATGGGCGAAAATTTGCAGATCATGAGACACCATGTCTCACTAGTCTTTTCTATTACTTCAATGTTTTGTGTGTGGGAATGATGACCATCTAAAAATAGATTAACCGGATCTGCCTGTAGGATTAGTGAATTTCACAAAACTGTCAAACAATTTGGAGAAAATATCTATTTGTATCCATCCCGATATGTGGCATGCCATTAATGAGCCTGTGAAAGTACCATCCATTAGTTCTGCCTTCATGTTTTTCCGAGGAAATACGAAGAGCGGTGGTACAAAATTACCAATGGCAACCATGCATGTCACAGTAGTGATTACGGCCCTTCTTTCTGCAGACATCATGTTAGAAACCTGTGTTTTAACCTTGGCAGCAATTAATTTCCGAAGCTTGTGTTGAAAAAACAGTCAGGCCAGTTTCATCAATGTTGTAAACTGTGTGTGCATTGTAATGAATTTTACCTAATTCCTTATCAGAAATATAAAAAAATGCATTCATATTGTTATGATTAAATGACCTATTTCTAGCAGCTGAGACACCTGGAATTGTGCGCAAAGTAAGTACCAGGTGCCTCTTGATAAAAAATCTTAATCACTCCTTCACCACAAATTTCTTATTGGGATTGAAAGGATGACTTAGACAATTTCTAATTGCTAATTCGAAATCCATTCGCATAACATCCACCACTGTTAAAACTTCCCTCCATTTCCATACAGTACCTAACTAATAGCTTCTCCAGTACAGGTGGAAGCTCTGATTTCCGGCCAGGTGTAATTTCAAGTATTGATTCTGGTGTCTTACCTTTGTTTTTGATGTACTTCTTTAATGTTCCTATTGGAACACCGTATGTCTTTGCAGCTCGCAAGTACTCCATTTCATGTGCTCGAACAGCTACAACAGCATATCTCATATTCTCTGGAACCCACGTTTTAATCTTTCTCTTTCCACGAGCCATCTAAATCTATAAAGTGTAGGGAAATTCCTGATAAAATAGGGTATAAGTTATTTTCAAACATACATAAAATGTAAGTTATAATACATGGAACTGTTATTAACACACTCTATAAATGTTACAGTATTGCATCATTGTAGTTTATAGCGAACAAAGATTTATTTCTACAATTTTACTTTAGTTTAGGCCTTATTGGGTATGATAAATAGATTTTATAGAAATATATAGTATTCTTAAAATTTTGTAATAACTATGGTACACTATTACATATTCAAATAATAAGTATGGCATTACTTTTGCTGATAAACATATTGTGGTACCCTAGTAAGAGAGACTGTCATAATAAGAGGGTACTTATTAAGGGATATATCCCTTATTAGGGACCATGCGTATCTCTTGTTAGGGGCATAAATACCACAAAAATGGCAGCCTCAGTTGAAACATACACTGATTATGATTTTGAAGCCAGTCACTAACATGGTAAATGATATACAGTTCCTCATAAAATAAACACAAATGATGCAAATAACGAAGTAACTTATCTTCAAAGTCGTTCAGCATCTCAATCCTTTCATCTCGAAACTTTTGAAATTGAAAAAAAAATAAACACAACATTACATGCCTGTTACGTCGCGTAATGCCAACTACTTTGCGACACAGGAAGATGATGTCAGGCGATCATGCACAATAAGTTACTGCCCTAGCCGAAAGATAGCAGCACCTACCAGGCTGGATAACCCAGTGTCTCTTATTAGGCACATATCTCTTACATGGATACTTTACCTTACAATTTTCGTGTAGTTATTTTGTTATGTGTAAATAGTCTCGCTAAGTAATCATCATGTGTCATGCGAATGCTTATATTTACTCTTGATGGTTTATGAAGCAAGTATTCAAATATCCCGATGAAATTCTATACTGCATTCCACAGCATAATATCATCTAAAATTTTTTCTTAAGGTTTCTCAAAATATGGTTTAGGTGATTTCTCCATCAAGAGGTTAGCCTGTGCAGATAATATTTGATCATTTCATTATTCGGAAGAATGCGAGAGCATGTCAGCCATTCACAACAGTTTTCCTAGAATAGATATAAAAATAAAAATAATCTTTTTTTATGAAAGGATATGTTAGGACTACTACAATATTATGCCATTGTGCATCTGATAGAAATCCATTGTATTGCCTCGGGTAAATGAATTGATATACGTAAACAGACCTCGGTCGAGAGCTGGTTATCTTAGGGGTTGGATGTGTTTACTTAATGAGTTGCTGTTTACGCAATGTGTACATTACAAAAGTTCGTGAATAATCATTGCTGATTACATAAGTGCTCCAGCCTGCTATTACATAATCTATTTACATAATGTAGTTACAAAATCCAATTACACAAACATCCGCTCCCATGTGTGAGTGCATTTCCGTAAGCAACTGAATTTCCCCTTTTTCCCCAAAAACGATACCTCCCCTCATCAGTTGACCAGCAGCCAATGGGTGGATCAGTTGCGGTCACAGCCTACCATGGCGGCGGTGTTGGATAATGCGAAGATTAGTGCAGGTGGAAGCAGCATTCGGTAGAGTTCCTCAGGGATGGCAGGCAGCTACACGAACCTCCGCTCTGATTGGTATACGGAAGTACACTGCTCCGACGCTTCGGCTATGTGGGCTGGGTATCCGGGTTCAACTATCTATTGATACACTTCCCTGGTAGTTTATAATGTAAATAGCTTGCATAACAGACATACTGCAATGTAACATCGGCAGCTTCCACAGTTGAACTGAGTATTTTTTTATTTAACTCCCTCCCTCGCTTGTATAAGCTAAATCCATCCAAGATGGCCGTGGAGCACATGCGACTAATCGCTGGTGCACACACAACTAATAGTTATAGTACATGCTACTAATTAATCAATGGGAAAACAATGACAGTGGTGGGGAAAATTATGTTTGTACTATCGTTCAAACTTCAGTTGAGCACTGGCTGTCGTGGCGATAGGATGTATGTGTGCCTATGATATTACATAATTATACAAGTGCATACAGACCTGGTGATGAGGAATTATGCATGTGTGAAAATATTCATTGTGATTTAGGCATGTACTCATTGCCCAGTTATGGTTATGCATGAGCTTACTTGCGCGATTATGTCATAATTTACTTATATGTAGACAATGCAACCTCATTCCCTAAGAATAAGCATTTTCGGATCTCACGTCATCTCTTGGAATGCAGCAACCGATGAGTCAACTCAGTGTGCATCAGTTGCGATCCGTCCCTCGGCCCAGTGACATCGATGAGTCAACATATATGAGACAGCACATGTAAGTAGATGCAACTGCATTTCCCTCTCCACACCTTCGTTACTCTCCAGCAGTCAACACATGAGATTGTGCAAGTAGCTGCAAACTGCATTTCCTGGAAATTCTCCAGTCTGGAAATCGAACCTGGTGCTCCCAAAATGTCCCAAGTGGTAGTCGAACTCCACAGACAAGATTTCCAAAATTTGGTGTAATCAGTAATCCAAAAAATAAAATATTAAATGCTAGTCCAGGAATCAAAAACCCGGTATTCCAAACCCAAAAAATCACCAAAATTATAAATTCAAATTGGCCTAACCAGGAACCTAACTCATAAACCAAATTTCACAAGCCCACTGATAAAAAAATTGTATCCTGTCTGGGAATCGAACCCTGTATTCCAAAACCCAACTATTTCCAAAAATAAATATTCAAAATTGTCCTAACCGGGAATCGAACTCAAAAACAATATCTTCCAAGTAAAAAAAAATACTAAGTATCCCATCTGGGAATCGAACCCCGTACTCCAAAAATACAAAGATTCCAAATACAAAAATAGAAGAAATATTAATTACTCTGTCAGGGATTCGAACCTGGTACTCGAAAAACAAAAATTTCCAAATTTGCCGTGTCTGGGAATTGAACCCGGTATTCCCAAATAGTAATTACTAACTACCCTCTCCGGGATTAGAACACCCGTATTCCAGAAATTCCCACAACCAAAAAATTTTCATTATGCCCCAAGCGAAAATCAAGCTCTAAAATAAAGTTTCACAAAATTTCCCAAATTCAAAAACAAAAATACCATAATATCCTATCCAGGAATCGAACCAGGTATTTTATAACATTTCCGAATCCAAAATGAATTTAAGTGCCCTCACCAACATTCGAACTCAAAACCCAAAAGTTTCCGAAATCCGAAAAAAAAATTAAGTCACCTCTCTGGGAATCGAACCTGGTATTCCCAAAACCAACAATAAAATATGTCTTGACCAAGAATCGAACTCCGTAACAAATCCCTCAAGTGGGAATCGAACTCCTAACAAGAAATGTCGTAACATGAAGTGCATTGTCGCATTGGAAGTGCATGTGCAAAAATTCATGCGCAAAAAGTTCTTTCTGAAGTGCATGTATAAAAATGCACTTGTGTCTTTCTTGTACCAGGACTACAAGTGAGAAAATAAAGTTCAAGGTCACTAGTGTGCAAAAAATGCACTTTTTAATGTCACACATGAGCAAAAAATGCACTTGTCAGGGTCACACATGAGCAAAAATGCTCTTTGTCGCAGTACCATCCAGGCAACTCTACTAACATTATATATTTATAACACAAAGTTGCAAAAAATAGTCACAAATTATTCATATAATGCAAACTTAACATATAATGTGCTAATAACGCTGCCAAAACAACAAATGCGATACAAATTAGGTCGACAAAACATTTTCTTTTACTGATATATTCATCAATAAACAGAACAAAGTTGATGGGTAAAAGTAAGATTTTCCAATAAATGCCACAAAAGACAAAAGGGAGTAAAGATAAAGAGTGCTATATAAAAAATTGGCACAACACGAATGTTGCATTTCTCTTTAATATACTAGAGAATCTCCTCCAGTATAGTAATAATATCACTTCTTATTGTCTCACGTTTACTGCCACCATATTAAACCAAAATATTATGTCATTTCTGGGCCTTGCATGTAGCGGAAATGGGACAGTAGATACATATGTGTGTTATGCCCTTGTTGCTCTACTCCTCTTATACCTTAAATGCCTTCATAGATCCAGTTTTCTGGCACCCTCAATAAAACAAATTGAAAACTTTGAGAGTGGTTGTGATTTGGGAGCTAGCAACCATATTGTATATATTTTTGCAGAGTTTTAGTGTTTCTCTGATGTCTAATATGCATCCCTCAGTTACTTGCCAATGAGTGGAAATATACTGTACTGTTTCAAGGTAAGCCATTTAATGCAGAGGAAGTTTCTCTACTAGTAGAGTGGAACATTTTGCGGTGTCTCTAAAACATCGAGGTCTTGAGAGGCAGTGAGTATGAAACGAGTTTGGTATGGATCAGCATCAGAATGTAAGGGCAGAGTAAATAGGAGAACTCCGAGAAAATGCACTGATAAGCGGCATCGTCTAACACGATTCTCACATATGAAAATGCAGGAGCTACGTCGCTGGGAATGGTACCTGGCCCGCCTGGCTGGGAGACGAGTTCTGTAGCTGCTGGAGCACTCAAACTTGCTGTTATGTGCAATAGTGTTGAGGCATGCAGAGAATGTGGTGTGGAGACATGGCATGTTGTGTGCAGGTTCGGGCAGCACCATCAAGCTGGACGTGAAGCTGCCTGTGGTGACAAATGAGCAATGTGCAAGTGTCTACCAGAATCAGCAACGTGTCGTGGGCGAGAACCAGATCTGTGCAGGCGGCGAGCAAGGCAAGGACTCGTGTCGTGGCGACAGTGGTGGAGCACTAATGGTCGCCGATGGCTTGGAACGCTTCGCCCAATCGAACGGCCGCTTCTACCTGCTGGGCGTGGTGTCGTATGGGCCGGATCCTTGCGGCCGTAATGGCTGGCCCGGCGTCTACACTCTCGTGCCGAAGTATGCGTCCTGGATCCTCGACCAGGTCCGCGAGTAGGCAGACTCCCAACAATGCTGCACACTCTGCTGTCTGTGACCCACTTGGCTCTTCAGCCTTCGTCGTTTCTTACGTCCATCATGAGAGAATATGACTCCGTAGCCAACTTCTGCTACTTTTCCATTCGGCTGCCGTACCGTCACTGCCCGAAATACAAAATAATTATTTACGTTTTCATTTTAGTGTGTCACATCAATAATTATACTATTATATATAATTATAGTGCCACATTACACCAGTGGTAATTTAATTAGTTTCCACAAATCTTATTAAATATCTGACTGGGTTACAGAAATTTGTTAGCACAGCATTTAGAAGTAAATTATTTTCTATTACATTATAAATTTCGATTATTTATGTAGGCCAATGTTGAAATACATTACATAACATTTTCTTAAGCAGCAGATGGCATATTTTTTACTTGTATAAAATGCCAAATTTAAAAAATATTTATAAGAAAAAAACTAAAAGCATTTCTTTAAAACCAAAACAAATTTTATGAGTGTTCATAATTTCATTATTTTTGCATCATTCATATCGGCGTAGTTATGAATAATGTCGTGCATGATTGATTTTTGTAAATCATTTACAAATAAATCGACTTTGTACTAAATATCGACATTTATTTTGAGGTGCAAATTTTCTTTTCTCCACAGGTTTAAATTCCTTTCCTTACGGTATATGTCAGAAATAATTATTTTCTCCTAAGTGAAGGTAAGATTTAATGTCTTTTCATTTTGACATTTGTATTGAAAAAAAAAAACGACAACTTTAATATTTACACTGAAATGTCTTCATACTTCAAATATTCCCTACAAATATTTTTTTAATAAAGAAAAAACACAAATGTTTTAAATAGTTAATTTTTATTTGTTGGTTGCATAGTATTTTTAAATGAAGTATATGAATATGTTTGCCATTATCATTCCTACATGTCACATTGAATAACTTTTGATATATATTAATGCAGTTATTATAGTCACACATAAATTCCACAGATATATATATATGTGTGTGCATATCAATATAGAGTATGTGTGTATATATATATATATATATATATATATATATATATAATATATATATATATATATATATATATATATATATATATATACATATAATTTTACCGACAAACTTCGGCAGCAGGATAATCACGAAAATAGAACACAAAAATATATGTACGACCTATGGTCTAAATCAAATCCCAAGGGCGATACACGTATTTCAATTTGTACCTGACACACCAGATAACTACAGATATCGAAGAAAATATGATAAGATGGAACATTGCATTTCTGGATCATATGTACATGTAAAAAAGTTTACAAACACCACAAAACCTGTCTCTGGCATCAAATTAATTCATGGAAATAATAATGGTTGCCACTCCTATTACGAGCCATTCGACAGGACTCGGTAGCATATATGGGATCTAATTGATGTAATATGAATCCCCAATGCTCCCATTATTGAAAAAGTTTGCCTTGTGTGAACACACTAACACACTCACAGTTTTCGGGTAATTAGAGTTTTAAATTGCAAAAACATTATTTTCAAAACCTGGCTGGTGGGCAACACACAATTATGCACAATAACTAATGGTTGCAATTATCAAAGTGTCAAGACAACAGAGAGAGGACTGAAACATTCAGAAATATGAAGTAACAATTTTATGTGTGGTTTACCCATATTTTATCTGTACGTTATGGCAATACGATGTTGCCAGATAAATTCGCATTGTCATTTATTACACAATGAAGTACGATACTGTGGTAAAAACGAGCCTTAGATGAGGTGCTCGAACTGTCGGCCTCCAACCTCGCTGCAGAGTGTACATCCAACAATACCACGACTGCCGTACACAGTCAAACACGTCGGGTGTGGTTCTTTTAATTTCAGCAGCAGCATGTTATCTGGCCACGAAATCCTCCAGAGACGCTATTGGGGTATCGTGCACTGAAAAATTCATAGCACCCCACAAGTAAAAATCAAGTGGAGTAAGATTTGGGGACCTCTAAGGTCATAACCTCGGCCCACCGCTGCGTATTTATTTACCTGGAAGTGGAAGCATCGTATCTAGGTTCTCTCGAACATGTGCACCAGATAGCGATGGTGCACCGTCATGCTGTAGTCACATTTTTTTGTCTAATCCCAAGTGGAACATCTTCCAGCAACTCTGGCAAGACCTGTTCCAAAAACACCACGAGGTACCAGGCAACATATATGACCCAATTAGAATGTCTCCTACAATACCACACCATACGTTAATGTCAAATTCCTCCTGGTAATGTGGATAAAGGGCGCGCGAGTGTAATCCCCCGCCCACACATGACTGTTACGAGATATCAGCACACATTCTCTTGTAAATCGCGCTTCGTCGGTAAACAATACAACACTTTGGAAATGTGACTCCACTACACATAGTTGTAAACATCACTGCACAGAATGTAAACATTGTGGGTAATCTTCAGACTTCAAATGGTACACTTTCTGTCGGCGATATGTATGGAGCAGCTGTTCAAAACAACTCTCCACACATTCATGTGTCCAGTGCAGACCACATGCGCCACTTGACGGGTGCTGCTAGTTGACAACGCATTGAACATACGCAGTACCTCCTACTCAAAGTGAGGTGTTCGTACCGACCTTGGACGGCCAACATTATGCATGTAAACCTGTAACATGTAGGGTATTGAGACAAGTACGCCCGGTTTCACAGTGTACAATGATCGCTGTGACGTCACGTAATCATACTGCGTGACTCTATTACTCGCCGTAAATATCCCCTGTATGCGAAGCCTCCTACTAATGGCTGTAAACTTTGAACTATGTAACACATGTATTTTTGGGCACCTTTCCCTTTACATGCATGCTGAAGCTCTACTGTTGCACTGCGCAGCCCCATACACACAGTGAATGCAAGCAATTTCCGGCTATGTAAAATATAAATTTCACGATACGTCAATGCAGCCTCTGTTCTACTTCGCTGAACACCAGTACAATGGTTTCGGCTGAGTAAACGACTGGATATATCACAGAACACATAGGCAAAAACCCTCCACTTGTCCACTTGACTATGGTGGGTGTTGCATGGCAACTCGTATCGTAGGCTGTTATGACAGGCAATTAATTTTCCATGTAACTGTATGACGCCATCCCTCATGCCACCATGTTGTGATACCTGCATCATACAAATTGTGTTTACCCGCACTAGCCAAGTACACGCGTTGGCCATGATAACCATGTCACAAAGTTGATTAACAACATACTCCTCATCCACATTTCGATTCTTACAGAGATGATATATTTGGTAACTGTGGTAACGACTTTGATGTTTTCATACAGTTATAGTTTACTATTATGGTGAATTGTGCTGTGGGAATACTGTAAGATAGATAGTGTGAGAAATAATATTTCAGCCCCACATATGGGTATTATCCACTGTGGTGAATTAGGGTTCTTTAATGCATGTGAAAACAAATGGAGAGATATTTATATGTAACATGTAGGTAGGGTTTAAAAATAAACAACTGAATGTGTAGGTGACAGAATACATACTGCAAAATACTAAAAATCATCACAAAACATCAACAGACTTACATCTTACCAGTATGTTTCCTTGTATCAAGGCTTGTCTCCGCCTCCACACAGCTATACACATGTCACACTTTAAATATTTGCTGGAGAATAATAAGGAAACTAACTACTAGCATATCAATCGAAGAAGTCCAAGGGTGAAGTGGAGTTTAATGCAAACAAAATCTTTTCTCAATTTTCTCAATTTAAATAATGTTTCCAACTTTATATCGTAACCACAGAATATTTACAAATACCACGCAGCAGCTGGACTAGAATATTAAATTTAAAACTCTGTATGTCTGTCAAAAATAGCAATTATGTGTGTGTGTGTGTGTTTGGCAACCATGATTAAAGTCTCTGTAGTTTTTAAAAGTCCGTACCAAATTAAAAATGTTTTAGTGTGCAGAAAGTTTGGTTAATGTTCAAATAGCAATCACACTCACGAGTTACATTTTACAATAAAACTGCGTATGAGTCTACACTGAAGGAAATGTTCCTGGCTAGCAATATAAAAATTCGGTATAGTAAAACACGAGTTCTTATTTTCAGGCACTGTGTGATCAGCAAGAAAGTGTTCTATTAAATGTGTAGTTAACAGGAAACGTCTGTAGCACTCCAGCGCTGGACCAACGGTCACTTAGTATGGCGGTGATAAGATACCTTATATTTCTGCGTTATGCTTAAAGTTGCAAATCTCCTGAGCCCTCTTCCTACAGTTTTAACACTCTGTAGGCTGTTAACTTAAAACGGAGCATATTTGTCGGGGTCAAACTCACTTTTAAATTATAATTTTTCGCTGTTCAGACCGAGCTCAGGTATACCCGACCTGATACGTTAGTGACCCATTTCAAACAAGATGTTCAAATTTTTAAATATGGAAATACAATATGCGCTCTTTATAAAAATGTTTCTCCAAATTACAAAACTTTACTTTCTATAATAGTTAGTACCAAAAAGGGTTCCAACTAAGTTATCATAGTGGTAAGGCAATTTAAATTAACAAGCCTGATTTATATGAAATTATTTTTGTTTGCTATGTAAAATTGCCAAAGTTTTTGAAACATAAATTAGAAAGCATGGAGAATATAAACTCAACTTACAATTAAATGGAAAACTGTTTAAAATTAAGCAGCTTGCTTTAGAAAAAAATTAACTCACTATTCAAGCTCAAGAAGAAAAAATTTTTAATGAACTACTTGCTTTAGAAAAAGAACAACTCGAAATTCAAGCTCAAGAAGAACAACTAAAAAGGAACAACTTGCTATTCAAGCACAAAAAGGAACAAATTAAAAATGAACAACTCACTTTGGAGATAACAAATACTAAAAAAAAAATGTCTTAAACTAAATAATTTTATTGATAAATTCACTTTTAAAGAAAAAAAATTGGATGGATTTGTATAGCTTCTGTAGATTTATATAAAAAATAATCTATTTATAAAAAGGATCTACAACAAGGTTAACAAATTGATTGAATACTTATCAAACTTGAAGAGCAGAAGATTTTTATTATATTTGGATTGAAGATTGTTACACTTCTAAGGAATTATATAATCATATTCAAGTTTTATTAAAATATTTTAAATATAAAACAAACAGATATATACATATATATAGCATTAGAAATTTACAATTTGATAGGAAGTTTAGAAATAATTTTTAATAATTATGATAGATCCTATGAGTTTGTTGCTAATTATGATAGATCCTATGAGTTAGTTGCTAATTATGATAGATCCTATGAGTTAGTTGCTAATTATGATAGATCCTATGAGTTTGTTGCTAATTATGATAGATCCTATGAGTTTGTTGCTAATTATGATAGATCCTATGAGTTAGTTGCTAATTATGATAGATCCTATGAGTTTGTTGCTAATTATGATAGATCCTATGAGTTAGTTGCTAATTATGATAGATCCTATGAGTTAGTTGCTAATTATGATAGATCCTATGAGTTTGTTGCTAATTATGATAGATCCTATGAGTTTGTTGCTAATTATGATAGATCCTATGAGTTTGTTGCTAATTATGATAGATCCTATGAGTTAGTTGCTAATTATGATAGATCCTATGAGTTAGTTGCTAATTATGATAGATCCTATGAGTTTGTTGCTAATTATGATTGATCCTATGAGTTTGTTGCTAATTATGATAGATCCTATGAGTTTGTTGCTAACTTTGATAAGAATAAGTTCTCTAAGTCAACAGAAGAAGAAAAAATCATTCATCTTAGAATATATTTAAAAACAATAACTTTCCAAAATGGAACAATTAGTAAGAAAATAATGCTAAAGAAATAGTTAAAATTAATAATAATTTAGAATAAATAAGAAGGTTGCTCAATGAATTATCTATTATTTCAGATAAGCAAGCAAATAATTGCAAGGTTCGAAGATAATATATATCTAATAAACATAAAGAAAAAATATTCTTACTAATTTTTGGAATTATTTTTAAGATGAATATTAATGGGAAGCATGTAAATTACATATTACTTATAAAGATAAAAAGATATTTGTAAATTATAAAAAAAAAGGTGATTTGTAAGTTTATAGATCTTTATAGGGATTGGATCATGCTACCCCTTACTTACGATGAAGAAAATACTATTAAAATTCACAAAAAAAAAAACTTGTTTTATTAATCCAAGAGTTATGAGAATTATCAAATCCTAACCATTTAACATAAATTTCTTCACCTTTAGTTTTTAAGCCTTTTTCAACCAAAGTATTCATAATTTTATATTCATAAAAAACTACCTCTCATTTCTTCTCCATTGGTATATTATAATTTGTAAGTTGGCACATCATAATTTAAAAACTCAAATATAGTAAATAATTCTGTTGTCCAATTAGGAGTATAAACCATTTCAAAAATTCGTTTATCTTTGCAAACACTGACAACTTTGCCAACTTTATTTTTCGGTTTAGTATACATATTCACAATATCTTGTTGTCTTAAATGATTTCAATTTTTTTTTTTATTAACTACGATTGGCTTCATACCAATAGTTCTGTGTTTTGTATTGTTATATTCTTTTACTAAATCAGCTAATATATTTACACATATATAGTTTCCATTTAAAGCAAATTTTCTCCATGTTTATTTTTATAGTACAATTTTATCTCTCGAAAACACTGGCTTTAAGTTCGCTGAATGGAGAATAATTATTGATGTTTTACTTTTGATCATTTCTTTAAATATTTTGTAATAAAACTCTAAGCCAGCGATGCTTTGAATATTAAGTGGTTTACTTTTTAGCAATATACATTCTAAATCATTTGCTACATTTTTAGCTATTTTATCTTTTATATGTATAGGAAATGTATCTTTGGAAAAAACACCAATAATGGCCATAATACACTTGTATCAATTATTTATAAGTAATACCCTTTTAAATTACCAGTATCCATTTCAACAAGATCAATTTTCCAAAAAATGTTTATTCCATCATATTATTACTTTTATTCTTTGAAAGTTTTTCTTGCAGGTTTGTATAATTCATTGTTTATTTCTTCCCTGATATTGGGCAACATATTTTTTATTTTATTTATTTATTAGATTTCAAATACCAAGTATTCTCCATTTAATATATATAAATAAATTTATTTTTTATATTTCATAAATACCCGTATTGTAGTCAACATTCAATCAACATAATAATTCATATAATAATTTTTTTAATTTTAAAATTAAAAAAAGTCACCTCTGTTAACATCAAAAGGCCAATTGTGATCGATTTTTTGTAGTTCCCTTAATAACAGTCATAGTATTATCATGTAAATTATCACCAAATATTTTATAAACAGTACATAAGATCAAAAAAAGAAAAAAACATAATTATCTATGTAAAAAATATTATTATTTGTATTGCACTTTCCACGTAAATAAAATATAAGATATGTTTCTTCCTTACTTTTTCAACTTTTGAGATTTATTTTTCCATTTATCAGCTATTTCTGTATCAATAACTTCTTTGCTTTTTTCAAATTTCAAATTAACAAGTATATCACAATAATTACAAACAGATTGGTTAAAATTTTGCAATTTATCATCAAAATTTTTTTTATTGACTATGTATTTTCCATCTGTAGGATTAGCTATATTATTAATAATATGATTTTGAAGAGAAACACAATCCTTTGTATAAACAAATACTTTATTTATTTAATCTCGTATAGCAGAAGCAATTGTTTTGTGTCTTGAATCTAAAAACGTTTTAAAATCAGAAACAATAGTATTGTATTTTAAATCTACATCTTTTTTAAATATATAATCATAAGCAATAGTATCGAATCTTGAATTGACATATGTTTTTAAATCGGAAACAATAGTATCGAATCTTGAATACATCTGTTTTTTTTTTTAAATAAACAGAAGCTATAGATTAATTAAAGACAAAATAATTTAGTATCATGAATCTGCATCTGTCATTAAAGCTGAAGTAGAAACAATTCTATTGTAATTTTAATATACGTCTTTTTTAAAATCAGAAGCAATAGTTTTGTATCTTGAATTTGCATCTTTTTTTTTTTTTATCGAAGCAATAGTTTGAATTCGATTATCAGTGTAATAAATATTTCTCTTTTTGAAGTAATGAATTATGTTACTAGTAATATTGCCTCTAAATGAATCATAACAGTAAACATAATTATTTTCTTTAAAATAATAAACCCAGCGAGTACCAAGATTTCATGAAATAATAAAATTAAACACAGCACTTTAATTGTAGTGCTTTCTTTTTGGTAATTCATCAGTCATAAAAACATTTCTGAAATGTTTAATATTTTATATTTTTACATAATTTTTAATATCAATATTAGATAATGGTAATATTGTAACGTCCTGCAGCTGCCGCCGACACCGCTGTCCCGCACCATAATAGGAGACCCACCTCGCCCTCTCCTCTTCCTGGAAAGATGCTCTCGTGGCTGTCTGCTCCCCTTCTGGGACTCCTGTGAATGCCTACAGCGACGAAACTTGCTGGCATCACAGACATCCTCTCGCCTGCTAGAGTTTCCGATACATTTAGCGACGACGCAAGAATGTTCTGGTGAGACTGGCTGGCGCCTCAACACTCCACGACGCATCACGCGAGTTGGGGCAGATTCTAGGAGACGGCCTAAGACACTATATATACTTCCGCAACCCAGCGGCCGCCAGACTTTGACATAGGCCGCCTGGCCGCGTGTGCGCGAGTGAAGAGACATGTGGACGACTGGAGAATGCGGGGCAATGGTGAGCGAGGTGTTCGTGGCGTCAATGGACAATATGGTGTGAAACAAATGAGTGGAACATACTGTGCGTAAGTGCACATGGAGGACTCTAGAACATTGCCTGGCGGGACATGGACTGAACTGAGTTGGGACTGAATCGAAGTGTAATACTGATTTTATTTTAAATATTCGAACTGTCTAATATAGATGCATCAATTGTGAAAATAATTGAATGAGTTGATACACTGTCTATAGGGACTGATCTTTAATTATTTTATTTAATAGATTTCTTTGTCGTAATTATAAATTTTATTAGTTGGTGTCAATTGTGAATAGGAAGTAATTTCAATTTATTGTGAGAATTTGAGTTCATGGAATTTTGCTGTAGTGATTGTAAATAAAATAAAAATTTTAATTAATAATTAAATTTGATTCAGACCTCCATCCCTTAACGAACTTGGTATAGCCCACTTAATTTCTAGAGAGAGAAATTGGAAGACTGGTGTCAGAAGTGGGATGGAGGCATTTTATAAAAATAAAATAATTAAATATTCGTAATTAGTATTTGTATATATCACAACATCTGAGCAATAGGCCAAGGAATTGTTATAAAAATTTTTTTAAATGTTAATTAGAAAAATGACGACAGACATGCAAGCACTTCGTGTCTTGATCGAAGGATTGAGTGGTCATATAAGTAATATAAATATTCAGATTATTAGTGTTAGGTAATCTGTTAACAGTGAAAATGAAAATGTAAATATTAAAATAGAGAGTGTTAGTGAATCTGGTATTAGTGTTAGTGAAAATGTAAATAGTGTTAGCGAAGTAGAAGACAAGAAAATAGACAGTGTAAATGCAAATATAAATAGAAAAATAAACAATGTGAATGAGAATGTGGACAGAAAGATAGAAGGTGTGGGCGAGTTGATGAACAATAAAACAGACTGTGTGGACAAGAAGATCGACAGTGTGAGCGAGAGAATGAACAGTGTGAATGATAGGATGGACAGTGTTAGTCAATGGATGGACTGCGTTGAACAAGAAATGGAACAGGAAGTGAGCGCCCTCAAGAAGGAATGGCAGGAGTTCTTGCAGAAACAGGGTAGACGAAATGCAGGGGCGGAAGAGGAGCCGAGATTGGTGACCACCGAGACGACGAGTGCCGGCAGCGAGAAGGAGGTAGAGGTCGCCGGCAGTGGAGCTATCGCAGGGGAGGGGCAGCATTTCTGCAGTTTGGGAATTCCACAGCCAGGGGTGGGTAAAGGCGTCACAATTAAGCCCACCTCTAAGATGGACAGACATGTTGGTGCCAGTACCGCCACCAATTCGAGATCGTGGCCACCCTGAATGGCCGGACTGAAGAGCAGCGGGCACACTACCTGGCGACTGTACTGAGAGAACCAGCATTGGACATACTGCAGCTGCTGCCAGAACGACATCGTCTAGAATACTCCACATTGGTGTCGGGTTTGGAACTGCGATTCAGCGACCAGTACCTACGACACGCCCACCATGCCCAACTGCGAAGCAGCATCCAACGACCCGGCGAACCACTGCAGCAGCTGCTGCAGGACATCGTAAGGCTGTGGAACTTGTTTTGGAGGGATTCTCGGAAGAGGTACAAGATATCATCGTCGTCGGCTTCTTAGTTGATGCTATTGCTGACACCGACGTGCGGCAAGATGTGCGGTTAGCTGCCCTCACACCATGCAGGGTGCCTTGGTCCGAGCACTGGAAGTGGAGTCAGCACGGCAGTCATCAATGCCCCGACATCCAGTGCGGGTAGTAATGCTTGATGAAGGGAGGACGACAGCATCAAGGGTATGTTGAAGGACTTGCAGGCGACAAGGGGCAGGTCAGAGTGTAATGTATTTGGGAAACTTGTAAATACAGTCTTGAGGGGCGAAGATCGGTGATTGCTGGAGAGAACACTCCAATACATTTGCAATTACGCTCAATGAAACACGACTTCAATGCCACGCTGGTGAAGGGGAGCCTAGGTAATGTTCCTTGCGAGATCGTCGTTGACACAGGAGTGACTATAACAGTGTTAAGACCTGACATTCGTGGGTCTTCACTCCAGCAATCATCCGATAAGAGCATGGATCACTCCTATTTAACTACAGTAATGGGTGAGACCACACCAGTCAAAGGCAAGAGAGTTACACTTAGAGCTCAGTAACCTTGAGATAGAGCATGATATATACACAGCAGAAATAAAGGATGAATGCATTTTCGGTCTTGATGTACTACGCATGCTGGGATGCTGTATTGATACTCGACTGTGGGTGTTACATGTTGGTAATACCGAGTTGGTAGTGTTGACATGTCGAGATTTATCTTCGCCAATGAGCTGCCCAGTAGTGTGTAATCAGTCAACTGCGTTGCCTGCTTCTAGCGAAGTTGTTATTCCTGGCAGATGCCAGGTGTCATTGTAGCCAGGACATTGATTTCTTCAAAGTCGGACAGTTTGCCTGTTAGAATTATTCATTTGTCTGACCGTGCTATCCGCCTTGAGGAGGGGGCCACAATAAGATTTTGCAAGCAGGTCTCACAGGTACTGCCAAATGTTCCAGAAGCTTCACTGTCAGAACCTACTGAAAGTCCTCTTCCAGATGCTCTGGGGAACCTGCTGACAAGAACAAAAAAAACCTCAACTGGCGAGAGGAGAGAGAAATTTCATAATTGTTACATAGCAATAGAGGTGCTTTCTTCTGCGAGCCCAATTACCTTGGCAGAACTAATGTTACATGCCACCACACTGACACAGGTGTTGCCAGACCAATAAAGCAGCCACCAAAGCGACTGCCACTAGCTTCATATGAGGTCGTTCTTGGTATTATGAAATAAATGAGCGATTTGGATGCGCTAGAGCCATCAGTCAGTCCATGGTCTTCCCCCATTGAGCTAGTCAAAAAGAAAGACGTCTCTATTAGGTTTTGTGTTGATTACCACAAATTTAATGTGACCAATAAGGATTGTTACCCACTCCCTAGGATAGACGACACCCTGAAGGGCCTAGAAGATTCACAGTTGTTTTCTACTCTAGAAATGAAGAGCGGATATTGGCAGTGTGAGGTGGCCCAGAAAGACAAGGAAAAGACTGCATTTTGTGTCCAAGGGAAAGGAACCTGGCAATTCCAGGTTATGTCCTTTGCGCCATGCAATAACCCAGCCGCCTTCGAACGACTAATGGAGATAGTTCTGCCCTTAGATGTTTGTCAGGTGTATCTAGACGACATTGTCGTCACAGGAAGAACTTTTGAAGAGCACCTGGCATGCTTAGATTCTGTGTTTCAAAAAGTGATTTTGGCCAATCTGAAATTGGTTCCCAAGAAATGCCACCTTTTCGAAAAGAAAATTAATTTCTTGGGCCATGTTGTATCAGCCCACAGGATTGAAACAGACCCTGGGAATACCAGAGCAATAAGAGACAGGTCTCTACCAAAGGTTAAAACTTAAATTCGAAGTTTAGTGGACTTACGTGCTTACTACCGTCGAGTTGTGCCTGGGTCCGCCACTATCCCCAACCCTCTGCATGAATTGACTGAGGCAAAAAGAATATTTTTTGAACACCGGGTTGCGAAATTACTTTTAATAGTTTAATGGAAATTCTGATATCTTCCACAGTACTGGGCTTCCCGAGTAGAGAGGGTGAATTTATTCTAGATAGTGATGCTGGTGATGTTAAAAACCGGGGCTGTGTTATCTCAGATCCAGGATAGAAAAGAGCGGCCTTGGAATACTTCAGTAAGGTGCTACACAAGCCCGAGAGAAACTACAGTGTGACTTGTGGGGAGCTTTTGGCTGTGGTGAACGCAATTGCACATTTTCATCCATATCTTTATGGCAGGCACTTCATCCTAAGAACTGATCATGTTTCATTACGCTGGCTACTAAATTTCAAGAGCCCCGAAGATCAAATAGCCAGGTGGATACAGCACCTGCAAGAATGTGACTTTGAAATTCACCACAGGTCTGGACGCCTTCACAGTAATGCAGATGCACTCTCCAGGAGACCATGCGAACCATTATGTCGTCATTGTGAACGCCAGGAGAAGGAGGTTGGTGTATCGTGGAAAGCAAGGAGGACAAGAATTCAAGGCCCTGTATCTGGTGATGGGTCATCTACATGGGATGAAAAGGACATACGAAAGGATTAGCTAAGTGAATCCACCTTGAGGAAACCGGGCGTCGACCGAGATGGGAGGAGATATCTAGCCTAGGAATGACAGTCAAGGCATAGTGGGCACAGTGGAATTCCCTTGTTATAAAGAATGGTTTCGTTTACAGGAATTGGGAATGTAATGATAGGAGACAGAGCAATTTACAATTGGTGCTACCAGAGTGCCGAATCCCAGAAGTGCTAATAGAACTGCACAACATAGCAGCAGGAAGTTACTTCGGTGTATATAAGACACTTGACAGATTCCGAATGAGATTCTATTGGCTGCATTGTCGGCAGGATATTAAGAACTGGTGCCGTCTGTGTGATGCATGCACTGCAAGGAAGGGTCCGAGGGTTAAGGGATGGTGTCCCCATCAGAAGTACAATGTTGGGGCCCCATTCAAGAGGATGGTAGTTGAGATTCTCGGACTCCTACCAATCACTGATAGAGGAAATAGATACCTTCTGGTAGCACAAGACTATTTCAGTAAGTGGCCTGAGGTCATACCGGTGCCAAACCAAGAGGCAGGCACAGTAGCTGATGCTCTTGTCGAGCATGTTTTCTTAGGGTTCGTAGTGCCAGTGGAGCTTAATTCGGACCAAGGTCGAAATTTTGAAGCAATTCTTTTCCAAGAAGAAACGAGGATTTTAGGAAAGTAGAAAACCCGATCCACAAACATTACACCCTCATTCGAATGGAATGGTTCAGAGGCTTAATTGTAACCTAGAACAGTATCTGGCTATCTTCGTAGATGACAATCAGAGGGATTGGGACTCTAAGGTATCCTTATTTGTCCCCGCATATCGCTAGGTGGCAGCCTTAGAAACTATATATACTGCCGCAATCCAGCGGCCGGCAGTCTTAGACGGAGGCCACCTGTCCGAGTGTACGCGAGCGATGAGACATGTGGACGACGACTGAAAATTGTGGGACGATGGCGAGTGAGATTTTCGTGGCTTGAATGGACGAGAGTTTGTGAAACCGACGAGTGAAGCCTACTGTGCGTGAGGATGCTTGGAGTACTATAGAAAATTGAGACTGGTGGGACATGGACTGAACTGATGTGGGACTGAATGGAAGTGTAATACTGATTTTATTGTAAATATTCGAACTGTCAAATACGGATGCATAAATTATAAAATAGTTGAATAGATTGATACACTGTCTGTTGGGACTGATATTTCATTATCTAATTTAATTGATTTATCTGTCGTAATTATACATGTTATTAATTGGTGTCAATTGTAAACAGTAAGTGATTTCAATTTATTGTGAGAATTTGAGTTCAGAAAATTTTGCTGTAGTGATTGTAAATAAAATAAGGAAATTACAATTAATTCTTAATTTTGATTCAGACCTCCACCCCTTAACAGACTTGGTATAGCTCACTTAATTTCTAGAGAGAGAAATTGTAACAATATATATAATTTGTTCTACTCTTCCCATCTTTCTTGCAACTAAACCACGCCCTGATTTATTTTCCATTGCTAAATAATGTCTCTGTTGTTCTTCTAATTCTTTTATAATTTTTGTAGTTTGTTCAGCAGAATTGTAAATTAGGGTAGCTCCTCTGGCTAAAGCTTCAAGTGCAACTAAAATTAGAATTTAAATTCGTAAAAACCACCCTGATGTAAACAATTTCCAGTTTTTTCTTTGGCTACCTTTTCGATGGTTGATAGTGACAAAGTTAATTTGAAACCTTTGCCCTCTTTTAATTTTTAAATTTTTCTCTCAGCTGCTCTTTTGTTAATAATTTATCTATACCCATACATCTTAATTTATCAATGGCTATATCGAATCTTATGTGTCATCTTTATCTATATAGGAAAAAATATTGATAATTAATTAATTTTAATGTCCCATCCTAATTTTCTTTTTGTAAACATAGTTGAAGCAACTGCTGCAGAAGCAATTTTTTCACCAATTGGAGTTTTTATATAACATAATTTCTTTTGCTTATTTTTGTAAAATTTTGTCAGCTTCGTGTCTAGATTCTAAATCTTTGTGATCTCTATAAGCAATATCATGATATCTACATACTTCATCTAATTTATTTATTCCATTGTCTACTTTTTGCAAACTTTCGTTTAATTTTGTAAAAGGTCCTCAATAATTATAGCATGGCAAATGCATTTCAGGTAAATTTTAATTGTTTAATGCAAAATTTAGTATTCCTCGACAATGATATTCTGAATTCCAAAATGAATGTGGAATAACATTTAAATCTCTTATAAGATATTGAATTCCGTTTGGATTATTAATAACAAATTTAAGAAAATTAAAGAAAATTTATTGCTCAACATTTTCACTATGCTTACTTTTTCATTGTAATAACTGTTATTTCCAACATTTACTTCACCATGAATAACTAACAATATGTCGATCAAGTTTGTAACATTATCCATCCAGACATGTTTTGGTAAAATATTGTGGTATTTTTATTGCGTTCTCCAGATCTAGGAATTCTTGGAAAAATCATTCTTTTGGGTTTGTTTGGCAGTGATGTTGAACGTAATTCTTTTATATGCTCATTATAAATTAGTTTAATTTTATTCATGTAGTTACAATATCTATGCGAGTTTACTTGCTTATTAAGATTATATTCTTGGAATGCTGCATTGATTGATAAAATAATTTCTGTGTAATTTTCATAATCGTTATCGGTGAATTCATATTCAAGATCCGATTGTTTATTCTTTCACAACAAATTAGAAAGTCCTTCAGTTAATTCATATTTTTTAAACTTAACAAATAGTTCATCATTATTTATCGTTACTTTTATATCTCCAATGTAAAAATTTTACTTATCTCCTTGTAGACCATATTGTGCTTTAACAACGTTTATTCATTTTGATATTTCTTTTCCGAGATTTTTAGTAGAATGAGATGCGGTATGCATCAAATCAGGCTGCGTCAATTTTTTATGGATACAATTACTATTTGCTTTTGCAAATTAGGAGATTTATATTCTGAACATAATTCTCTTTCATACGATGTTTCTTCTGGTGTTGGCGGATAATCCAAATTTTTTGCTGCTACTGGAACTAGCATCATTATTACATTTTTATTTTCTTCGCAAACTTTTTCTACTTTTTTTACTAATATTTCGTAATTTATCGATTGAAGGTAGCTCTTTCATATAATTTTTTTTCATACTCTGCTTCACAATTATTTTATAATTTCTGTATTTTTCAATGAGTTATTTAACTCGAAAATCATCCTTTGATGAATATTTCATTTAAATATAATTTTTCTCTTATAAATGAGTTATAAAATATTGAGAGTTCTGAGAGACAAACTTTTCCCCCAACATATTAAACTAGGGGAAGTTTAAATGCTTATAATAATATAATTGAATTTGATATTCCTATAGGTGGTGGGTTTTTCTTTTCCAAATGATACTTATGATTATGCACAATTTAGATTACTAAAAAGAGATAAAGAAGGAAATAAGGCAAAATATGAAAAAAATTAGATGATATTGATGTTCGTTCTAACTTTTTAACTTTTCAGTTTTCTAGAGTTGGAATCTCAAAACATAGCAATATTATTGAAGCTATTGATAATCCAGGAATAACATCAACAATGATGAATACTTTGTTAAGATCTCCAGGTGAAAAAAGTTATTATGAATGAACATGTTTTGATGATTATTATCGAGTAAAAGCTACTCAAAGTGCTACACCAAATGAAATAATTTAGCCTCTGAGATATATGTTTGGTGTTATCCTATGTAACAATGAAATTTATTGGAAAGGCGGTTATAAAATTATTTTTATTCGTAATTCATCTGATAACAATTATTTATTGGTTTATGAAACAGATGATGCAGATGGTGCAGTTCAGAAAATTTATGCCCATCCAGGTAGAATTGTTTTCGAAAATCAGAAACTAAGTGGCCTATTGTTAAATACGAATCTGTTTTTAACTTTGATATAAAAAATCTGTTTAATAATTTACAATTTGGCGATTTTGTAATTGTAGGTTTTCAAACTAATAGAAAAATTAATTCTGCACAGGATGTGCAAGCTTCTATGTTTGATCACTCTAATGTAAGAAATATTTATGTTAAAATGGAAGAAATGAAATTTTTCTAAAAGAAAATTGGAATCTAACTATTGGAAATTATTTTTTTGATAATATAATTCATGCTTATAATGATTTTAGAAATTCAAAATCAAAACTATGTAATATATATACAGATAACGAAGTTTATTATAGATCGACTCTAAACGTTGATGCTGCTACCAATTATTATTAATTTTTTGGTCGAAGACCATTATATATTTTTGATTGCTTATATAGATAAACAACTGTAGTTAAAGAAAAAACCAATATAAGAATTAGTGTAGATTTGATAAAGATATTGCAGCAAACACAATTTGTAATGTTGTTCAAATTAGCCAAAGGAATATATTTTATTATTACTTGAAAGAAAGAATACTTGAAACTATATATAAATTTTTATATTAATAAATTGAGCAACCAACAAATTGTTTCGATATTATAATACCATTTTTATATGTATATTGCATAATCTTCATAAATTTTTTACAAATATTTAGATGTATATTTGAGTTGTTTTATCGAATAAAAAATAATTTTTATAATCTAAATGACATTCTCCTAGTATCAATTGTAAATTGGCGTTCTATTTAAATGGCTAATATGCTTATATTTAAATATTTTTTTCAGTGTATCGAAGAATTCTTTATCAGATACAATCGGGATGAAAACTTGACCCAACTTGAATACCATAATGTGAGCATTTTTTGAAAAGAGGCCTATATGCTTATATAAAATTTTTTTTTTATAAATTCAGTAACTATATAATATGTATATTAGCACAGAGCAGTAAATTAGATAAAATTCAAGCAAATTAAATCCAAATTCTAGTTAATTTCTCATTTTCTGGAGAATATTTCAAATTGTATCTCAAACTTGAGCATATTTAAAGCCATTCCAACCAAATTTCAATATGTTTCAAACCCCTGCGAGCATTGTTTTTTTAAATCCAAATATGGAAGCTAAATCATCATAATTTGATATTTATTTTTTGTTATAATTCTAGGTCTACATATTTAGGACCTGGAATATGATCATATTTCGATCTTATAAAATTCATGTGGATTTACTAAACTTCAAGATCTCGAACAAAATAAACGGTTTGTTGCTACAGATTTTCAAATGTATGAATCAAATTTTGGTAAAAAAAATTAATTGTATTCTAGATGATAAGTATAAAATTACATGACCAGATCGATACGGAAAAATATTTGATCAAAATAGTTTAAAATTAATAAATGAGAAAAAGTTTATATAGCAAATTAGCGCTTAAAAGAAATGAAAAATGGAAAATTTCATCAAATTTTGTATATTTTTTTTTTTTGGCTGATTGATTTGGCCTGCAGATTTGGATTAAATTTGCTTGAAATAGTTTCAAATAGTCAGGGTACCAAAGTTTTCGTACCCTGGAATTATTGCTTTTAGATTAAAAAGTGAGCTCACAAAATTTGCGATTGCATATTTAGATTGCAGATTTAGATTAAACTTGGATTAAATTTAGATTTAAAAGTGAGCTGACAATTTTGTGATACTTTTTTGGGCTAATTGATGTGGCCTGCAGATTTAGATTGCAGGTTTGGATTAAATTAGCTTGATTTTGGCTGTAATTTGCTTGATTTTGAGAATAGAATTGAAGAAATAAATTATGCCTCCAGAAGACTTGAAAGAGTTGCTTGATTTATAGTCGAATTATTGCGCTGCGCTGAGATCTGCATTATATATCTGCTACTATTTTACCATTCTTTAATGTGATTACCTTGAATGACAGACTTTTTGGCATAACAGGAAAGCACGTGTGTTTCTTGCAGGGTTACTCTAAATTACAAACCACGTCGTCGTGTGAAGGTACCATAACTAATAAAAACATACTCTGCCACATTTCTCATATGAGACGTCCAAACTTATGATATCCAATAAATCTAAGTAAAAAATTGTTTATAAAGGATATATTCATTATAACTGTGTAGTTCATTCTTCATTCTTATAAAGAACCAAATAAATGGAGCCTTGAACGATATGAAATGACAATTAAATATGCAAGCGAGACCCTAGAAAGGTTTACTGACATGTGAAGTGCTTGTTCAAAAGGGTGCCAATGACCCTGCATTAAACTGACTTCATTGAGAGTATTTCGCAGGTATCATTCACTGTTATGTATTCCTGACACAACAACTTGCCATAATTTTCCAACCCTTTTTAATAATACAAATTTCCCGTAGGCGGTGACGAACAGCCGTACAAAGCATCTTCCGATAAAACACATAAGTTAAAACTCACACTAAAATGAAATATTTGACATAGGGGCACCTGAAAATTAACAAGGTCAATCAAAACTCTAAATCGTAAAGTTAAATCACTCTCAATAAAATAGGAAACGGTGACGAGCTGAAGACGGCGCAAAACTCTGTGAGCAAGAATAATTGGGCGACCAGCAAACAAGGGTGCAATGCTTAAATGGCAAAGAACTTCTCACCACAATCAAAGCTTATTTTTAAATGACGTCCAGAAGGGAGTACGAGATACGGCTAACATATATATGAACGGTAAATACACAGATGAAAGTCAAAAAGTATGTTAGAGCATCTACTGAAGTTCAAAATTATATGCCCATTTTAAAAAATTACTATTCAACCTCATACCACCGCCGTATTCCTTACCCTTTTCTCTCTCACCAGCTACAATTAATTTAAGTATAGGTAAAGAAAGAATATTACAATTCTTCACCAACAGCAGTGTATTTTGGGTGGCGCACAATTAACCTATATCATGTTACAACCCATGATGGTAATCACACTACTCTCTTAGAGGCCAGACGAAGTACAGGCGAGACCTCCAGTCTCAAAATCGCGTACAATATCGAAAATTCAACTTGTGGCGCAAGGCAGGAGGGAATGGTGAGAAGGGGTAGCGGAAATTACTAGAGAAGGGAGTATAATCGAAGGCGTTCATAGAGATCGGACTCGGGCATTAGCATCGAGCGTTAAAAGTCAGAACATCTCAGGGCGTTAGTGTAGTGTTTTAACGTACAGTAAAATTCCGGGTGCAGGTAACGCACTGGCGTTGCAACCCCCACCCCAAAAAATTCCATATCACCAAAAGTCAGACACCGAAGCACTCTGGTCACCTGTAAACAAACATGTACAAACACTACACAGCGACAGAATCTTGAAGAGTTCGAAGAGTAGGTTTAAGTAAGTAGGAAGGTCAAAAATCAGGTGAATACAGTTGACATTGTACACAATAAATCAGAAAAAAAAACAAGTTTCTTCAGCTATTGAAGAAACATAACAAGTTTTGATACTTGCCATTCATGGGGATAATCTCGAAAGATGGCCAGTAGCCACCCGCTCCAACGACATGCATCATCTCGAGTGTAAGGTTTTTTGGTTGGTTGATGTTTGGGGGGGGGGGGTAGACAGACATTCAAACAAAGAGCACACCCAGTCGAAGAGCAAGCAGGCCCTCCACACCGCAACCACTCCGCCACAACCGAACGCCCCGAGTGGAAGATGGGCACATAAAAGTAATTAAATTAACCATGGAAATAAAACAATTAAACAAGGGAAGGAAAAAAGGAAAGGGAAAACATGTGACACTCAAAAATACATAACACTATTACAATGTAAACATAGAACAGCACAGATGAGTATATCAATTTCTGGAAACCTAAGGTTTAATTTGGCTCACGTGTGCTTTTCATTGCAGTTTGCCGGAAGAGAGAGTTACAAGGTTCACAGCGTTAGGGTCAATATATTCGTCGATCCTGAAGGGACCGACAAATTTGGGAAGCAATTTGCTAGTGAGACTATTTCCTAAATCTGCTAGGGACAAGAATCTCTATATTACCAATTTCCAGGGCTTAAATTGGTGGGAGACATATTTCCATTAATATGGTCATTCACCATATCCTTAGCCTGACATAACCACTGCCGCACCTGGCCGAGCATCTCATCCTGGTCAGTGTCACACAGAGGGAAATCAAAAGGAGGGATACCCCACATATTTAACAAGGGATGATTCAGGGGATGATCCTAAAAGGGGAGGGATGGAGAAGCCCCTGTCGAACAATGCAAGTTACTGTTAAAGCCAAAATTAATCAGATCAATGTCTTGATCCCAAACTGAATGATCATGATTACAGAAAATGGTTAGGCAAGCCTTCAGGTCTTTATTTAATCGATCCACCTGGTTACCCTTTGAAAAATAAGCACTTGAGGTAAGGTGTTTTATCGCCAAGCATTATCGGTACAGATTTCTGTACATGCAATAAAAACTTCCCAATACTTGGTTACTCAAAGCCTTCACTGTGGTGGAATGTTTCATGTTCCGTAGTGGTAATAATATTACGAATTTTCAGAAAGTATCAAGTAATATAAACACACAAATATCAATCTTTTTTGAACGAATAAGGGGCCCAAATATATCACTATGGACGGTCTCCCAGGGAACTTGGGGAAGTTGCACAATATTATGACCGACATCTGTCTGGCGATCCTGCTTACAATTTTTTCAAGCATTGCAGGATCTTATGAAATCAGAAACCTCCTTGGGCATAAAGCCAATAATTCCCAGAAATTTCTGGACGTCTTTTAACACCCTAGGTTGCGGGAAACCCAAAGCGGTAGCCACGTGGTCCAGGTCAATCAATATTCGGCCATCACTGAGCAAGCAAACTAAAAATTTCACTTTGCTGGTCCCTAGCATAACCTTTTCAGGAATTATGGTAAGCCCTACATCACACATTCTTGTCAACACCTGCTTCAAATGCATCAAATGGCAATCTCAGTCATTACTACAAATTATAATATTTTCTATATAAATACAAACTAATTTGAATTTGAATTAAGACAGTAAATTATCCATGGCATGGGACAATGCCTGGCTTCCAAAGTTGGAACCCATATGTATCCTTGTAAATTTTAATTAACTCTAAGTAGTACTAAAAGCGATAAAATTCTGGAATGATGGATCCAATGGACACTGATTCAAGCTATTATTGAGATCAAAGACAGAAAATATTCGGGCCTGGCCCAGATTTTGTACTGCGCAATCTATGTTCAGAAGAGGGGAATGATGTATTTGTATATATTTTTAAATAATAAGTTGTTCATGACATGGTGGTAAGGGTCGCTATCCCTCTTCCTGACTATAAATCCCGATGAACAATTATCGGATGTTGAAACGACAATAACACCACCTGCCAAAAACTTATCTTTAATTTCCCGAATTGCAGACAATTTAGAATGAGGGCTTTTAAAATGTCGATCTCATACCAGGATGTCATCAGTTAATGAGAATTTGAACAGGATCATGTCGCATTTCCCGATTTTCAACGCAATAATGTAACTTAATTACTCTCTAAGTCTGGACAACTTGATCTGAAAATTCCTCTCCTTTTAATGATCACTCAGTGTAGATGTAAAAACTACTGGGTTTTAGTCAATGTGCAGACCTACCCATATATGGGGGGCCAAACAAAGGATAAATAGCCCTCGTCCAAATGCACAACAGCAATAACTAACAAAAAACCCAACCCCAATATTAAATTCTGGGAAAGACGAAGGAGAACAGAGAACATGAACAACCAAGAAAATCTCCCTATCTTGAAATGAAGATCGACCACCAAATTAGATTTTATTATGCCACCATTGGCGATACACAAACATTTATCTCACATAACACTAATGCTTCATTTAGAAGATGTTTTATTATCAACAAGGCGCTTAAGAAAGGGTTCGCTCATATAGCAGTGGGTGGCACCATGTCAATGAGCACAAGATAATTATCCCTGCCACAGGTGACCGTGACTTGACATTGCTGCATGAAACGTGGAGCTGTATTAACCTCATGACTGACAGGCCTACACTTCCGTTCAGTCAACTTTTGTTTCTCACCTTTCTACAAGTGTTACGAAGGTGCTAGGCGGACTGCAGCAGAAGCAATCACGTTCTGCGAGATTATGCTTTTAGAATTGACAAAGAGCCACCACATGCCCGTTGCAGGTACAGTCTGCACACCGCAGGACCACACTGATCAATACTCAAAAGAGAGGAATGCCACGAGAGACACTACCTGTTGCCATGCCAGAAACACCAAGAGCATTGGGCGGCCTTCAATTTTAGCCATGATCTGGTGCAGTTTGTTCATGTTGCATGCAGCAAAAACCACCATCTATTGTATTCATACTAATGGGGCAAAATTCTCCAAAATAGTATTTAATAATTCTAGCTCACTCAAATTTAGGTATATGGCTATGTGTTACATACAGTAGGAATCTATAAAGTTGCAGATCGGTTCATTCGGTCATTGGAACCAATAAACATATTAGAGTTCGCAACTCCTGCGAATGCAAAGTGGAAAATGAGCATGAAGGATGCAAAGCTTATAACCAACAATGGCGTCGCCTTGTTAAGTGGCTAATTCCTCAAGCAAAAGTTGGAGGATAAAATTCTCTACCTAGACCACGGTAGATTTTATTAATTTTTCCTCTGAACACAAAAATAAATTTACTAACTTTGTTACACATATAAGAAAATAAATAAAAAATGCATACAGGTTCGAGGGAACTGAGGACTGGCACTTTATCAAAGGAGTTTGTAAGGTGAACTTGAAGACTGCAGACTCACCAATGGAAAAGGCTGCATGGTGGGGAGCTGTTGTGTACCCACGGATGCTTCCTGCACTCATAAGCTCGTAGGCGAAACTACTAGAGAAGGGAGGGGAATCAAAGGCCTTCATAGGGATCGGGCTTGGGTGCTAGCTTCGTGTGGTAAAAGTCAGAACAACTCAGGGTGCTAGTGTAGAGCATTAATGGACAGTACATTTCGGGGCGCATTTAACACATTGGCATTACAATCCCCACACCTAAACATTCCATACCACCAAAAGTCAGGCACTAAAGCACTCTGGCCTACTGTTAATAAACACATATAAATACTACACAGTAACAGAATCTTGAAGAGTTTGATGTCTGCATGCATAACTGCTTCCAGGTCCTTTTCACAATCTATATGTTGTCAGATGACCATGAAGTCTGCACATAGCAGTGTTACTATTTTCACATGTCTGCACCTGCATGGTGTCAGGTAACTGGAGTATGCATGTGTACATGTTTCCATGATGTATTCACAATCTGCATAGTGTCGGATGATCATGAATTCTACACATTGCAATGTTAGCATTCTCATAGGTCTGCACATACACAAACCTATCTATCTCCAACACAATATTGTGTATAAGGTCAGGAAAGAATAAAATGAATGCAAAATAACGTAAAAAGACATTAATTTAAATACAATACATGTACGTCAGAATATACATCTAATATATTTAAAGCATTGGTAAGTACAATTGCATAATGTCCTTCTTGTTGACCCAGGGGTTGTCACATTATGAGTGTCCGAGCCGCTTCATGTACACACGTCCATTATGCTGTTTCAGCAACTTTTTTTACCAAATAAACATCGGGTAACTTTGTATGGCTCTACTCTGCGTAAAAGCCTCAGACTATTGGTTTGCCTTGTTGGCCCTCTAGGTAATTTATGCATGGGTACCAATGTCGTATGCAAACCACCTTGTTCAATTCTGCCGACCAGTTGTGACGGTAAACTTAGTAGAAAATGCAGTGTTGTTTTGAGATGCGCACCAGGCGACCAATCTTGGCTTTAGGCTTGCGCAGATGTCTCCTCATCGGAATAGAGTAAACAGTCGGAAGCAGGTAGTTGTCATCGACATCTTCAAGCTTCATGTGAGTTGGTGTGAACAGAGCATTGCCATGTGCTTATGTGACCATTTGTGCAACCAAAGCCATTTTGTCACATTAGCGCACAAACAAGGGCGAAAAAACAGCCCAGAGTACGTTGGTGCAGGCCGCCAGAAATAGTGAGTAGCTTTCCCAGTGACCCAAGCCACATATCTCCAAATCTGCCGTTTAACCTATTTCTCACAAGAGGTAACTCTTCTGAGAGATAAGTTAGTGGACTGGCAATGCGTCCCTGTGAAGCCACGACTGTTAGGCGACAGTACCATTGGAGGGAGCGTGATAGCTGTCCGTGCAGCAGTGCAGCACATTCCTCCAGATTGGCATTTGTCGGCAGGCTCATAGGCCAAACTACACGTGTAGCGACCCAACTGTCTACATCCAGGCAAGAGCAGTGCCAATCCCTATATTGTATTAAGACACTACCCACGTGGCTACAACTGTTATGTGAAATCCAGTGGTAGAAAGTGTAGAATGAAGCTACACTTAGCACACTCTATCATTCAGACCACACTATATCATAACCACATTGCATCCCACATATAGGGAGAACTGTACAATGGTACAGTCATAAAGTAACAGCACTTTGTGCAAAAAGACGCTGTGAATTCACAGGATGCATTCTGAGTGTCCAGCGATCCACACACAAATTGGAAGTGCATAATGTAGAGAGTTTTGTGTTAGGGTTATGTTTCATCATTCATGCAATCATCATCGACTGTAATTCGGCTAGTAGCTGCTACGTGAATGTGTAAAACCAGCAATATGTTGCACGAGTTCGCGCAGATAGCTCCACCAGGTTATAAACTTCCTGAAGTTCCGAAAAGCATAATTTATGTTCCCATTATCGCGAAGAGCGTACACTAAGTGGTCGTATCAATAATCGATCAGGAAGATAAGTAGAGAAACTTCAGACTTCGCGTTTGTACATTAAATTATGGGATTGAATTTCGGTAGGCATACCGTGCTTAAAGTCGAGCGCAAGGACCAAATATCGGGTCAGTAGGGCTGGAGACATCGGCGTGCTAACAAGCGCCAAAGAGCAATTTCTACGTAACCTAGGGTTAAAAGTTAACAGGCATTGAAGATGACAGTGTAATGAACATGACCCAGCAGGTAGAATTCGACAACAGAATTAAAAAAATTGAGTTGCATTTCTACCAACTGTATCTGGCTGGCCCCTATGCCCTCGGACATGAGATTCGAATCCCAATACAGTACCAATATATTTACACCCTGCCTTCACAATCATTCCTGCGCATCCGAGGTATGCTCACAGAAGAGTATGGGACCCATCCTACCAATAACGTGTTTGTTCGCAATGGTACATTCCACCTTTCCGAGCGAGTAATGTACGAACTGAAGGTTGTTGCTATTAACGAAACACGGGATGTGTGCATAACTACCATAGAAACTACCTCTCGCTCACAATAACAATTCCGACATGATAAAAATGGCAGGCTGGAGAATGGATGGAAGATGGCTATAAATTTCCCATCTTGGCAAAAGGCAAGTTCAAGGTGATCATACCACTGTCGATGCTATTTTGTTTCGATGAAGATTATAGGAAGATAATAATAGGAACCAAGCCAGAACTGGTTATAATACTAGTCACCTCACTTCTGGATGCAATGTTGGGAGCCAGAGAAAACCGGAACCCTAATACTGTATCCCTGACCAACATGGAGTGGTTCGTTCCCCATGTGACCCCGAGCACCCGCGAACGTGTGAAGCTACTGTACTATGTCAAGAATGAAAGAATCTTTGACATAACCTTCAGGAGTTGGAGTTTGGTTACTTGCCTGGTCCTGTCATCTGCCACGAGGAACAAGCAACACAACATCTCCGTAGACAAATCGACCTTCGACCACTGCAATGTCCAGAATATGGCCTTTTTTTTAAATAGCGAAAGTTATTTTTATGTGGATTTGAATACCTCCTTCGACAATTGAGACAGTTGGTCTCAAAACTTTTTGGAACTATGCAACTTCAAATGCCCGGCGGACTAGTGAATGGACCAATTTGTCACCTGTACCTGACGTGTGTGTGTGGGATGTACCAAAAAATCACTGTGTTCGTGTGAATACACAATTTCAGACTCGCACCACGAAATATACTACAGTGAATAAATAAGCATTTCTTTCCTTACCTTATTGAAATGTGGAACTCTGTGTTCGAACTTTACGTGCGTGACACGGAAGATTGACTTTCTTCAAAGTTACTGACACCGAGTGGCAGCATGTCCGCACAGTTAGCTCTTCTCCAATGAACTGACATGGGCGCTGCTGTTTCCCCACGGCTCCATCTGAGAGCAGCACCTTCGTCTGGTGCGGTCGCTGAACAGCAAAATTAAAACAGTATGAGCCAATTACTCATGTTTTCCTAGTAACCATGAAGGAAAATAAAGTTCCACTGGTGCTGATTGGAGGAATTTTCATTAGTTATTTCTTTTTTTTTCTGTGTATCAATTGATCCCAGGAGCCTGCCTCTGGACAAGTCGTATCCTGGGATAGTGACAGTTAAGTACTCTCCTTGATTATGTAACTTTGTAACTGTGGCTATGTAACTTTAAAACACTTCATATTAGCGGTTATGAAAGTTGAACACTGAGCGTTTAATTTGCTTGGAATTTTTAAACATGAAAGTTCTGTAGAGTGGGCATATTTTTACCATAATATAAAGAATTTATAATTTTGGAAAATTCTTGTAATGCCCTTTAAAATGTTGACAAATTTTAAAAGCCAAAATTTGTTAATGTCACAAAACAAAAAGATTTTTTTAATGAAGTATTTGAGAAACTTAAAGGTTTTCTTGAATAGATACAATTCGACATGAAGGCTGTAGTAATAATGTTTGAGTCAGCCTTAAAGTTTGAAGTTTTAAAAGACACAATAAATAAAAGATAACTATTTTAAGAAGAGTGTCACAATGTGTTAAGACTTGTAAAGAACCAAATAAATATAATGCTATTGAGGTTTTTAAAAGGTTTCCAGAAAATAGCATTTGGCTTTTGAAAATAGTACACCCAAGAGCGTTCCTACTCGCAAATCATGTATTGTTAGTCTGAGTATTTAATCTTACCTTTGTAGTTTCTGAGTCTATGTACTTAACCAAAATTTTCAGTAAAGCGAAACACTTAATGTAGATTTTCAGTGAATTTAAGTTTTTAATCTATATTTTGCAGTATTATTTTGAATATCAGTATTTAATCAAAACTTATGATATTTGAATTCTATATGTCAAAAAAATATAAAGATATATATTTATATAGGTAGCCTTATATGAAAGCATTTTTTAAAAGATGGTACAAAGGAAGTTAAGAGAAAAAAATTTTCCAAATGTATTTCCTCAGGAAACAATATATTTTGGAAAAAGTATAAATTATATTTCCAATTCTGCCATACCATGTATTTCATTGATTTAATATCTAGGTATAAGATGCGTTTAATCTCTGTCTTGGAATACCCTTTAGTGTGCTCTGCTGTGATATTTTTCTTTTTAGTTTTTCTTTTTATTTTGACTTTCTGATTGTGTGGTTTCGCCATGTGTGCGCAGCCAGGTAGGGAACAGTTTTCCTGGGCACTCTGCTCCATTTGACAGAGTGTTCGCAATAACTGAGTGCATGTGTGGCTTGGCAAAACATAAGAATAATTAGGAAAAATTATTTGCAGTCCCGGGAGAATCCTTATCTGCAGGGTTTTTTTATCATCATCTTTCCAGTGCAAGTGTTTAATGCTATGAAAATGTCCACAGCCTGACTACAAAAGCTCTCGAATGTCTCCCTGGTGCAGATGTTGACTGAATCCGGGCAAGAGGATTTGGAAACAGACGGAACTTTCCGAATTTCGTGTAAAAGTCCGGGCACTCGTAAGGAGAGAGGAAGGTGTTGTTGGTGCATTAAGCATATGTGAGTCCGAATCAATTTTAAAAACTTTAAGAAATACCCCCTCAGAATTAACTTCTTAAATTCCATCTTTGAAATACTTAAAATAAGCTTCCTTTGTAGCTTTTTTTTTGTGGTCTTGAATAATGTTATCTTGCTCAATATTTACCCTCGGTAGTTAGTTTATGCTGCAGCAACATTTAAAGTGCCACAAGAATTTCTATCCATCTTTTGTAAGGCGATGGACGAAAATTAGGACACCTCCCGACTATATCAGACGTGTTTTCAATTAGTAGTGAGTGAAATAGCGTTATCATAATACAGTTTAAAATTACTTGAAAAATGCCAAAAACCCACACAGAGTATGAAAACCTTTGTCACCGATGGGATGGTAGGAGTTTTAGGTTTTCCTTGTTCTGAGGAGTACTTCATAAAAGTAATTTTTCACAACTTGCTGCCTAACAATTAAAGATTTTTAATGTTTGCTTCAAAACCAACCACCTTTTCTCAGCTTTTATCGTTGGTAACGGATGTAGAAAAAACAATATGCTATTGTGCGGTTGAGCAGCCCTTGGCTGCATTAAAGGAAAAGGATGAAGAACGAAAACTCAAAGTTAGTAAATCATGTTTCATATGTAGAAAGACGAAACACTTAGCCAAGGATTGCTTCTATAAGAAGCCTTTTTGTAATGTTACTTCTGGAAGGTGTAGGTTGCGTACAGGAGCACGCTACTCAAACCGAAAATACTGAAAGTGTTCCTCAAATAAATTTAAAGATATAGAATGTTTTTATTGTAATCAAAGGGGCGTACCGGATCTCATTGTCCTCAATGAGAAAAGGTAATGGTGTGGCAAGTGCGAACGATTTGGTTTTCGAAAGGAAATATGGTTTATGGCCCAGTAAGTATAGTTGACCAGGGCATGGTGTTTGCTTTGCTGGATTAAGGGGCACTGTAATTTCCTGTTACGTAATATGTTGAAAGGCCTAATTCGCGTTAGTTAGAAAGAACAAATTGGATTTTCACTGGCTAATGGAGGAGTTATTACTTCCCAAAGTGTAGCACAATTTAAAATAAAAATTGAAAATTTTTTGTCGCATTTTGAGTTTCGTGTATTACCTGAACTTAGTCACGATTTATTATTAAGTGTCTATTTTTTAGGTAAAACCAGGGCGTACATCGATGTGGCTAGGAAGGAATTAGTATTTGGGTTTTGTAAACAGTAACCGGTTAAAATTAGATCAACAAGGTTTCGTTTTCAGGTTGCGAATGAAAATAGCCATGAGGACTATCAGGAAAAACCATTGGCAGATATTCAGATAGAATTTCAAGATGTAATTACAAAAGAAAAATTACATTATGTAAAACAACCTATTATGCTAAAAATGAAATATTCTGAACCAGAATCTGCTGTTCTTAACAGAGTGTCACCACAAAAATTTAAAATTTTTAAGACCTTGGTGCAGGTGGTCCAGGATGTAGATTTGTAGAACCCTCTACTAGCTTGTATTTGTAGAACCCTCTACTAGCTTGTATTCGAGCTCTGCATTTCTTTTGTCCAAAAAGTGCCCATGGAAATACCGAACTATTTGCGATTAAAGTAAAATCAATAAGAAAATCTATGTTAACACTTACCCCCTCCCCTCCATCGAATCAGTGTTTCAACACGTAGGAATGTAGATATAAAAAAAGGACTTCCGATACACTGCACTAAAAATTGCGGCAAGTTATAATATAATGGGAGGAAATAATATTTTTATGGTGAAAATACAATTTCTAACGAAAGTACAGGAAAAATTATAAGGTCAAAATCAGAAATTCGATGGCGAAACGACCAAAATCAAGCAAATTTGAGCCAAAATCAAGCAAATTTAAGATAAAAATCGAGCTAATTTAAGCCAACATCAACCAACTGAAAAATTAGCACAAAAGTGACACGATAAATTTGATGGAAAAAAACAAAGAAATTAAAAGAAAATAATTACAAAAATTTATAAGAGAATTCTATATCATGCATAGATTTTCCATTGTTAATTTCTTTTAAACATTTATATGTTATAAAGACAGGTTTCTCATTTATTATTTTCAAAGTATATTTATCAAATATATTTCCATAACGATCTAGTAATGTAATATTATACTTCCCATCTCGAATACAATTAACTTTTTTTTACCAAACTTAGATTTGTGAATTTGAAATCCAGAAACCGCATACTCGATATTATTTTCAAGATCTTGTAGTTTTGTGAATTCGTAGGAATTGTTTAACTTTTTGAGTAATGATTAAATTTTTTATTTTATATACATATTTAAATAACATAATATTAAAAATAAAAAAAAATTATAATTTCAAACACTACATCATTGAATAATTAATTTCTCATTTATTAAGATTTATAAATTTTTTATCTAAATTTAAATAAGAAATGGAATCATAATCTACCAATTAAATAATTCATTTGAATAACAGAAAATGGAAAACCGTAAAGAAAGTGGAATAAAACCATGTAAGAAGTGTGGCGAAGAATTAGACACATATAATTTTTCATCACATAAAGACACAAAAGATAAGCATATTAACACCTGTAAAAAATGTTTTGCTGAATATATCAGAAATCATTATGGGTTAAATAAAGTACCTTGCGAATGTGAAAAATATGTTTGTAATGCATATCTCGAAAAGCATAAAACTACTTAATTACCCAATACAAATAAAATTCGACATGGTGATTATTCAACTAAGACCTGTGTAGTATGAAATGAGAATAAATTTATCGATTAATTTTACCCTCATAAAGCTACTATAGACAAAATACAACAAAATGTAGAAAAATGCTTAATGAATATTATCATAATAAGAAGTTAAATAATTTAAAACTATGTTTTCAATATAAACAATAACTGAAACAAAGTTTTATTCCTTTGCGTTAGTAATGTTTTTAAATTTCGGCTTGGATAAAAAGCAAGGCACCATATTTCAGTACAAAAAATTAAAATTCAATCTTGATAAATTGCCAATTAAAAATCTTCATAGAGAATCTAAATGCTTTAAATTCGGTGGAGTTAAGAGATATTGTTGAAAGATTAAAATTTAAATATATACACAAGCTAAGAAAATATGATTTAATAAGATTTATCATAACACAATGTGATGCTCTTAAAGTACGAGAAGCTTTTTCGATTAGAAAACAGAACGTTGAAAATTTGCCTTTTTACGGTTTTATTGCTAAAAAATTATATGGAGAAGATAAAAATTATTTAAAAGAAATATTTATTTTTTCTAGTAATGTATTAAAAGGAGATAAAAATTATTGAAAAGTAATGTTTCCTTTTTATAGTGATATATTTTATAATGAAGTAAAATATATATATATTTTTTTAAATCAAATAATTCCCTTATTCATTTATTTTTTTGTATTCAATTACATTACAAATTATATTTCTCGGTTTTACAAATATATTAGGAATAAACAGATGTTCAAAAGTTTACATTTTATCAAATGCTAATGTAAAACAGATGTACAAAATGTACACTTTTCAAATGCTAGTGTTAAACAGATGTTCAAATGTTTACCTTTTTCAAATGCTAATGATAAAGAGATGTTTAAAAGTTCATTTTTTTCAGATGTCAATGCCAAAGAAATGAACGAAGAAGGTAAAAAGAACTTAAAAGAAATATTTCCTTTTTCTATTAATGTATATGTAAACAAAATAAATAGAAAACCAATAAATCTTAAAAAGTTAATACATCTTTTAATTATAGCTATAATTTAGTAAAGCCATATCATATTTTAATTCAGTAAAACAATATTGAACAAAGGAGAAATTTAAAGGTTTTACAAAATAAAATAAAAAAGGTTTAATTACACAAATAGAAGATATTGAAAAATGTCCTTCAGATTGGGCTTTATATAGAATAAATGGAATTTGGTTGTATATAAATAAGTATAATCCATTAAGTGGATCATCATATATTGAACTACCAGAAGAGATTAAGAATAAAAACGCATGCATTAATGTAAAAAATGAAGATCAGAAATGTTTTCTTTGGGCAATCAAGTCTGCATTGTTTCCAGCAAACAAATAACCGCAAAAAGTAACTAAATATAAAAGTGTGGGCTCAATATTGATTAATTAATAGATAAATATGATTATCATATTAAATTTGACTACATACGAAAAATAGAAAATCAAATTAATACATCTATAAATGTATATTCTATTGAACGTAAGTCCCAAGTATATCAAATAAAAGTTACAAACACAAAAAGGATAAGCATAGAAGTTTACTTTATTTCAAAAACGATAACAGCTCTCAAAATTGTTGGACAAAATATTTATCGAGGTTGCTTTCAGCACAAAAACTGAACATAATGGTAAAACTTACATATGTGATATGTGCGTTCAATTCTTCAGCTCTCAAGAAAAATTAAATAAACATGTATACATCTGTTCTAAAAAGAATCAGTAAGATTCAGTTTACCTTCGAAAGACGATAAAATAACATTCAAAAACTACAAACATACGAAGAATGTTCCTTTTACAATAGTAGCAGATTTTGAATGATTATTAAAGAAAATATAAATCAGTAGGCCTAATGCAAGATAAATAATGAAATTTAAATTAATCAAAAATTATACAATTTTAACACAGGAAGACAGTGATAATGGGTTTTATAAGGATGTACTTAAAGAAAGGTATAAACTTACTAATGAACAAATAAATACCATTGATTTAAAGTTGAATAATGAATCATATACAATGAAATATAAGTTACATGAAGCTTCTGGTTTTGGTTATTATAGTGTATATAGTTATGGAGATTATAAGGACCCTGTTACATATCGAAGGTCTAAATGCACATAAGAAATTTGTATAAGAATTGAAAAGGGAAATAGATGATATATGGGAAAAATATAGGTCCGGATTAATGAAACCATACATTTTACCAATAAAAGAACAAAAATCATTATATGATAATTCTTAAAAAAAAAAAAAAAAAAAAAAAGGAACTTGCGAGTTTCAATATACGAAGGAAAATTATAAACAACCTCTCTATGAATATGCAAGTGGAAAATTCACTAACCCAATATATATAAAACATTTTTTTATATACGTGCCCCCAAGTTTTGTTCCAATTTATTTTTTTAACATAGCTGGATATTATACTCATACTAAACTAAGATATGGTGAAAGAAATATATATTTAATTCCAAATAATGAAGAAAAGTTTATTACATTTGGGAAAGAAACAGAAAATTTAAAAATTAGGTTTATATACACCTATATATGAATGGCTACTTGTTTAAATAAATCAGCATTTAATTAACTGAGGAACAAATGAAGCATTTGCAAAAACATCTTCCAGAAGATCAAGTAGATTTATTGATTAGAAAAGGTGTTTATCCATACAATTACATGGACAGTTGGATGAAATTCAATGAGACTGAACTTCTGCCAAAGAATGGATTCTAAATAAGCAAAATGAATCTGACATAACTGATGATAATTATGAACATGCAAAAATTGTATGGAAACAATTTAATATTAATCACCTTGGAGAATAATATGACTTATACTTAAAAAGTGACTTATTACTGATGACAGACATATTTGAAAACTTCTGAGATACATGTATCAATGCATATGGTTTAGATCCTGCATGGTAATTTACAGCACCGGGATTATCATGGGATGCCTTTTATAAATACCTACACAACCTTTAGATTTATTACATGATTATGATATGATTTTAATGGTAGAAAAGGGGATTAGAGGCGGAAAAATTTAGAATATTTTAATTCAAGTCAAGTGTATAACTATTTTGTTTATTTCGATGCATAAATCTTTATGGTTAGGAAATGTCTCAGTATTTGCCATATGGATGTTTCGAATGAGTTAAGTAATCAGAATTTTATTTAGATTTCTGGTGGAAATATATATTAAATATGAAGGATGATTAAATATGAAATATGAATAATGCTGTGTTTGGTAAAACAATGGAAAGTATAAGGAACAGGGTATGCATAAGACTGGTATTAAATGAGAAAGCTTGTTATAAATTGTTATCATAACAAAACTTAACAACTAGGACTATATTTAATGAGAATCTTGTGGCAATACATATGAATAAAACCAATGTAAAATTTAATAAGACTATTTGTGTAGGTATGTCCATTTTAAACCAGTCAAAAGAGTTAATGTACGGCTTTCATCATAAAGTGATGAAACCAAAATATAGAGATAAAATTTAAATATGATATCAAGATACTTATTCGTACATTTATAACATAAACTCAGAAGATTTTAGGAAGACATGAAGACAATGTTAGAAAAATTAGATACAAGTGGTTATCCAAAGGGCAATATCTATAATTTGCCTCAAATAAATGAGAAGGTGTTAGGTAAGATGAAAGATGAATGTAATTGTAAAATAATGAAAGAATTATTTGGTTTAAGAGCGAAAATGTATGCATACAAGGTTATAAATAAATAAATCTAAAAGATCACAGGGAGTAAATAAATGCAAAGTTAGTGATATAATTATATTTGACTATAAGAAATGCGTGTTAAATGAGAAAATACAATATAGCACAATGAAGTTAATGAGTGAAAAGCATGAAATATATGCAGTCGAGGTTAATAAAATAGCATTATGTATTTGCAATAACAAAAGGATTATAGTAGAAAATAAAATTGTTACATTACTTACCATATAAATATCAAAATGGATAATTTTAATTATTTTTTCTAAATTTAATTCATTTTCTAAATTATAAGTATCTTCTATGTCAACATTTTATGGATTCAAAGATCTGTGATATTTGAAGGTATATTTTAAACATATATTATTAATGTCTTTAGTTTCCAAAACAATGATGATATCAGTGCCATCAGAATTATTAAATTTCTATTTTCATTCCTTTTTTATATTATTTGTCAAATGTAGGATATAACATGTTCTTCGGAAACTCATTTGAATATATTAATGTCGCGTTTCTGCTGCAGTTAATTTACTTTCATTATTGTTATTTAACTTTCCATTTATAATATCACGTTTCCAACTGTCAATTCATACTTGTTCTTTTTCAACGATATACTTCAATAACGTACTGGGGGTATGCGGGGAAAACACGTCGTAAAACCTGTTTGGGGAAACACGTCGTAAAAACACAATTACACTTACCTCCGTACAGTTGCAGTTGAAATTTTCATAATTTCTGCAACTCGTTCGATGACGTTGCATGGCTTCATCTCTCCTCGACGAATTAAAGAATAAATACTTTCGGCGAGATTTATAATGTCTTCCTGACTCTATCTATGCATACGTAGTTTGCTGGAACTTTACACAATATCAATACAACACAATCAAACACTATACAACATATAAAACAACAATGATGATTGCAGATAAGCTGAAAAATAAATGATAAATATTTAAACACAACTTCCAGCTTCCAAATTTGTAGCTTGCCTCGGAACCACCCAACACAAGCAAAGCCAAGCAACAAGCTTGAAGGAACCACATCAACAGGCCGTTGGTTTTGACCATTGCGCCGATCACGTGACACAATATAATTATGAGTTACAATAAACACATTATCTTTACGCCAATAATTACTTTAAACTACTTAAGTGGTCATAAATTTAAACATTACACTTGCAATAGAGTGTTATTTCTTACAACTACTTTTTAAATTTCATTGCCAACATAACTGGGTGTGTTAATCCCCAGCCTGTGCGGTAACACACATGGTTATACATACGTAGTTGTGGGCAGTGGTTTTTTTTCAAAGGTTGATTTCTAGAGTGCTCACTTTAACGTGAACGGCCTTTAATGATAGTTTTGAAAGGCAAACATTCCCTCCAAAGCATCAAACTAGGGGGAAATTAAGTGTTTACAATAATATAATTGAATTTGATATTCCTATAGGTGGTGTATTATAGTTCCCAAATTGTGCTTATGTTTAGAACAAATTCGCTTACTAAAGAGAGATAAAGTTGGAGATGAGGCAAAATATGAAAGATTATATAATATTGATGTCTGTTCTAACTTTTTTCCTTTTCAGTTTTCCAGAGTAGAAATCTCAAAACATGGAAATGTTATTGAGGCTGTTGATAATCCCAGAAAAACTTTAACTGTGATGAATGCTTTGTTAAGATCTCCAAGTGAAAAAAAAATTATTTAGAGTTTGCTGGTGTTGATAACAATTATCGAGTAAAATATGTTCATAGTGATAAAAAAAAATTAAATAATCTATCCTCTGAGATATTTGTTTGGTTTTACCAGAGGCAACGCAGAAATTTACTAGAAAGGTGGTTATAAAATTACTTTCTTTCGTAATTTATCTGATAACAATTGTTTATATATTTATCTAACAAATATAACAGTTCAGTTGGTAGAGATTATGTTGATCTGGGTAAAACTGTTATTAAAAATAGGAAATTATGTGGCCTATTATTGAATACGAATCTAACACAGCCATTGCAATTTTAAAAAAATATCCAAACATCCTAAAATGTCTATTAGTTTTAATTATTGCAAATTTTTTGAAAGATAAGTTCCTGCTGGATCAACTGTTTTTAACTTTGATATAAAAGATAAGTTAAAAAATGTACAATTTGACATGCCTGAATTTGCAATAGTAGGTTTTCGAAATAATAGAAGAATTGGTTCTGAACTGTATGTTCACGCTTCTATGTTTGATCACTCTAATGTAAGAAATATTTATGTTAAGAATGGAAGAAATGAAACTTTTACGACAGAAAATTGTAATCTCGATATTGAAAATGGTCTTTGCCATAAAATGTTTCTTGCTTAAAGTGATTTTAGAAATTCTAAATCAAAACTAGAAACTATACATATAAATAATGAACTTTATTATAAACCAACTGTAAACTTTCAAAGTGATATCAATTGTTATTCATTTTGGAGGCGAATACCATTATTTGTGATTGATTGTTTATATAGAAAAACAACTGTAGTTTAAAAAAACAAACATAAAAATTAGTGTGGATTTTGATAAAGCTATTGAAGCAGGAACAATTTGTAATGTTGTTCTAAATAGTCAAAGGAATCTAACTTATGATTATTTGAAAGAAAGGATTACTGAAGATACATAACATTTTAAAATTAATAAATGGAGGAGGTACACGATTTTATGGAAACAACAAAATTTTTCGATAGTTTAATACATTCTAGACCTATAGTTAAGTTGTTTAACCTTTTAAAACTTTTACACATTTTAGATGTATAGTTGAGTTGTTTTATCGAATAAAATAATTTTGTTAAACTTATATGAGATTTTTCTCCTAGTCTCTTAAATTGTATAAATTATATTTGAAGGTGTGGGAAAATTTCCCACCCCTATATTGCTGTATAATTGTCAAAAATTTGCTTCATTAAAGCTTAAATTTGCTTGATTTCGACTTAACTTTACTTGATTTTGGCTTAAATTTTCTTGATTTTAGCTTAAATATGCTTGATTTTGGTCGTTTTTTAATTGAATTTCAGATTTTGACTTTTTTGTGAACTTTCGTTACAAATGTAGACTAGTATCGACATAAAAATATTATTTCCTGTAATTTTAGTAGAACTTGTCGCAATTTTTGGTACACTGCCCCAGAATTCTCATTTTATATCTACTTAGAGAAGGTAAATTATTTTTCAATTTTCGACCTAAGTTCCGCGTTTTTGCAGTGCGACTTACATCAGGACTCTGGGGAAGTGTTAGCTTTTGTTACTCCCTGAGGTCAGTTTCAATGGAAACGTCTGTCAGTGGTGTTAAATTGTGCAGCTCAAGCAATGTCAAGGGTGTTATTTCAGGTGCTGGGGAAATTTCAACATGAATTCCTTTTTTACGTACATTATTTTTATAGCAACACTTTTGGAGATCACATAGCCCGAATTCGCTTGTTTCTAAATGCTCTGTTTGAGGCTGGTTTGACGATAAACTCCGAGAAGGTTACTTGGGCTAAAACCTTAGTCCGATATCTGGATTTGTGATTACCGACGGGTAGCTGGTAATGGATCCGTAAAAAATTCGCCCAATTGTAAATTGTCCTGCTCTTAGCAATTTAAGGGGTGTGCATAGATTTCTCGGTATGGTGGGATTTTATTCAAAATTTATTCCAGATTTTACGAAATTGGATGAACCCTGAAATTATTGGAAGGTAAAATCTTGAATTTATTTGGTGTATGGAACAACCAAACATCTTCCATATTTTGAAAGTGAAGTTGGAACCACTACGAGTGACGGTTCCTGTAGCTTACGCTAGGTGTTTGTTAACCCCTGCGGGACAAACATTTTCAGCATATGAAAAGGAAGCATTAGCCGCAATATGCGGCATGGAACAGTTTTTCAAATATTTTGAGGCAAATTAATTTATTCTCCATATGGACAACCAGGTATTAAGTTGGTTTCTATCTACCTACAAACCAGTGCGTAGGTTAGCGAGGTGGTTGTTTCGCATAATTAATTTAAAATTTACAGTATAACATATGAAGGGAGTGGAAAATGGCGCAGCAGATTGCTTATACAGGATGTTCGATTAAGATGAATACGGTGAGATACCACCATCTAGCTCTCCTAGGGTGTTGGAGAACTGAATAAGCCGGCGGGCTTAGGAAACATTCATGTAGAAAACCAGGTTTAACTGTTGCAGGACTTTCCCCAAGCATATCACATTCTTCAGTAGTATCAGGAAAAAGACCCCGAGTGAATTGCCATTAAGGTTGATATTTAAGTTGGGAAAGCAGAGCTCTAAGACACTAGAAAGAGTTTGCATAGGGTATACGGACCCTAAATCACACTGTTTTAGTTTTTGTGCCCAAAATTTGCAAGGACAAATGTTTCAATACTACCATAATATGTACTTTGGTGGTCACAGGATAAGACTGTTTCTCGAATAAAGGAAATGTTTTATTTACCTGGTAAAAGGCGAAATAGTTCGAACAACTGGTCCACTAGTGCGAATCTTGTGGAAAGGCTACACTGATTTCTCAGTACAATTGTGTGACAAACAAGATAATAAACTACAACAAACAATACAAAATTCAAGTTCAGTAATCTGTTATTACAAACTGCTCGTAAAATGATACAAGGACGCGACAAAATATAACTGATCTAAATCACTCTTATTAAATCTTTACGAGCCAAATACGAAAATGACAAGAAAAATTAATAAAGACTCTCAAAATGAATAGAATAATTACAAGGATTCTCAGGAATACGTAACTCCTGCAAAATTCCAATCATACTCCTTGTAATACAACATTGATTAAAAAAATCAGCAGTTCAGATTTTGCAATTGAAATCTATCAAGGCTTGATACAACGTTGTATTACCTAGACGTATTTTAACATCAGATTACTGACGCCCACGGCGTCGAAATAACATTAGGCTTGACACAATCTAAGGTTTGACTCATTGACTCCTTCAAGTACACGGCAACAGTAGTTAATTAAAATCACATCCAAGTAGTGTTAAACAAAATTAGTAATATTAAAACATGTTTCCTCTCGTAGCGTGTTCAGGCCATATTAACTAGCCAGCAGGATGTCACGTCGCTTGGGCTGTACCAAATACATCAACTCCAAATACGGGACGCTTTCCCGTTTTACCATACTCTGTTAATAAGAAAAATATTTCACATTTACTAGAATGTATGTGTCCCAAAATATTTCAAAATTACTAGAATTTCCGAGTCCCAAAATATTTCACATTTACTAGAATTTACGTGTCCCAAAAAAGGGATGCATGAAGTTGCAACGCTGAATTGAAAATATTTGGCACCTTAAAAATTACAATAAATATTCAGAACAAATCCTATATTATATGCGCCTTAGCAAAACAATAAAGTTAAAAAACTGTAAACACGACCACGACCAGTTTGGCCCATCAAAGGGCGGTGCTTTAAAATACAAGTTAAAAAACTGAATTTAAATAACTATTAAAGCTTACAAATCGACCAGGTTTGCACCCGAAGTACTGTGCGGATCATTCACAGAACCTGAACGTAAAAACTATTAGGACAAAGACAATTTGAAAACATATTTGACCAGAAATGACGCGACGGGCTGTGGACTAACTTACCTGAACAAAACACCTCGGCCAGGCGAACCAAATGGGGTACGATCACTCAAGCTAAACTACACATTTGCTGGTATCAAATACGTAGGCCAAACAACCAAGACCATAATTAAAATTACTTGTACAAACTTAAGTACCAAATAGCAAAGGGTTTTCTATGAATTCGTGCACCCGCTACAATTACGTAAAACCCTACAGAAAAAAACTAGCAAAGCTAAAATAATCACGGCATCCACAACTGGCCGATTTCTCCCATCTTGGCTAACTGTAAACCAACTGTTTGGTTTAGTGAAATGATCGCAGGTTTGAAAATTGAAAGAGAAGCTGTGCACCGTGCCGGTATCACATTTAGCTAATGAAATCAAATTCCACGCTGGTAGGTGGTTCTCTCACAGACCTCGAAGTGCAGCCCTCAATCGCCGAGGTTGAAGTCCCGGAGGGGTCACATCGCAGACACCAGCTCCCTTATGACGTATTCCAATTGACTGCCCTGGGTACTTTCTGAGTGCATGTGTCAGGTGATTGCCAGAAACAAGTGTCTATTATTTATGCACTGACAAAAGGAATACGCCGCGTAAACAGTGTAAAACATTTCAGACAACATATCAACTTTTGGAGAAAATGCTTGAAATGCGATGTTAATAACAGGATTTTAATTTAAATATATGACATTCCGTACAGATAATTTTCTCCAATTTCACTTTTTTATCTTGTCGACAAATGTATACACAAGTCACTGGGTGAAATTATCCTTATCGCCGCTGTAATTACAAAAGATATCGCCAATATACCAACAGCATATTTGTTCCATATTAACTATTATGTATTATTCAGCTGCCAAAATGTTAGATATTCGTGTTGTTTTCATAATCACAGGTCGCCGTCATATTGCTGTGAAAAACAGAACTGACACCAAACTCGAAGCGGAAAAAATTGCTCTCGGTGTGCACTCGTTCAGTGCAACTCGCAATTGGAATAGGAAAATGCGACTGCTCTGAGAGCGGGCGAGTGCAGTCCAGAGCAGTCATTGGAATACGCCAATACAGACCCCCTCTTCGATTACAGTATGACGTAACATGAGGGGTGGTGGGGTGGGGAAATGCAAGGAGACGGGAATATGGAGATTGAGCGGCTAGAAGCGAAAACTTTCATGCGCTGCGGGTGGCGAATCGCTTCACTACTTCGCAGCAACACCATAGCAAGGCATGTAACATCTGGCGTGGGCCACTATTATGTAATAGCCTACACGTTGCGATAGTGGCTTTGTTTTTTGTAATCGTTCTCGCTGTGCGCCAATCTGAAACAGTGTTTGTAATAGTGGGGGTGTAAATCTATTTGGTGTCAGTTGGGAGAAAGAATTACTATAATGATTTAATAGATTTTTGGGCGCCTTATTATTCGTGATGTGACCTTGGTCTTACAACACTGGAATTAGAAGCTCTCCGGCTGTGCTGTAAACTTCATTTAATAGAAAACACATCCCAACCTTCACAGTAATTCATTTAAATCAAACATGTGTAACCTTGATAGTTAATTTATTAATGAAAAAAAAGGAAATAAATAAACTCAAACCCAAGCATGTGAATAATTGAACAAGGGGAAACTAAATATGTGTGTTTGTGTGTGTGTGACAGAAATCTTTTTACTAAAAAATTAAATTATACTGAATGATAATTAACATAAATGACATACCACCATCCAAATAAGAATAGGGATAAATCAGAATGCATAATTAAAATAAAGTAAAAGTTTGAAAAATGCTGTGAAACTTTAGAGCTGACATATAAAAAAAAATTAATGAATATTTTGCTTGATATTTCAGTTCAAAATATTATCAGGTTCCACTGTATTTAAATTTCCAGAAAGTTTGGTAAGCTCTCACTCCAAGTCTCAAATTTCTTGGATCACATTCACTGATAATTCATTAAATGTTAAAAGTCAGTTCATCACTTAATTATCTCAAATCTGATACTTCGACAAATAAAATAACTCTGGATTTATATTGAAAGTTCAAAATAAGTCTTTAACTGCTCATGCCATATTGCTCCGGCTATACTATCTCATATGCGAAAGTTCGGGACTACTGGTTTAACATACACATGGAACTCACAGTCAAATCGTTGCAAAACCAAAAAAAGTAACTTTTGTAAAATAAGTTCAGGTTACTTAAAGTTCGAAACTTGAAAAACAGTTAATGTACTTAAACTTTCCATACGTTAAATTGCCTTGGGGTCACCTGAGGTCCCCTGGCTCTATCTCGTTGCATGGCGCCGGCGTCGTAGTCTCGGCGTCCTTTTCGTCTCGTCAATTTAACACTCAAAATAATTATATACGATTTAGCCTGCAGCCTTTTTTTAAATATTGTTGCGGCGACTACCAAAAACTTAACTTCTGGGAGCATAATTTCTAAAATAAATTTATGATGGCGTTGGAATTTCAAAAGTAAAATTCCAACGAAAATTTAGACGCCTTACATGTTCAATGTCTTCCGGCTTCCGACCAACCAACATCCGGCTTCCGACCAACCAACATCCAATCACGGCTCGTTTCCGGCTGTACCTTCAATAAATATAATGTTTTTAAATCCTAAAACAAATAAATAATATAGCTTCAAAAATTATTAAACAATTTCTAAAAATAAAATCAAACATATTAATACAATAATAAAAATAATCACATAACCATGTGTAGAACTCAGAACAACGTGTAAAAAATATCAGAGTGTAGTGGACTTGTGGTTCTCACACATCGAAAAATTAAGGAAATGAAATGTTAACATAAAATATAATAAACATGTGAAAAGAATTATATTAACATTCAAATAATATGTGAAATCAATTAAATATTACTGTACAAAACATATGTGTAGCTCAAATGCACATAATAAATATAACCTAATGGTTCTATTTCAGTCGAACTGCGACAGGCAAAACCTCGTAATATGAAGGCGATAAGTCCTTAAAGTTCGGCAGCTCTTGGGAGCGTGTTTACTTAGACTTCTGCTAGATTTACGTCCATCTTAGTAGCTGCTGACAGCTTCAGTAAAATCCTCTTTTTCTTTCCCCTGAGATCCATGAAGTCAGCAGAAATATGTTAAGTGTTAAGTCAATATCTATTTCCTCTTTTTATGGTCTCCTGTCCATCTAGTCACCGATAATGCTACATTTTTTGTATCTAGTCAGATTAAGAACTTAGCATTTGTATAGGGAATAAAGCTGGAGCATACCACGTCTTATTAACAAAAGGCAAATTTAGTAGAGCGGTATAATCGTAATCTAAAAATAGCATTAAGAGCTTTTCAGGGACTCATAAGGAATAAGATATGGAGTTATATCAACTCACCTTAGCATTTAACACTGTTTTTAGTGATGCAAACAATAATATTCTTGCTGAAATCTTTTTTGAACGCATTTTATGTCTCCTTTATTTTACGTATGGGGTATGCATGAATTCTGTTGGGCAGTGGCGCGTCGTGAGTTTTTTTACAGGTTAAGTGATATAATAGCTCCACATATTTGAGTGTTTTAGATAATATTTGCTAGTGCCAGGCTGTGGTTCAATTTTCAATTAGTACTACAAACTCAATTTCCAGCTATACTTACCCTCCACAAGAATTTACCGTTTTATAATACCTAACATTAGTTATCACAACGGAAACGAAATGAATGTAATAATAATTAAACTGAATATTATTTAGAGAGGATATTACAAATTATAATAAAACTCCCATTTTCCCGAACACTTTCATCCACTTTCCAAGGAAAAATGATCACTGGAGTACACAAACAGAACAACTTGTAAGCCTGCCAAAGGAACGCGGCATGGTAACTCACTTGCGAGTTCTACTCATCGCTAGTCGCTCCCGTTTGTGGAAATAAATACTAGATAGCAGCACTATGCGTGTACAGTACGGCAATTATGGAAACTCTGTTTCTCGAATCGGAAACGGGAAACTCAGATTTAAATGTGTTTAAATTTAAAGTTAAGGCAAAAACTACAACGGGTCAAATACTTCCAAAATGTATAGGATAAGCATTGCGTTTATGGAATAAAAGCAACTGGTTGGGATGCTGTAAGCAATAAGAGGATTTTGGAAGAAGTATGGGAGGAGGTTGGCCAGAACCTTCGTAAATAACATACTAAGTTACCTGTTTGCCATAATAGTAATAATAGTTTTTTCTCTTTCAAGGTAGGAGATAGGGTGCTTTTGGAAACTCATTTTTTAAGGAACAAGTCGGTACAGTTTAGTGTCAAAGATTTTTCACACCTTTTACCGTTTTGCTACAGGATTGTAGGAATCCTGGAAGTTTCCACAAGGCTCATTTATACCAGTTAAATATGAGTTCCAGTGTTACCTAATGCGTAGTTGAGATGTGAACCAGAAATTTCTCCTTGGGACTTGAGTGAAGATGTTGTCATATATTAATGATTTTCTGTGTATTGGGTATTTTGTGTATAACTTTGTGTATCATCCAGTTGTATCATTTGTATTTTGGAAATGTTTGCTTTTAGAACTGAGGTGATTCCAGGAATCGACTTCGCCAGTTCGTACTCATTTTCATTTGGGTTTTATCCCCATGTAGTTATGCAAGATGTTTTCCATGTTCATTTTATATTAGTTTTTCATCTTCATGTAGCTTGTAAGATGCCCATGCTCATTTTTGTCTTGTGGCAGTGTTTTATACCCATTGTAGATTAAGTTGTTTTATGTTTTAAATGTTTGTGAATGTCCACACCCCAACAAAAAAAAAACTATTAGCTAATCATATAAAATCTCAGGAGACACGACTTAAATTTTTCCCAATGTTTGAGGAGAACATTTGGGATTAAATAACATGCCTTCTAGGATGTTAGACATATTTGAATGCTGCCGGAGGTGATATGGTTATGTTCCATACTTGATGCTGACGAAGGAGTCCCATCTAAATCTTGTGCACCTTGTTGATGAGGGATTGTCGGGGGTCCTTCTAAGAACTGGCCATTCTCGACGAGATGCCTGATGGTTGCTGCCTGCTTTATGGACCTTCACCTATCATCTCCTTCAAGCGGAGGCAGTTTTGAGACACTGCCTAGCGAACGGACCAATTTGTCACCTGTGCCTGACGTGTGTGTGGCATGTACGCAAAAATCACCATCATCGTGTGAATACACAATTTAAGACTCACCACGAATGTCCTCAAATCAAAATTTCACAGCCATCATCATCTCCTGTTACTCAGTAGTTTTTTGTTTGATTGTTACCCTCTATTGGTTAAAATACAAATTTTGTACCAAAGATAGTCCCTTACCTTCTGCACAACAAGTTGTTGCGGAAGGGTGTTTCATGTTTCCCTTAGCTACCACTACTGCCACCTCTAACAGTTAATTGTTTCTTTAACTTTTCACACAAGTATTGTTTTACCCTAGTGTGTGTGTGTGTTGTGCCAATATTTAACCTGGTCCCTACTCCCCCTTGATGTCCCTTTAGGTAGGGTGTAGGTGCCTCCTTGGTGGCCCATGCTAACTTATTACACAAGTATTGTTTTACCCTAGTGTGTGTGTGTGTTGTGCCAATATTTAACCTGGTCCCTATTCCCCCTTGATGTCCCTTTAGGTAGGGTGTAGGTGCCTCCTTGGTGGCCCATGCTAACTTATTACACAAGTATTGTTTTACCCTAGTGTGTGTGTGTGTTGTGCCAATATTTAACCTGGTCCCTATTCCCCCTTGATGTCCCTTTAGGTAGGGTGTAGGTGCCTCCTTGGTGGCCCATGCTAACTTATTACACAAGTATTGTTTTACCCTAGTGTGTGTGTGTGTTGTGCCAATATTTAACCTGGTCCCTATTCCCCCTTGATGTCCCTTTAGGTAGGGTGTAGGTGCCTCCTTGGTGGCCCATGCTAACTTATTACATAAGTATTGTTTTACCCTAGTGTGTGTGTGTGTTGTGCCAATATTTAACCTGGTCCCTATTCCCCCTTGATGTCCCTTTAGGTAGGGTGTAGGTGCCTCCTTGGTGGCCCATGCTAACTTATTACATAAGTATTGTTTTACCCTAGTGTGTGTGTGTGTTGTGCCAATATTTAACCTGGTCCCTATTCCCCCTTGATGTCCCTTTAGGTAGGGTGTAGGTGCCTCCTTGGTGGCCCATGCTAACTTATTACACAAGTATTGTTTTACCCTAGTGTGTGTGTGTTGTGCCAATATTTAACCTGGTCCCTACTCCCCCTTGATGTCCCTTTAGGTAGGGTGTAGGTGCCTCCTTGGTGGCCCATGCTAACTTATTTGCTTGTTTCTGGTTATTTTTGTGTGAGTCTGTGACTCGTATTCCTCTTTCAGGAATCGGTAAAACCACGAAATAAAGTTCCAGTTGTTATCCAATTTTTTGTCAAGGCATTGGTTAAGTATAAAGTACTTGTTAAGTAATAGTTACTGTGGTAACTTAATTCGTTAACGACTTTATTCATATAATTTTATCCTTTTTTACTGTTGTGTCTCATGTGTGTGCTTTAGTTTTGCTCACAAAAGCAATTATTTTGAAACTTATTTAGAATTATATACAAAACGACTTTTATAATATTTATGTCATCAACAATATCATAGGATTAATAAGTGAATGGTGTATTAACTAACACTAATATTCTTTATATTTGAAGATTCTTATATTTTGTTCGCAAATGTAATATTTATTTGATGTTAAAAGCCCTGTTTTTCTTGGTATAATACATACCATAGCAGGTATCGGTAAGAATGAGTATTTTCTCTGTGTAATTTGGTATTTCATAATAGGTGGCATATTAACACTTATTGCCTTATTCTGTTGTCTTTATAATTTAGTTTTACTATAAATGTAATTTTCGTAAACTAAATTTTAGAAGTCGCGAAATGTAAATCGATGAAAGTCGGTACTGGTCTCCTAGAATCAATACTACTCTGTGACGATTTCTGTAATGTTTCTTCTTCCCCAGCATGCTACCTTTGTGACATCTTAATTTTTGGTGCAAATCGTAATCCTGCAATCATGAAGTAACTTTTTCACTTTCACCGCAACAGGTATGTTTTAAATGTAAAAAAAATTTCCATGTCACATTTTGCACATTGTTGTTGTCGCTGCATTTGCTTATTTGTGTCACAATTATTGATTCAGTGGTTCCACCCGACTGCCCTAAGATGACGACCTGAGTTTTGTGGCTTCGGAGTTGAGGTGTGGTCGTACTTAGGAGGACTTTCCTCGCCGCTCTTCTCAGTGACATCGTTTCCTGATATTGGGAACATCCAGATTGGAGAGATGTTCCTAATCTGCATCTCGTGCATCACCAGGCCAATTAATTCTCAATTTTTCTCTCATGAGCATGTTCTACTAACCTTCAGATATAAACTTTGGATTGACTTTCGGAATATTTTTGTCTGTCTGGCATTACGTTCATCTCAGAAACGATTTAAGTTATTTTTTTTAATATTTAGTATAAAAAGATTCTAGAAGATCCTCAGTACCAAAATAATAACATTTTTTTGTGAAAACAAAATGTTATTCTGTGTGAGTCGTGGTAGAGTTATCCAAAATTGCCACTAATGATAAATGAATTTGTACCTACCAGATATACCTCGGGATCCCAAAGTAGGTAAAATGAAATCAAAATAAAATAACATAAATTACAAAAAAAAAAAAAACGTATTTGTATCAAATAAAATAAACATTCGAAAATGTAATATTACTCAATATGTTAGAGGTTAAACTTTTTTTACAGCCTTTGTTATTGTATTTGAAAAATATTTATTGTTACATGTTTGCAAATGGGAATTAAGCTATTTTGAGAAAAATAAACTATAGATGTCACGAGAATCTTAGCTTTGTTTCTTCGAATACAATATAGATATACCTAGAACCTCATGTGCCTAATATTTAATAGAAAATTCATAATTTTTAGTACCATTTGCTTTATTATGTTCTAGTGGGATATTTGAAAAGAAACAGAATTTTGGGTTAGGCCTCTAGTTTTACTTACTAACATTCGAGTATGCACATTCGGACCATAACTTGGTTCTTGGACACTTTCGTTCTTGTGGTGTTATTGAGGGGAGAATGCTCTTGGTAGGCTATTCCCTGCCATCTGTCTTGTCCCATAAATACCGCTACAGTACTTTATTTGACATGTTTTACTCCAGTAGTAATTACTGGCTAGCTGTCAGCTAATGGTGTGCCCAGCTGATAGACAGCAAATAAAATATCCTTTTCACAATCTATATTATTCTTAAAATGTTTATTATTTTTGCAATGTTTATTTGGCTATGATATTTTTTATCATGATTAATAGTGCTGTTACATGTTTTTAACACCCTGACAAGACAATGAAACTACATCCATGCGAATTTTGTTTTCGGTGGCAGAGAAATGTTTGCCTCTTTAGTGTAGCCAGATTTACGCTCTGGCTTAATGAGGTTAGCAAATGTGACGCAAGTAAGTCAATATAGCTCTAAAGGGGAAACATTAATACTTGATGTGATGTGCTGTATTTACCGACACGGACGCAAGCTGGAAATGGCCGTCACGTTTGCGCAGTTCGATTCCTGTCGGTGAGGATGGAGAGCATGTGGTGTGATGACTGCAATACGAACATGAATGGTGCTCATAAAAAATCTGAATTAATACTTGGATAGGGAAACAAACAAAACAATTTAGATTATATACGTGTTGTAATTACTTGAAAAGCAGACGACGATATGACGCACTGAAGAGGAATCAGGAGCACTACGATGACAGCTCATGGAATGCCCTTGACATGGTTGACTGTACTGGTGTCGCTGAATGCTTGATGGCTGCTCAATGCTGGTTACCTATAAACACAATCATCATTTTTTATTCGGTAAAAGCAGTTAAAGTTTAACACGAAAAACATCTCGTGGGCGATTATAGGAGGTAAGGTGGAGACTGAATGAAAATGGTATGAAAAATTGGAGACAACTGAGAAAACCCAACAAAAACTGACAAAAATCTACCCCTCCCAGGAATCAAACCCTGATGGATGGCCTGCTAACCACCTGTGAACAAATGAGTAAACAAACATTATTTTCGACAGCTAACGGTTACAGCAACACTGTTCTAATTTATTTTTGAAAAATAATATTATACAATGTAGAAATTTTACATAAAGGCTTCATTTGCAAGCACGCGTTTTACGGTCTAAGCCATGCAGACTGCTCGTGATTTAAAACACCTACCTTACAGAATGCATTATAACCTCATTCCCTACATAGGCCAAAAGTGTTGTAGAGACATGTAAGAACAAATACATTTGAATACGTAACGCATGGCATTGTCAGCTGCAAGCTTAGTTGGTGCGGTAGCCGTACGACCTTGGGCTGGTCACGTCCGTACCTAGCAAATGGCATTGTCAGCTGCAAGCTTAGTTGGTGCGGTAGCCGTACGACCTTGGGCTGGTCACGTCCGTATCTAACTAATGGCATTGTCAGATGCAAGCTTAGTTGGTGCGGTAGCCGTACGACCTTGGGCTGGTCACGTCCGTATCTAACAAATGGCATTGTCAGCTGCAAGCTTAGTTGGTGCGGTAGTCGAACGACCTTGGGCTGGTCACGTCCGTATCTAACAAATGGCATTGTCAGCTGCAAGCTTAGTTGGTGCGGTAGCCGCACGACCTTGGGCTGGTCACGTCCGTATCTAGCAAATGGCATTGTCAGCTGCAAGCTTAGTTGGTGCGGTAGCCGAACGACCTTGGGCTGGTCACGTCCGTATCTAACAAATGGCATTGTCAGCTGCAAGCTTAGTTGGTGCGGTAGCCGTACGACCTTGGGCTGGTCACGTCCGTACCTAGCAAATGGCATTGTCAGCTGCAAGCTTAGTTGGTGCGGTAGCCGTACGACCTTGGGCTGGTCACGTCCGTATCTAACTAATGGCATTGTCAGATGCAAGCTTAGTTGGTGCGGTAGCCGTACGACCTTGGGCTGGTCACGTCCGTATCTAACAAATGGCATTGTCAGCTGCAAGCTTAGTTGGTGCGGTAGTCGAACGACCTTGGGCTGGTCACGTCCGTATCTAACAAATGGCATTGTCAGCTGCAAGCTTAGTTGGTGCGGTAGCCGTACGACCTTGGGCTGGTCACGTCCGTATCAAACTAATGGCATTGTCAGCTGCAAGCTTAGTTGGTGCGGTAGCCGTACGACCTTGGGCTGGTCACGTCCGTATCTAGCAAATGGCATTGTCAGCTGCAAGCTTAGTTGGTGCGGTAGCCGTACGACCTTGGGCTGGTCACGTCCGTATCAAACTAATGGCATTGTCAGCTGCAAGCTTAGTTGGTGCGGTAGCCGTACGACCTTGGGCTGGTCACGTCCGTATCTAACAAATGGCATTGTCAGCTGCAAGCTTAGCTGGTGCGGTAGCCGTACGACCTTGGGCTGGTCACGTCCGTATCTAACAAATGGCATTGTCAGATGCATGCTTAGATGGTGCGGTAGCCGTACGACCTTGGGCTGGTCACGTCCGTATCTAACTAATGGCATTGTCAGCTGCAAGCTTAGTTTGTGCGGTAGCCGTACGACCTTGGGCTGGTCACGTCCGTATCTAACTAATGGCATTGTCAGCAGCAAGCTTAGTTGATGCGGTAGCCGTACGACCTTGGGCTGGTCACGTCAGTATCTAACAAATGGCATTGTCAGCTGCAAGCTTAGTTGGTGCGGTAGCCGTACGACCTTGGGCTGGTCACGTCCGTATCTAACATATGGCATTGTCAGCTGCAAGCTTAGTTGGTGCGGTAGCCGTACGACCTTGGGCTGGTCACGTCCGTATCTAACTAATGGCATTGTCAGCTGCAAGCTTAGATGGTGCGGTAGCCGTACGACCTTGGGCTGGTCACGTCCGTATCTAACAAATGGCATTGTCAGCTGCAAGCTTAGTTGGTGCGGTAGCCGTACGACCTTGGGCTGGTCACGTCCGTATCTAACAAATGGCATTGTCAGCTGCAAGCTTAGTTTGTGCGGTAGCCGTACGACCTTGGGCTGGTCACGTCCGTATCTAACTAATGGCATTGTCAGCTGCAAGCTTAGATGGTGCGGTAGCCGTACGACCTTGGGCTGGTCACGTCCGTATCTAACAAATGGCATTGTCAGCTGCAAGCTTAGTTGGTGCGGTAGCCGTACGACCTTGGGCTGGACATGTCCGTATCTAACAAATGGCATTGTCAGCTGCAAGCTTAGCTGGTGCGGTAGCCGTACGACCTTGGGCTGGTCACGTCCGTATCTAACAAATGGCATTGTCAGATGCATGCTTAGATGGTGCGGTAGCCGTACGACCTTGGGCTGGTCACGTCCGTATCTAACAAATGGCATTGTCAGCTGCAAGCTTAGTTTGTGCGGTAGCCGTACGACCTTGGGCTGGTCACGTCCGTATCTAACTAATGGCATTGTCAGCTGCAAGCTTAGATGGTGCGGTAGCCGTACGACCTTGGGCTGGTCACGTCCGTATCTAAAACATGGCATTGTCAGCTGCAAGCTTAGTTGGTGCGGTAGCCGTACGACCTTGGGCTGGTCACGTCCGTATGTAACAAATGGCATTGTCAGCTGCAAGCTTAGTTGGTGCGGTAGCCGTACGACCTTGGGCTGGTCACGTCCGCATCTAACAAATGCAGACTCCTCCTAGTGCCTTCACGGGCCGGCTACATGTCAGTAGTATCACGCGAGATCTGTAAGGGTCGTCTACAACATGCATTGAATTCAAAACCTGTAGCTCGCGTCTCTACGTAATCAGGCATTTAATTTTAATATAATAAATTTTTACACCAGCCAATCGTAGTGCCTAGGATATTATTGATCCAGCTTGTAACGTTTTATTTTTATGTTTCTTGCCATTGCCTTTCTCGGGTTATGAGACAGAGGTTTACAAAATGGCAGAATTATTCTATAATAGCAAATTCAAGCGAAACATGTTTAGCATGTTGAGCGATGTTTTATGACACACCTCAGTTGTAAACAGAGGATATTTCTTAATCTGTGTTTAATGTCAGTATTATGACATTATTTTAGTAGACGACTCTTAAAAACGGTTAGTATTACATCACATATGCTGTTGGATTATGAAAATTTTAGCTAGAAATGAGATTTATTACATAATATATTCGGCGAATTATATTTTACCGATAAAGTAAATTTCTACCGCTCATAATAAGTGATTTCCCACACATCACACTTTCTTACAGAAACATAACAGTTACGTAAGTTTTGTAACATTGGTAATGTTTCAGAAATGTAACTTTATGTAATTGTTTGGTTTCAGTTACATAACATTTACGGAGATATGGCCTTCTTCATAAGTCAGTAATGCCTCTCAAACATTACAGAGATACCTCTTAGAAATGTTATTTTTGTAATTTTGCAGAAATGTAACATTTCTATATTACAAAAATTAAAATTTGCTCTATAGCAGATATCTAAAACAAAAATTTTACAAAAATGTAAAATTGTTATGTAATATATATGTAAAACTGTTACATAATGTATATATAAAATGGTCACTACGTAGCAGAAATGGTGTACAATAGAGAACCTCCCAACCAGAATCGTCTGGGGAGGCCTATACCGGTTGTGGGAAAATTCCGGTAATGGGTAATTACGGTGGGGCGGTGTGAACAACGACACATTTTAGTAAAAAAAAATTCCTTACATATAGCTTCCATACGCAGTACGAGTGTGCCTACACACTGTTTATGGAAATTTTTTAGGTCATTTCAGGCTAGTTGAATGAATGACCTCCGTTCATAGTAGGCTGTGTTTCTTTGTGCATCAGCTAGTGAAAGGAACCTGACCACTAGAAAGTTCATAGCGGGCTGTGTTTCTTTGTGCATGAGCTAGTGACAGGAACCTGACCACTAGTAAGTTCATAGCAGGCTGTGTTTCTTTGTGCATAAGATAGAGAAAGGAACCTGACCACTAGTAAGTTGATAGCGGGCTGTGTTTCTTTGCGTATGAGCTAGTGAAAGGAAACTGACCACTAGTAAGTTCATATCGGGCTGTGTTTATATGCGCATGAGCTAGTGAAAGGAAACTGATGACTAGTAAGTTCATAGCGGGCTGTGTTTCTTTTGGATGAGATAGTGAAAGGAACCTGACCACTAGTAAGTTCATAGCGGGCTGTGTTTCTTTGTGCATAAGCTAGTGAAAGGAACCTGACCACTAGTAAGTTGATAGCGGGCTGTGTTTCTTTGCGTATGAGCTAGTGAAAGGAATCTGACCACTAGTAAGTTGATAGCGGGCTGTGTTTCTTTGCGCATGAGCTAGTGAAAGGAACCTGACAACTAATATTTTCATAGCGTGCTATGGTTCTTTGCGCATGAGCTAGTGAAAGGAACCTTACCACTAGTAAGTTCATAGCAGGCTGTGTTTCTTTGGGCGTGAGATAGTGAAAGGAACCTGACCACTAGTATGTTCATAGCTGGCTGTGTTTCTTTGTGCATGAGCTAGTGAAAGGAACCTGATCACTAGTAAGTTCATAGCGGGCTGTGTTTCTTTGTGCATAAGATAGTGAAAGGAACCTGATCACTAGTAAGTTCATAGCAGCTGTGTTTCTTCGTGCGTGAAAGAACTGACCACTAGTAAGTTCATAGAGGGCTGTGTTTCTTTGCGTGAGATAGTGAAAGGAACCTGACCACTAGTAAGTTCATAGCGGTCTGTGTTTCTTTGCGCGTGAGATAGTGAAAGGAACCTGACCACTAGTAAGTTCATAGCGTTCTGTGTTTCTTTGTGCATGAGCTAGTGAAAGGAACCTGACCACTAGTAAGTTCATAGCAGGCTGTGTTTCTTTGGCGTGAGATAGTGAAAGGAACCTGACCACTAGTAGTTCATAGCGGCTGTGTTTTTTGGCTGAGCTAGTGAAAGGAACCTGACACTAGTAAGTTTCATAGCGGGCCTGTGTTTTCTGTGTGCATAAGATAGTGAAAGGAACCTGATCACTAGTAAGTTCTAAGCCGGCTGTGTTTCTTTGTGCATGAGCTAGTGACAGGAACCTGACCACTAGTAACTTCTAAGCGGGCTGTGTTTCTTTGTGCATAAGCTTGTGAACGGAACCGAATCACTAGTAAGTTCATAGCAGGCTGTGTTTCTTTGTGCGTGAAAGGAACCTGACCACTAGTAAGTTCATAGGGGCTGTGTTTCTTTGTGCATGAGCTATTGACAGTAACCTGACCACTAGTAAGTTCTAAGCGGGCTGTGTTTCTTTTGCATGAGCTAGTGAAAGGAACCTGATCACTAGTAAGTTCATAGCAGGCTGTGTTTCTTTGCGCTTGAGATAGTGAAAGGAACCTGACCACTAGTAAGTTCATAGCGGGCTGTGTTTCTTTTTGCATGAGCTAGTAAAGGAACATGACCACTAGTAAGTTCATAGCAGGCTGTGTTTCTTTGCGCGTGAGATAGTGAAAGGAACCTGATCACTAGTAAGTTCATAGCAGGCTGTGTTTCTTTGCGCATGAGATAGTGAAAGGAACCTGATCACTAGTACGTTCATAGTGGGCTGTGTTTCTTTGTGCATAAGATAGTGAAAGGAACCTGACCACTAGGAAGTTCATAGCGGGCTGTGTTTATTTGCGCATTAGCTAGTGAAAGGAACCTGACCACTAGTAAGTTCATAGCAGGCTGTGTTTCTTTGCGCATTAGCTAGTGAAAGGAACCTGACCACTAGTAACTTCTAAGCGGGCTGTGTTTTTTGTGCATAAGCTAGTGAAAGGAACCTGATCACTAGTAAGTTCATAGCAGGCTGTGTTTCTTTGTGCGTGAAAGGAACCTGACCACTAGTAAGTTCATAGCGGGCTGTGTTTCTTTGTGCATGAGCTATTGACAGTAACCTGACCACTAGTAAGTTCTAAGCGGGCTGTGTTTCTTTTGCATGAGCTAGTGAAAGGAACCTGACCACTAGTAAGTTCATAGCGGGCTGTGTTTCTTTGTGCATGAGCTATTGACAGTAACCTGACCACTAGTAAGTTCTAAGCGGGCTGTGTTTCTTTTGCATGAGCTAGTGAATGGAACCAGATCACTAGTAAGTTCATAGCGGGCTGTGATTCTTTGCGCATGAGCTAGTGAAAGGAACCTGACCACTAGTATGTTAATACCGGGCTGTGTTTCTTTGCGCATGAGCTAGTGAAAGGAACCTGACTACTAGTAAGTTCATAGCGGGCTGTGTTTCTTTGCGCATGAGATAGTGAAAGGAACCTGACCAGTAGGAAGTTCATAGCGGGCTGTGTTTCTTTGCGCATTAGCTAGTGAAAGGAACCTGACCACTAGTAAGTTCATAGCGGACTGTGTTTCTTTGTGCATGAGCTAGTGAAAGGAACCTGACCACTAGTAAGTTCATAGCAGGCTGTGTTTCTTTGCGCGTGAGATAGTGAAAGGAACCTGATCACTAGTAAGTTCATAGCAGGCTGTGTTTCTTTGCGCATGAGATAGTGAAAGGAACCTGACCACTAGTAAGTTCATAGCGGGCTGTGTTTCTTTGTGCATGAGCTATTGAAAGGAACCTGATCACTAGTAAGTTCATAGCGGTCTGTGTTTCTTTGCGCATGAGATAGTGAAAGGAACCTGACCACTAGTAAGTTGATAGCGGGCTGTGTTTCTTTGTGCATAAGATAGTGAAAGGAACCTGACCACTAGTAAGTTCATAGCGGTCTGTGTTTCTTTGCGCGTGAGATAGTGAAAGGAACCTGACCACTAGTAAGTTCATAGCGGGCTGTTTCTTTGTGCATGAGCTAGTGAATGTAACCAGATCACTAGTAAGTTAATAGCGGGATGTGATTCTTTGCGCATGAGCTAGTGAAAGGAACGTGACCACTAGTAAGTTAGTACCGGGCTGTGTTTATTTGCGCATTAGCTAGTGAAAGGAACCTGACCACTAGTAAGTTCATAGCGGGCTGTGTTTCTTTGCGCATTAGCTAGTGAAAGGAACCTGACCACTAGTAACTTCTAAGCGGGCTGTGTTTTTTGTGCATAAGCTAGTGAAAGGAACCTGATCACTAGTAAGTTCATAGCAGGCTGTGTTTCTTTGTGCGTGAAAGGAACCTGACCACTAGTAAGTTCATAGCGGGCTGTGTTTTTTGCGCATGAGTAAGTGAAAGGAACCTAACCACTAGTAAGTTCTAAGCGGGCTGTGTTTCTTTGTGCATGAGCTAGTGACAGGAACCTGACCACTAGTAACTTCTAAGCGGGCTGTGTTTCTTTGTGCATAAGCTTGTGAACGGAACCGAATCACTAGTAAGTTCATAGCAGGCTGTGTTTCTTTGTGCGTGAAAGGAACCTGACCACTAGTAAGTTCATAGCGGGCTGTGTTTCTTTGTGCATGAGCTATTGACAGTAACCTGACCACTAGTAAGTTCTAAGCGGGCTGTGTTTCTTTTGCATGAGCTAGTGAAAGGAACCTGATCACTAGTAAGTTCATAGCAGGCTGTGTTTCTTTGCGCATGAGATAGTGAAAGGAACCTGACCACTAGTAAGTTCATAGCGGGCTGTGTTTCTTTGTGCATAAGATAGTGAAAGGAACCTGACCACTAGGAAGTTCATAGCGGGCTGTGTTTCTTTGCGCATTAGCTAGTGAAAGGAACCTGACCACTAGTAACTTCTAAGCGGGCTGTGTTTTTTTGTGCATAAGCTAGTGAAAGGAACCTGATCACTAGTAAGTTCATAGCAGGCTGTGTTTCTTTGCGCATTAGCTAGTGAAAGGAACCTGACCACTAGTAAGTTCATAGCAGGCTGTGTTTCTTTGCGCTTGAGATAGTGAAAGGAACCTGACCACTAGTAAGTTCATAGCGGGCTGTGTTTCTTTGTGCATGAGCTAGTAAAGGAACATGACCACTAGTAAGTTCATAGCAGGCTGTGTTTCTTTGCGCGTGAGATAGTGAAAGGAACCTGATCACTAGTAAGTTCATAGCAGGCTGTGTTTCTTTGCGCATGAGATAGTGAAAGGAACCTGATCACTAGTACGTTCATAGCGGGCTGTGTATCTTTGTGCATAAGATAGTGAAAGGAACCTGACCACTAGGAAGTTCATAGCGGGCTGTGTTTATTTGCGCATTAGCTAGTGAAAGGAACCTGACCACTAGTAAGTTCATAGCAGGCTGTGTTTCTTTGCGCATTAGCTAGTGAAAGGAACCTGACCACTAGTAACTTCTAAGCGGGCTGTGTTTTTTGTGCATAAGCTAGTGAAAGGAACCTGATCACTAGTAATTTCATAGCAGGCTGTGTTTCTTTGTGCGTGAAAGGAACCTGACCACTAGTAAGTTCATAGCGGGCTGTGTTTCTTTGTGCATGAGCTATTGACAGTAACCTGACCACTAGTAAGTTCTAAGCGTGCTGTGTTTCTTTTGCATGAGCTAGTGAAAGGAACCTGACCACTAGTAAGTTCATAGCGGGCTGTGTTTCTTTGTGCATGAGCTATTGACAGTAACCTGACCACTAGTAAGTTCTAAGCGGGCTGTGTTTCTTTTGCATGAGCTAGTGAAAGGAACCTGACCACTAGTAAGTTCATAGCGGACTGTGTTTCTTTGTGCATGAGCTAGTGAAAGGAACCTGACCACTAGTAAGTTCATAGCAGGCTGTGTTTCTTTGCGCGTGAGATAGTGAAAGGAACCTGATCACTAGTAAGTTCATAGCAGGCTGTGTTTCTTTGCGCATGAGATAGTGAAAGGAACCTGACCACTAGTAAGTTCATAGCGGGCTGTGTTTCTTTGTGCATGAGCTATTGAAAGGAACCTGATCACTAGTAAGTTCATAGCGGTCTGTGTTTCTTTGCGCATGAGATAGTGAAAGGAACCTGACCACTAGTAAGTTGATAGCGGGCTGTGTTTCTTTGCGCATGAGATAGTGAAAGGAACCTGACCACTAGTAAGTTCATAGCGGGCTGTGTTTCTTTGTGCATGAGCTATTGAAAGGAACCTGATCACTAGTAAGTTCATAGCGGTCTGTGTTTCTTTGCGCATGAGATAGTGAAAGGAACCTGACCACTAGTAAGTTGATAGCGGGCTGTGTTTCTTTGTGCATAAGATAGTGAAAGGAACCTGACCACTAGTAAGTTCATAGCAGTCTGTGTTTCTTTGCGCGTGAGATAGTGAAAGGAACCTGACCACTAGTAAGTTCATAGCGGGCTGTGTTTCTTTGTGCATGAGCTAGTGAAAGGAACCTGACCACTAGTAAGTTAGTACCGGGCTGTGTTTCTTTGCGCATTAGCTAGTGAAAGGAACCTGACCACTAGTAAGTTCATAGTGGGCTGTGTTTCTTTGTGCATGAGCTAGTGAAAGGAACCTGACCACTAGTTAGTTCATAGCGGGCTGTGTTCCTTTGTGCATGAGCTAGTGAAAGGAACCTGACCACTAGTAAGTTCATAGCAGGCTGTGTTTCTTTGCGCGTGAAAGGAACCTGGCCACTAGTAAGTTCATAGCGGGCTGTGTTTCTTTGCGCTTGAGCTAGTGAAAGGAACCTGACCACTAGTAAGTTCATAGCAGGCTGTGTTTCTTTGCGCATGAGCTAGTGAAAGGAACTTGATCACTAGTAATTTCATAGCAGGCTGTGTTTCTTTGCGCGTGAAAGGAACCTGGCCACTAGTAAGTTCATAGCGGGCTGTGTATCTTTGCGCATGAGCTAGTGAAATTAACCTGACCACTAGTATGTTCATAGCAGGCTGTGTTTCTTTGCGCGTGAGATAGTGAAAGGAACCTGACCACTAGTAAGTTCATAGCGGGCTGTGTTTCTTTGTGCATGAGCTAGTGAAAGGAACCTGATCACTAGTAAGTTCGTAGCGGTCTGTGTTTCTTTGCGCATGAGATATTGAAAGGAACCTGACCACTAGTAAGTTCATAGCGGGCTGTGTTTCTTTGCGCATGAGCTAGTGAAAGGAACCTGACCACTAGTAAGTTCATAGCGGGCTGTGTTTCTTTGTGCATGAACTAGTGACAGGAACCTGACCACTAGTAAGTTCATAGCTGGCTGTGTTTCTTTGTGCATGAGATAGTGAAAGGAACCTGACCACTAGTAAGTTCATAGCGGGCTGTGTTCTTTGTGCATGAGATAGTGAAAGGAACCTGATCACTTGTAAGTTCATAGCGGGCTGTGTTTCTTTGTGCATGAGATAGTGAAAGTAACCTGACCACTAGTAAGTTCATAGCGGGCTGTGTTTCTTTGTGCATATGCTAGTGAAAGGAACCTGACCACTAGTAAGTTCATAGTGGGCTTTGTTTCTTTGCGCGTGAGATAGTGAAAGTAAGCTGACCACTAGTAAGTTCATAGCGGGCTGTGTTTCTTTGCGCGTGAGATAGTGAAAGGAACCTGACCACTAGTAAGTTCGTAGCGTTCTGTGTTTCTTTGTGCATGAGCTTGTGAAAGGAACCTGATCACTAGTAAGTTCATAGCAGGCTGTGTTTTTTTTGCGTGAAAGTTACCTGACCACTAGTAAGTTCATAGCGGGCTGTGTTTCTTTCTGTATTGTGGTTACGGAGTGCTCTACTGTATTCATGTTCTACTTGAATGAAGCAGAGGCATGTTTTCAATGTTCGTTCTGAGTAAACAGTAATTACACCTTAGTTTGTGTAACAAGCTCTAAGTAGTGTTTTTTTCTAAAGGGAGACGTCAAAAAGTGCGACATACGTGTAAAAGATTATAAATGCAATGAAACACTAAAGAAGTCTTTGATGAGACTAGAAATTTGCAAATGTATTAATGTTAAAAATTTCTTTTTTAAAGTTTGAAATTGTGTATTTATTATAGACCATGTGTGGTTTATCTGAAACTCGTTGAGAAAAATTTATTCGGCTTTTTTTGTAAAACAATTTTATTGTACACACAAAATTAAACTGTTTTTTTTTTCCTTCATCTATACTATGTCATTATGTATTACCAAATGCTATTTTGTATAAACTTACGTACTGCACATTGTGATGTTCAAAGGACTTTTTGAAAGTTTCTGTACATTTTCTTTTTGGAACAGGAAATGTTGGAAAATTATGTAGGCCTGGTCATGTCTAAACAATGCCTATGAGAATATCAAATCAATGTTATTAATTTACCCAGTTAACATTAATACGCAACTTTTCAATTTTAACAGCCATCAGTTCATTTTAAAAACTTCCTCTATTTTGGAATTTAACACCAGAGGAAGGAAAAAATACACGCAATTTTGACTTGAAAAATTTATTGAAATTACTTAGATATAATTATATGATAACTGATGCAGATTCTCCACCTCCCCTTCTTGTCTCTTCTTCATTTATCTGGAACAAAAAATATAGTATTATTTTACTTAGATAAGACACTATTAATATAGTATATAACAGTAAGACATACTTAGAAATTATCAGCAGCTGAACTGTAAAGTAAACTGAATTTTCTATTCTGATGAAATATCTTCCCAACATTTACAATGATTAAAAAAATAGTAGCAATTTACACTGCGTACATAAGGGCCCTATAAAGAAACAAATTTTACATGGAACTGAAATTAAATTCCTGCATGTTCTTTGTCACGTTCGTTTTTAATGATACAAACATTGTATGAGCTGACTAGTTAGAAAAAAATCGAAGAAAAGTTTTTGTAAGTATGTGTCTAGATTCAGTACTTTAATACCACCGAGTATCGAGCGGTATTAAGTATCGAATGTTCCACCTGTATGTTATACAGTACTGCCTGTTGTACAATAAATGTGAATTACTCTCATGTGTGTCCTAATTCATAACTTGATCTTTATTAAGATAACATATCGTTGAAGCACTTGCATAATGTTAACAACACCAGTATGCAGAACACGATATAATTAAGCTGCCAATAAAATAATATGAATTTACTATCAGTTATTGCATATATATATATATTTGCCACCCAAAAGTCATTTCGACATGGATCATCTTGCTGCTTAATACTTCTAGTCGTAATAAATCCTGTTATTTAGTACAGCTTTAAATAAAATAAATCATGGGAGGTTTAAACAACATTCGTGAAATTGGCAAGTGTATGGGTTCATGTATGCGAGTGTAATATGAAGACAGTTTATTATTATTCATGTTTCCAAACTGCTCATTAAAACTGTCCATTACACTGTGCATGCAGACAAACATTACATAATAGACAATGTTATAGTCATTAGGTAGTTACAAAAATTGCAATAGACCTCTTCAAAAATGTATACAAAATTGTGACATCCAACTAAAAAGAGTTATAGTCAAGGGACTTTCTGAAGCCATAAAAATCACCTTCTTCTAAATAATATTTGATAATTTCTGGAAACTGATAAAAATGCTATTAACTTAAAGTTACTAAACCCATTTATTTCCTATGGTCAATAGCCCGAGACATGACTACACATGAATCAGAAACATGGGAAATGAAAAGACGGGAATTCAGTAAAGGCAGGTGGGATGTCATTTCTGACAAGCATGAAGCATTCTGGGAATGACAAGAATGGACAGGCTGTAAAATGTTAAGATTAGAACCGTCACAAAATTACTAACCCTTTTCATTTTTTTATATTAATCAGTGCCATGTAACTAAATACATATTCACGGTACACATTTAGAACAAATGATAACTTTCGCATTTACTTGAAGCATGGGATTTGTTTATAAATAAGACAAAAGTAAATATTTTACCTCACAACATACATTATTAAAACATGTCTGAATAAAAAATAGCAAATTAAAGCATTTATGGACAAATTATCAGCTAAATGCAAAATTTTAATTCAATCAGAAACTGGAGAGATGTGATTTTCATTTACACTTTCTCCCTATCAGCCCTCAATTTGGCTTGAATATGCCATTTTGCAGTTATATCTGCCACCTCTTTTTCTGTTGCACAACTGAAATAAGGCTGGTATTCCAGAATACTTTTATAAGAATACATACTTTATTAAAAGCAATGTAGAATATTATCTTAAAAGTATAAAGCTACCATAGCTTAAACATGTTGTACATTTAAGTCAAGTTTCAGAAGCAACATTAACTATAGTCCATTCCCGTCTGGAAGAGACGTATGAAATTCGACCTTTGAAAAATCACTCTAAACGTAACATGTCACCCTGTTTTTTCAATTACCTGTATCCCACAACTATATAACATTGTGGTTAACTTTAGGGCACTGTATTATTTAATAAATGAAACATTACCTAAATATCTTCTATAACTTGTAATATTTATTTCGTATTATATATGAATTAACAACAGCGAGAGCAGCGACGTGGTGGCAATGGCCGGTAAGAAATAGTTCATTTAAAATTTTACTTTACCCTAGTTTTTTAGTATGCTATTTGTAAAATAAACGGTGCCTATTGAAATAGCCCCGATGGATTCATATTTCATTTTTACAGTTTAAAATAACAGCGCCAAATATCGTGCATAGGCTATAGTAGCTATAGTGCTTGTTTTATAGAGCGAGGAAGGAACTGTCGGCTGGGCGAGGCTTGACGCTTTCTTTCTTTCTCTCTCACACACTCGGGAAGTTTCACTTGGCTAGTAAGCACAAACTATATATGTTTTCAAATGTAGCATAATTCATACTTAATAAAGCAAAATAATGATTTTTAAATTTGTAATTTACAACTGAAAAGAGGTTTTCATATTTATATGTTTACTTTAATATATTTAGATATGATGGCGGGGCGGATACCATCGCAAGTTGGCAGACGTGGCGAGCCATGACATGGCGTATTGCTTTTTGCCGAACGAAGTGGAAACTATTATTACTCCGCGAAATACTTCAAATTACCACATCACGTTTGTAGACTTTGTGTTTTTAAAACTTACCTAGGAATGTTACGATGTTGTGATAAATCTGTGTTTCCACGGCAGTAATAAATATACTGTTACGTGTGTTTCGTTAACCGCTGCGTGTGAAATGGCATGGCGTTGCTGCGTGGTGGTCGTTTGGCTGGCTCTGTGTGTATGCGTGCGTGATTTCAAATATTTGATGTGTACTATTTATACGTTTTAACTGTGAACTGTTTTTATGACCAAGTTAATAATGTACATCTACATCTGTTTATTTATCACAACGTTGTACCTTTGTCCTAGGAGTTTGAAACACAGTCGTGTAACATGATGGGCCATAGTCCCAACAAAATACTAAGTCCAGCCCGAAAAATTTCAATAAACCTAATAAACAGTAAGTAGCAATACATAGAAATATGAGCGGAATAAAAGTTACTGTAGGCCTATTTGTGTGCATGTTCACCGCTATATTTTAAGATTGTATGACAAAAAATAAACAACACGAGTTGCATGCTTGAGTTTAATGTGCCTTTTTCGTTTGACTGGTTGTTCTTTCGTTTTATATTTATTTCAACTAAGGCCGCCCTTTTAAATAAATAAACCAACACATATCAATAACAATTGGATAAATACTACAGTTATTTACCTCGCAGTTGTAACAATGTTGAACACAATCGCGGCAAAATATTACATGCATTACATGTAAAATGTGCTATGACGTGGAAAACAAATATGTTAATGTAAAATAACAGTATGAACTATCGTCAATTCAGGTATTTTTAAAATCTCATAAAGCTGACCTAAATAATGTTAGAGGCCTAAACTGTGAATATTCGTACGAAATTGTTATTGGAATATGACAGAATTCTTTGAAAAGCTGTAAACAGTAAACTACACATTTGACAATTACAAAAGTAGAAGTTACATTTCAATGTTTATGTTTAGGTGTAGCGAAAGTATACGAACATATGTACACACACAATGGAATGGAATGTAAACATTGATTTTGACAGATGCTACATGGCAGTCATATGGCAATGTTTGATTACATTTGGCCTAAGGATACTAAACGGGCCTGCAAGTAGATATTTAGAAGGGCTCCGAGAAAGTTTCTTCCAGTGGGAATGGACTATAGTTATGCATGACTATAAAGACTTTATTTACATCGCGCACGCTATTGACAGGCTGGCAGCTCGTTTATCAGCAAAATGTTCTGTCCGACTTTGAGAGGTTTTAAATTGATTTAAAGTAATTGCGGTAACAATGATATTATATTTTGAATCTATATATATTTTTACACAAAATCAGAAGTAATAGTGTCGAATCTTCAATATATATCTCTTTTAATGCATGATCTGAAACAATAGTAAAGAATCATGAATTTACATCTATTTGTATAGTATAAACAGAAGCTGTGGATGAAGTAATGGATAAAACATTTTTGTGTCTTTTATCTACATATTTTTTAAAGCATAAGCAGAAACAAAACTATTCTAAATTTAATATAAATCTTCTTTGAAATCAGAAGCAATAGTTTTATATAATGAATCTACATATTTTTTTTAAATCAGGAACAATAGTATTGCATTTTGAATCGACATATTTTTTTAATGCATAATTAGCTATTTCCTCATCAAAAAATCTTTTATTGACTGAATCTTTCATCTCTCGGTTCATCTATATAACAACTCTATTCCATAAAAGAGAAACATAAGATTCTGTATAATCAAAACAAGTGCTTAGTTTACTTTGTAAAGCAGAAAAATCCGAATTGCATTGTGAATCTACATTGGTTTTTAAGCATAAGCATTAGTGTCAAAAATTTCATTCAAAGATTTGATTAATGGTTTTTCAGAAATATATCCGTCATTTAATAACAAAGAAATTATGGTATTCAACTTAAAACCATTCCAAAAAATATATAAAACAATTTAACATAGGTGTCCATGTATAACTGAATTAAAATTATCAATTCGATCATCATTGTAATAAACATTTCTGTTTTTTAAGTAATTAGTTAGATTAATAGGAATATTTTCTCCAAATGAATCAAAATAGCAAACATAGTTATTTTCTTTAAAATAGCAAACCCAATGATACCTGGATTTGATGTAATGTCAAAATTAACCATATCACTTTCATATTTATGAATTGTATTTGGTAATTCATCAATTACATAAACATTTCTGAAATTTTCAATATTTAGTATTTTTACATCTTTTTCAATATCGGAATTAGATAGTGGTGATATATTAAATTTTTCTTTGGTCTCCCACTCTTTACAACTAAACCACTTCCTGATTTATCTACCATTGCTAAATTATATATTTGTTGTTCTTCTAATTCTTTTTTATATTTTATAGTTTGTTCAACAGAATTTTAAATTGCAGTATCTTCTCTAGCTAAAGCTCCAAGTGCAACTGAAGCAGTAAATATAAATTGGTAAAAAAGCTCCATTATGAAACCTTCTTCATATTTTTCATTTTAATAATTTTTTAATTGTTGGTATTAATAAAGTTGATTTGAAAGCTTTTCTTTCTTTTAATATTTCTTTTTTTTATCGATTTGATTTTATTGTAAAAAAATTATCAATACCCAAATCTCTTAATTGATCAATGAGTATATCGAATGTTATATTTATTATCTTCATTTATATGGAAGAAATATTAGATTAATTTAACACTTTAATACACCAACCGAATTTTCTTTTTGTAAATATTGTTGAAGCAAATATTTCACTAATTGGAGTATTTTCATCTAACATAATTTCTTTTTTTTTCTTTTTGTAAAATTTTATCAGCTTCATACCAAGCTTCTAAATCTTTGTGGTCTCTATAGGCAATATCATGATATTTACATGCTTCGTCTAGTTTATTTATTCCTGTGTCAACTTTTTCTAGTCTTTCGTTTAATTTTGTAAATGGACCACAATAATTATCACCTGGAAAATGCAGTTCAGGTAAATTTAAATTGTTTGATGCCCAATTCATTACACATTTTCATGATGTTCAGAATCCTAAAATAAATGCGGAATTACATTTAAAACTCTTTTAAGGTATGGGATTCCTTTGGAATTATTAATAACAAATTCAGAAAATTATAGTTCAACATATTCATTATGCTTACTTTTTTATTGTAATAATTGTTATTTTCAGCATTTTATTCACCATGAATAACTAATAATATATGAACTAATTTTCTAAATTTGTCCATCCAAACATTCTTTTGGTAAACTAGTGTATTTTTTATGCCTTCTCCAGATCTAGGAGCTCTTGGAGAAATCATTCTTTCAGATGTGTTTGTTACTGATTTTGATTGCTGTTTGATATGATGTTCATAAACTGGATTATAAATTGGTTTAATTATACTCAAATAATTTCAACCTCAATTTGCATATACAAGATTAATAGGATTATATTCTCAGAATGCAACATTCATACCTATAACAATATCTTTGTAATTTTCATAGTCGTGATCAGTGTATTTACCTACAAGATCTAATGGGTCCTTTTGTGTTAACAAATTAGAAAGCCCTGTTAATGTATATTTTTACCCTTAACATAGCTTATCATTATTTATCTTTACTTTTGTATCTCCATTGTATAAATTAAGATTATTTCCTCGTAAACTATACAGTGTTATAAAAACAATTTTTTAGGATTTGTTTTTCCAAGTTTTATAACAGAATCAGGTGCTTCACATGGCAAATCTTCCAATGGCATAATATCCTTTTGCTCTTCGAAATTAGAAGATTTTGAAAATAATTATCTTTCAAATGAGTGTTAAATTGTGCAGTTGGTGGATAATCTAAATTTTTCGCTGCTACTGAAATTAATGTATTGAATAAATTTTTATTTTCTTCAGTCATTTGTTCTATTTTTTAACCAATATTTTTTTGTAATTCTTGATTTATTGTAGTTCTTTTTTTCTAATTTTTCATACTCTTTTCATTATTATTTTTATAATTTATTTATTTTTCATTGAGTAGTTTATCTCGAGAAATGTTCTTTGATAAATCTTTCATTTGTATATAATTTTTCTCTTCTAAATGAGTTATAAAAGTATTGAGTGCTTTGGTACACAAACTTTTCTCCCAACTGATCAAACTAGGGGGAATTAAAATGTTTACAATAATAGAGTTGAATTTGATATTTCTGTAGGAGATGGTTTTTCTTTTAGAAATGTTGCTTATGTTTATGAACAATATCGCTCACTAAAGCGAGAAAAAGAAGGAAACGCGATAAAATAAATTTTTTTAAATAATATAGAGGTTTATTTAATTTCTATTCCTTTTCAATTTTCTATAGTAGAAATCTCAAAACATGGAAATGATATTGAGGTTATTGACAATCAAGGAAAAATATAAAAAATGATGAATGAATTGTTAAGATCACCAAGTGAACAAAATTATTTAGAATTTACTATTGTTAATAATAAATATCAAGTAAACTCTGTTCATAGAAATAAAACAAATGAAATAACGTGTCCTCTGAGATATTTCTTGGCTTTATTCATGATAACAATGCAATTTACTCGAAAGGTGGTTTTAAAATTACTTTTTTTCGTAATTCGTCTGATAACAATTGTTTATTTGTTTACAAAACAAAAAAATGCAGAGGGTGCAGTTCAGAAAAGCTATGCCGATCCAGGTAAAATTGTAATTAGAAAATTAGAAATTATATGGCCTATTGTTTAACACGAATTTAACACAGCAATTGCAATTAAAGAAAAAATATTTTAAAAATCCCTAAAATAATTATTAGTTTTGACTATTGGCCATTTTTAGAAAAAGAAGTTGCTACTGGAACAACTGTTTCTAACTTTGATATAAAAGACCGGTTTAATAACTTACAATTTGGTATGCCCGATTTTGAAATTATTGGATTAGAAACTAATATAAAAAAACATTGTTGAACAGTATGTACACACATCTATGTTTGATCACTGTTATGTAAGAAATATTTATATTAAAAACTGAAGAAATGAAATTTTTTCGAAAGAAATTAGGAATCTAGATAACGAATATGGCCTTTGTGATAAAATTATTCTTGCTTATAATGATTTTAGAAATTCATTAACAAAACTAGATACTGTATGTAGAAATAACGAACTTTATTATAAACCAACTGTAAACACTCGAGGTGATATCAATTATTATTCATTTTGGGGGCGAAGACCATTATAGGTTATAGATTGTTTATATGGAAAAAACTACTGTAGTTAAAGAAAAAACAAACATAAAAATTAGTGTTGATTTTAATAAGGCTATTGAAGCGGGAACAGTTTGCAATGTTGTTCTAATTAGTCAAAACGAATTCACTTATGAATATTTTGAAGAAAAAATTATGGAAAATATAATACATTTTTTAAAATAATAAATGGAGGAATCAACAAAATGTTTCCATAGTTTAAAACCAAGTTTAAGACTCATAGTTATATAGTTATATCTTTTAGAATATTTAAAAATATAAAGACGATTAGTTAATTATTTAAAACTTTACAAATTTTAGATGTATAGATTTTAGTTGTTTTAATAAACTTCTTTCATTATAAATAAAAATGAAAATGCCTTTGTTCCATGCAGTATGGCTAACATTTTTAAGGTTGGTAGCTGTTGTAAGCCACCTTCCTATAGATTAGATTATAATGCATCTGACGAAATAATAGCATTAATTTACAAATTTCATTCAAATTTACACGACTTACATAAACATTCTTACAAAACATTTACCATAAATATGACCTTCGAGAAATAGGTGAAAATCTAGAGAATATAGAAGAAGTTTTAAAAAAAAAAATTAGTAGAGCTTCGAATACAAAGTATAATAACATAATATTTAAATTGATTTTAGCTTGAATTTACTTTATTTTAGCTTAATGTTTGCTGTTTTTTTAAATTAGCACAAATTCTGCACGACCACTTTTTTTTTGAAAATATGGCATATTTGTTTGTTTTTGGCTTAAAATTATATGACTTTAGCTTAAATTTGCTTGTTTCTGAGAATCGAAAATTGTTGTTTCTAGAAACATTAAAAAGTCGCTTGAAAACAATAAAATTACTTGATCTTGGCTTTCATTTGCTCGATTTTTCGTCGAGATTCAGATTTTGTGTCAGGTGGTCCAGGGTCAGCTTTTTACATCTATTCCACGAATTCTTGACGAAGTCGCCGATTGCTGCACTGCTGTATGTGACTCACCCAAATAAATCGCTGGTAATGTTGACATCATGCCTGAAGAAGTCGTTGGCACTGCTGGTACCACTCCTGAAGAAGTAGATGGCACTGCCGTATCTACCATTAGCTCTGGAGTACCCGTAGACTTCGCAGATGCAGAATAAGACTTTGAAGCGAAGAGTCACAAGCTAGACAAGACGATCCACCTTCTGCGGGAGCTGCTGTAAAACTAAGAGTCTCAGCTGATGTCCCTACTGCTTATATACGAAATATGCAAGTATGCAAGACCTATGACGTCATATTGACATTGAACCAATCGTATTGCGAACACGAACCAGCCAATCACCGACCAGCTAATCATCGAGTTGTCGCGTAATGTAGTTTATATCTAAAAGTGATGTTTTATTATTATTATCCTGTTCGACATCCTATTTAAATGTTTAACCCCAAAATTACAACGAAAATTGGTTTGTATTGAATAAATGTAAAGTTTTACCATCACGAAATATATATCATCCAGTACTATTAATTAAGCAAAAAAAAAAAACAATTGTGTACTTTATGTTCAAAATATGCTGTAGAGAAAAAAGGGGAATGTAAAGATAGTGAAGAAGAAAGAGCAATAAATGGAACATGGACTACATTAGAATTAAATAAAGCTTTTGAAAAAGGTTACAGATTACTTAAAATTCAGGAAGTTCGGCATTTCAAACAAAAAAGTAATATCAAAGAAGAATGCATTCGTGTTATTAAAAAAGAACAAAATATAGATTAAAACATAGGAAAAATTCATCAAAATCCTAGAAAATTGCTGTAGCCAAAATTTGTTTAAATACATTTTGGGTTAAATTTTGACAGAGATTAAATTTAACAGAAACAGAATATATTACTGATCCTGTTCGTTGGTATGAATTTTTATTAGATGATATAATAGAAATAAAAAATTTTGTTTGTATTAATGACAAAATAACTGGTGTCATATAAATACAACAATAATTATGTAGAAGATAGCACCGCAACAGATATAATTATAGCAACTTTTATCACTTGAAATGCTAGATTATGATTATAAGAAATGCTAGATAAATTAAATGATAAAGATGTATATTATGACACAGATAGCATAGTTTACATTGTTGATGGTAAAAACAGTGTTTAAACGGTGTATGCTTGGTGAATGGACAGACGAATTTGTAATAAAATATTTATGGTATAAATTGGATAAATGGTGGTCCAAAAACTATGGTTATAGCACTTTTCTGGGAAAACAAGTAACAAAAATAAAAAGAATTCACTCTAAATCACGAAAATGCTTTTCAATTGAACATGAAATCTATGGGCGAATTAGTGCAATAAACTATTTAAAATTTGGCGATAAAAATTATGATTACAAGAGATCAAAAAAAAAAATTGGTGAATAAGTTTATGCCTAAGGAATTTAATTTTAACTAGGACAAACATATGATTTTGATTGAAAATTACTATATTATAAATAGATTACCATGGTGATATTAAACAAATAATTTTGTTTTTTTATTTTTTATAATATTAATAAATTTATATATAAATCAAAATTCATCAAAGGCAATTTTTCGAGTTAAATTACTCCTTGAGAAATATATAAATTATAAAAAGAGTCATGAAGCTGAATATGAATAAAATAAGAAAAAAGAACTACCTTTAATTCGTGAATTATAAAATATTGGTAAAAAACAAGTAGATCAAGTAAGTGAGGAAAATTTTTTTTTATTACAACACTAGTTCCTGTAGCAGCAACAAATTCAGATTATCCACCAACGCCAGAAGATACAACATTTGGAAGATAATTATTTCCAGAAAAAATGTCTAAATTTGGAAAAGCAAATGGGAATTATTTCTTTAAAATATTTACAGCATACCACGGGTGATCCTATTATAAATCTAGGAAAATTAATTTCAAATAGAATTAATGTTAAAAAGCACAATACAGTTTGCGGGAGACTAGTATAATTTTTTCATTCGAGATTCAAGAATTAAGTATAATTAATGAGAAACAATTTGTTAAGGATAAAGAATATAAATAAATGTAAGGGCTTTCTAAATGTTAACAAAAAATAAACAATCAGATCTTGAAGAAGAGTACACAGATAATGACTTAAAAAATTACACCCAATGCTGTATTCCAAGAATATAATCCAAAAATGAAAGTAAACTCTAATAAAAGTTGGGAGTACAAAATTATAACTAAACAAATTTATGATAATTATATCAGAGAATGAAGATCAGTGCAAAACAAACCCAAAAGAATGGTTTCTCGAAGGACTCCTAGATCTGGAGAAGGCATAAAAAATAAAATATTTTACCAAAAGAATATGTTTGCATTGTTGATGTTAGAAAATTAATTTATAAATTATTAATTATTGATGGTGAAGAAAACATTGGAAATAATAGCTATTACAATGATAAAGTAAGCATAATGAATATGTAGAGCAATAAATGTTCTGACATTGTTATTAATAATTAAAAAACAATACCATATCATGTAAGAGTTATAAATGTAATTCCTCATTCATTTTGAATTTCCGAACATCATGGAAACTGTATAATAAATTGGGAATTAAACAATTTAATTTTATCCGAAATGCGTTTATCTCATTATAATTACTGTGGTCCATTTACAAATTTAAATTAATACATTAGAAAGAGGCGATACAGGAATAAACAAATTAGATGAAGCATGCAAATATCGCGATATTGCTCATAGCGATCACAAAGCTTCAGAATCTAGACATGAAGATGATAAAATTTTACATAAAGAAGCACAAGAAATAATGTTCGATAAAATAACATCAATTGGTGAAAAAAATTGCTTCTGCTGCTGTTTCTTCAAAAATGTTTACGAAATGAAAATTTGGTTCGGTTATTAAAATTTATTACTGAATAAAAATTTTTTCTATATAAATGAACATAGCAAAGATAACATTCGATATACCCATTGATCAATTAAGATATTTGGATATATATTTTTTTTTAAACAAAAGATTCAATTTATAGAAAAAAAAATTGAAAGCAGGAAAATCTTTCAAATTGCCTTTAATAATACCAACAATCAAAAATTATAAAAAGAAAAACAGGAAATCGAGGCGTTTTACCAATTTTATTTGCTGCTTTAGGTGTACTTGGTGTATTAGCTGGTAGAGCTAATGCTTTTTGTAATTCTGTTGAACAAACTAGAAAAAATAAAAAAGAATCAGAACAACAAATACATAATTTAGAAATGGAAAATAAATCATGAAGTGGTTTAGTTGCAAAGAGAAATTTTGAGTATACATCATTATCTAATTATGATATTGAAAAATATTAAAAAATACTAAATATTAAATATTTCAAAAATGTTTATATAATAGATGAATTGCCTAAAATAATTCGCAAAAACGAATGTGCTGTTGTTAATTTTGACATTTCTACGAATCCTGGTACTCGTTGGGTTTGTTATTTTAAATAACAATGATGGTTACTATTTTTATTCATTTGGAGGTAATATTCCAAATATTTTAATTAATTATTTCAAAAACATAAATATTTATTTCAATGATAACAGAATTCCGAAATTTAATTCAGTCATATGTGGACATTTATGTTTAATTGTATTACATCATTGATCAAATGGTTTTAAGTGTAATGATATTATTTCTTTATTGTTGAATTATGGATATATTTGCAAACCAATATTCAAATCTTTAAACGATATTTTTGACAATGCTTAAGCATTAAAAACATATATAGATTCACAATGCAGTTCGGGTGTTTCTGCTAAACTAAGCACTTGTTTTCATTGTACAAAATCTTATATTTCTTTTTAAGGCATAGAGTTGTTAATATACATGATTCTAGAGATGAAAAAGATGCAGTTAATAAAAAAATGTTTAGTAAACAAATCACTTATTATGCTCTAAAATAACAAATGCATTTATGATACAGTAAGATAATTGCTGATTATATAAAACGAATAAATAATACAAAGTAGGCATTAAAAAAGATGTCGATTGAAAATACAATATTATTGTTTCTGCTTTACGAGATCCAATAAGTAAAGGTTTTGTTTATACAACAGATTATGTTTCTATTCAAAATCATTGAGTTAGTAAATTACAAAATTTAAATCAATCAATTTTGCATTAGTGTGACATTTGTTAACTCAAAAGTTGAAAAATGCAAGGAAGAAAAGTCTCATATATTTTATTTAACTGTAAAATGTAATAAAAAATTAATGTTTTTCACTTTGATAATAATCAAATATTCTTTACCTTTTTGATGGATTTTAGTGTTTATAAAATAATTACTGCTAATACTAATTTTCATGATGATACTCTAACTGTTATTAAAGGATCTACAAAAATATGTAATAGTAAGCTTTTGATGTTAAGGGAGGCAATATTTTAACTTTTAATATAAAAAAATAAAAAAAATAGAAGTAAGATGATGGATTAATGACGACAATAGGGATATTCGTGAAATATATAGAATATATATAATATTAAATGGAAAACACTTGTTGCTTGAAGTGTAAGAATGTTACTAAAACTAATAATATCACAATGAAAATACAAAAAATGGATGATTACTTCAGAGTAGTAAATGTTCAACATGTAATTCTAGTAAATCAACATCTAAGAAAAATGCTAACTGTGAGAGAAGGAATAATTAATGAACTATGTATACCAGCAAGAAGAATTTTTCCAAGAAGAATAGTAATATCTTACGGAATTGATGATTTATGGCAGATTGATCTTGTTGAAATGAATAATGGTAATATAAAGTTATTCATCTTCTTCTATATTTCATGGATCAGGCCACTGCCTCTTCCGGCTTCATACTATTTCCATCTTCTTCTTGGTCGACCAACATCCCTCTTGCATCTAGGATTATAGAGTGTTATTTCCTTTGTAAGATTTCTCTCAATCATCAGTGTGATATGTTCCTTCCATTTATCTCTATACTGATCAATTTTATCATTAAGTCTATAAATATATTAAATTCCTGCCTTATGTCCTCATTTTTCAAGAGATCCAACCTAGAAAAAGGCAAATAAAATATAAATGATTGTTTCAAATATATTATGACAATTATTATTGTTTTTAAAAAATATACATTTGAAAATTCCAATTAAAAACAAAACTACAAAAGATGTAATAGGTGATCTAATATGTATATTTATGAAAATAAAACCACATAATTTACAAAATGATAATGGGTGTGAATTTTATGAAAAAACATTAAAAAATCTTATGGCGTAATATAATATTAATCAATATTATACATATAGCAAATCAAAAGCTAGTGTTGTAGGAACATTTATAGAACAATGAAAAATAAAATATGACAAAAATTTGCTTTAAATGGTAATTAAAAATTGGTAAATATATTAGACGATTTAGTTAGAGAATGCCACAATACAAAATATAGAACTATTGGTAAGAAAAAAATCGCAATTAATAATAAAAATGAAAACTGCTTATATCAAACATATATGGCTACTAATCCGAAATACAAAGTTGGAGATGTTTTCCATGCTAGCAATATTAAACGAATTTTTGAAAAAGGTTATACTTCTAATTGTCAAACAGAATTATTTCCAATTTTTAAAGTTTTAAATATAATGTACCTACTTACAAACGAAAATTTACATAAGGAGAAGATATAATAGGTAAATTTTATGAATATGAAATAATGAAAACTAATTATCCCAATGCATATTCTGTCGAAAAAGTCTTAAAAACTTAAGGAGAAAAAATTTATCTTAAATGGTTTGGTTTAGATAATTTGCACAACTCTCGTATAAATAAAACAGATGATTTGTGAATTAAAAAATATTTTTTACAATTATCTAATTCAAATGCAAAAACCCAATTCTCATTGTTTTAACATTCATTTTTAACATTAGCCTTAATGTTCATTTTACATGTTTTCAAAAATCTTTCATATTCAATTAATTATTTGGTTTTATTTCTATACATTCCTTCTTTCAATTTTTTTTTACTCAAATCTAATGTAATGAAGCCATAATCTTCGTCTCAACATTTTGCACAAATTTCTTTAAATTTTTCATAAGGCATGTATCCACCAACAAAGTCATTATAAATATGTTTTTAATTAGTATCATCTCATTTAAATATACATATTATCTCTTACAAATTGTTTAGGTATTTTTGAATAACTTTTGGCCAAATAAAACACATCTGTATTTTTATGTCTTCCCCATAGTAAAATACTCACAAATTATATCTTCAATGTATAAAATAGCATCATCAAATATAAGTAGACTCATTTTCGTGTTAATCCAAAGGTATAAATTCATCATTATTATTAAAAAAATTATGACATTTTGCAATAAATTTTAAATATTTGCATGGCATATTAATATAATTTTCTACCTCAATATATTGTTACAATTTCCCTCTCTAGAAATTAAGTGGGCTATACCAAGTTCGTTAAGGGAAAAAGGTATAATTTAAATAAAAGAATTAATTGTTAATGCCTTATTTTATTTACAATAATTACTGCAAAATTCTCTGAACTCAAATTTCCACAATAAATTGAAATCATTTTCTGTTCACAATTGACACCAATAAATACAATTTTTATTATGCCAAAGAAATCAATGAAATTATATAATTAAAGATCAGCACCAATAGACAGTGTATCACCCTGACAAATTATTTTTATAGTTTATGCATTCATATTTGACAGTTCGAATAATTACAATAAAATCAATATTACACTTTCATTCAGTCCAACATCAGTTCAGTCCATGTACCGCCAGTCGCAATGTTCTAGAGTCCTCCAAGTGCCCCCACGCACAGTAGGTTACACTCGTCGGTTTTACACACTCTCATCCATTCATGCCACGAATGCCTCGCTCGCTATCGTCCCGCAATCACCAGTCGCCATCCACACGTCTCATCGCTTACGTACACTCGGCCAGGCAGCCTCTCCGTCAAAGACTGCCGGCTACTGGGTTGCGGCAGTGTATATATAGTGTCTTAGGCCACTACCTAGAATCTTCCCCAACTCGCATGATGTGTCGAGCAGGTCTGAGGTGCCAGCCAATCTCACCAGAACATTCTTGCTTCGTCGCTGAACGGATCGGAAACTCTAGCAGGCGAGAGGAAGTCTGTGACGCCATCAAGTCTCGCCACTGTCGGCATTAATGAGATTCCCAGAAGAGAGTGACAGGACGCCGCGAATGCATCGTTCCAGGTAGAGCAGAGGGCGATGTGGGTCTCCGATTATGGTACAGGTCAGCAGAGTCGGCGCCAGCCGCAGCACATAACACTGCTCCCTCCATAATTCTGTTCTTCCCGAACTGACACTACAGATTCAGGACCTTCGTACAGCACCATTCGGTCAATGTGGACAACCATTGGCTATGTCCAAGAGCCCTGTAAGCAAATTCTTAAGACCACATCATTTATCCGCTGCAAGATCCTGTACGGGCCTTCCCAAGATTTCTTTAGCTTCGGGCAGTATCCCGTCTTCCTTTGAAGGATTGTACATCAACACCAGTTGTCCTTTTTGAAAAGTCTCCTCAGGTTTTCTTCGGTCATATCATGTTTTCATTCAGTCAGTGTTAATGCTAAGGTGCCTCCGGGCAAACTCATGAATGTCAGTTAACTTCTGATGTAACTTAATAGCATATTCTGGAGTGGCTGCTTCTTCCTCCAATGGACATTAGAAAGGCAGGTCACCAAAACCCAAACAGCATCCTTGAAGATGTTACACTTGTGGACTCATGGACCACCGAGCGATCTGCGAGGAGAAATAAGGGTACCTTAGAGTCCCAATCCCTCTCATTGTTATCTATTAAGATAGCCAGGTACTGTTCCGAGGTATGATTTAGCCTTTCAACCATTCCATTCGACTGAGCGTGTTATACTGTGGTTCGGGTTTTCTTCATTCTAAAATACTCTTACTTCTTGGAAAAGAGTTGCTTCAAAATTTCGTCCTTGGTCCGAATGAAGCTCCATTGGCATTTCGAACCTGGAGAAAACATGCTTGACAAGAGCATCAGCTTCTGTGCCTGCCTCTTGGTTTGGCATCGGTATAACCTCGGGCCACTTTGTGAAATAGTCTTCTGGTACCAGACTGTATCTAGTTCCCCTCTCAGTGATTTGTAGGGGTCCGAGAATTTCAACTGCCATCCTCTCGAATGGGGCTAAAACATTGTACTTCTGAAGGGGACAGCGTCCCTTAACCCTCGGACCCTTCCTTGCAGTACATGCATTACACAGATGGCACCAGTTTTCAACATCCTGCCGACAATGCAGCCAATAGAGTATCATTCCGACTCTGTCAAGTGTCTTATTTACACCGAAGTAACCACCTGCTGCTCTGTTGAGCAGTTCTCTTAGCACTTCTGGGATTCGGCACTCTGGTAGCACCAATTGTAACTTACTCTGTCTCCCATCATTTTTTCCCAATTCCTGTAAAGCACACTATTATTTATAACAAGGGAATGTCACTATATTCAGTACGCCTTGACTGTCACGCCTAGGCTAGACATCTCCTACCAAATTATTTTCGGCCCTGTTTTGTCCCACTCCAATATTGAACTCAAGGTGGTGTCACTTAGCTGATCATTCCTTATGTCCTTTTCATTCCATGTAAATGACCTGTCACCAGATGCAGGGTCTTCAATTATTGTCCTCCTTGCTTTCCACGATACACCAACTTTCTCCTCCTGGTGTTCACAATGATGGCAGAATGGTTCTCATGGTCTCCTGGAAAGTGCATCTGCATTGCTGTGAAGGCACACAGACCTCTGTTGTATTTAAAAGTCATATTCTTGTAGGTGCTGTATCCACCGCGCTATTTGACCTTCGTGGTTGTTGAAATTTAGCAGCCAGCGTAATGAAGCATGATGAATTCTTAGGATGAAGTGGCTGCCATAAAGATAGGGCTGAAAATGTGCAATCGGCTTTACCACTGCCAAAAGCTCCCTGTGTTTCACACAGTAGTTCCTCTCAGGATTGTGTATCACCTTACTGAAATATTCCAATGGCAGCTCTTTTCCATCCTAGGTCTGAGATAACACAGCCCCGAATCCAACATCACTTGCATCAGTATCCAGAATAAATTCACCCTCTCTACTCGGGAGGCGCAATACTGTGGAATATATCAAAATTTCCATTGGTCTATTGAAAGCAATTTCACACTCAGGGGCCCAACAAAATATTCTTTTTGTTTCAGTCAATTCAATCAAAGGTTTGGGGATAGTGTCGAACCCAGGCACAAATCGACAGTAGTAAGCACGTAAGTCCACAAAACTTCGAATTTCAGTTTTGTCCTTTGGTAGAGACCAGTCTCTTATTGCTCTGTTTTTCTCAGGTTCTGTTTCATTCCCATGAGCCGATACAACCTGGCCCAAGAAATTAATTTTCTTTTTGAAAAGGAGGGATTTCTTGGGAACCAATTTCAGATTGGCCCCAGTCACTTTCTAAAACACAGAATGTAAGCATGCCAGGTGCTCTTCAAAAGTTATTCCTGTGACCACAATGTCATCTAGGTACACCTGACAAATCTCTAATGGCAGAACTTTCTCCATTAGTTGTTCAAAGGTGGCAGGGTTATTGATTGGCGCAAAGGGCATAATCTGGAATTACTAGGTTCCTTTCCCTTGGACATAAAATGCAGTCTTTTCCTTGTCTTCCCGGACCATTTCGCACTGACAATACCCACTCTTCATGTCTATAGTAGAAATTCACTGGAACCTGCAATGCTATTCAGGGTGTCATCTATCCTAGTGGGTGGGTAAGAAACTTTCTTGGCAACATTATTAAGTTAGTGGTAATCAATGCAAAATCTAATGGATCCATACTTCTTATTTACAAGCACAATGGGAGAAGACATTGGACTGACTGGTGGCTCTATCACATCTAAATCGCTCATCTTTTTCAGAACACCATGAACGACCTCATATGAAACTAGAGGTAGTCTCGTTGGTGGCTGCTTTATTGGTCTGGCATCGCTTGTGTCGATGTGGTGGCATGCAACATTAGTTCTCCCATGGTCATTGGGCTCGCAGGAGAAAGCACCTCTATTTCTCTGTAACAATTTTGAAATGGCCCTCTCCTCTCGCTGGTTGAGGTTTTCTTTTGTTCTTGTCAGCAGTTCCCCCAGAGCAACTGGAAGAGGACAATCAGTAGGTTCTAACAGTGAAGCTTCTGGAACATTTGGAAGTACCTGTGAGACCTACTTGCAAAATCCTCTAGTGGCCCCTTCTTCAAGGTAGATATCACGGTCAGACAAATTAATAATTCTAACAGGCAAACTGTCCTACTTTGATCAAATCAATGTACTGGCTACAATGACACCATCGGGTAAGATGCAACCATTCTGACTTGGTTCGATTATGCCCAATAGCCTGACAAATTTTCTCTGGCATCTCCCTGGGATAACAACTTCGCTAGAAGCAGGGAGCGCAGTTGACTGATTACACACAACTGGGTACCTCATTGCCGAAGATAAATCTCGTCATGTCAACACTACCAACTCGGTATTACCTACATGTAACTCCCACAGTCGAGTATCAATACAGCATCCCAGCATGCATAGTACATTAAGACCGAAAATGCATTCATCCTTTATTTCTTCTGTGTATATATCATGCTCTATCTCAAGGTTACTGAGCTCTAAGTGTAACCTTCTCTTCCCTTTGACTGGTGTGGTCTCGCCCGTTACTGTAGTTAAATAGCAGTGACCCATGCTCTTATTGGATGATCGCTGGAGGGAAGTCCCAAGAATGTCAGGTCTTAACACTGTTATAGTCACTCCTATGTCAACGATGATCTGGCAAGGAACATCAGCTAGGCTCCCCTCCACCAGAATGGCATTGAAGTCTTGTTTCATTAAGCACATTTGTAAAAGTATTGGAGCCTTCTCTCCAGCAATCTCCTACCTTCGCCCCTCAAGACTGGTGTTAACAAGTTTCCCGAATACATTGCACTCTCACCTGCCCCTTGTTGCCTGCTGCTTGTCAGTTGCTGCTGCTGGTGATGTTTCTGAGGACAGTTGGCTTTCAGCTGCCCCGGTTGTCCCCATGTACAACATTCCGGCCGTTTGGGTGAGGGATGGCGAGTTTCTGTAGTGCGCACCCTGGAGGCGATGTCCCCATGGTTGTATGCAAATCCTTCAAAATCCTCTTGATGCTGTTGTCCTACCCTTCAATCAAGCATCACTGCCCACACTGGATGTCGGGGCATTGATGACTGCCGTGCTGACTCCACTTCCTGTGCTAGGGCCAAGGCATCCTGCATGGTGTGAGGTGCAGCTAACCACACAGCTTTCCACACTTCGGTGTCAGCGACAGCGTCGACGAAGATGCAGACAGCGATGACATCTCATGCCTCTTCTGAGAATCCCTCCATAACCAAATTCACAGCCTTACGATGTACTGCCCCAGCTGCTGCAGTGGTTTGGCGGGTCACTGGATACCACTTCGCAGTTGGGCATGGTGGACGTGCCACAGGTACTGGTCGCCGAATCGATGCTCCAAAGCCGACACCAGTGTGGGGTATTCTAGAAGATCTCATGCCAACAGCAACTGTCTTATGGTCAATGCTGATACCCTCAGTACAGCGGCCAGGTAGTACGCCCTCTGCTCTTCAGTCCAACCATTAAGGGTGGCCACGATCTTGAACTGGTGCCAGTACTCATGCCAATGTGTCTGTCCATCTTAGGGGGCGGGCTTAATTGTGATGCTTTAACACACCCCTGGCTGGGGCGTACCTACATTGCAGAACTGCTATGCCTCCCCTGTGATAGCTACACTGGCGGTGACCTCTACCTTCTTCTCGTTGCCCGCACTCGTCGTCTCGGTGGTGACCAATGTAAACTCTTCTTCTGCTTCTGCATGTCATCTCCCCTGCTGCTGCAAGAACTCCTGCCATTCCTTCTTGAGGGTTCTCACCTCTTGGTCTATTTTACATTTGACACTGTCTAATATTTCATTAACACTGTCCATTCTTTGATTCACAATGTCCCTTACACTGTCAGTTTTCTTGCCCACACAGTATATTTTATTGTTCACTAATTCACTTGAACCTTCTATCTTTCTGTCCACATTCTCATTCACACTGTCTATTTTTCTAGCTACATTTTTGTTATGTTGTCTCTAACACTAATCATTTGGCTATTTACAGGTGCACTAACACGATATATTTTACTATTTACATTTTCATTTACCATAATAACAGATTCATTAACACCATTAATTTGACTATTTACTTTTACACAACTAATGTGACTATTTACAGATTCTATGGCACTACTTATTTGGCTACTCAGTCCTTCGATCAAGGCACAGACTACTTCCATGTCTGCCGACATTTTTCTGGTTAGCATTCACAAATTTCTTGGTAATTCCTCTGCCCATTGCTCAAATATTGTGACATTCACAAATACTATACGGTAAATTGATTGTTATAAAATGCCTCCATCCCACTTCTGACACCAGAGTTACAATTTCTCTCTCTCTAGAAATTGAGTGGGCTTCACTAAGTTCGTTAAGGAATGGAGGTGTTAATGAAATAAAATAATTAATTATAATTTCCCTTTTTTTACAATAACTACAGGAAAATTCGCTGAACTCAAATTCTCACAATAAATCGAAATCACTTACTGTTCACAATTGACACAATTAATCAAATTTATGATTGTGGCAAAGAAATAAATGGAATTAAATAATTAAAGATTAATCCTAATAGACAGTGTATCAACATATTCAATTATTGTTATAATTTATGCATCCATATTTGACAGTTCGGAATATTTACCATAAAATCAGTATTTCACTTCCATCCAGTCCCACCTCAGTTCTGTCCATCTCTCACTAGTCTCAATGTTGTAGAGTCTTCCAAGCACACTCATGCACAGTAGGTTTCACTCTTTGTTTTCACACCCCATTGTCCATTCACACCACAAACACCTTGCTCGCCGTCGTCCCGCATTCTCCAGTCATCCTCCACAAGTCTCTTCACTCACACACACTCAGCCAGCAGCCTCTGTCAAAGACAGGCGGCCTCTGTCAAATATTGCCGGCTGCTGAGTTGCGGCAGTATATATAGTGTCTTAGGCTGCCAACTAGAATCTTCCCCAACTCACGTGATGTGTCACAGAGGGCTGAGGCAGCAGCCAGTCTCACCAGATCATTCTTGCATCATCACTGTACATATAGAAAACTCTAGCAGGCGAGAGGAGGTCTGTGAGGCTAGCAAGTCTCACCGCTGTCAGCATTCACGGGATTCCCAGAAGGTAGTGTCAGGAGGCCACGAGCACATCGTTCCAGGAAGAGGGGAGGGCCAGTTGTGTCACCGATTATGAGATGGGACAGCTGAGTCAGTGCCAGCTGCAGCACATAACCATATTTTGATAGTTTTAAACTTTTCAAACAAACGTTCATTTTATTAAAATTTAAACTTCATATTTTATAAATAAAATTCATCATTAAATTAGTTTTAGCACAACTATTAGGACCTACAATTATTGCTCTTTTATTTAACGGGTAATAGTTCACCACTCTTCTTATTTTTATGTCTTTCTTTGGAAATTAAGACACTAATACTCTAATGGACTATTCTCAATTAATGTGATTTTTTTTTTTAGTGACTTAATAAAGTATTTAAGTTAAAACAAATAGTAATTCCATTCCAAAGAAGAAAGTTCATTATGAAATCATTCATAAAGATAAATCTATGGCTTTGATTAGTTTTCATACAAAATTTGTAATACCTAATATAAACAACAATACTATTATGGCAATTGAAAAATTAAGTGCTGGTGTTGATCAAAATGAAGTTATAACTATTTCTAGGGGCCAATGCGATACTGAAACATTAGAATAAAGTCAAAACTCATTTGAACCATTTTAAACTAACAGCATTGAAATAACATCAGATAATATAAAAAATAGAGTTTTGAATAAAGCTATGTTTAATATTAAGTTTAACGATCGATTATCAAATATACTCGGTTTTGAAAGGAATATGCTTATTGAAAAAGAACGAATTGTTAAAGGTACTAAATTAACTAATTTAGACCTATTTAAAACAATAAATGTTCACTGTAGTTTAGCATATGGAATGTTTTTAAAATATGATGAAACTAATAATTTAGAAACATATAATTGCTAGTTTTCCAACAAAAAAAAGTTTGGTTTTAGGGATTCTATTAAATATAAACCGGCAAACCCAATTTTTTATAATATTATTAATGAATGTTTAAATCATATTGTATTAGAAATTAAAGATGAAAATGGTAAACTAATTGATTTTGATGGTTCTGATATTGATATTGTTTTAGAAACTAACAATGTATAAAATATTTCAAATTTCGAATCTATAAAATTTATATAGAATATAGTAATTTAGATTAAAATAATGTGGAATATAATAATATAGAATATATCAAATTTTTTCTTATAAATGAGTTTTAAAGGTATTGAGAGCTTTGATAGACAAACTTTTCCCCAAACTGATCAAACTAGGGGAAATTAAAATATTTATAATAATATAATTGAATTTAATATTCCTATAGGATATGGATATTGTTTTCCAAATGAAGGTTATGCTTTTTATGCAATATAAATTATTGAAAAGTGATAAAGAAGGACATGAGGCTAAATACGTAAAATTATATTATTTCGATGTTTGTTCGAACTTTTTTCCTGTTCAGTTTTCTAGAGTAGAAATTTAAAAACATGGAAATATTTTTGAAGCTGTTAATAATCCACGTATGACATCAACAATAATGAATGCTTTGTTAAGTTCCCCTAGTGAACAAAATTATTTAACATTTTCTGGTGTTGATAATAAATATCGAGTAAAATATGTTCATAGCAATATAAAAAAAATGAAATAATGTATCCACTGAGACATTTAATTGGTTTTATTCATAATAACAATGAAATTTACTGGAGAGGTAGTTATAAAATAATTTTTTTTAGAAATTCATCTGATAAAAATGGTATATATGTTTTTGAAACAAAAAATGCAGACGGTGCGGTCCAGTATAGCGATGCTGATCCCGGTAAAATTTTTATTCAAAAATTATAAATTATGTGGCCTATTGTTGAATACGAATTTAACACAGTCATTGCAATTAGAACATATATACAAAAACTCTAAAATGACTATTAATTTTGATTATTGGCAATTTAAAGAAAAGAAGTTCCAGCTGGTACAACTAATTTTAACTTTGACATAAAATATCAGTTTAATAATTTACATTTTGATATGCATTATTTTGTAATTTTAGGATTTCAGACTAATAGAAAAAATCATGCTGAACTGTACGTACATGCTTCTATGTTCGATGACTGAAATGTAAGAAATATTTATGTTAAAATTGGAAGAAATGAAATTCTTCCAAAAGAAAATTGGAATATAGTTATTGAAAATGACCTTTATGATTACATGTCTGTTGCTTATAATGATTTTATAAATTCAAAAACAAATCTAGACACTGTATGTAGAAATAATTAATGTTAATATAAACCAACTGCAAACTTCGATGGTAATATAAATTATTATTAATTTTTTGGGCGAAGAGTTGTATATTATTGTTTGCTTGTATAGAAAAAAAAAGTAGTTAAATGAAAAAATATTAGATTTAGTGTTGATTTTAATAAAGCTGATGAAGTGAGAACAATTTGTAATGTTGTTTTAATTAGTCAATGAAATCTAACTTATGATAATTTGAAAGAGAGATTTCTGAAGATATATAAATTTTAATAGTAATAAATGGTAAAAACCACAATATGGTTAGGTATTTTTTAAATAAATTTTTAACTTATAGTTAAGATGTTACTTTTAAAATTTTACAAATTTTTAGATGTATACTTGATTTATTTTTGTCCAATTGAAGCCCTACTTCAAGTCTGACATGCTTGTCATTTAGCAAACTAAAGCAATTTTATGTGAGTACTCCTTTCCTGCTAAAAAAAACTGTCCTGCCTGAACGATTTATTTTTCATCCTGCCAACTGGTGAAATATGTAAGCTCTACCATTTTCTGGAGTACGATTGAATGATGAAATGATGGGGTTGGTGTGTTTACAGAACTACATGACGTTAATGAACTTGGATAGTAAGTCCGATTGGTTAATTGCCACGTCGATATTTGGTAGCCCAGAAGATTAATAAACTGTTATTTTGTTTTAATAGGGGTTACTATTTGAAAAGGCAATAATTTTACTGTAGAAAAAGGAACTTTGTTTAACTTGCCCCCCCCCCCCCCCGGGTGGTGCACATATGAACGCTTCCAAGTGCTGAGCCCCAGCCCGAGCAAGTGTGTAGTGTTCCTCTTAGAGTTGCGCGGGCTGGACGACGATATATCATATCTACACCACTTCGTACTTCAGGGCTTCAGCATCCTAGACGCGTTCTCGTGTAATATAAGTACATAAGTTAAGTATTGCAATGAACGTAGTTGTTATGCTGGGGGTAGAGTTTCCCTGTTAGTAGTGATTTATTACCGCTATATTTGTGTATACGGATTTTTGTAGGGAAGTGTTTCTTCACTGTTTTGCTTGTGTGAATTTTCAATATGGTATTTTATGGGAATGTTTGTAAGAAGTGGATTTTTTCTTTTTTGATGTGCTGTAGGAATGGTCTCCTGGACTACTATTTGCCAAAAGACTTTTAATGCCAAGGAGTTTAGTGGATAGTGGGTATTTTATGGCATGCTTTAAGCTCATAGTTAAGTGTAATGAGGATTTTTGCTCCTTGCCAATGGTATTCTTGAAATTAATATTCTATGTTGTACTTTTTAGTGAGTCATCAGGCATACTTTACTTTTGAAGTTGCAATGGTGCTTGCTTTACTCAGGCAGTCATTTTACCTTTTTTAATGGGATTTCACAAGTGTTTATTCAGGTTGGGTGATTTCTCAGGATGTATTAATATTGTTGTTTTTCTGTTTGTTCCAGTGCATGTGTATTCTCTCCTTCCCCTAGTTCACCGATTGGTAGCAAGCAACAGAAATTTACAGATGCAATTTAAATTTTTCTCCAATCAAGTTGCAAATTTGTTGTTCATTTTGATAATGTATATGTGGGCTTCAATATATTTGTATAGATTTTGGAATATTTATGTCCATGCTTTCTTGATTTTTTTTAATGGTGTGCGTCCTTCTCCTTGCCTTCCTTTAGCCCTACTACGATCTAAAGGGGAGTAACACAATAAAAGAGCATTTAGAACAAGTTTTTAGAAAGGTAGTAGTATATTGAATATAATCAATAATGAATAATAACATAATATTTCACTTGTTTTTAGCTTAAATTTGCATTATTTTGGCTTATATTTAATTAATTTTTGCGAGAAAAATTATGTTCACTATTCATGAGGATGGAAAAATATCGAGGAAAAAGGCTTAAAACTATTGAAAAAATCATAGTAAATTACGAAAAAATGAAAAAAATCATGGAATTTAAGGCAAAAATTTGATTGTCATCAACCTACCCATATACTACTCTTATTCTGTATCGGCGATATCTTCGGGTACTCCAGAGCTAATGGTAGCCACGGCAGTGCCATCTACTAATTCGGGAGTGGTACCAGCAGTGCCATAGATTCCTTCAGACATGCCATCGACAGCACCAGCTACTTCTTCGGGTGGGTCACATACAGCAGTGCAGCCATTGGCGACTTCGTCAAGGCTTCGTTGCTGCTACTATGTTAAGATATTTGCCTATAGCCATGGTGCAAGGAAGCACGAAAGAACTACTTTTATGAAGGGTCCTTCCTGTGTTATGCAACAATGTGTTAAGTGGAAACGACTGTTCAAATGATGTGATAAGCTGAAGAGGCACATCAACAACTGTAAAGGTTGTATTCCTGCAGCTAAGAATCGCCCTATACTAGGTATTGATGAAACCATACCGAATGGATTCTACTTAAAAAATTCAACATTCAAGGGCATTTTAAAAGATTATGTAATTGGAAATTACTCTGCTGGTACAACAGACATATGTATATACCTAGGCCCGTTAAGAAAAGAATATCCAATCAATTAACTGAGGAAGTCGAAGAAGGCCCCATCAAATATAATGTTTGGCTGCAGTGTACCTATGCAGAACCTCGACCTCTTGAAAGAATTAGCTGGTGGGCATTCAAGATTGCCAACCAAGCATTGTATAATGTTGATAGCATTCCAGATGCTAGAGGCCTTTAAAAAAACTTTGTCGTCAAGGAGAATATACGGAAAAGGGTTCTGGTTGGACGCTTGTTGACGTAGACTTTCTTGAGCTGCGCATAAGCAGATTATATTCACAACAAGAAAAGTGAGCTTAATTCTGGAAATACCATACATGAATATATGGAAGATATAGAGATTATAGAAAGTTTACTTTCCCTTATGTTAGGAATATGATGGTCTTGGTTTTCAGATATGTCACTACAAACCGATACTGCAAGGGAGCACAAAAATAAAGATCAAATGATGTGCCAAATTATGTTATTACTGAAATATTTGCGGTAATGGTCTATCACTGTATGTGCATAACCAATGATATGTTAACAGATGTATATGTTGAAATGAAGTGTACAAAATATGACAGTAGGTTAATACTGTAATACATTCTAAGCAGGTTGGATTCAACAGACTTGGAGCGAAGAGAGAAAAGCTTGAGGCAGGCCTGATGAGCAAGAGCAATGAGGATAAATGGGGGAAGGGTGAATGGTGGAGAGTTGAGGTGGTCGATGATTTTTGTGTTGATCAAAGCTAGGGTAGTGGTGATGGGGTCAGTAAGGGAACAGGGTCTAATGTTATATGTTCCTCGATTATTGATATTTTCCCCCGAGTTAATGTTTTCAAGGTCATTCAAGGTCATTGAGTGAAGGGTGAGGTAGTTTGCATGTAATGGCAGTGGTAGTCTGTAATGTATTATGGTTGTTAAATTTTATGTATTTTTCTAGAGTTTTGGTTTTCAAGGTCATTCAATGTCATGAGGTCAAGGTCTAGATTGTCTGCATCTAATATGACGGTGATATTCTGTAATCTAGTATGCTTGCTGACTTTCATGAAATTTTTTCTCTACTTATTGTTTTATAGGTCATTCGAGGCCATGGGGTGAAGGTCGAGGTTGTCTTCATCTTATATGTCGATAGTCGGAAACGTATTTTGCTTGCTGACTTTTATGTATTTTTTTCGAGTTTTTTGTTTTGAAGGTAATTCCAGGTCACAGGGTCAAGGTCGAGGTGGTCTTCATCTAATATGGCGGTAGTAGTCTGTATTGTAATATGCTTGATGACATTTATGTATTTTTTCTAGAGTTTTTATTTTCAAGGTCATTCAAAATTATGGGATCAATGTCAAGGTAAGGAGTCATGGGTCAAATATGGTGTAATGAGTAACAGTCAGGGGAGTGTCGGTGAGAGTCAGTCGTCTGCTGGACGTGGTGCTGTGGGGCCATTTCGGAATTGTAACTTTATTAAAACAAATTTATTAGTTTTAAATATGGTTTTCATCATTTTTCATTAATGTTTAATATTTAATATTTAATGGTACATTATTTGTGAATTTCTTAATTTTTTTTGGGATTTTTGCATTATTAAGGTCAAAGGTCAAAGTTCTAGCTCAAATGTCATCTGCATACAATATGGATCAAGATGGTTGGTCCTTAGGGCTGACTCTAGTCTGTATCCCTTGTATTGATATGGCATAGGAGTAGTAGGATTTAGGGAAGTTGGTCACAAGGGATCGGCGATAGGAGTAGGATTCGGGGAGCTGCCATCTTGTTACGTTATCTTGGATGTCATAAACCTTTCACCCCCGACCCATGTGACATTTGACCTTGACCCTAGAAACTTCGACCCTAAAAACCAAATTTGTTTTTTTTTTCGTTTATACATTACTGGAGGCGGTAATCTTGGTAGACGTCCACCTACTTGGCAGTCATCTCCCATCTGCCATATTGGAAGCCAATGACCATTACCTTGGCCCCATGACTTTGAGAATAAAAATCTCGAGAAAAATACATAAAAGTCAGCAAGCAAATATACATTAAATACCATCACCGCCATATTAGATGCAGACTTATTCGACCTTGACCCCATGATCTTGAATGCCCTTGGAAATTAAAAAAACTCTATAAATAATACACAAACATCCAGAATAATACATAAAATACTACCACCGCCATATTAGATGCAGACTAACTTTACCTTGACCTCATTACGTTGAATGACTCTGAAAATAAAAATATCGAGAAATAATACATAAAAAACCAACGACTAAAATGTATTACAGGTTACCACCGCCATATTAGATACAGGTTACGTAAACCTTGACCCCATGACCTCGAATAACCTTGAAAATAAAAACTCGAGAAAAAATACATGAAAGTCAACAAGCATAATATTACAGACTGATACCACCATATTAGATGCTGACTACCTCGACCTTGACCCATAACCTTAAATGACCTTGAAAAATAAAAAACATGAGAAATAGTACATAAAAGTGAACAACCATAATACATTACAGACTACCGCCAACATATTAGATGTTGACTATGTCGACCTTGTAAATAAAAACTTAGAAAAATACATAAAAGGCAACAAACATAATACAGTACAGACTACAACCACCATGTAATATGCAGATTGCCTTGACCTTAACATCATGACCTTGAATGACCTAAAAACAAAAATTCGAGAAAAAGTCTATGTGAAGAGGCAGAAGCTAGTCGAGACGATTCACATTCCAATCAGCTGCTGTCAAACTAAACCTCTCGGCTTACCTCCCTATTTCTTATAATATACAAATGTGCAAGCCTTATAGTATCATATTGATTTTGAACCAATCGTACTGCATCATTGATACATTGTGCAGACATCGACCAGCCAATTACCAAATTACCACATCATTGCAGCTAACCAATCACAGGAGAGCATTGAGACATCACACATAGGCAGGTAGGCAAGCTTTAGACGCTAATTCCTTGATCACATTAGCATGCAATTATATCTTTAACAGTTTCTTCCAGACAAGTTTTTTGCTCACCTATAAATCATGGTCACACTTAAAGTTGGCAACTGACTCCTGTTGTCGGACCAACCCCTCACAAAACTGACCCCATTGACCCCATCGACACCATTGACATCTATCGACCCCATTGTCCCATCGGCCCCATCGATCCCATCGGCCCCATACCCATAGACCCATAATGGTCTCTGAATTAGGTGCTAATTGTGGCGCTTCGGTGCTAATTGCGGTGCAGCGGTACAAATTACTGTGATGTGGCATTGATTGCAGTGCTAATTGCGGTGCCGTGGGGATAATTGCAATTCTGCAGTGCTAATTGTGGTGCTAATTGAGGTGTCTGTGTGTGTAGGTCTCAATAAAAAAATTCATGTATTTTAAAATAAAATTTAATAGTCCTACCTCCAAAAGCTGAAATGCGAACATTTTATTTAATAATCTTGCTTTAAAAAAGCATATATCCAGGTCCCTCGGTATATCTAAAAGCTTCCTGAGTAAACTGTATTTACACTTTGCAATAAAAGTGTCCAGAACTACAGCAGGCTCCCACCATGTTTTGCTATTATTCAATGCTCAACATGGACTTTGTACTGAACAATGCCGCACTACGACAGGCCACCACCATGCTTCCCAATTGGTCGTCGTCGCGTGAATAGGACTCTTCGTACTGACCACCCTCTCATGACTATTTGCATTTTTTGAACAGAGGTGAAAATCGGATCTCAGAAACGTAACTGGTGACAACCAGTTAGCGATGATGCAGGTTCACGGCTCCATGTTCGTTGAGGTCAAAGGCAGCCCTTCATATGGCGCAATTCATCTTCTCGGTATGGCAGCACTCTGAGGAAACCCACATATTCGTTCGCCCCGGAAGAAAACATGCAGGTACTATCATATGTATAAGAGGACTATACATAATTGCAGCATTAGCACCGCAGCACCACAATTAGAACCAGAGCACTGCAATTAGCACCACAATTAGCACCACAGTATCGCAATTAGCACAGCAGAACCGCAATTAGCAACACAAACAGAGGCAATTATGGGTCTATGGGCCAATGGGTCTGGAGCCGATGGGGTCGATGGGGTCGATGTGGTCAATGGGGTCGGTCTTGTGAGGGGTCGGTCCGACAACAGGAGTCAGTTACCTACTTCAAGTGTGACCACGATTTATAGGTGAGTGAAGGACTTGTCTGGAAGAAACTGTTAAAGATATAATTGCATTCTAATGTGATCAAGGAACTAGCATCTAAAGCCTGTCTACCTGCCTGTGTGTGATGTCTCAATGCTCGCATGTGATTGGTTAGCTGCAATCTGGTGATAACTTGGTGATGGTCTGGTCGGTGTCGGCACAATGTATTAATGGTGCAGTACGATTGGTTAAAAGTCAATATGACGCAATAAGGCTTTTATACTTGTATATTATAAGAAGTAGGGAAGTAAGCCGAGAGTTTTAGTTTGACAGCAGCTGAGTGGAATGTGGATCGTCTCGACTAGCTTCTGCCACTTCACATAGGTTTTTTCTGGAGTTTTTGTTTTTGGTCATTGAAGGTCATGGTGTGAAGGTCAAGGCAGTCTGCATATAATATGGTGGTTGTATTCTGTAATGTATTAGCTTGTTGAATTTTTATGTATTATTTCTCGAGTTTTTTATTTCCAATGTTATTCAAGGTCATGGGACCAAAGTCGAGTTAGTCTGCATCTAATATGGGGGTGATAGTCTTTAATATATCATGCTTGTTGACTTTATATATTTTTCTCGAGTTTTTGTTTACAAGGTCATTCAAGGTAATGGGGCCAAGGTAATGGTCATTGGCTTCCAATATGGCGGATGGAAGATGCCTACAAAGATGGTGGTCGCCTACCAATATTGCGGCCTCCAGTAATGTGTAAACAAATGACAAACGAAGAAATAAATATAGCGGCCTCCAATAGCATGTAAACAAATGACGTACTAAAAAATCAAGATGGCGGAATGAGTACAGGTGAGGAGAGTGTGTGCGAAGGAGTCAGTCGTATGCTAGATTCGAACAGAGGTGATTAGTTGGTATGGGAGGAGATCTCAGGAAATTGAAGTATTAAAATTAAATTTGTAAAAAATTTTTAAGGGAAAAAGGTAAATTTCGAGGGAAAACGAGAACTTTCGAAGGAAAAAAGGGGAAAATGGACACCGGGGTTAAAAACTTCTTAATTAAGAAACTGTAAATTTTTTTTTATAAATGTAAACTTTTTTTAATTAAATTTTTAAAACTATTTTTAAATAAATTTTTTTATAATACTTTTTTTATAAATTAATGTAATACTATATTTTAAAAAAAAATTTATAATTTTATTTTTTTTTTAGGATTTTTGCATTTTCATGGTCAAAGATCAAAGGTCGAGGTCAAAGGTCATAGGTACTGATCCCTGTCTCCTGGTCACCTGGGTCTGAGCCTAGGTCACTCATCCTTATTAGCATTTCTGGAAAAAATGAGTCATTTCTGAGAATCCTTTAAATATTTTTTTAACGATTATTTTTATATTTTTAATAATAATATCGTTCTGATTTTTGAGAATTGTTTGGAATTTTTTGAGGATGTTTTGGAATTTTAGAAGGTTTTTTTAGTGGATTTTGCGGTCGAAAGTCCTCGGGGTCAAGGTCAAGGACAAAGGTCACATAGGTCGGGTGACGTAACAAGATGGCAGCTCCCCCGAATCTTAATCCTATCCCCAAACCCCTTGTGCCCAACTTCCCTAAATCCTACTATTCATAGGGTATGCCTATATAAACTAATATGGCCGCCACTGGTCTGGCGGTCCTCAGGAAGCCAATAATTTACTTTAATTGGGCGAAAATTGGATTTCAAGGGCTTCATTGTACACGAGGGGGCTTCTGTTATTTTAAGGGGAAAATGTGTTATTTCTGAGGATCCTCTTAACAATTTTTTTATAACCTTGAAATAATTTTTAATAAGTGTTATAAATATATTTTCTATAAATTTTTGAGAATTTTTTTTACATTTTTTTTTAAATTTGTTAAGGATATTTTAGGGCTTGGTAGTTTTTTGGATCAAATTTCCCCGAGGTCAATATCAAGGTCATGGTCAAAGGTCATATGGGTCAGGGGTATAAAGTCAATGACATCCAAGATGGCAGTCGGGTAGGGTAAGAACAAGGAGGCTCCGACTGCGTTGCCAGATGCTTATGGCCTAAAGTCGGCTAAACCCCACAACTTATGTACTGAAAATAATTAAACATACCGACATTTCTCTGTACCTAATAATGATATTTCTTACGCCTAACATACTTTTTTCCACCATCCAAACAATTAAACATGTAGGCCGTCGAAATGTTGTATACACTGTTGGTCTAGTGCGCGTTTCTTCCACTATGAAACATTGTTGGGGGGGGGGGGGTGGAAGGTTTTCATCAAATTGGTTTTTATATAGATAGAACTAAGATGATATGCACACGCACACACGAACACTGCTGGCGGAACCATATTGTTCTATGCCTGTACCATCTTCACTAGAGCTCGCTCCATTCACTGATGCATCCTCGCCAGCGACAACTATTCCATGCAACCACTGAGACAGGGTATTTCCCAACCAACATATTGCGTGCCTTCATGTAGTTCATGGATGTGTGAAGAATACAAACCGGATAAGTTATCTTTGCTGGTGTTCTATCGTAATGACCATTTCTGCAAACATTATAATGTCGTGTAGAGTCAAACTGAGAGGCTCATATACTCTTCAATGTCAGATCTGAAAGAAAGATATCCTGCAAATGTAATCATTGCTGTGAAGAACTGCAATAAGCAATGCTTCTCTGTTCTTTCCCCGCCTAAATCATCTAAGTACAAACTACCAACGTCAGTTCCTGCGCCTTTGGACGAGCCGAGGAAGGTTTATCGTAATATTGTGTCTTTTTCTAAGGACGTCAATAAAGATGATGTGTCTTGGACAGTTAAGATCCTAGATATAGAAGACAATAATATGTTTTGTCTTATTTGTATAGTTTTGGTCTTACAAGGAATAATTGCTAAAGCTGGTAGTGGTTTGTTATAAATGTGTTTCTTCAGGTCTCATGTCGAGAAGGAGCCTGCACCAAATGAGATAAGAGAGATTGATTCAAACACGATAATCTGTTGGAAGACTTTTCCAGTTAATGAGCACATGGCAGACAATACTGCTGTAATTAGTGTTTTTGGTATTGCGTCTATGTATTCACGTAAGAAGGTGAGGAGGGAACTTGGTGATCAGATCTGGTTGTATCGGAAATTAGTTGGTACTTCTGGTGACATGCATATTCTTGATCATGTGGAATTTTTTTTCAATCCCTGATACACATGCAATCCCTGATACACATGCAATTACATAATCGGTGTTTATGTGTTATGCATTTTTTATTTTGGAAATAAATGTTTTGTAGGTACGAAATGTACTAAGGCATTTTTTTTTTTTTTCGTATTTGTTACATTCCGTGACATTAACTTAAAAAGGGTGGGGTGTATTGAGGGTGGAATAAAATATATTTATTGCTATTAAATATGCACAGTGATATTAATACACTTCACAGACATCACACTAGACACTCAACAAAGAACGCCCTTCAACATCTTATTATTAAAATTAATAGCGACATTTATGGAGCTTCCTAAGGGAAAAATCCAAAATGGTATACAGAAATATAAATGAATAAATGTTAACATAACATTACTTTGTTATAAAGATATGCATCAAGTCATTAATAACGCGTTATTCCCCCCTCTCGAAGTGATCCCTTTAACATTTCCGAAAGGAGTATTTGTATTTGTAAAGTTAGTGGTTCATGAGTTTATGTTGGCCAACATGTTTGCACTTGTGTGTTTGTTGCATTAAACAGGATGTTGTTATCAGTTGCGATAGTATATTGCACTTAATATCGACCGTATTACGAGCCTGTAGGTGTCACTTTTTCTGTGTGGAGTTTTCCTGCGTCCTCATGACGATCACGAGTCTACAAAAGCCTCGTTTCGTTTATATCCGGCTGCGATGCCGGATGCCCAGGTATAAACCTGGGACCAGTTGATGTAAATGTAATAGAGGTAGATTTTACGAAAAATAATATGTTTTAGACATAATTGGGAATTTAAGTTATTCCTTGTTTGTCATAAAAACAGTTCAAAATTTAAATTTAAAAATGCATTTAAGGAACAAATAATTGTACAAGGTTCTAAAGTGTTAAGTAAAAAAAAAATTAAATTTCATATAAAATGCATGTAAGTAAATAGTTAATTGAAAAAAATGTTTTTTTAAAAATACAATGAGAAAAAAAAAAGTTTTATTACGTCTCCAAATGTGAGTGCTGCCACCTCACCTATGTGTTGAAAATATAATCCAATATTGAGGGGTTCAAAGTGACACCTATGCTTTAAAAAACACATATGTCCGTCGCCTGGTGGTCGAACGAAAATAAGTTATTAGCGCCATCTAGGTGTTGAAAATAAACGACGCTTAACAATATGGTGGCCGAATGCGAGAGCATACCAAGATGGCGGCCGAACGTAGGTGAGAGACAAAATTCTAAACAAATTATGGTTACCAACATGGTGGACGAACATAGGTGAAAGCTTACCAAGATAGCGGGTACCTACCAAGACGGCATTCTTAAGTAATATAGTGTATAATATTAATTGTATGCTATTATAAGTTATTTTAAATACATTTTTAACCAATTTTTAAGTAAATCATAGTGTCATTTTTATTAATTTTTATACGTTTTCAATAATAAATATTTTAATGAAATGATATAAATTATTTTGAATTTTTTTTGGAATTATTTTGAATATTTTTTTTTCGTTTTTGGTCTTAAAGGTGAAAGGTCAAGGGTCAGGCGTCAAGGATCAAAGGTCATCAGTCACGGTACACTGGCTTCCAAGATGTCGGACAGGGGACGTAACAACATGGCGACTGGTTCCTGTGTCCCATGCCCTGGACCCCAAACTTCATAATCATTCTACTCACGGTTTTGTTCACTTCTGTGGTCTTTTTGTTTCAGTCATAATATTGCCCTATGTTTTGGTTTGCTTTTGTCGTATGACCTGTTTTGTATAAAGTTGTTCGTCCGTTTGTTGTTGTTGTTTTAATTATATACGTATTTATTATTCTTTCACAAGGAAACAGATTTTCCTAATTATCTTTGTGAAATGTTGTAAAAGGTTTTTTTCGTTTTTTGTCTTGCTTAATTGTGTGTGTGTGTGTGCAAGATTTTCTTTTTAGTCTAATGGTCGGCAATGGACACCGTCCAATCAAACCATCATAATAAAATTAATACTGTTATAACATTAAACTTCTTTCTTTGCATGTAACGGTGGATGTATTGGCAAGTGTGATAAAAATCTGATGCAAAAACTAATGGACAGATGAAAATTTCGTTACCTCACACGAATATACGTGTGTGTATATGTCATATTGAAACTTATGTGGAAAATCCTGCTAGAATTCATAAAAAAATATATCCTTAACACCACAAGTAAAGATTGGTTGTATGCACCAGTTATATACCATAAATATGGATAAAAGGACAGTTTTGGCAGGTAAGACATTATTCCGCCACTAATTCGATTGTTGGAGAAGTTTGAAAACTTTTATAGTATCCGGCCATTACTAGGGGCTCCTGTTTCTGCTGAAAGATTCTGAGACTCACTATACACGATAACTAATTACTTAATATCCACTTTCTCGAATGGATTATTTTAATAATCAATGCTAAATCGCAGACAAATCTTTCGGAGGCAGGTATGCATTTACAGATGTGTAGCGAATACAAATAATTTCTGCAGGGAATCACAAACCGACTATCGCCAGAAACAAACAGGCAGCGTTAGTACTAAAAGCTTATTAGTTATTTATCCATGTTGTTAACGGTGTTCTCCACCATCGTCTGTGAAGTAGGCATAGCATCTTACAATGATGCGTGTTTTAGAATTGTCTATGTGCTAGGCGCTGTATCGATGCAGCCGAAGATTTGTGAGGATTTTACACGATAACGGCGTGGCTTGGGCAGTTGCAACAAGATGTTGATAAGGTCATACTGTGCAATGAAGCAGCACCAAAAGTTCATCATTCTTAATAATATAAACATTGAGTGCATAAAACGGCGACCGCCGCTTTTATAATCTTTAAGGTGGGACGATAATTTGCAAAAATACAGTTTAAAATCTCGATTTTCAAGGTTTCCTAACACTCTTAATATTAAATCGAGGTATAAAATGTCCTGTGTATTCTCCATTAGATTTTAAAACATGAATAACCTGGCGAAGTTTGTTGGCCGCACTTTTTATCGACAAGCATGTGACACACCTCCAGCATACGGCTGCATGTACAGTACGCTATGACGTACCTACTATGAGGATGGGGAAGATATGTGTGACGTCATTATAGAGCCGAGAATTGCGGGCGGGCCTTCACGTACGCTCATAACAGCCGAAGAGAGAGGCGAGAATGAAGCAGCGCGGGAATGTAAGTGCACGTGGAGGGAACATCAAAGTCGTTTTATAACCCGCCGACCAGAGGCATCATCAGGCCCGAATACCACTTGCGACTATCCGGGAGCAACTTCGCTGGTAATAGAAGCCGGTTCTTCTAAGTGGTAGGCGAGCACTCTAGCCGCTACTGTGGCTGACAAGTCACACCTAACGGTCACTACTACCTTCTACAAGGTCTTTAGCTATTCGGAAACCTCTCGACCCAGGAGCACGTAATCTATGAGCGCAGGCAAGCGCTGAGTTATGTATAAAGGATTGACGCAGGTATACGAACATTTGCTCACCTCGCCGTGGGCAAGAGTGCGGACAATGTGTACTAGGTTGGCATACTTAGGATTATCAGAGGAGATGACAACACTGCACTACAGACTGACACATTGGCGCACTCTCATATACTGCATTAGACGACGTTACTAACGACTAATTTCATATTTAATACATTTTTTAAATAATAATTTCTTCTTTGCACAAAAATTTTAACAACTTAGTGGCCTAACCATACAGAATTTCAGTGGTATTACAAACAAATTACGAAATTAAATTAAGCTATTGAATTTAATTGAGGCCTTCTTCCTTTCACGATCATGGCATTGCCTAGACACATTATACTTATATGTATGTGCATATAATAATAAATAATATTGTTACAATTTCTCTCTCGAAATTCAGTGCCCTTAACCAAGTTCGTTAAGGGAGGGAGGTCTTCATTAAATAAAAGAGTAAATTATAATTTCCTAATTTTATTTAAAATAACTACCATCAAAATTCTCTCGGCTGAACATCTCACAATAAATTTATATCTCTAACTGTTTACAACTATTACTTCAATGAATACAATTAGTATTTTACCTTAAATAAATCAACTAAATTAATTAATTAAAAATCAGTCCCAATAGACAGTGTATGAAAATCCGTATTACGCATGGACTAGACTCAGTTGGGACTGAGTCTAGTCCATGTCCCGCGAGTCCGCAAAGTTCTAGCTAGAATTCTCCGAGCTGTCTCTCTCACGCACAGTAGGCTTCACTCGTCGATTTTCCCGCCCTTTCGACCATTCCCGCCACAAACACCTCGTAATATTTCGGTGTCATACGTCCTCTTCACCGATGTCCTGGCTACGGCACTCAGTACAAAGGCTTCTAAAGGCTGTTCACGTTAAAGTGAGCACTTTTGAAATCGACCTCAGAAAAAAGTCATTGCCCCTACCTGCATATATTTGAACGGGCGCAATGGGCGACATGCGCCCAGTTAAGTTGGTAACGATGAATGGAAAGTAGTTACATATCTTAACGTCGAATAAAAAGTGTTAGGTACCCATTTGTTATAACTTGTATTATTTCTTTCGCTTTAAGTTTTTTTAATGCGCCAAAGAGTAAAAAAATGAGCAAAGTTGCAAAATATTTACTTCGGTAATAATTTCACAGTTTCACTTGAACAAAGCATGAATAAAGAGAGGACCACTGTGATGATAATCTTACATAAGGCGGAAGAATACACAACGTGGATAAGAGTAGATCTTAAGCAGGGCTTTCAAAAGTGCTCATTTTACTGTGAACAGTTTTATCAACATTGCTGGCCGCTGGACCGCTGCAGTATTTATAGGGTCGTAAACCGTAATCCAGAAGTTTCGCTGCTTCCCTAGTTGCGCTGAGTGTCCTAATTACCAGTATATTTTTGACTCTCCGCTATATTTGTCGGCAAATCCATTAGAGGGGTGGAGGGGCTGTGACGCCAGCCAGGAGCCGAATGACGCGACAGGCTGAACAACGCTGTCAATCATCACCACAGCCCGTGGTTACCGTATGAAGAGGAGGGGGGGGGGAGGTCCTCATGTAGACAACGAGTACAGCTATTGAGTTAAGATATACCTAGAGTGGACTTCCTCAGGTTACATTTCCTGACTACTCCAGCAGGTAAGAATCTGTAGTTCGAGGGTTGAATATAACGTCGCGCTAGTACATTTCCTGAACACTCCAGCAGGTAAGAATCTATAGTTCGAGGGTTGAATACCACGTCGCGCTAGTACATTTCCTGACCACTCCAGCAGGTAAGAATCTGTAGTTCGAGGGTTGTATACCACGTCGCGCTAGTACATTTCCTGACTACTCCAGCAGGTAAGAATCTGTAGTTCGAGGGTTGAATATAACGTCGCGCTAGTACATTTCCTGAACACTCCAGCAGGTAAGAATCTGTAGTTCGAGGGGTGAATACCACGTCGCGATAGTACATTACCTGACCACTCCAGCAGGTAAGAATCTATAGTTCGAGGGTTGAATACCACGTCGCGCTAGTACATTTCCTGACCACTCCAGCAGGTAAGAATCTATAGTTCGAGGGTTGAATACCACGTCGCGCTAGTACATTTCCTGACCACTCCAGCAGGTAAGAATCTGTAGTTCGAGGGTTGTATACCACGTCGCGCTAGTACATTTCCTGACTACTCCAGCAGGTAAGAATCTATAGTTCGAGGGTTGAATACCACGTCGCGCTAGTACATTTCCTGACCACTCCAGCAGGTAAGAATCTGTAGTTCAATGGTTGAATACCACGTCGCGCTAGTACATTTCCTGACCACCCCAGCAGGTAAGAATCTGTAGTTCAATGGTTGAATACCACGTCGCGCTAGTACATTTCCTGTCCACTCCAGCAGGTAAGAATCTATAGTTCGAGGGTTGAATACCACGTCGCGCTAGTACATTTCCTGTCCACTCCAGCAGGTAAGAATCTGTAGTTCGAGGGGTGAATACCACGTCGCGTTAGTACATTTCCTGACCACTCCAGCAGGTAAGAATCTATAGTTCGAGGGTTGAATACCACGTCGCGCTAGTACATTTCCTGACTTATCCAGCAGGTAAGAATCTGTAGTTCGAGGGTTGAATACCACGTCGCGCTAGTACATTTCCTGACTTATCCAGCAGGTAAGAATCTGTAGTTCGAGGGGTGAATACCACGTCGCGCTAGTACATTTCCTGTCCACTCCAGCAGGTAAGAATCTGTAGTTCGAGGGGTGAATACCACGTCGCGATAGTACATTTCCTGACCACTCCAGCAGGTAAGAATCTGTAGTTCGAGGGTTGAATACCACGTCGCGCTAGTACATTTCTGACCACTCCAGCAGGTAAGAATCTGTAGTTCGAGGGGTGAATACCACGTCGCGCTAGTACATTTCCTGACCACTCCAGCAGGTAAGAATCTGTAGTTCGAGGGGTGAATACCACGTCACGCTAGTACATTTCCTGACTACTCCAGCAGGTAAGAATCTATAGTTCGAGGGTTGAATACCACGTCGCGATAGTACATTTCCTGACCACTCCAGCAGGTAAGAATCTGTAGTTCGAGGGGTGAATACCACGTCGCGTTAGTACATTTCCTGACTACTCCAGCAGGTAAGAATCTGTAGTTCGAGGATTGAATATCACGTCGCGATAGTACATTTCCTGACCACTCTAGCAGGTAAGAATCTGTAGTTCGAGGGTTGAATACCACGTCGCGATAGTACATTTCCTGACCACCCCAGCAGGTAAGAATCTGTAGTTCGAGGGGTGAATACCACGTCGCGCTAGTACATTTCCTGACTACTCCAGCAGGTAAGAATCTATAGTTCGAGGGTTGAATACCACGTCGCGCTAGTACATTTCCTGACCACTCCAGCAGGTAAGAATCTGTAGTTCAATGGTTGAATACCACGTCGCGCTAGTACATTTCCTGACCACTCCAGCAGGTAAGAATCTTTAGTTCGAGGGTTGAATACCACGTCGCGTTAGTACATTTCCTGACCACTCTAGCAGGTTAGAATCTGTAGTTCGAGGGTTGAATACCACGTCGCGCTAGTACATTTCCTGACCACCCCAGCAGGTAAGAATCTGTAGTTCGAGGGTTGAATACCACGTCGCGATAGTACATTTCCTGACCACCCCAGCAGGTAAGAATCTGTAGTTCGAAGGGTGAATACCACGTCGCGCTAGTACATTTCCTGACTACTCCAGCAGGTAAGAATCTATAGTTCGAGGGTTGAATACCACGTCGCGCTAGTACATTTCCTGTCCACTCCAGCAGGTAAGAATCTGTAGTTCGAGGGGTGAATACCACGTCGCGATAGTACATTTCCTGACCACTCCAGCAGGTAAGAATCTGTAGTTCGAGGGGTGAATACCACGTCGCGTTAGTACATTTCCTGACTACTCCAGCAGGTAAGAATCTATAGTTCGAGGGTTGAATACCACGTCGCGCTAGTACATTTCCTGACTACTCCAGCAGGTAAGAATCTATAGTTCGAGGGTTGAATACCACGTCGCGCTAGTACATTTCCTGTCCACTCCAGCAGGTAAGAATCTGTAGTTCGAGGGGTGAATACCACGTCGCGATAGTACATTTCCTGACCACTCCAGCAGGTAAGAATCTGTAGTTCGAGGGGTGAATACCACGTCGCGTTAGTACATTTCCTGACTACTCCAGCAGGTAAGAATCTATAGTTCGAGGGTTGAATACCACGTCGCGATAGTACATTTCCTGACCACTCCAGCAGGTAAGAATCTGTAGTTCGAGGGTTGAATACCACGTCGCGATAGTACATTTCCTGACCACTCTAGCAGGTTAGAATCTGTAGTTCGAGGGGTTAATACCACGTCGCGCTAGTACATTTCCTTACTACTCTAGCAGGTAAGAATCTGTTGTTCGATGGGTGAATACCACGTCGCGGTAGTACATTTCCTGACTACTCCAGCAGGTAAGAATCTATAGTTCGAGGGTTGAATACCACGTCGCGCTAGTACATTTTCGTGGCGTGTACGTGGGGAATGTCGACAGCATTGCCACAGTGACATCTACTCTCTCTCTCTCTCTCTCTCTCTCTCTCTCTCTCTCTCTCATACTCCACCTCTGTCACCCCCAGTCACACCTCCGCAACAGTAGAACGTGTTCTGAATGTCTGCTATAGCCACAATCTGGGACAGACAAGACGGCGGACACCCGAATAACTAACTCGAGCCGTATATGTCCCCGTTTCCGAAAGTATTACAAGTTCTATAAAACATATGTATGTACAAAATGAAACTTATTGTACGCATAAGTAACGGGAAACGTTGCATATTACTCATACGGCCATAGTATAAGAACAAACAACACTTTATAAAATACACGATAACTGTGGATTTATGTACTATATATCTATACGTTTTCACCCGCCTGTGCTGTATGTGGTTTGTGCAGCTCAGTGAGTTAGTGCGCAGGTCTGCACCACATGATTGTAGCGTTTAGAGTTCAAATCTCCCTCGGACACGGAATTTTATTTATGTGGCATATTATGGCCGTTTATAACTTATTCTATTGTTAGAAAATGTTTATTTCCGGAGTATATTTGTATAAAAGATATAATACGCAAAAACGAACATAGTACAATCGACGAGCAGTGGTTGTTTGCTAATCACATCGATTGGTTTCTAAAGTAGATAATTTGAGCTGTATAGCGTAAGTTAACAGGGACACATGAAAGCCTTATGTTTAATATTGTAACAGTTCTGTCTTCTTTTGGCCGTATAACAGTAAAAGCGTGTTTAATTACGGAGAGCACAAGACTTATTATTATACTCATTAAAGATACGCATTTAAAAACAGGGGCGTAGCCACGAAAAAGGGGGGGGGGGGGGTGGTATATTGTGACATATTCCTCCACCGAAATGAAAATGAAACTGGAAAACATAATGACAAGTATTATTTATGTTAATTCAAGGATTTTGTGATCTTCCTCGAACATGAAGAATCTTTATGGGATTTTGTGGTTCCATATCTATACATGAACCCACTGATTATAAATAATTATATAACTATAAATTTGTAGTAATACAGGTTTTGTATTTTGTTCAAAAAATAGAAATATGAAATATCTTTCCTTCCCCTTCCCCCCACTTTTTTCTGATTATAAATAATTATGTAACTATAAATTTGTAGTAATACAGGTTTTGTATTTTGTTCAAAAAATAGAAATATGAAATATCTTTCCTTCCCCTTCCCCCCACTTTTTTCCCTTCTAGATACATTCCTAGCTACGCCCTTGATAAAATAACCTGCCAATGTTTTAATGAGTGGCGTAAATGTCCGTCATACATGCATGTGAGTACAGTACCTTGTTTTCCATACATAAGCAGTGCCGTTACTCATATCATTTTCCATACATTAATAATACTCGTACGTAAAAACCTAAACCAATGGAGTTTTCAGAATAAAAGAAACAATCGTACGTTGTGGATGCGCCAGAAAGCACCTACATAAAACATTTGGTTGCATGTGTTGTTTTGCCTGTCATTTAAAAGTTTAGGTTAGCATTTTAGGTAACGTGTGGGTATAAACGGATGCGTTCTTTCTTGCCTTCGATGGTCCTGGGGTAGGCCCACTGGCCACTGGTAGACATATAGGCAATTTCGTTGTTTCGTTTAGAAGACCAGTGTCAGGTTCCTTGGGAACTACTTGCTGGTTTGAATGAGGCTCCGAAGTGCTTCTGTTTCCTTGGATTTCTACTGACTCTGCTTGTGGGCGATCTGTGACAAAAGAAGTAAGAAATTCATCAGCTGAAAAAAATATCGCAATTGAAGGGCCAAATTCCAGCAGCTCGAAATCCGGCTAGGATATTTTTAGGTGTTGCAGCATTAGGCAAGGCCAAAGAAACGATAGATGGCTGGTGAAAAACGGTCATAGGCTCTCGGGGACGTGTCTTCATCCATGAGTAACAAGCAGCATTCAGAAACTTTTTGAAGGGGCCATAGACAGAGAGGTCAAGTGGCTGAAGTTTGTGGGAAGTGTGCGGAGGGAATGACACTAGAACTACTCCCATTATCCTTATAAAATGACACCAGTGATAACGATATATGAGAACTGTGACTATCCCGTAATAGAAGGACAGGATGTTCTTTGGAGCATCTTGTGTGTCTAACGAAATGCTGCACAAATGGTAAAAATTCCACATGAGTAACCCAACCACACTTTGGAGTCGCTCCAATGCTGCCTGGTGGGCCACTTGAAATGAAGTGTGATTTGTAAATTTTCCGAGGGAATATTAAAAGTGGAGGAATGGAGTTTCCACTTGCACTAACAGCAAAAACTAAAGTTACGAGTTCCCCTCTTTCCCTAGAAGTGAAAGCGCCGACCTGTTTTGTTCCTTTTACTGAAACTACTTTTGAAGGACGCTGGACTGTTGTAACACCTGTCTCGTCGATGTTCCACACTTCATGAGCTTCAAAATGGTGTTTTTCATATACCTGCGCCAAATTGTGAAACTCCGTAACGTTATACCTGTTAAAGCTTGTGGCTCTTGTGAGGCTGTGGCTTCGGGAGTTCGTATGGAGATTGAAGGGTACCGTTTCAAGAATCCAGAGAGCCACTCAGTGTATGCAATTTAAATTTCTGACCACTAATTAGAAATATGCACTTCATTTGCAACAGCATATTCATACGCTAAACACCGGACTTATTTGGTATTCAATCCAAATTAAATTTTTGAACTGAAAGCAATGTATTATTCAAGTTTTTTTCCTTGAACATCTGTGAATAACTGCCTTGGTTTTCCGTAACCAACACATGGATTTTGTCCTTTATTTTGTTTCCTTGTCAATCTAGACAATGTGATGAAATGTATATCGTGAATTCGGGCAGCTTCACGAATTGAAGACGACGTTCCAGAAGCAATTTCCTCTGCTGCTCTTCTGTAGACATCTAGAGGAGCTGTGCCTCTGTTTGTTATCTTTTTATAAGTACGAACCATCCTGTAAACAAACAATTTGTTTCAGTGTCATTTATATAACTTTAGTTCTACCATTAACTTCATAGACAGACACCTGAAAAATTTGCGTGTTCAATTATCTGTGCCGTATAGACTAACACTGGTCCGTGTAACAATGCTATTGTATAGCCAACGACTCGACGGCTACTTAATATTACAGTGGGTGGCAATACGTTGGCTTTCGGTTTCTTGCTTGTATATTACTTAATGAAAGTTTCTCAGCATGTGTTATCTAAGTCGCGGACTATTAGCAAAGCTACAACTATCTTTCCACAAAATGAATACGTGAATCTTTTCGGTCTCTACTCGTGATCTATTCTAAAGTAGGAAGTGCTTCGTAAAAAAATACGTCTGTTAGTATTACAAAATTCGACGTTATTCGACGTTACAAAAATTATTACAAAAAATTTAATTTTAATTCTTATAGTACATGAAAATTGTTAAAATTGTAACAAATTTGATTATGTTGAAATTAGGCCTCTCTCCGAGACAATTGTCCATCCGACCTTGAACAGCCCATAAAACTGCTGCATTAGTAAAAGCAAACATGCTTCAAACAGACAATTTAGCATTAAAAATATAATTAGTCAAGACTAATTGTTTCATAGAAATCTGGCCATATAAAATATCAGTAATTTTCCTAGAGCGGGGCAAATTGTAACAGTGAAACAACTTGCCCCCGATTACATGTAACAACGTGCGACATGTGGCACCATTTTGTTTCCATCGTGCACACACGCACACGCGCACACACACGCACACACTGTCAGACTATTTCGAATGGTAATATTAACCATACACTATCTTGAAAGATGTTCGTGCAGGAAGACTTCATGTCAAGAAAGTAAATTTTACTTTCGCACTGACAGAACAATAACTGTAAAATAACTCCGTCCGCGCGAGCGCACACGCACGCACGCACACACACACGCACACGCACATACACACACGCACGCACGCGCGCGCGCTCACACGCGGGCACACACACACGCACATACACACGCAAATACACACGCCACACACACACGTGCGCACACACACGCACGCATACACGCACACGCGCACACACACGCACACACGCGCACGCGGGCACACACACACGTGCGCGCACACACGCACGCACACACACGCGCACACACGCGCACGCGGGCACACACACACGCACATACACGTGCGCACACACACGCACGAGCGCACACGCACATACACACGTGCGCACACACACGCACATACACACGCCGCACACATAGAGAGAGAGAGTCAAAACTAACCTCCGCTGCTGCCTGTCTTCACTCAAGACGCACACCAAGTAAGAATGGTGAGGTGCTGCGCTCTCTTGCTTCCTTGTAGAAACCTCTGCAACATCGTGCCCCTCTAAATTTTAGCCCCTGTTTCCCCTACATCTCGCACCCTTACAGGATATATGTTACTATTTCGAATATCGATTTATTTGTAGTTCATAATTGTTATTACTAATATTTCTTTTATAAAGAGTGGAATGGAGGCATTAACTTTCGAGAAACACCACTCATCAACGTTCTTAACAATGTATATCTACTCTATAAACTTTAATGATCTACAAGAGCCGGGATAAACATAACCAGTTTTCTTCGTGATGTGTTATAAACCAAGCGTGGCATTGAATATATAGTTAATATGGAGAGCATTGAGAACACTGCCAATGTTTTTAAAAGGCAACGCATGGATGGGTGAAAACGTTATATCAAAATCCTACATGTAATTTTTATGCATATCAATATTAGTGTTCAAAATTAATTTACCTCTAGTTGTTACCAGTATTAATGATACGTATTTGATAACTGCGTTTACTGACTCAAATATATATTATATATATATATATATTAATTTCTTTCTTGTACAATTGTTTATGATTGGTTAATAGGAACACTCTGATTGTCATGCGCTTTCCAGCTACAGCTCTTAATGGGTTGATAATTCTAAAGCTATGCGTCTATGTTCCAGCAGGTATTCATTACGTGTTTTCCGTCAAAATGCTTGTCCAGAATCGTATCAGCCAACTAGTTTCTGTAAGGGATGCAAATAAGTATGTCTGACGAAATGTATCACGTATCGAGCCGAGTGGAGTATGCTTATATAGTACATCAGTGCATTCCTAGGTTCGGACACAACTATAATGACACTTGAATCGACAAATTTGACGTACTGATTATTTGTACGAACAGTCACCTTTGTAGTAGATTACAACCCCAAACTGTAAACATTGCGTTCAATTGTAGATCGTCGTGCGTCTAAAATATATTTGTCCATTATTGAAAAATTGTTTCCTGTCCATTTCCTTTTATGTAAGAACGGAACGAACAGTTTACTATGATGTATGATATCATTCATGATTAATATGACGTTTGTAATTGTAAGTGCTAACAGTACTCGTATTTTATCATTAACACCTAAACTATAGTCAAATAATAGCTTATAATTAAAAACAATCACCGTTATATAATTAATTTTCGCAGAGGTAAATAAAACTAAACAGTAGTTGATATCGCTGCATATTTCCGCAAACACATAATTCTACGACAGGAACGAAACACATGCCATGGTCACCATTAGTAAATAATGAGTTGGGTATTCACAGCTGCAACGGATGCTGGTTACTCGTGTGTGACAGGCTCGCCTCTGGCAGACCTTGAACGAACACGTGTGTGAGCCGAGGCCAGGGTTATAACATACTTTTACCGGCTACGGAACTGGCAACACCGCGCGGATGACGTCGTCGAGAACACTAGCGCTCCTCTGGATCAACAGCGGAACTAACGCATAAAAAGGGTCAGACTTTTTCCTATCCCATGGCCACTCTAGTGTATATCTTTACTCAATGGTGTAGCTGCCTATAGAAGGGGAGGTTTGAGGAGGGTCAGTCTAACCCCCCCCCCCCCCCCCCTCCTTGACTCACCATAGAGCCGGATCACGCTTAGCGGGATTATCACGGTCGGTAAAAACTACAGCGCGTAACAATATATACACATAATATACATACACACACGCTTACCTGAGTGTTTTCAATTTTTTTTTTAAACACTGACAAACTCCGGCATTTTATTCTTTACGAAAAGTAATACAAATATAAATGTATCACTCCTCCCTAAAGTATTTATGAAGAGCACTAAGCACCCCAAAAATTGAATTTTAAAGTGTATTTCGTTTTAATTTTCATATACTGTTTGCAATTGAAGAACATATCAGTTAATGGTGTTTTGTTTAAATATCGTGGTTGACAATATAATCCCCTTTCACGGTGAAAAATGTGCGCTAAAACACCGCGTCTTATTTTTGAATAACGATCTGAATCCCATAATGTACACGATTTATTACGATTTCTTATTAATCAGCATTTCTAAACTAATAAAAAATATCGTCTTGTCGGAACACAGTGATGTGAACATTTTTCAAAACATGTATGCATAACTCTAAAAAAAACTCGTGTGTCGCCTAACCTGTAGGCAACACACAACACACAGAAATAAATTTTCATTAGTGTTTTGAGGTACCCATATCTCTCCAAGAAATCCTTTTAGGGGGAGAATGAACATTCAAGTCCGTGTTATATTTTTGTGGGGAATAACCTGCCGCAGTTTGTCGGAGTTGTTTAGACAGAAAAACCCGCATGAAAACGACAGCCTTGAGCATTCACGTCGCAGACTGGGACTTGTGTCACTCTAGTACGCGACTGTCGTACATGCATCGGCACAAGGTGTAAGATGGATTCCTGTGTGCAGCACCATCGCATTTAACGACGACGTGAAATATATATATATATATATGTGTGTGTGTGTGTGTGTGTGTGTGTGTGTGTGTGTGTGTGTGTGTGTGTGTGTGTGTGTGTGTGTGTGTGTGTGTGTGCGTGCATGACCCTATCGTTCTTGCTGGTCGGCGGACGGGCTAAAATAGCGAGAGCGTATCGATCCCCGACGCTCAGCCAATGGCGCTCGTCGATGCTCCTTATGGATCGGAAGGGCTCGGGCGAGCTCGGCTGTTTCCGTCGCACGCTGGGATCATTATAAGCCGGCGTCGGAGGCAGCAGACATAGACGCCAGGGCGTGCTGCACTCCGCTACACAGCTGTCTTCTAACCAGGCCTGCATGTCCCAAGAAGGGTGAGTTTGCCGCCTGTTCAACCTTGTCACCTCACAACTCCCGCTCTACGTTGTCCGCTCCTTGTGGTCATTTATAGTGTTGTACTGTAAGGCTCAGTGTTCATGTTATGTGTATCTCTCCGGTCATCCCCTACTCCATTCTTGTCAACTAGTTTTATGCGTGCGTCTTGTTTTGCTCACTGCCTGACATAACATCACAAGTAGTGTTTGTGTCTATGTACAGCGCAGGTAGAAATATTAAATGGGGCACTATCGACACTTCTGGAGGTTACCACTGCAATGTAAATTATAAAGTAGTACGGTATTAACGAAAAACGAAATTTAGTAAGTATTTTACAAATGAAATACATTTTTAATTACTTTAATATGTGGACGAATATATCATACTACGTAGTCAGGCACTAATATTTGCAATGGCTTATCATAAAAACCATTAATTTTACGAGTCCTGTCTGCAAAGGAGGTCTCGAAATCAACAGAACTCCCTTTTTTCACATGTAAGGGAAATGCACTAACGTGCTGAAATGTAGAATTGACAGAGTCTTTACCCCGTCTTCAATAAACAACGTTGTGAAAGGTTGATGTATTGTGTAAATCTATTGTTAGCGACACCTGATTTTCCTAGCAAAAAAAAAAAAAAAACATCGCGACTAGCAATACTTCAAATCGCTTAATCTCAAATCGACTTTCGTGACTGGGTGATTTTGAACACGTATTCTGTGTCTGCCGAGAAAACAATCACATTCAGTATCGCAGAAAACGAACTCTGATTGACCCAGTCAAGCAAGAAAATGTTTTCTTTCAAAGACACGTGGTCAGTAATCGAAAGGAAATGCAAATCGCACACTTACGATACTGAAAAGTTGCCTGCTAGGAAGATTTTTTAACGAACTGGGGGTGTCTCTATCATTAGAGGCAGCTTATTTTCACGAAAAAGTCCTTCATGTTCAAACTATGAAGTCATGAATGTGGATCTAAGTTGCTGTGTTTTAAAAAAAAAGCTATACCAGAAATATTTCCGTGTAAACAAGGTGTTTCTAACAGTCTTTCTAGACAACCTTTCTTTTTAGCGAAGAATAACCGTGTAAACAAGGTGTTTCTAACTGTCTTTCTTTTAGCGAATAATTTCCGCGACTATTTGAACTCCGAAACGTTAACAATCAGATCCACTTACTTGATTGGATGGTTTGAATTGCCATGCGTATTGTGTGTCCGTGGACCACACGTTCATCGTAGCAGCAACTTCATTCTGATTGGTCCAGCCAGGTAATCAAATATATTCTCTGAAAATATGTGGCCAACGACCAATAGAAATTCGCAAGTGTAGAAGCAGGATATGTATTATAACCTGCGCAAACATCTGACGGCGGAAAACACGTGTAGCTATGTTTACTATAGTTTCACGACGGCAGAGAAGTATACAAACTGCAAGCAATGCTGAGAACAGTTAAGAGCAAGTTGAAAGGAACACAGAGCAGGGGCGAGTCAGTTGAGTGTCTGTGAGACTGGACCTAGCCCACTGTACTTCCCTCTACTTCTCACACCCACCGCTGGGAGCGCCACTCACCGCCTTCTAATACACACTCACAACGTTACATCTTGTGCATATGCTGTCACTTTTCACTATAGCATTTGTACTTGTATGGGTAGTGCCTCAATTTCGCCTTTTCTTTATGCGGCACCGTACAACGTCTTTACATATTAGCGCCACAACAGCCTACACATTTTCTCCTGTCATCATCACGGCCATCCTTTACCTGTTCGACTTTGTTTCACGTGATACGGCCACGACATTTTCTCTGTTTCTTACTTGCTACAGAGCCGCTGAGGCAATGTTTAAACGTCTGTGTTCGAGACGTGAACTAAATGTACGACCGTATGTTGTACAAGTCTGACTTGCAGCGAAGTTCGCGTACACTGCCCATGGCTGGACTTCTCTGTTGCTGCGCAGTTCGCGTACACTGCCCATGGCTGGACTTCTCTGTTGCTGCGCAGTTCGCGTACACTGCCCATGGCTGGACTTCTCTGTTGCTGCGCAGTTCGCGTACACTGCCCACCGCCTCAACTGTTAGCATTGAAGTGTCACGTCTGCACATCACAATGTCTGTGGTTCAATACATGTTTACTCCGAGATGTAAGACATTCGGAGGACAGCAGCATTGGACGTAAAATCACTTTTTTTTTACTATTGAAAAAAAAATGAAAAAAATATTTTTTGTAGGAACAAACATTAATTTGCCGCAACCCATCCAGACTGCTAATACGGACATCAATCGAGTGTATTGTTGGTAGCATTTAAATATCGTTAACGATGATAATAAGAGCATTTGAATGGTCTGACGTGGTCTTGTTTGTGATTGCACATGTAACTAAGTGTATGTATATATTATAGGAAAAAGCAGTGGTTTCCTTGCTACAGAACAAGTAGTTTCTTTAAAAGAACAATTTCAGCAGAACTTTAACGAACAAATGCGGTCTTATGTTGCTGGTTGCTGGTATCCTGGAACCAGAGAAGAAAACTGTTCTGTCGTCACTTATCTGCTCATTTTGTTTCAGTCAGCCACACGTTATAATTAATTACGTTACAAAAATTACAGTTACTTACAGATTTGTGTGCTCCTAAATAATGTGGTGTGGTTAAAAAACTGTTTAATAAAAAGAGTATATATGTATATGTAAGTTTACAATTCTATCAGTGAACTTTTACCTTTGACTTAAAGAAATGTGAGTTCTGTGAACGAAACGTCAGTTTGCTGTTAAGCAGAAAATATGCAGGTTGGCAGCTACCTTCATGCCGCCGAACAGTAAGCGATCTCAGCATCAAACTACGAACTAAGGGTCTTGTCGAACTGACAAGTTGCTCAGCGCACTTGACATATCACAACGCACATGTCACACATCCTCTGCTTACTTGTTCTTGTAAGGAGAAGTTCTCTTCTCTGACTGATGCAGAACGTCGATTTTTCTTGTACAGACACTTCACATGTGTTCAGTTTTACCTTATCCCTCCATTAATGTTGACCTATTACATACAAGTAGCCATTACCTGAAACATCACTAGTACAGAAAGTCTCCATTAGTTGTTATATATCAAAAATATTGTAGCTCATATTTATTTTTCGTGAATCGATGATTTAGATTGTTGCGATTTGTATGTGTCTCCTTGCTAACCACTAATATTCAGTGATGTGTGCCCATATGTAATTTATTAGTTTAATGTAATAGGCTGTCCACAATAAACTGAGCCCTTTTAAGAGCCCAGCTTAAGATCTACTTGAATGCACATTGCGTATTCTTCAACATAAGTAAAATTAATTTCAACATGAGCCTGATATTTTCATCCATGTGTCAGTCACGTAAAACATGTATAATTATAGAAAAAAAATTTGCCTAATTTTCACAGTAACATGCATTAAGAAAAGAAGAGTAAAGTTAAATAAATTCTTTCAGTATTCAGTAATGTTTACCTGACTATTTAAATTCCACTTAAGTCATCGAAGTGCATTTACTAAGTCGTTGGCAACTCTAGAGAACCCTTGCCAATTTGTGTATCCGTGTTTCAGTATACGCAATTCACCTGCCAGTTTATGTAGCCGTGTTTCAGTATACACAGGCAGCTTACCATATTTTGTAGCCGTGATTTAGTATACACATGTCACTTGCCAGTTTGTATAGCTATGTCTCAGTTTATACAGGTCGCTTGCCAGTTTGTACAGCTGTGTTTCAGTTTACACAGGTCGCATGCAAGTTTGTGTCGCTGTGTTTCAGTATACACAGGTCATTTGTCAGTTTGTGTAGCCGTGTTTCAGTATACGCAGGTATCATGTCAGTTTGTGCAGCCGTGTTTCAGTATATCCAGGTCATTTGCAAGTTTGTGTAGCCATTTTTCAATATATGCAGGTCGCTTGCTGGTTTGCGTAACCATGTTTACGTATACGCTGCTCGCTTGCCATGTTGTGTATCCATCTTATATTCAGAGAACTTGCAAGCTTGTGTAGCCATGTTTCAGTATATGCAGGTCACTTGCCAGTTTGTGTAGCTGTGTTTCTGTATACACAGGTAACTTGCCAGTTTGTGTAGCTGTGTTTCAGTATATGCAGGTCACTTTCCAATTTTTGTAGCCATGTGTCAGTAATTGCATGTCTCTTTCCTGTTAGTGTATCTGTGTTTCAGTACACGCAAGTAACCTGTCAGTTTGCGTAGTCGTGTTTTACTATACATAGGTCACTTGCCAGTTTGTGTAGCCGACTTTCAGTACATGAATGCCGCTTGTCAGGTTATGTAGCTATGTTTCAGTTAATGCATGTCGCTTACCAGTTTGTGCAGTCATGTTTCAGTATACGCAGGTCGCTTACCAGTTTTTTTAGCCATGTGTCAGTATGCGCAGGTCGCTTGCCAGTTTGTGAAGCCGTGTTTCACTATATGCAGGTCGCTTGCCAGTTTGTATAGCCATGTTTCAGTATTTGCAGGTCTCTTGCCAGTTAGTGTATCTGTGTTTCAGTATACGCTAGTCGCCTGCCAGTTTGTGTAGCCGTGTTGCAGTATATGCAGGTCACTCGCCAGTTTGTGTAGCCATGTTTCAGTATATGCAGTTCGTTTACCAATTTCTGTAGCCATTTTTCAGTATACGCATGTCGCTTGACAGTTTGTGTAGCCATTTTTCCAAAATGCAGGTCGCTTACCAGGTTGTGTAGCCATGTTTCAGTATATGCAGATCACTTGCCAGTTTGTGTAGCTGTGTTTCAGTTTACGCAGGTCGCTTGCCAGTTTGTGTAGCAGTTTTTTAGTATATGCCGGTCGCTTGCCAGTTTGTACAGCTGTTTTTCCGTATACGATGGTCACTTGCCAGTTTGTGTAGCTGTGTTTAAGTTTGCGCAGGTAGCTTGCCGGGTTGTGTAGCAGTATTTTAGTATATGCAGGTCACTTGCCAGTTTGTGCAGCTGTGTTTCAGTTTACGCATGTCAACGCAGTGGCTTTTCTCTAAGTTCTCAGCGATGCACGAACAGCCAATAAGAAATATTCTTGTCACAAAGCCATAAGTAGGAGACCTGCAGTTGTTCGCATAGGACACAGAAATCTATCCTACTCACTAATTGTTCCGCAAAATAAGCGTCCTTATAATAAGACCTGTAAATTTCGTGAATTACTACCTCATCAGGTTATATTTGAGTACCATGATTAACTGGAGCCAGCAAATGCTATTTATTGCCTGCTGTCAGAGATTGTACAGGAGAGTTCACAACTCAACCACACTGCTGCTTCCTCACACACAAGAATACTCTGTGGTGTCGTGGTCAGACCATACACTATCCTCCTTCCCTGTGACGCCAACATTCGCATTGAGAAACTACTTCAACGACAGCTCACACAGAACCGCTGTCAAAAATCCACAATTAAACAATCTTAAAATAAGCATTTCCGAAAATCCCCAGTTAATGTGTTTAAGATGATGAAATTATGTTGTACATTTTTATCATTTCATATATTTTATATTTGTGATATGGGATAGAATTATATAAAAAATATGATATTAGAGCAAAAACACTTTTAAAAAAACTAATGAATTGCGTTATTGGATTTCTTAATGTATACATTTCTTCGCAAAAATCGCAAAAAAAAAAATATAATTCGTAAATATAAAATTCGAAGTATTTGCAAAACGTTAATAAAACAACTTGAAAAAAAAATATTTTTTAAATTTATTATGGATATTGTTTCTATTTAAATTTTCAATTTTTGAGTTGTAGATGAAAGTCTAAATTCGTACAAGTTACATTGTTACTGCAAGTGAACCAAGAGTATGATTTCAAAGAAAATGCAATATGTCAACTCGATTACTACAATAAACACCACAGCACAAATCAAACTTTGAATTGAAATAATATTTCGAAATTTATACTCATCGTGGTTTAAGAAAAAATACTAGTTTCAACGGTTAAAGACATGATAAAAGTTATTTTACAAATAATTTGGCATTTTAAATTCAATATCATCAAAAAAATTCCACGACACTCTAAGAAATCATTAAAATCTATAAAAATGGCCCGCTCTTGATCAACCTTACTACAGGCACTGTAAATGACGGCCTCTCCACCCATGTCTCCAGTCTGGGCCAGTGCATGGCCGTTATGAATTTCTCTAAATTAACTCCAGCTGGTCCTGCATTACAGGCAAAAACTATACGCAGACATTGTCCGTAATAACGCTGCTTTACAGGGAAGAACGATGTGTAGACATGGTCAGCACTGATGCTGCCTTACAGGTGAGAACAATGTGTAGACATTGTCCGTACTGATGCTACCATACAGGCGAGACCGATGTATAGACATTGTTCGTTCTGATCCTGCCTTACAGGGCAGAACAATGTGTAGGAATTTTCCGTCTTAATGTTGTCTTACAGGCGAGACACTATGTAGACATTGTCCGTACTAATGCTTCCTTACAGGCGAGAACAATAATATACATCGTCAGTATTGACACTGCATTACAGGGCAGAACAATGTGTAGAAATTTTCTGAAGTAATGCTTACTTATAGGGGAGAACTATGTGTAGACATCGTCGGTACAGATGCTTCCTTACAGGCTAGAACAATTTGTAGATATTTTCCGAACTAATGATCCTTTACAGGTATGAATGATAAGAATACATCGTCAGGACTAAGACAGCCTAACATGGCAGATCAATGTGAAGACATTTTCCGAAATAAGCAGCCTTACAGGCGAGAACAATGAGTTGACTTCGTCCCTAATAACGCTACCTTACAGAGGAGAATAACGTATAGTGTTAGTCTGTAATGATGCTGCCTTATAGCGGAGAACAATGTGTAGACATCGTCCGTACTGACGCTGGCTTACAGATGGAACAATGTGTAGACATCGCCCTACTGAAGCTGGCTTACAGATGGAACAATGTGTAGACATTGTCAATACTGACGCTATCTTATAGGGAAGAACAATGTGTATACATCGTCCGTACTGACGCTGGCTTACAGATGGAACAATGTGTAGACATTGTCAATACTGACGCTATCTTATAGGGAAGAACAATGTGTATACATCGTCCGTACTGTCGCTGGCTTACAGATGGAACAATGTGTAGACATTGTCAATACTGACGCTATCTTATAGGGAAGAACAATGTGTAGACATCGCCCTACTGAAGCTGGCTTACAGATGGAACAATGTGTAGACATTGTCAATACTGACGCTATCTTATAGGGAAGAACAATGTGTAGACAGCGTCCGTACTGACGCTGGCTTACAGATGGAACAATGTGTAGACATTGTCAATACTGACGCTATCTTATAGGGAAGAACAATGTGTAGACATCGCCCTACTGAATCTGGCTTACAGATGGAACAATGTGTAGACATTGTCAATACTGACGCTATCTTATAGGGAAGAACAATGTGTAGACAGCGTCCGTACTGACGCTGGCTTACAGATGGAACAATGTGTAGACATTGTCAATACTGACGCTATCTTATAGGGAAGAACAATGTGTAGACATCGCCCTACTGAATCTGGCTTACAGATGGAACAATGTGTAGACATTGTCAATACTGACGCTATTCTTATAGGGAAGAACAATGTGTAGACATCGCCCTACTGAAGCTGGCTTACAGATGGAACAATGTGTAGACATTGTCAATACTGACGCTATCTTATAGGGAAGAACAATGTGTAGACAGCGTCCGTACTGACGCTGGCTTACAGATGGAACAATGTGTAGACATTGTCAATACTGACGCTATCTTATAGGGAAGAACAATGTGTAGACATCGTCCGTACTGACGCTGGCTTACAGATGGAACAATGTGTAGACATCGCCCTACTGAAGCTGGCTTACAGATGGAACAATGTGTAGACATTGTCAATACTGACGCTATCTTATAGGGAAGAACAATGTGTATACATCGTCCGTACTGACGCTGGCTTACAGATGGAACAATGTGTAGACATTGTCAATACTGACGCTATCTTATAGGGAAGAACAATGTGTAGACATCGCCCTACTGAAGCTGGCTTACAGATGGAACAATGTGTAGACATTGTCAATACTGACGCTATCTTATAGGGAAGAACAATGTGTATACATCGTCCGTACTGACGCTGGCTTACAGATGGAACAATGTGTAGACATTGTCAATACTGACGCTATCTTATAGGGAAGAACAATGTGTATACATCGTCCGTACTGACGCTGGCTTACAGATGGAACAATGTGTAGACATTGTCAATACTGACGCTATCTTATAGGGAAGAACAATGTGTATACATCGTCCGTACTGACGCTGGCTTACAGATGGAACAATGTGTAGACATTGTCAATACTGACGCTATCTTATAGGGAAGAACAATGTGTAGACATCGTCCGTACTGACGCTGGCTTACAGATGGAACAATGTGTAGACATTGTCAATACTGACGCTATCTTATAGGGAAGAACAATGTGTATACATCGTCCGTACTGACGCTGGCTTACAGATGGAACAATGTGTAGACATTGTCAATACTGACGCTATCTTATAGGGAAGAACAATGTGTAGACATCGCCCTACTGAAGCTGGCTTACAGATGGAACAATGTGTAGACATTGTCAATACTGACGCTATCTTATAGGGAAGAACAATGTGTATACATCGTCCGTACTGACGCTGGCTTACAGATGGAACAATGTGTAGACATTGTCAATACTGACGCTATCTTATAGGGAAGAACAATGTGTAGACATCGCCCTACTGAAGCTGGCTTACAGATGGAACAATGTGTAGACATTGTCAATACTGACGCTATCTTATAGGGAAGAACAATGTGTATACATCGTCCGTACTGACGCTGGCTTACAGATGGAACAATGTGTAGACATTGTCAATACTGACGCTATCTTATAGGGAAGAACAATGTGTATACATCGTCCGTACTGACGCTGGCTTACAGATGGAACAATGTGTAGACATTGTCAATACTGACGCTATCTTATAGGGAAGAACAATGTGTAGACATCGTCCGTACTGACGCTGGCTTACAGATGGAACAATGTGTAGACATCGTCCGTACTGAAGATGCCTTACAGGGGAGAAAAATGTGAAGAAATTGCCAGTACTGATTTTGCCTTACAGGGGAGAACAATGTGTGAACATCGTAGGTACAGATTCTTCCTTACGGGCGAGAAAAATGTGTACACATGGTCCGTACTGATGCTGCTTTACAGGGGAGAACATTGTGTAGACGTCCACAGTACTTAATCTTCTTTACAGTGGAGAACAATGCTTTTGATTCGGCCCTACACTGAGAGAAAAGGTTTAGTTGTGGATATTAAATATATTAGTTTGAAAAGTACTTCATCACAACGAAGAATATTTGGTTCACTTATATAATCTTCTCATGCTCCAAATATCCGCACTAGTTCCTTTCAATCAAATAAACCGTTTTAAAATAATTTGTTGAGCTGAATAACTATTTGGTTGTTCTAAAATCGTCTATGTACACACAACTATTTTACAAATAGGTTAAACAAATCGGTTTGGTTATCGTAAACATAAAAAATAACATGGTGGAGTCAAATGAATATTTCGTTTGGAGTCAGTAACGCATTCAGTTAGCTTGGAATGTCTGGTGTATGTTATTAGAACAAATTTTGCGGCAACAACATTAGCTTGGTACAGAACTGACATTTATTTAGTTGGCTGTAATTTAACCGAGTCATATGATCGCGTCCATCCGAAAATACGGTTCTAGAGTTTGTTTGTAATTTCGGTGATAATTAGGAAACTACATGTTTGACATGTCTTTACCATTAAGGACCGTGAGCGTGGTTGTCTGTTGACAACAAGATATAGGTATGCCAGGGGAGTATCGTGGGAAGATGAGACAGCAAGTACACTCAGTGCACATGCACAATAGACTCCAGGAGGCTAATGAACACAACACATGCTATTCTGCCGTATCTCCTGGAACCTTGTCATGTTGCCAGCATTTCTTTACCGTGTAATGTGTATGAACCTATTTTCCGTCCGTATACGCTACATGTTTGTTCGGTCCATTTGCATTTTGCCTCAGTGCACGTAGATTGGCTGTGCGACTTTATCACTTTGCTCAGTTAACATGTGTCTAACATGTTTAAGTCTTTAAATTTTAATCCCATGGAATTAATAATCGTCCAAAATGAATACTTCTCGGAAAACGGTATTTTTTCTTTGGCAGCATTAAGGAGTTTACGCAGAGTTTAAATTCCTTTGCGCACTTCATTAAATCCCAAGAACGTTCGGCGCACGACACTTTAAACAAATTCGTCAAGTTCCGTCTTATTTTTCAGTGGACGACGTTTACCTGGGATGGAAATGGCAGTTCCGTCATTGTCGGCTATCTCAAACTGTATGACAATGTCCTTTCACTTACACCTACTATTTTGGCCGCCCTTTCTACAGCTTTGTCTAACGGGTTAATGAGACCTCGTTTCTTTTCTTCTTTACAAAACTGTAAAACATTGTAAATAATATTTATACTTATGACCGCTTCGCATGATTTCTTTCGAGGAGTCTCCATTCTGTACGTAGGTCCCGATTACTAGTCAAATCACATGTGTTCTGTTACATAACTATAACACTCAAAATAACCCATTTACTTTACATATGAAATAACAGCAGCGATCAATGCTCATGGCGAACTTCTTAGACTCACACAACACAACACTCCAGTACAACGAGCAAGACTCACAGGTGCCCTTGCGTAGTGGTACAGACTGTACACTGCTGTCTGAACGACGCGATTGCGTCATATCAACTCTGTAGTTTCCCCCGACTGCCACCGGTAATTACTTATTAGGCATGTAGTACTAAAACTGTTGCTAGTGCATTTATTTATCATAAACAATGGTAGAAACTATTTCAATGAAACAGGTTGAACAAGAAACAGGAAAGTATAGATGTAAAACTAGAAAATTGTTCTTCACACGGGAGTCTTATATTGGATACTATGTATTCGAAAACATTCGAGATACCTCAGCAGTCACGTTATCCAAGTTTGCTAAGGTAGGCATATAACGTAAGTTTCACATTTGAAATTTTTTTTCAGATAACCGAAACACTTTCATGAACATAGATCACAGTAGTATAAAAATGGCGATTTGAGCACAGCCCCCAGTTATCAGAAAAGCAACGGTAAATTAAATGCTCGAGCCATCAGAAAAAATTACTCTTAATTTTCTGATCCAAAACATCAAATGACGATTCGAACACACCGCAAAAAAGTGTCTAAAAAAGTTGCGTTTGGTCAGATCGTAGTCTTTAGAAAAAAGTTGCGTTAAAATTTGGTTTTGAGTGCATCTGCAAAAATACGCGTAAAAAGTTGCGTTTGGGCGCAGTTGCAAAAAAAAAGTGGTTTAAAAAATTTGAAAACGTAAAAAATAAAATATTGTATATAATAAATGAACACAAATAAAAATCAACTGATGTCTAATATGATGACGACCATGGCAATGAAAAAGGCTAACACAACTGGTAATGTTTGGAAAGAATACAAATTTAAGAAAGATGTTTTTTTGAAAAGAAAGAAGGAGAAACCTCAAGAGAAGAATGTCAAGTGTGAAACTTGTAATCACTTTAACAAACAATCTCTCATAAGAAGTCACTTCAGAAGTAAAATTCATAAGTACTCACTCAGATTCAGTGTAGAAGAAATCGAAACAGCATTTCGAAATCGGATCAAGACTTATGCTGTAAAGAATGTGAATGCATACAAAGACCCACATCATTTCCTAAATGATGTAAAATAAACTGTCACAGGACTAATTAATTAACATTTAAATTCACTCAAAGTGAACATGAAACTCTTAACTGAGTACAAAAGGGGAATTGGTGAGAATATTGAATATGTAGAAAGCTTCTTTAAAACAAAGAACGAAATTATACTGAAATCGACTAATCTGGAAGAATATTATGGCAACAGCATATTGAAAATCATAGCTGAGATGGGGGCTGTTGAAGCAAAGGGATCTCAGTGCGTACTCAACAGAATATTTAAACTAGAAGTGCGAATAAATAAATATGTACCATTCAAGGACAGTTCTCATGTTGATCTTCCAGAAAAATTCAAAGCTAAGAAGGCGGTAATTAATGTTAAGAACAAACACTAAAAAATGTTTTTTGTGGTCTGTTCTCTCTGCATTGTATCAAGTACAAAGAAACCCCCAAAGAGTGAATAAATACATAGCTTACAAACATGAGTTTGGTGATGCACTTAAGGTATGGAATTTCCAATGAAATTGGATAGCATACCAACCTTTGAGAAAAGAAGTGGAATTTCTATTAATGTATACAAATACGAAGAAAAAGATGGTGATAAGAAATATATAATCTCCCCATTAAAAACAACAAAAAATAAGACGGATAAGCACATTAACTCACTCTATATCAAACACTAAAAGAACGACCACTACTGCTGTGTAAAAAGTCTTTCGAAACTTATTGCATCACAAGTAACAAATAATGGTCACAAAATATATATGCGATAGATGTTTGCAACATTTCTACTCTTTAAGTAAATTAAACGATCACGAACAAGACTGCCGAGATCACGATGGCATTAAAGTTGAACTACCATCTAAAGAAAAAATTAGATATTAAGATTTAAAAACAAAAATCATTCTTTGAGATTTCTGTTTGTGATATATGCTGATTTTTATTGTTTGTTGACTAAAATTGAAACTTGCCAACCAAACCCCGACGAATCCTACACAAAACCATGCTAAAAACACGGGCCTATTAGCTTCTGTTACTATATATAATACGAACATGGATACAATAAACCACCAGTAACTTATGAAGGATCTGATGCATCTAGTGTATTCGTTAAAATGCTAATGTAAGAAGCAAAGTCTATTGGTGATATATACACAAATGAAAAACCAATGCTTCCACTAACTCAGAAATACCAAATAGTTTGTGATACAGCCACCCATTGTCAAATATGTGAAAAGTCCTTGAATGGTGATTTTATGAGAGATCATAATCATGATCTCACAGAGATTGTAACTTATCGTATAGAAATCCATGTTTTGTCCCAGTGTTTTACACAATCTATCTGGTTATGACACACATTTATTCATGAGATCTTGGCATCGATGAAAATAAAATTGATCTAATTACCAAAAGGAAGAAAAATGTTTTTCTTTTACAAAACATGTATGTAAAAGTGTAAATCTTAGATTTATTGACTCATTTAAATTTATGGCTAGTAGTATCGATAAACTCTCTAGCAACATTTCCAGAAGCCAATTCCGAGAAACGTGTAAGCATTTTTCCAATGAAATTCTTGACTTTGTTATAAGAAAAGGTGTTTATCCATATGACTACATGGATAGCACTGAAAAATTTTTGTGAGACATCACTTCCATCCAAAGATGCATTTTACAACAAACTCAATAAATGTGTCATTACAGACAAATATTACGAATTTGCGAGAAAGATGTAGGAAAAATTCAACATAAAATCTCTAAGAGAGTACACAGAGCTATAACATATCTAATGCTTAGATATTGTCTGATATAATGGAAAATTTTAGAGATGTATTTCTCAAAACATATGCTACATCCAGCATGGTATTTCACGACCCCAGGGTTAGCGTGGGATGCTATGCTCAAACATACTAAAATATAACTAGAATTATTAACAGATTACGACATGATTTTGATGATAGAAAAAGGTGTTCGTGGTGGAATTTCACAATGTTGTAAGCGATATGCTAAATCAAATAATAAATATATGAATGCTTATGATAGTAGAAAGGAAATATTTTATCATATATATCTTGACGCCAATAACTTAAATGGATGGGCTATGAGCCAATATTTACACTTTGGTGGGTTTAAGTGTAGAAATACAAATTTATATGTAACAACAATACGAGATGATTCTAGAAAGGGTTATATATTGGAAGTTGATTTGGAATACCCACATGAACTACACAATCTTCACAAAGATCTGTCATTGGCATCACAGAATAAAATACCAGAAGGTTCAAAAAATCCCAAACTCTTGACTAGTCTGATTGATAAAGAAAAATATGTATTACACTATGCAAATCTTAACCAATATCTAGCTCTCAGAATGAAGTTGAAAAAGGTCCATAGAATTCTGGAGTTTGATCGATCAGATTGGCTTAAGTCCTATATTGATCTGAACACAAATATGCGAACAATGTCTACAAATGACTTTGAAAACAATTTCTACAAATTAATGAAAAATTCGGATTTTGGAAAAACAATGGAAAATATTAGAAACAGAGTGTATATACGGTTTTGTATAAGTTCTAAGCAAATGGATAAACTAGTGGCTAAACCGAACTTTAAAGATAGAACCATATTTACTAACTCTTTGGTTGCAGTTCATATGAATAAAACAAAAGTGTGCTTTAACAAACCCATTTATGTTGGAATGAGCATACTTGATCTATCGAAAGTCTTAATGTACGATTTTCACTATAATATAATGAAATCAAAGTATGGGAAAAATATTGAACTGTGCTACCAAGATACTAATTCATACATCTATAATATAAAAACATCAGACTTCTACAGTGACATGAAAGAAATGGTCGATCATTTTGATACTTCTGACTATAAAAAATATAACCCATATGGTATACCGTTAGTTAACAAAAAGATTCTTGGCAAAATGAAAGATGTACGTAATGGGAAAATAATGGAAGAATTTATTGGATTGAAATCGAAAACATATGCAACAAATGTGGAAGGTGGTGTAAAGAAAAGAGCAAAGGGTGTGAAAAACACTGTGGTCAGAAATGAGATTAGTTTTGGTGACTACAAAAAGTGTTTGTTTGGTAAAAACGTGTTGTACAAAATTATGAATCTTATTAAAAGTAAGAAACATGAACTCTATACGATTGAGTTGAGAAAAAAAGCAGTAAGTCCCGAAGATGATAAAATATTTATTCTTAAAGATTGTATTAAGACACTACCATTGGGGCACTACAAAATTGAAAAAGAGTGATACTATGAAATATTTTTTTAATTATAACAAAATCATTACCTTTACGATTATCATCTTAATTTTGATAACCTCCAGCAGATGTGAAAATCAAACACTTTCCGCAATATATTATTTACATGATTTTGGATACTTGAAAGCATATGACAAAGATATTACACATGTAAATTCATGAGTAGTTTCAAATGATCTCCGACATTCCAAGAGCATCACAACATATCAATTAGTGGCGAAATAAGTAAAGAAACACTGACACTAGTCAAAACTCCTAGATGTGGGGTACCAGATGACATATTTGGCTTTTCTACATCTATTACCAAATGGACAACAAAAGTAATAAATTGGCCAATCATGACATACTACAAGTAACTCAAGAAGTGTTTCATACATGGGCCAAACATACTGACATTATGTTTAAACACGATACTTATACATGACAACAAATCTCAAGGAAAAATAAGTATTTTTGTTGTGCTATTGCATGAAATAGGACATGCATTAGGAATACATCATTCGAATGTCTATGAGACTGTTATATATCCAATTTATGTTTCAGATTGACTAACATTACAACTGACGATACTTGGGCAATACAGAGTCATTTAGTGTAGATTCAATGGATGGGAAAAACAATTATATTTCTTTCGAGATGGATAAAATAACAAACAGACTGAAAGTAAAATGTATGCTTAAATTACAGTTTGGAAAACAGGGTTTAATAGTAAAACTTTTGGGTTTCGTAGAAAGTAAAACTCAGAAAGCAAATGTGGATCATAATGTCAATACAATTCCAAAATTTGCTCCATTTGTAACAATGAATATACACTGTAATATAGTAAATGGTATGATATTAACATATGAAGAATATAATCATAGAGAAACTAATATATTTACCACTTTTAAACCAAGAACAACATTTGGATTTGGCGACACGATCTATTACGAACCAGCTTATCCATTATTTTTTCCAGTGCAAACAAATCAAGTTAATGAAATAATAGTTGGAATTAAGAATAAAAAAGTTAAGTTAATTGACTTTGATTTGTCCGAAAGAACAGTGGTATTAGAGATTAGACCATAGATATTTTTTGGGTTTGAAGTAGTCATATTCTTTATATAATAACTTTATTAGTTTGAAAACTATTAAAGTTTCACATGATAAAGATGAATAATATTTCTATAGAAAGTGCAATGAAAGATTTAGAAAAAGAATTCAATGTTTCGGCTACTTTAAAATGTCGAATTTGGAGATGTGTATCTAAATTTTTAATTAGACTATGTTGTAGCACATTGCCGAAGTCAGAGCGATAATTGTGTTTTAATGATTGTATAACCATTAAAACTTTATAGAGATATGAACGCAAATAAAAATCAACTGATGTTTAATTATACGACGACGATCATTTAGTCTTTAAAAAACCTAATAGAATGCTTTTGTTTAACACCACAGCCACCATTACATCATATACAAAACTTATACCTCCACGATTAACATCACTTAAAACTTTTTCACTGAAAATCTGAACATATCTGTCTGGTAAGGTTACTTTAAAATGTCCAGACATAATTACCACTTTGTATCCATACAGTGTATAATTTATTTCAGCATGGTTTATGGGATAGGACTGCCCAATTGTAAGTTCGGAAAGATTCTTAAATTGTTTGGTTCCGCTTAATACATTTAGCAACTGATCCATCTTTATTATATAAAATATATTGATTTTTTACGTTTTCAAATTTTTCAGCCACTTTTTTTGCATCTTCGCCCAAACACAACTTTTTACGCGCATTTTTGCAGATGCACTCAAACTCAAAGTTTAACGAAACTTTTTTTTTAAAGACTACGATCTGACCAAACGCTACTTTTTGAGCCACTTTGTTATGGTTGTGCCCGAATCGTCATTTGATGTTTTGGATTAGAAAATTAAGAGTAATTTTTTTCTGATTGTTTTCTGATGGCTCGAGCATTTAATTTACCGTTGTTTTTCTGATAACTGGAGGCTGTGCTCGAATCGTCATTTTTATACTACTGATCACATTAAAAATCTTCAGTCTAACCAACCAAATCGCCCAACTTTGTATGAACAAACAAATATGAATAAAATAATTTGTCTTCAATTACAAAGTATTAAATTGCACCAAAAAAAAAAACAATTAACTTGGTTGCACCAAGTATACTTTGTTTTATTCATTAAACACTTTTTTCTGTGTAGTAATGCTTCATGTTATAGAAAGTGCAATTGCTAGGTTTACGATTCAGTTATGTAAACTAGATGAGAATGTTAGTAGTGTTTGAATTGCTGGTGTCAGAATTCCGGGTTAAGAGTGCACTGCGAGTAATATCAAAACAAAAATAACATTTATAACTGGTTCTTGGTGTAAGAGAGCGTCTTCACTGACGACATTCGGTTTACTATAGAAAATTGTTTTCCGACGAATCCAAACATAAGTATAATACCAACATGCAAACTTACAGCTCGTCTCATATTGATGTGCATGTATTTTTGTGGTATTTGGCTGAGCAAGTCAGGATTAGGTTCCTACGGTGGGACGTCTGTGATGTGTGCGCATATGCGTCCCACACACTTTATTCCAGTCATCAAGATAATTGCGAAGAAAATGTTTTGAAACACAATCAGGAAGGATCTATTTTTGACGGAAATCGAATTTGTCTACTTATACCCTAGGGCACTTGACCTTTCGGGGAAAGAGTTCTTTTTAGCAATAATTCAGAACACTTGAGCTCAAATCAACTTCAATCACTGATTGATTTTAATTTTTATGTGTCTTAGGTTCATGCCCATGCTTTGCAAATGTTCAGTACTGGAATTAACTTATTCTTAATGGCTCAGTCGAACACCATTCAATCTAACATCGAAATAGGTGAAACTGTCCCATATCAGCGAATTTTACTACAGATTTGTTGAAACTGCTCCATCTGAACCAGTTAAATTGTACGGATAATTTATTTGCTGGTTTTAACTTATAAAAAAGTGATTTCTCCTGTTCCCTGGTGAATTGCACTGTTAAACTTAAGCACATTCCACAGATTCAATAGTAGAATACCGCACATTAATTGAAATGTGTTGAATTGTAAAAGGCTTATTAACGTCCGCCAGTTTTATGTATGTAGGCTTATCAGGGGACAGTTTACGAACTAACTTATAACCAAACTTCAATAAACACCCATGCCTTACCTGGGATTCGAACCCAGAACCTCCCGCACCACAGATTGTCTGCGAAGCTACCGACTGCACCACGGGAGGTCAGCCACATTAAATGAAAATTCAGAGAAATATTTCAAGTGATTGAAATCACTGATTCAGAATGAGAGGGACTCGGTCAATAAGAAATGGATAAGTGGTGGTGTGGCTGCCGGATATTGACGTTGATCCTGCGTGCTTTGAATTTTCATGTAAATCACTACTTGCTAGTCAACTGTAAACACGTTCTGTCACATAAGAAACATTAGTTCGTAAGAAGGAAATGAAATAACGAAGTTGGCTGTGTTTGAAAGAGGTAACGATGTTAACATCGAGTGGTGAATTCCCATGTTGTTGGTGAGTGTGTGACGTGTGTTGGAGGATCGCAGAATGGCTCGTCAACAAGTCTGAAGATCGCTGCTGCATTAGTCAGTGCAGCGAGTGTGCGCTGCCGAGAGAGCCACAATATAGAGGTTATTGATCCCAGTGGCACATGAATGCCGTCATCAAGCCAGGAATCAATCAAGCGCCGCAAACAATCTCGGTAGGTGGCTCGTTTGTTTGTTTGTGTGGCACTGTACGCAGACAGACGCTGCAACGCGATGCTGATTGTGCCTACCCTATATGCCACACGCCTTAGCTATCTGTCTCCCGCTATGTTGTGAGCAGCGCATTCCATACTCCCACGCTTATTGTCTGAGCGACATTCTGAAACGACCCTTACATCTCATCGGTTACTTCCTGCTGCTTAAGATCTCCTATCAGATGGTCAGTGTGCTACACTATAAACCTGCAACAGTGCTGTTATAAATATGGCTCTTGGGTCATTTCCATACATGAAATGGGTTGAGAGCGTAGCTAATTAATGAGACATGAAAAGGTAGAGAACAACTGTAATGATCAGGGTTATTTAACATGATGAACATACGCTATTAATTTACGTGATCATTAATTGGGGGTGTTATATTGAATGTCATTATTAAAAATCACATCGTTATGGTTAATTACCACACGCCACTACTATTTGCAGTCAAACTGGAATGGCCCCACCTTAATAGTGATGTCGGAGGCTGTTTCTGGTAGGCGGTTATCGATGGCCGGACATACTAATCTATCTGACTTCTTGTGGCGATGGCCCGATGAGGAAAGACCCCGAGCTCAGTGTGACACTGACCTATATCGGTTGTGTTGTTGAACATATTCGGCCCCAACTACTGGCCGATGGTGTTGGTTTATGCAACTAGCTGTTCACAATGTGTTGTTCCAATAACGCTCGGGACCTGGTTAAATGTTTAAAGATGTGATCAGGCAGGCCGTCCACCTAAGACCTAATCACATTGTAAGATCACCCCCAATGTTCAATAGTGATATGCCCCATCTGACCCTGGAGTCTGTGTAATTATGTAAATGACTGGTAGTTGTGTGGCAGTAGCAATATGGATCGGGTTGAAGTCCTCTTAGTTACAGTAGGGAAAGTTTTGAAAGGAAATAATACCAGACAAATACGTGAGGTATAAGGAACTGCCAGTTGCTATCGAGCAGTCCTCAGGCAAGGTGGGCTGTAGAAATGCTGTGTTGTTTTGTTACATTGGCCATGAGCGAATTTACTTCAACTCTGCTGGGGTGTGCAAAGTGTGTTCCACACGAGCACAAGAGAAGCCCCTTGGGAGGTTCACGAACGCGTCATCCTATCTTAATGTTGTTAGTCCCTGACACTATGGGGAATGGATCTTTTGATTACATTAGTTGTTGTAAAAATTAATTAGCAATTAAATGAAGAACTTTTGTAATTATAATGAAAATTATGTTAACTGTTAATGATAGACACATAAAATTACTTCTCTCTCCATTGCAATAATAAGTGTATTTAGATAATTATTATGAGAACCTGGAAAATATATTATATATAATACAATCAAGACATTCACATCTTTATCACAGTGATTAATTATGATCTACATGCAAGTACAATTTACAGTTAGTGATACAATAATATTATGAAATAAGTCCTACGTGATGTCACGGTGGTAGGATCTAGACAAAATGATATCAAAATGTAGCAGTTTATTAAATAACTTAACTAAACTTTCATGAAATCTGAAATAAAACAAGGAAGCAGCTGCTTTTCAACAACGTTTCCATATGTAACTGGGTAATGGAATTTATACTTAGTAACATAATATGATTAGATGTATTATATTGTACACCATTAGCTAAAGTTAACGATTTATTTAATTTAAATTAATATATTACAATATTAAATCAATTACCTATAATATATGTTAAATTCTTGTCTAGGAAAGTTAGACTCTGAAATTGCAGTTATTAACTATGAATTACTATCATTCTTTAATTTTTCCGTAGTGCAATCCTGTTTCTTGATGGCAATTTTTACAATAGATGAATTTATTGAGAGAAGTAGTTTGTTAAATATGTATTCCAAGAGGTAACTTCCACATAACATTTTTCGTTTTACAAAACTACTGTATATTATTATTTTTATAAAGTTCTAATAATATAACTTTTGATAAAATAAAATTGTTTTGCCATATTAAACGATTATAACATTATAAGGTACCCAATATTTTTATGAATAATGTTTTCAAGTCTATTACAGAGGGCTCTTATTATTTCCGTTTAACTTTTATGTATTGAGTGTTGAAAAACTATGGAGTTGAAAGTGAAGAATGTGAATCTTTTACATATATTTGAATAAATTGTTACTGTTGCTTGCAAGTATATTATAATCCCGATACTGGACCACCCCACTTTTAGGGATATTCCTTCTAAAATTATCAAAAAAAAAAAAAAATGCAGCACACTAAATAGGGTTATTTCGTCTAAATGTACACAAAAAATTAAAACTCAAAATCTGAAATTCGACGAAAAAACCGTGAAAATCATGTAAAAAAAAGCCAAAATCAAGGTATTTTGACAGGTAAATTTAAGCTCTAAAAGCTTTTTAAAAAGGAGCTCTCAAAAATGGGCAAATTTAATAAAAAAAAAATGCCAGCAGTTTTTCAAAAATGTGCGCACACTATTAGACACCGGTAAAACAAGCAAAATTATTCAAAAATCAAGCAAATTTAAGGCTAAAACAAGCAAATCAGACGAAATATTAAAAAAGATAATTGATAAAATATACATTTTACTCAACATAAATTAAACACCAATAACATTATTTAAAGTCTAAAAATAAAGAAAATCTGGAGCATAGCTATTACCAAATATATAATTGCAACCATCACAACAATCCAAACCGTCTTTAAAATCAGAAAATTTCTTTGATCTTAAATAATTTAGATTAATTTTTAAAACAATTTTGAAAAGAACAAGATCCAATATATTATCAATAATATTTTCTGTTTTTATAATTTCGTATCCAATATCCCAAATATTTAAAAGTTCTATAACTTGATCCATTTATAATATAAAAGAATTATATATCTTTTATAAAAAAGTGATATTATGAGAAAAGTTTTAATGGGAATAATTAATTTTTGTTTAATCAAATAATTAATCTATATTTCTAACAATACGTAAAAAAAATTAATGTGGACACTCAACTATGAGTCTAAAAAATTGTACTAAACCATTGAAACAATTTCTTGTTTCTGTAAAATCGTTCACATTATCCATTTAATGAAATTAAAAATTTATATATGTTCAGTGATATTTTCTTTCAAATAATCATAAGTTCATTTTCGTTGCCTAATTAAAACAACATTGTAAATTGTACCAGCCTCAACAGCTTTTGTAAATCAACACTAATTTCTATATTTGTTTTATCTTTAACTACTGCAGTTCTTCTATATAGGCAGTCAATAACATGTACAGGTCTTCGCCCCCAAAATGAATAAAAATTGATATCGCCATGATAATTTATAGTTGGCTTATAATAAAGTTAATTATTTATATATATATAGTATCTAATATTGTTCTTGAATTTCTAAAATCATTAAAAGCCAGAAACAATTTAAGACAAAGAACATTTTCAGTATCTAGATTCCAATTTTCGTTTGGAAAAATTTCATTTCTACCATTTTAACAAAAATATTTCTCACATTACACTGATAAAACATTGAAGCATGCGCATATTGATCGGACCGATTTGTTGTATTAGTTTGGAAACCTACAATTACAAAATCAGGTATGTCAAATTGTTAATTATTATATAAAATTTAAAAACCGTTGTCCTAGCAGGAACTTCTTTTTCTAAAAATTGCTAATACTTAAAACCAATATGAATTTTAGGATTTTTATATATTTTTTCTTTAATTGCAATGGATGTGCTAGCTTCGTATTCAACAATGGGCCACATAATGTCTAATTTTTAGATAACAATTTTACCTGAATAAGCATAAGTTTAATCAACCACACCATCTGCATTTTTGTTTCATAGACAGTTTTTATAAGACAAATGTCGGAAAAAAATTGCTTTTTATACCACCCTTCTAGTAAACTTCATTTTTATCGCGAATAAAACCAAACAAATGTCTTAGTGGATACATTATTTAATTTATTTTATCACTACGAACAGGTTTTACTCGCTATTTATTATCAACACCAGTAGAATCTAAATAGGTTTGTTCTCCTGGCGATCTTACCATAATATTTATCATTGTCGAAGTTATTCCTGGATTATTAACAGCCTCAATAATCTGACCATGTTTTGAAATTTCTACTGCAGAAAACTGAATTGGAATAATATTAGAACAAAGATGAATATTATCTAATTTTTCGTATTTTACCGCAACTCAAACTTTATCTCTTTTAAGTAGGTGACATCCTTCCAAAACATAAGCTTCGCTTGGAAAAGAAAAGCCATCTCCTATTGGAATACCAAATTCTATTCCATTATTGCAAACATTAAAATCCTTTCTTGTTTGGTCAGTTGGGGGAAACGTTTGTCTCTCAAACATCTCAATGCTTTTGTACCTCATTTATAAGCAAAATTTTTTTTTATATAAATGGCAGAATCAAAAGGAGTTCATCGAGTGAAATTGTTCATCGTGAAGTATGGAAATTATAAAAAGAACTATGAGGCAGAATATAAAAAAAAATAATAATATATCTGCTATTAATTCGCGAATTACAAAATATTAACAAAAAAGTAGAACAAGTAAGTGAAGAAAATTAAAATTTACCAACAATACTGGTACCTGTTGCTGCAAAACCTTTACATTTCCCACCAACACCAGAAGAAACATTATTTGAATAATAATTATTTGCAGAACAAGACTCTCCTAAATTGGAAGAGCAATTGGGAATTGTACCATTGAAAAATTAACCACCTACAGCAGATTGTTCTACTATAAATATTAATGTTATAAATGAAAAATTTTGTTTACGAGTAGTTGGTGATGATTTCGAAATTTGTGATACAAAACTAAAAATAGATGGTGATTATTTATTTGTCGAAGTTAAAAAATGTGAACTAACCGAAGGACTTATTAATTTATTAACAAAAACTGTCTATGAAGCACTCGAATTTAATTTCAATAATGTTGACCTTAAAAATTACGAAGATAATATTTTAGCAACCAATGCTGTATTTCAAAAATATATTCCTAATATGAAAAGGAGTAATCGAAGTTCAAGTAGTAGTACGAAGTATATTAAGATAATTAGTCCAATTTATGATGAATATATAAAAATTTCAGTCAAAATCATTACCAAATACACCAGAAAGAATGGTTTCTTCAAGAGCTCCTAAATCTGGAAAAGGTATAAAAATATATAATAATTTCCCCAAAGAATATGTCTGGATGGATGATTTTATAAAATTAATTAATTGATTATTAGTTATTCAGGGCGAAGAAAATGCTGGAACTAATAGTATTTTACAATAAAAAAAGTAAGCATAATGAAAATGTCATGCAATAAATTTTCTGAATTTATTATAAATAATACAAAAGTATATCATATATTATAGGAGTTTTACATGTTATTCAGCATTCATTTTGGAATTCAGAACACCATGGAAATGTGTGATAAACTGGGCATTAAACAATTTAAATTTGCCCGAATTACATTTGCCTGGTTATAATTATTGTAGTCCATTTACAAAATTAAATGAAATACTAGAAATAGGTGATAAAGGAGTAAATAAATTAGACCATGCATGCAAATATCATGATAGTGCTTATCGAGATCATAAAAATTTAGAATATAGACATGAAGCAGATAAAATTTTACAATAAGAAGCAAAAGAAATTATGTTAGATAAAAATACTCCTATTGGTGAAAAAATTACTTCTGCTGCTGTTGCCTCAACTATGTTTACAAAAAAAAATAGGATGGGGCATTAAAATTTATTAAAATGTTAATGTATTTTTTTACTTATAAATGAAGACAACAAAATAAAACTTTCGATATTCCTTATGAGGAATTAAAAAATTTGGGTATAGATAAATTTTTAACAGATGATCGAATTGCAAAAAAAAAAAATGAAAAATTGCAATAGGGCAAAAATTTCACATTAACTTTACCATTACCAACAGTTAAAAAAATGGCCAAAGAAAAAACTGGCAATGGTTTACATTGTGGGGGAATTATTTCCATTGTACTCACTGCTTTAGGAGCGGTCGCTTCAATTTATAGTGATGTTGAAGAAATTAATAAAAATTAAAAAGGATTAGAAGAACATCAGAGACATAATTTAGCAATGGAAAATAAATCAGGAAGTCGATTAAAACGAAGAAGGCCAAGTAAATAATTTAATTTGTCACCATTATCTAATGTCGATATTGAAAAATATGTAAAAAAAAAATTTAATATTAAATATTTCAGAAATGTTTATATGATTGATGAACTACCAAAAAATATGCCCAAAAATTAATGTGCTGTGGTTAATTTTGATATTTCATCAAATCCTGGCACTCATTGGATTTGCATTTTTTAAAGAAAATAATAATGTTTATTATATTGACTCATTTGGAGACTAATTTAATTAATTATTTCACAAAGTGTAACGTTTATTATAATGATGATCGAATTCAGAATTTTAATTCAGGTGTATGTGGACATCTATGTTTAATTATAATGCATATTTTTTCGAGAGAATTTAAGATTAACAATATAATTTCTATATTATTAAATGACATTTATATTTGGGAAACCATTAATCAAATATTTAAATTTAAAAAAATTGACAATATTGCTGAAGATTAAACACAATAGGTAGAATCACAATGCTATTCGAACTTTTCTCCTTTACAAAAAACTAATCACCTGTTTTGATTTTTTACAAAAAGTTATGTTTCTTTTTTTGGACATAGAATTGTTAATATAGCTGACCCAATTGATGGAAAAGATACAGTTAATTATATATATATATACAGTAGCTTCCGAACTATCTGGATATCCGGATAGGCCAGAGTTCTATAATTACTCACTTCCTGCCCCACCCACACCATTAACAACACACTTGTCATACCGAAACCCACTCTTATTCATATTTTCTGACATCGTAGTACCGGCCTGTACTTTATAAATGTTTGTTAAGCACTGTACTGTCTGTTTTAAAATTTATAACAGAAAAAGGAAGTCCAAAAATAAAAATATTGCACACATTGTAAGATAAATTTTATAATATCTAACTTAATTGCTGGAAACATAAAATTATGTATACTGTACAGTATGTGAATAGTATACATACAATTTTTAAATAAACAAAAATTTATATTTTAACTTATTTTACTGTTCATTGTTAAACGATTACACAAATGTGAAAAGTAGGCCTAAGATAATATAGTCGAAACCTACAGTATTAAGTTCTTGAAAAAGTCTTTGATAGATGGCTACTTTTCCCAGTTAGTTCTCTTCTGCGATGCAATTCCCATCCACTTATGCAAGCAGATTATATCAACTGGCGTCACGTCCTCCTGCTGGCTAATGTATTGCAGCAGTGCTTCAATCGTCTTGAACCCTTCCGAATGTGGGATTTTACCTCTCATCTAGGGATCCCTCTTCCTTTTCTCCTTGTATTTCTTCTCCCTGTGTCACCATGTCCACAACATCGTTGCCATGTTATTTCATCAACTTTGTCTTTTGATATCCGTTCTCTAATGTCCTCTGCACTGACTACCTTGCAACCTGGTACTTTTTCCAGCAACGAAAATAGTTTATCATTCTCCGGTTTCACACACGATTTGAAGGTTAAAATGTCCATCTTCATGGTCCAAAAGAACTTTCGAAGCCCTTACAAGTGATATGTTTGGAATCTCTTCCCATGCTTCGGCCACCAACCTTATGACATCTAGCATGTCAATCTTTTTCAGATTGGTTTAGAAGTCTTCATTATTATCAATCGCCGATATCAACGAACTGAGAAGATCCCGGCGATAATTTTTCTTTAACATTTCAATGACACCCTGGTCCAACGGCTGACAAAGCTCCGTCAGACTGCTTGGTAAAAATAAAGCTTTGATGTATCCATATGTGAGTTTGCCAGGGGCAGGATGCGAAGGTGCGTTGTCAAGAATTATCACAGCCTTTCTCGCCAAATTGTTGTCTTTCATATGGTTTTCTACAGCCGGTAGGGATTCATTTTGGAACCACATTTAAATATTTCTGAATTCATCCATGCTTTCTTTTGATGTGTGTAATATGTGGTAGTGATTCCTGATATCCCAGTTTTTAAAAGCTCTAGGTTTCTTTAATTTTGCTATTAAAGTCAACCTAAGTTTGTGTTTGCCGGTTGCATTACTGCAAGCTAATATTGTGACTCGTTCCTTGTTTTTCTTGTATCCTGGTGCAGCGGCTTCGTTTTTTGATGCAAGAGGTTTTTGTAGGATGCATCTAATAATTTAAACTGATCTCATCGCAGTTGTACAAATGATCCCCAGAAATTCGCTCTTTTTGAATAAGCTTAACATGATAGTCTTTGAACAAAGGCACAGCCTCTTTATCAGCAGATAAAGCCTCCCCACCTATGGTAATCTGGCGAATACCAAATAGTTTTTTCCAAGCGATCTAGTCATCCATTACTGGCAGTAAATTCTGAATCCTCTCTTTCTATTCATCGCTTAAATAGTAATGCTTTTTCCTGTAATATCGGCCCAGTAATAGGCAAGTCTTTTCCTCTTAAGTGTTCATGCCACAAAAATAAATCTTCTTCAATTTCTTTATGCTTACCTTTCAGCATGGTTTTTCTTACTTTAATTCCTCTTCCACTAACTTGGGCGGCACATCACTTTTCAAATTCTGCACGACTTTTCTTTCAGACACCAACTGTACTTTTCCCAACTCCTAACTACGAAGCAGTAGTTTTTGCCATTACCCCAGAGTCTAGTCTCTTTATAGCGCGTAGTTTCTCCTCCATAGTCAGTACAACCTTTTTTCGTTTATTACCCATTTCCTGATCTCCAGCAAAAAAACCAACGAACCACACAAAACACAATTTATGAAGGTAACCAGGAACAGTGGCAAATATATTACGAGCTTGTTGATACCCGATACACAACTGATGGAACAAAGATCAGGTAGCAGGGCGTGGGAAAATCCGGACTTTTCATGTTGCAACTCGTGTTTCGCACACGGCACGTAGGAGGATCGTACCAGACGCCCGCTTGCAATGTCTTCGCAAAGTTGCCATTTATGAAGCCGTGAAAATTCGAGTAGATAGTTCATAAAAAATTATCCCTAATTTTATTGCAGAGAAAATTTATTTTTTGTAACTAGGCCGGATAGTACAGAGGCCGGATAGTCGCGAACCGGAAACTCGAGAGTCTACTGTGTGTGTATATATGTATATATATAATATGGCAGATTATGCATTAAAAAAGATGTTGATTTAAAAAGTAAAACTATTTTTTTTATTATTCTCTAAAAGATTTAATTTACAGTTCAATAACAGTATTGCTGATTATATAAAAAGGAATAAATAATTGAAAACAGACATTAAAAAAAATAAGAAGATGCAAAATGTAAAACTATTGTTGCTGATTATGCATTAAAATACAAGATTTAATCATATACAACACTAGTGTTTCTGATTTACAAACATATGTAGATTCAAAATATAATACCATTGTTTCTGCTTTGCAAGATCAAATAAGTATATTTTTTGTTTACACAACAGACTATGCTTCTCTTCATAATCGCAGAATTAATAATAATAATGTTGATTCAGTGGATGGAAAAGATAGCATCAACAAAAGATTTTTTGATAGATAAGTATCTGGTAAAATACAAAATTTAAACCAATCAGTTTTAAATATTTGTGAGACACACGTTAACTAAAAAAACTGAAAATATAAAGAATAAAAGTCTCCTATATTTTATTAAAGTGCAAAGTGGAATAAAACTGATAACATTTTCACTTAGAAAATAATTCAATTTTCTTTACTCTTTTGTTGAATTGTAATGTTTATAAAATAATTACTATTAATCACAATTTATGTGATGATACTGTAACTGTTATTAAGGGAACTACAATAATAGATTATATTATACCATTTGATGTTAACATACATGATATTTTTACTTAAAAAAATAACAAAAATATCTGAATATGATGATGGTTTGATGACTATAATAGGAATATTAGTAAAATATAAAGATTAAATAATTTTTTTACTATTATGTGGGTAACACTTGGTGCTTGAAGGGTGAGAAGGTCACTACAAATAATAATATAAAAATGAAAATACAAAAAATGGTTGATTAGTTAAAAAAAGTAAATGTTCTTGTGTAATTCTAATAAATCAACATTTTTAATAAAAATTTCTTGTTCACTGCGAGAGAGGGAATAATGAATGAATTATAATAAACACCTGCGCGAAAAAATTTTCTAAACAAAAAATCATTTCATAATGATTTGATGACTTATGGCAAATTGGTCTTGTAGAAATAAATACCTGTAATTTCAAATGCATATCACATATAAACAATGGATACAAATATATTATGACAATTATAGATGGTTTTTTTAATTTTTCATTTGCTATACAAATTAAAGATAAAACAGCTAAATATATCAAACGGTTTAGAATCTATATTAATTAAAGAAAACCAAATTATATACAACCTGATAATGGTTCAGAATTTTATAATACAACATTTAATGAGCTTATGGAAATATATAATATAAACCATTATCCTTCATTTTCTGAATTAAAAGCGAACGCCATTGAAAGATTTAATCAAACTTTAAAAAATATAATGTTGAAAAAATTTACTTTAAATGACAACTACAAGTGGGTAAATATATTGAATGAATTAGTGAAAGAATATAATAGTCCAAAACTAAGAAGTATTGGTATGATGCCAATTGAAGTTAATAAAAAAATGAAAAAAAAAAATTATTGCAAACAAGTTTTGTGTTTACTAAACCAAAATATAAAGGTGGTGATGATGTTCGTGTGAGCAAACGGAATTTTTTTTAAGGGTTATACTGCTAATCGATCAAGAAAATTATTTACTATTATAAAATTTTTACATTATCATGTATCAACTTAGAAATCAAAATATATTTATGGAGGAGAAATAATGGGTAGTTCTTATGAATATGAAATTATGAAAACTGACTTCCCGAATGAATATTTAGTCAAAAAAGTTTTAAAAACTAGAGGTGAACAAATTTTTGTAAAATGGTTATGTTTTGATAAATAACATGACTTGTGGATTAATAAAACAGATGTTTGCGCAGCCGAGTCAGTTTTACCTAAATTTTGTACATTTTAAATATTTCTTTTATAATTAGGCAATTTCAAAAAGCAATAACGAATTGCACATTGCGTTAAAAGCTGTTTTAACATTCATTTGCCATTGTTGTGTTGTAGTCTATTCACCATTGTCGTTGTGTCGGTGTCATTGTGTCGTCGTGTCGTCATTAGTTTTAAAATATACATGTTTTCAAAAATTTTAAGATTTAATAAAGTCTTTCATTTTATTTCTATACTTTCATTCTTTTATTTTTCTACATAAATCTATTGTAATAAAACCAAAATCTTAATCCCAGCATTTTGAATAAATGTCTTTAAATTTCTCATAGGTCATATCACCTCCGGCGAAATCATTAAAAATATACTTTAAATTAGTTTCATCTTGTCTAAATATACATTAAAAAATTGTACTATCTCTTACCAATTGTTTAGTTATTTTTGAATATGTTTGAGCTAAATAAAATACATAGATATTTTTATGCCTGTCCCAAGTAAAACAATTGCGAATAATGTCTTGATTTTAGAAAATAGCATCATCAAATATAACTAGTGAATCTTTTTGTGGACTCATCAAAAGTAGGCATTTCATCAGTAGTATTAAAAAGTGAGCTATTTTTTCTTTAATTTTTAGTTTTTTGGCTGCTTCATCGATATAATTTTGTAACTGAGTATATTTAGTTTCGTTTAAACTTTTTGAGCATTCATACAGTTTATAAAATTTATCAACCCATTTTATAAAAATAATAAATTGTCAAATTTGTTTTTCCACGTCTGCTTGGGCCAATAACTATCATGCGTATATTATCAGGAAATAATTCTCGATTTTTAAATTTTTGATGACACTTTGGAAATTAAAACGCCAACGCCCAAGTCAGTTTTTGCATTAATTTTTATATTAATGGATAATAAAGTATTTAAGTTGACAAGCAATAGTTTTATTTTAAAGAAAAATCATAATTATGATATAATACATAATGAAAAATTGATCGCTTTAATCAGTTTTCATGTACAACATTTTTAGTGCCAATTATAAATAATAATTCTATAACAACAAATGAAAAAAAATTAGTCATGTTGTTGATAAAAATGAAGTTATATCTATTCCAAGATGTCAATATGATATTGAAATGTTTGAAATGTTAAAATAAACTATTAATTTCAATTGATCCACTTTTAACAAATAATATTGAATTAATAGCAGATAATGTAAAAAACAGAATATCTACCAAATATAATAAGATATTAAACTTTATGATCGATAATCTGATATTCTTGGCTTTGAAAGAAAATTAACTATTGAAAAAGATAAAGTTGTTGTAGGCACTAAATTACCAAGTTTTAATCCACTTAAAACTATATATGCAGGAATCTAGCGTATGGTATGTTCATAATATATGATGAATCTAATCATTTAGAAATTGATATAATTGCGAGTTTTCCACCTAAAATTATGTTTGGTTTTAGAGATTATATAATTTATGAGCCCACATATTCAGTTTTTTTTTATAAAATTAAATAATGAACGATTTTAACACATTGTTTTGGAAATTAGAGATGAAAATGACAAACTGATTGTTTTTGATGGTGTTGCTCTTGCTGTAGTCTTAGAAACTAAAGAAGTTTAAAATATAATAATATAAACATTAATTAAAAATTATTCTTATTGATATCTATAGAGGAGTGAATCTATTTTATTTTCTAGTACAATTCTTTTGTTATCATAAGGACTTAATGCTATTTTATTTATTTCGACTGTATATATTTCATGTTTTCACTCCTTATTACATTCATTGTTCTATATAGTATTTTTCTCTTTAAACAAACGATTCTTATAGTCATCAAATGTAATTCGCTTATTAACTAAATATTTATTTACACCTTTTGATTTTTATTTTTTATCACCAATCTTATAAGCATACATTTTTGATCGTAAACCAACAAATTCTTTCATTATTTTCCCATTATATTCATCTTTTATTTTCCCTAAAACTTTTTTATTTATTTGAGGTATATTATAAATATTCTCATTTGGATAATCACTCGTATAAAATTTTTTTCATCGACTTCATATCTTTGTAAAAATCATCAGATTTATGTTATAAATGTATGAATCGGTATTTTGGTATATTAATTCTATTTTATCACCATATCTTGGTTTTATTATGTTAGAATGAAAATCATAAACTAATTCATTTGAAATATCTGGAATTGACATACCCACATAAATTGGTTTATTAAATTGTACCTTTGTTTTATTTATATGTATAGCTGCAAGATTTTTTAAAAATATAGTACTTCTTATAAAATTTGGTTTTGCTACTAATTTTTCACATTTTTCAGCATCTGAAACTAGTTTTATTTCAACTCTGTTTCTAATATTTTCCATATTTTCCATTTTTTACCAAACACCGAATTATTCATGAGCTTATAAAAGTCTTTTTCAGAGTGATTGTTTCCCAAAACTAATATAGTTTTCGACGTTATTTGCAATTAATTATATGTATTTATCATCATATCTTAGCTCTTTAATACACAAATGTTCATCATATACAGTTAATTTATGAAAATAAATTGGAAGAAAAGTTGCAAATTTTATTTTTAGATTACAATTATTACATACAGGATTAATGAATTTTCCACTTAAGTGATCATATTGACTTTTTTTATATTTTCCTCCATATATTCACATTCACATACAGTACATCTTTTTGATTTCCTATATAATATTTTTTCATCTTTTGTTAGTAGATTCATTGATTCAATTTGTGAACATATTTACCCAATTATTCTACTTCTTTTTTATTGATCGTATAAATCCTTTATGAGCATTTGGAACTCCATATACTGCTGGAGGCTTATAATAACCACAATTAGGAACAATATAATAACAAAAACCAGATGCTTTGTGTAATTGATATTTCATTGTGTATCATTCATCATTTAATATTAAAAAACGTTATTTATTTGTTCATTAGTAAGATTATATTGTTCTTTAAGTCTGTCTTTATAAAAACTTTTATCATTATCAACCTCTGTTAAAATTGGATATTTTTTAAATAATTTAAATATTTTTTATTTCTCTTGGATTTGGTTTAGTTGTTGATATTTTCTTTAAAATTAATTCAAAATCGGCATATATTGTGAATAGAACCTTCGTTGTAAGTTTATAATTTTTAACTAAGTTTGCTCTCTTTTTGGGGGTAAAGTGATTTTTACAGCTTCATTTTTTGAACAATCTTCAGTATGTATTGTGAATTTTTCTTCAGAGTAAAAGAATTGAAGACACTTATCACATATATACGTTTTATGTTGCCGACTATTTTTTTTGTGCAGAAAGCAGTTTCGATAAATCTTTTATCGAACAATAATGTGAACTTTGTGCAGCTGCATTTGCTTTAGCTAATTCTTTATTATCTTTGAAATAAAGTAAATTTATATGTTTTTATTTTTTATTTTTTGTGAGTTTTAGTGGACGTACTGTGGATTTATCATCAATAGATCAATAATACATTTATAGATGTATCAATTTGATTTTCTATTTTTGGTATATCGTCAATTTTAATAGGATATTCATATTTACCTATTACTTCAATAATATTGAGCCCTAGGTTTTTATATTTGGTTACTCTATCTGAATGGCTGTCTCTTGGAAATAATGCAGATTTTATCGCCCAAAGAAAGCATTTTTGATCATTGTTCTTTACATTTATGCATGCTTTTTTATTTTAAATCACTTCTTGTAGATAAATATATGATGTGCCTCTTAATGGATTATACTAATTTATTGCTAATTGAACTCCAATTATTTTATCTAAAACCCATCCAGAATCACTTTTTTTGAAAGTCAGATAATTGTGTAAGTATTTCTTGTATTATGATTTTATACATTTTTTTAATATCTCCAGCATTCAATACTGTATAATTGGGTGATTGAAAAGTGAACAATTGTATTTGATTATTTTCTTGCTTATGAAAGTTAGCAAATAATTTAATACTGGTTTTCACACCCCTAAATATTTTAATATTAATGTGTATTATCTCAAATATATAATTTTTTTCTGAAGTCCAAAAATTAATTGTCTGTACTAATTGAAAAGTATTTTCAACGTTATATGTTGATATCCTATTTTTAAAAGCTTTATTAACTAAGTAATTTTTGTTGTTTCTTCTTCTATTTTTTTGTTATCAAAATACTTATTATAGGACGTAAATATTTGTGTTGATTCTTTTTTATCTTTGGGATATAATTCATTGATATTTGCATCAGCCAAGGGTAAATTTGTATAATTATTCTTTGTTCTTCTTATCTGCTTTCTTTTTCTCTGTCCGTCTATAACCAGCGGCATAAATAGGGTGTAAGAGTTCTAATAATAGTTGTTTTTCCTTATTCTAGTTATATATTCTATTTTAAAATATTTAGCTATACGTCTCAACATCCTCACCCCCTCACCTTTCAACACAGTTGTTACACAGGCCTCCATTTTTTATAGTTGTACTTATAAAAGAAAAAATAAATAAATAAAATGTAAAAACCGATATACTGAATAAATAAAAAAAATACTTAAATTACTGGAAAACTGTATTTAACTTCTTGTTAGGCGATAATTCTTCATATAATCACTCAAATATGTTTTACATGTGATTGAATATTTGTCCTTATTATTTTTATCAACAGAAAATAATTTTAATGATTTATTCTCATTATACACTACATGTTTTTGTAGGATAAGTATCATGATTTTCGTTTAAATTATCTAATGCTGTATTGTGTAATTTTCTGTTTTTATGCTTTTTGAGAGATGCATTATTAACATATTTTCTACATTCGCACATTACTCTCTCTTTTTTAATTCATAACGACTACTAGCATATTCACTACAACATATTTTACAGATGTTAAAATGTTTACCTTTTGTATGTTTATGAGGTGCAAAACTTTCTATATATAATACTTTGCCACATTTTTTACATTGTTTATTATTATTTTCCATTTTGTTTATTAGGAAAAATATTTTATACAGAGAGATTTTTCTTTAATTCAATGTTTTTGCGGTCATATTTAATTGGTTTCCTTTTAAATAACACAACCAAAAAATGGAGGTTCTGCTCAAAAACTTGAACAATTCATATCATTTGACTAAACTATGTGACCTGGAAATTGATAAATGGTATGAAGCTACAGAATTTAAAATTTATGAATGTATGTTTGGCAAAAAAATTAATTGCAATCTTGACGGTAATTATAAAATCACATTACCAGATCGTTATGCAAAGATAATTGATGAAATGGCTTAAAAATTATGAATGAGGGGCAAGTTTTTAGAGTGTATAAAGGTTTAAAAGAAATTAAAAATGCAAAATCTGAACATGATATTGAGTTTATTATTTCAATTCTGTCAATTATCTTTTCATCTTATTTGTTTGTTTTAGCCTTAAATTTTCTTGATTTTTGCATAATTTTGCATGTTTTACCAGTGTCAAAACGTGTGCGCACATTTTTGGAAAACTGCAAAAAAAAATTTTTTTTGCTGAAAATTGCCCGTTTTTTGAGAACTCCTTTTTTTAAACTTATAGAGCTTAAATGTAGCCCTCTAAATATCTTTATTTTGGCTTTTTTACATTATTTTTGCGGTTTTTTTCGTCGAATTTCAGATTTTGAGTTTTTTATTTTTTCCTGTACTTTTAGACGAAATAGTGCTAGTTAGTGTCTCTTATGTTACCCTTACATTGCCCTTACTTTGCTCTTCGGAGTGACTTCGGCTGGGATATGACGTCACTGCTGGTTGCTGCGTTATGATACTTACAAGGGTATGTATAAACAAAAAGCATTCAACTTTTTTTTTAAGACCTTGTTTAAATTTTAATTCACATAAATAAGAGGGCCTTCATATTTTTTTGGGGTGTGGTTATTTAAAATTAGCTTATGAATTTAATATGTTTTCAATTATATATATTTGTGCATTTTATCTGTGGGAGTATTATATTTCTGGGTGTGTCCGACCTGGGTGTTTATATGCTGAGGTGGGTGATAAAGCCCAATATAATTATATATAAATAGTCTCCGGCTCGGGCGATAACTTTTTTAAGTTCTCTAATATTTATATTTGAAAATCAGCTGTGAGACAATATCTATAAATCGGAACTTAAAGCAATAAGTATTTGTTTACACAAATTTTTATTTTTTGTAAAATGATTTGTAACAATACTCTGTGTACGCTACTAAACTTTAATGAATAGGTTTTACTAAAAATAAAGGAAAGTATAATTGGATATTATTTAATGGCACATATTAATAAATACAGTAATGGGGTATAAGATAGTAAAGAGATATAAAGAGAAGGGAGGAATTATAATTTAATACTAATTCAAATACTACCTCTAAACAAGGGGTAGCATACAGTGGTTAGGCAATTTTGCACTCATGAATTACACTAGGGAGGTCGGGAAATGGCAAGTGCACTCTTGTACACCTCCAAGGGCTGCACCCCTACTGCCTGAAGTTCCTTCATGAGTTTCTTCAGTAGAACACAGGCTAGAAAAACTTCCTGGATAGGTAACCACACCGCTTAGAAGCCTAGGGGAAATTTCAAGTCTCACGCGAAATAAAAGGGGTTCACCTCCTTGGTAAGCTACAGTCTACTGGAAGCTACAGTCTACTGGAAGCTACAGTCTACTGGAAGATACGGGCAGAAAATGGTCAGCCTGGGCATAATTCCTATTTCTTTAAACCCTAAAAATATCACTCCAGCGTACATCTCACGCCACGTCTGCAATTTGCTCTAGGACTGGCACACATGTATGCACATCCAAAAACCCCGGATAATGGGCAATGTCTGTGAAATTATAGAACTGGTTAGCTCCGACGGGTTTCATTCTACCCTGTTTCCGTATGGAAATGGATTGTGAGAATTTTGTGTGAATTTTGGTAGCATTGGGATCTTAAAAATAGGGGAAAAGACATGTAAGGTTTAAAGTGCGCAAGGATAAACATTTTCTAGGCGTGCACTGGTACGCTGTTTCGCCCCAAGGTGGCACTTCTATCGCGGGGAAGTGATGAGGCATGGCTGTACTGAGTGTATTTAGAAGGGGGGGGGGGGGGAATGGCACTACCGCTTTCCAGCGAAGTGCTGTCAAGGTGAGAGAGAAACACGTATTGCATTTGGAAAAGGGGGGGGGGGGTAAGAACTCTGCTACGCAGGAAATTAGGTGGCGTAGCTGTTCATGTTCCATAAGGCCACTATTGATACAATTCTGTCTTAAGTTAAGAGTACTGAAATCTTATATACACAGTTATAACTTAATACTACACCTTTTTCTTAAAGATATGTTGAATATTGGAAGCATACTAAAATCGCGTACCTTTATATATGCATAGTAATGCTTACTAAATTCGTAAGTCATATATGAAATTTTTTTAATTAACATGCATTGAGAGTTAATTAAATAGCAACTTTCACGTGATTATGAATTACTGCCACAGTAATAATTTCATTTCAAATAACTACATGCAGCGCACACAGGTTACCTATATTTTTATTATAATTATTAGATTAATTAGATTAATATTGTTTATATATATATATATATATATACACACACACACACACACGCAACTACAGAATTGCATTTAGGTAGTAGGGAATATTAGGAAATATATGAGTCTAAGTTAAGGGCATCGGGCATCGGAGTCAGAGCCAGGGGTCGCTATATTGCGACGTCATCGACCGTCATCTTTTTGTATTTTGTTCCCTCAAAATTTCCATTTTTTCCTAATTGCAAAAGGACACCCAGAAATTTCGAATATTTCACGGAGCAGGCGAAGGGGAATAGCGACTACGAGCCATGAGTAAGTGACTCCGAGCCAGAAGATCAAGACCCATGACCTTTGAGTTTGACCTTTGACCTTAGAACTTTGAATAAAAAAAAAACAAAAATTCTATAAAAATTCCGAAAAATTAAAAAAAACATTATTATTAAATATAATAAAACAATTCCTTAATATTTATAATAAAAAATTACTTAAAAATGTATTTAAATAATTAAATTTCCTGAGTTCCCCCTAACCATCTCAGTAAACTAATTATTCGACAAGCCTCCACTCCCATTGCCCAACGTAGTCAGCAAGCATAATACATTACTGACTAATACCACAATTTTGGATGCAGACCATATTATGTTACACACTACCTCCACCACATTAAATGCAGGCTACCTCGACCTTTACCTCATGACCTTGAATGATATTGAAAACCAAAACTTGAGAAAAATACATACAAGTCAGCATGAATATGGCATTACAGACTATTACCACATTATTAGATGCAGGAAAACATAACTTTGACACCACAACATTGAATGACCTTGAACATAAAATCTCGAGAAAAAATACATTAAAGTCAGCAAGCATAGTACAATATGAATACCACTGCCATATTGGACCCATGTGACCTCATTCGACCATACTCTGGTAAGCTTTGACCTTGAGACTGAAATTTACAAAAAATTATAAAAACATTTTTGGAAGACTTGTTTTTTCATCAACCAGTAAACAATCCTTAGGAATTGTCCACATAAATAACAATTTCTCCATCAATCTTTAGCGATCTTCCACATTCATCATGTCATTAATTTTTAGCAATAATCAACCACTATCACAATCAGCACCGCAATTAGCATTGCAACCACAATCAGCACCCTAATTAGTACCATAATCACAATCAGCACCACAATCAGTAACAAAGTCTCAATTAGCACAACATCCAACACCACAATTCTCATCTCAAACAAAATATTTCCATCAATCCTCTTCAATAATCCTCAATCCTTCTCAATCATCCTCCTCAGTCATCCTCACCAATCCTTCTCACTCCTTCTCACTCCTCCTCAATCCTCCTTAATCCTTCTCAGTCTCTAGAAGTCTATGGGTTTGTCGTCTGCCTCTATACATACATATAAGAAAAACGATTCACCTGAAGTCTCCGAAATTTATACATGTTGACAGAATTAATATGTGTGTATGCAATCAACTATTCCTATGTTGTAAAATAAATTTTTTACTGTCATTCTATATGGAGTTCTTTTCTTAAACACTCGAGTGCTCATATCACCACTTTAAAGTCGTGAGGGATAGAAGGGTATGACAGACAAAAAATAAAAATAAAAAACAACATTAAAAAAATAATTCATTACTATTTTGAAATTACAACTTCAGAAGAATGCAGTTCATCACATCATCATCTGATATAACCACGAACCTTAACTTCTCTAATGGTCGCAACTACCTCTTCCATGTTCGAGTAATCCCCACCTCTGCAGCAGCTCAATCAAATATCTTACTTTTTCTACAAGGTTGCTGTGATCTTCGGTAAAGACATCGTCCATTTATTCAGCCTCTTCTGACTTATTTTCATCACTTGTCGAAGGAAACTCGTTGGAAAAATGTGTGGGATCATCGAGGAATCATCATTGTCTTCAACACTATCACTGTCGCTATAGTCATCATCAATGCTGTCTTCGTGATTTTCTTCACTTCTTGCTTCTTCCTCAAAATCAAGTTTGCTGTTCTTTGTAACGGGAATTGTATGTTTATCGGTATTTAGAGCTGATGGTCGTTTATTTTGAAGTTTGGTGACTTCGCACGAACGTCTTACAAGTGTACATCACGGCGCTGTTGCACCTCTGTATTCCTAAACATTCTGTGTAGAAGCGGTCTGTCATCACTACACAGCTGAACCACTAAATTCTTAAACACTCTGTGTACAAACATTATGTCATCATAGTTCAACTGCACCTATGTATTCTTAACAAATATGTGTACAAGAGGTCTCTAATCACGGCACAATTGCACCTCTGGAGTCTTAAATACTATGTTTACTAGCAGTCTCTCATTGCTGCATAGTTGCCCCTCTGTATCCATTTGGTCTGATTTCACAAACATTCTTATTTACTATGCGGTCTGTCAACACACCACAGTTGCACCTCTGTATTATTAAACACTCTGTATACAAGAACTCTTTCATCACGGCGCAGTTGCACCTCTGTTTTCTTATCCACTTTTTGTAGAAGCAGTTAGTCATCACAGCACAGTTATACCTCTGCATTCTAACACAGTCTGTGTCCACACCAATCAAAAATGTTACTTGTCTTTAATGGCTGCCCAACAATCGCAATTGCCGCTTGTCTTCAGTGCATGCCCACCCATCACAAATTTCATTTGGCTCATGTGCATGCCCTATAATTACAAATATCCCTTGTCTTCTGTTTCTTCCAAACAAAAAACATTATTACACTTATCTTCTGTGACTGCCCACCAATCAAAATTGTCACTTGTATTCTGTGTCATACCACCAATCATTTATGCCACTTGTCTTATGTACATGCCCACAAATCACAATTTTCACTTGTCTTATGTGGCTGCCTTATAATTACAAATGTAATTTGTCTTCTGAGTCTTCCCACCAAATAAAAATTACACTTATCTTTCGTGACTGCCATCCAATTAAAATTGCCACTTGTATTCTGTGTCTAACCACAAATCATAAATGTCACTTCTCTTCTTTCCCTGCCCACCAATCACTAATGTCACTTGTCTTCTGTGTCTGCCTATTACTCTCAAATGTGTCTTGTCATTTGTACCTGCCCATTAATCACTAATGTCAATTAACTTCTGTGTCTGCCCACCAGTCAAAAATGTCACGTGTCTACTGTGCTAGCCCGCCAATCACAAATGTCACTTGTTTTCTGTGCCTTCCCACCAATCACACATGTCACTTTTCAATTGTGCCTGCCCACCAATCAAAAATGTCACTTGTCTTGTGTGCCTGCCCACTTCACATAAATGTCACTTGTCTTCTGGTAATACCCACCATTCACAAATGTCAATTCTATTCTGTGCCTGCATGCCAATCGCAATTCTCACTTGAATTCTGTGCCAGTCCGCCAATCTCAAATGTCTCGTGTTCTATGTTACGTCCCGCCAATCTCAAATGTATCATTCCTTCTGAGCTTGCCAACCAATAACAATTATCAATTGTCTTCTGTGTCTGCCTACTAATCACAAATGTGTGATGTCTTCTGTGCCTGCTCACCAATCTGAAATTGTGATTGTCTTCTGTGCCTGTCCAATAATCACAAATGTTACTTGTCTTCTGTCCCTGCCCACCAATATTGAATGTCTCCTCTTGTTTTCTGTTCCTTCCTAACAATCACAAATGTCACTTGTATTCATTGCCTGCCACCAATTACAAATGTCACTTGTATTCTGTGGATGCCCGCCAATCACAAATGTCTTCTGTTTTATGTGTCTAACATACAAAAACCAATGTTGGTCTTCTTTTGTGCCTTCCCACCAATCAAAAATGTCACCTGTCTTCTGTGTCTTCCTACGAGTCACAAATGTAACTTGTCTTATTTGCCTGCCCACCAATCACAAATGTCACTTCTCTTCAGTGCCTGTCCACCAATTACAAATGTCACTTGTTTTCTGTGTTTGACTGCCAATCACAAATGTCAGTTGACTTATGGCACACACCAATAACATAATTCACTTGTCTTTTGTGCCTGCCCTATTGTCACAAATGTCACTTTTCATCTTTGCCTGCGAACCAATAACAAATGACAATTTTCTTCTTTGCCCGCCCATCAAAGTGACATTTATGATTGGTTGTAATATACAGAATACAAGTGACAATTTTGATTGGTTGGCAGACACAGAAGACACGTGAAATTTGTGATTGGTGGGAAAACGCAAAATACTAGTAACAAGTTTGAATGGTGAGCAGGCACAGAATACATGTGAAATATGTTTTTATTTTGTGGGAAGAATCAGAAGACAAGTCAGATTTGTGATTAGTTGCATGCACTGAAGAGAAGTGACATTTGTGATTGGTGGGCAGTTACCCAAAACAAGTGACCTTTGTGATTGTTGGCAGACACAAAAGACAATGATATTTGTAAGTGGTGTGCAGGCAAATAATACAAGTGACATTCGTGACGCTTGGGAAGACACAGAAGACAAGTGACATATGTGATTGGTGATCAGGCACAGAAAACAAGTGACATTTGTGATTAGCGTGCATTCACATATAACAAGTGACATTTGTGATTGGCGTGCAGGAACATATTAGAAGTGACATTTGTGAATGGTGGGTATTACCAGAAGACAAGTGACATTTGTGATTGGTGGGTAGGCACACAAGACAAGTGACATATGTGAGAGGTGTGCAGGCACACAATACAAGTGACATTTATGATTGGTGGGTTGGCACAGCAGAAAAGTGAGATTTTAAATTGCTGGCAGGCATAGAATAAAAGTGAAATTTGTATTTGGTGGGCTGGCACACAAGATTTGTGACGTTTGTGATGAGCAGGCAGTCACAGAATTCAAGTGTCTTTTGAGATTAGTGGGCAGGTACAGAATACAAGTGACAATTGTGATTGGTGGGCAGGCATAGAATACAAGTGTTATTCTGATTGGTGGGCAGGCTCAAAAGACAAGTGACATGTGTGATTGGTGGGAAGGAACAGAAAAAAAATGACATTTGTGATTGATGGGCTAGCACAGTAGAAAAGTTATATTTTTGATTGGTGGACAGATGCAGAAGTTAAGTAACATTTGTGATTATATGGGCAGGCACAGATGACAAGACACATTCGAGAGTAATGGGCAGACACAGAAGACAAGTGACATCGGTGATAGGTGGGAAGGGCACATAAGAAAAGTGACATTTGTGATAGGTTTTGCAGGCAAAGATGAAAAGGGACATTTATGATTGGTTGTAAAAAACATAATTCAAGTTACAATTTTGATTGGTGGGCATGCACGGAAGACAAGTGATATTTGTGAACGGTGCGCAGGCATAGAAAGACAAGTGAAATTTGTGTTTAGGGCAGGAACAGAAGACAAGACACATGTGTGATTAGTGGGCAGGCACAGAAAACAAGTGACATTTGTGATTGATGGGCTGCCAGAGAAGACAAGTGACATTTGTGATTGGTGGTTAGGCACTGAGGAGAAGTGACATTTTTTATTATTGGGCAGTTACAGAAGACAAGTTACATTTGTGATTGGTGGGCAAGCACAGAAAAATGTGACGCTTTTTGTTGTAGGGCAGGCACAAAAGACAAGTGAAATTTGTGATTGGTGGGCAGACACAGAAGACCAGTGATGTTTGTGATTGGTGGCAGCCACAGAAGATAAGTGGCATTTGTGACTGGTGGGAAGGCACAGAAGACAAGTGACATTTGTGATTTGTAGGGATGCACTGAAGACAAGTGATAAACGTGATTTGTGGGCAAGCACTAAAGACATGTGATGTTTGAGATTGCTGGGCAGGCACAGAAGAAATGTGACTTTTGAGATGGGTGGGAGGCACAGATGAAAAGTGACATTTATGATTGGCGGTAAGACACAGAATACAAGTGACAATTTTGATTGGTGGACAGCACAGACGATATGAAAATTTGGTTTTTTGGTGTGAAGACAAGTGACATTTGTGTTTATTGTACAGGCACAAAAGACAAGTGAAATTTGTGATTGGTGGGCAGGCACGTAAGACACGTGACATTTGTGATTAGCAGTCACACACAGAAGACGAAGACATTAGTGAGTGGTGGGCAGGTACAGAAGACAAGTGACATTTGTGATTGGTGGGCAGGCACAAAATATAAGTGTAATTTCTTTCTTTATGGGAAGACACAGAAGAAAAGTAACATTTATTATTAGCAGTCACACACAAAACACAAGTGAAAAATGTGATTGGTGGACAGAGACATAGGACAAGTGACAAATGTGATAGGCAGTCACACACATAAGACAAGTGACATTTATGATTGTTGGGCAGGCACAGAAGTCAAGTGACATTTGTGATAGTTGGGCAGGCACTAAAGACAAGTGATGTTTGTGATGATGGGCAGGCACTAAAGACAAGTGACGGTTGTGATTGGTAGGCAGGCACAGAATGAAAGTGGCATTTGTGACTGGTGGGCATGCACAGATGAAAACTGACATTTATGATTAGTGGTAAGATACACAATACAAGTGACAATTTTGATTGGTGGGCAGGCACAGAAGATAAGTGTAATTGGTTTTTTTGGTAGGAAGACACAGAAGACAAGTTTCGTTTGTGATTAGCAGTCACGCACAAAAGACAAGTGAAAGATGTGATAGGTGGGCAGGCACATAAGATATGTGACAAATGTGATTGGCAGTCAAACACATAAGACAAGTGATATTTGGGATTGATTGGTAATGCACAGAACACAGGTGACTTTTGTGATTGGGGGGCAGGTACAGAAGACAAGTGACATTTGTGATTGGTTTGCAGGCACAGAACACAGGTGACTTTTGTGATTGGTGGGCAGGTACAGAAGACAAGTGACATTTGTGATTGGTTTGCAGGCACAGAAGAAAGTGACATTTGTGATTGGCGGGCAGGTACAGAAGACCATGACATTTGTGATTGGTTTGCAGGCACAGAAGAAAGTGACATTTGTGATTGGCGGGCAGGTACAGAAGACCATGACATTTGTGATTGGTTTGCAGGCACAGAACACAGGTGACCTTTGTGATTGGCGGGCAGGTACAGAAGACATGTGACATTTGTGATTGGTTTGCAGGCACAGAAGAAAGTGACATTTGTGATTGGCGGGCAGGTACAGAAGACCATGACATTTGAAATAAATCACGAACGGGAATCTAAGTTTATGTGTTTTTGGGTAGCTGTCCCTTCACGTCATCAATATAAAGTTTTAAGTTTATAAGATTGCAGCAAAGAGCAAAACATAACTTTTATGCACACACACTTAAAAATGTTTTGCAAGATACCTATTACTTTTTGTCGTTATCAACACGGCTATTTGCAATCTGTTTTTATTTATGTAAGTGAAACATTATATTTAATTTATAATGAAATGTAGTTTAAATTTCAATTAAACTAGAAATACGGCAGTTGTAGGATAAAAGATTTTAAGTTGAGTTTAGGTATACGGGCGGCTGTTTACGAGCTCTTAAGAGTCTATGAGGGTAAAATTAGGTGGCACTGTATGAGCGACACCGGAATGCAAGGGTGGGGTAACCGGAAATCCCCGAGAAAACCAGTCGACCAGTGGTATCATTCGCCACGAATCCAACTTGCGAAAATGCGGGAATGGCTCGGCCAGGTTTTGAACCGTGTTCACGTTGGTGGAAGGCGAGCTGTCTAACCGCTTAGCCACCGTGGCCTCGAGAACAGAAGTATAAAACGCCTGAGTTACGGCAGTATGTGTGATGACGACTATGCGACGGGAAATGAGTTTGTTTTCCTTACCCACCCTAATTGTAAGTGTTAAGTGAAGGGCCGAGGTAAGGACTTGGCGAGGCAGTGTGTCTCTAGGCTCAACTCCGTACCCCTACAAGGAGAGTAATTCAAGCAAAGAGGCATACAAGGAGTCTCACATCGTCGTAGAGAGAGAGAGAGAGATTGGACTGCTACGACCGTAAGTGGTGCACGACTACATCCCTGAGTAGCCGAGATTATAACTACCAGTATAGGCGCCCTACAAACAGTCCCAGAAGAACACAATTTCAATTTATTCACACATGAATAGAAATGCTGCGGTAAATAGGTGCTGGAAGCATGCTCATTTCCAAGTATAGGGCGAGGAAACTATTGCAGAGGGAAATGCGAACGCGTTTAGGGCGTGCGGAGTGGAAAAACAGCATCTGGGCTGCGAAGCCGGCGATCGATGGCAAAGCTATTGGAGGTCGTGACAGCCTCTGCCGCCCGGCAACAATCAACCCAACATTCTTATTGGCTCTGGTGACCCGGTTCGCGTCACTGCTGCCAACTGATCGTCTCATGACCTGAACCATTCATCCGCCTTCACTTCCCTCACATATCCTCATGACTAACTACTTTACTGGCGTGATAAGGCAGCTTGTGTTTCCTTTCACTATCAAGGCGGCAGTAACATAGTTCTAAAGACGAATCAATGATAAATACCTTCTCATAGCACGAAGTGTTATGAGAAGGTATTTATTGGGCATTACACAATAATGCCCAATAGAACCATTTAAACAAAACAAATATTCTACGGGGCATTTATCAAGTATCACTGCCACACTAGGAAATCTTTGAAAAGTTTATTTTTATAACAATTTTTTAACATGTATATTCTATGCTTGCAACATTGGTAGATGTTTGTACTCTATAGCTGCAGCATTGGTAAACATTGATACTCTATAGGTGCAGCCTGTGTGAACATTTATACTATATAGCTGCAACCTTGGTAAACATTTATTCTGTATGGATACAACCTTGATGAACATTATACTCTTATGGCGGCAGCCTTGGTGAACATTTATACTCTATGGCTGCAGCCATGGTTAACATATATACTCTATAGCGTCAGCCAAGGTGAACATTTAAACTCCATTGCTGCAGCCATGGTTGAGATTTATACTCTATGGCTGCAGCCTTTGTAAACATTTAAACTCTGTAGGTGCAGCCTTGGTGAACATTTATACTTAATGGCTGTAACCTTGGTAAACATTTATACTCTATAGGTGCAGCCTTGTTGAACATTTATACTCTATGGTTGTGGCTTTGGTGAACATTTACACTCTATGGTTTCAGCCTTGGTAAACATTTAAACTCCATAGCAGCAGCATAGGAGAATATTTTCTACTCTATGGCTGCAGCCTTGGTAGACATTTATACTCTATGGCTACAGCCTTGGTAGACATTTATAATCTATGGCTGCAGCCTTGGGGAACTTTTAAACGCTTTAGTGGCATTCTTAGTAAACATTTATACTGTATGGCTACAGACTTGGTGAACATATGTACACTATAGCTGTAGCCTTCGTAGACACATATACACTATAGCTACAGCCTTGGTGAAGTTTTATACTCTAGGGCTGCAGCCTTGGTATTCATTTATACACTATGATTACAGTCGTGGTAAACACATATACTCTATAGCAGCAGTCATGGTGAACATTAAATATCTGTGGCTGTAGGCATGGTAGAGATTTATACACCATGGCTACAAACTTGGTAGACATTTTTACTCAATGGCTGCAGGCTAGGTGAACAATTATACTCTATGGTTGCCACCATGCTAGACATTGACACTGTACGGCTGCAGACTTGGTAGAAATTTAAACTCTGTAGCTGCAGCCTTGGTGAAAATTTAAACAGTAGATCTACAGCTTTCATAATCATTTGTACTCTTTGTCTACAGCCTTGGTGAAAATTTATACTCTATAGCTGCTGTCTTTGTGAACATGTATACTCCAATGCTGCATCCTTTGTGACATTTATTCTCTATAGGTGCAATATTGGTGAACGTTTATACTCTATACATGCAGCCATGGTTAAAAATTATACTCTATAGTTTCAGCCATGGTGACTACTTATTCTCTATGGTTGCAACCTCGGTGAACATTTATAGTCTATGGCTGAAGACTTAATAGACATATATACTCTATGGCTGCAGCCTTGGAAACCATTTATAATTTATGGCTGCATCCATGATAGACATTTATACTCTATGGCCTCAGCTTTGCAGAACATTTGTACTCTATGGCTGCTTCCTTGGTAAACATTTATAATTTATTGCTGCATGTTTGGTATTCATTTATACTCTATGGCATCAGCCTTAGTAAAATTTTATACAGTATAGCAGCAGCATTGCTGAACATTTATACTTTAGGGCTGCAGCCTTTATACACTATAGATACAGCCTTGGTGAACATTTATACTCTACAGCTGCAGACTTAGTAAACATTGATAATTTATTGCTCCAGCCTTGGTAGAAATTTTAACTCTCTGGCCTCAGCCCTGGTGAACATTTATACTCTATGGTGCAGCCCTGATAGGCATTTATACTCTATGGCTGCAGACTTGGTACACAATTATACTCTTTGGCAGCAGCCTTGATAGGCATTTATACTCTATGGATAAAGCCTTGGTGAACTTTTATACTCTATAGTGGCAGCCTTGGTAAATGTGTATATTCTATGCTGAGCCTTGAGAAACATGTATATACTATAGGTGCTTTCTTTATGATCTATTATACTAGTTGGCAGAAACTTTGGTGAACTTATATATTCTATGACAGCTGCATTGGTAGACATTTATACTCTATGGCAGAAGCTTTGGTGAACATTTCTACTCTATGGCTACAGCCTTGGTAGAAAAGTATAATCTGTTGATTCAGCCTTGATAAAAATTGAACTGTATATCTGCAGCCTTGGTAAAAATTTATTCCCTTTGTCTACAAACTTGTTGCACATTAATACTCTATGGCTTCATCCTTAGAGATAATTTGTACTCTATAGCAGCAGCCTTGTTGTATATTTATATTTTATGACTTGAGACATGGTAAAAATTTATACCCTATGGCTAGAGCCTTGCTGATCATTCATAATCTATGGCTGCAGCCTTGGTAAACATTTATACTCTATAGCAGTAGAATTGGTGAATATTTATACTCTGTGGCTGCAGCCTTTGTGAAAATTGATTTTTTATATCTGCATCCTTGGTAAACATTTATACTGTATGGCTACAGATTTTGCCAACATTTACACTCTATGGCTTGATCCTTGGTGAAAATTTATACTCTATAGAAGCAGCCTTGGTGAATATTTATGGCTGCAGCTTTGTTTAACCTATATGCGCTCTATGTGCAGCCTTGTTGAACATTTGTACTTTATATCTACTGCCTTGGTAGACATTTATTCATTATGACTACAGCCTAGGTAGCCATTTATTGTCTATTGCTACAGACTTGGTAAACATTAATACTCTCTGTCTGTAGCCTTCATAGATATTTATACTGTAAATCAGAAAACTTGGTGCACATTAATACTCTCTGTCTGTAGCCTTCATAGATATTTATACTGTAAATCAGAAAACTTGGTGCACATTTATACTCTATGGCTGCAGAACTGTTAAACATTTATACCCTATGGCTACAGCTGTGACGATCATTCTTACTCTATGGCTGCAGCCATGTTGAACATTTAAACTCTATGGCTGCAGCCTTGGTAAATATTTATTCTCTATGGCTACAGCCTTGGTGAAAATTTATACTCTAGAGCAGCAGACTTGGTGAACATTTATTCTCTATGTCTGCAGCCTTGGTAGAAATTTATACTCTATAGCTGCAGCATTGGTGGACATTTAAACTGTATAGCTGCAGCCATGGTATACATATATATTTTATTACTACAGCCTTGGTTATAATTTATACTCTATAATTGCAGCCTCGGTAAACATTATTCTTATTAAATGGCTGGAGGCTTGGTAAACATTTATACTCTGTTAGTGCAGCGTTGGTGAACTTATTCCATGGTTTTCTGCATTTGTGAACATTTATACTCTATGGCTTCAGCCTTGATAGACATTTATACCCTATGGCTGCAGCCTTTGTAGACATTTATATTGTAATGCTACAGCCTTGGTGAAAATTTATACCCTATGGCTGCATCCTAGGTTGACATATATTCTCTATGGCCACAGCAATGGTAGACATTTATACTCTATTGCTGCATCCTTGGTGAACATTTTTACACTCTGGCTGCAGCCTTGGTAGATAGTTATACTCTATGGCTTCAGCCTTCGAGAACATTTATACTGTGTGGCTGCAGCCCTGGTAGACATTTATACCCTAAGGCTGCAGCCTTGGTAGACATTTATTCTCTATGGCAAAAACCATGGTATACTTTTATACTGTATGGAAACAGCCTTAGTGAAGATTTATACTGTATAGTTGGAGTTTTGGTATACATTTATACTCTATTGTTCCATCCTTTGTAAACATTTATGCTATATGTTTAGAGCCTTGGTGATCAATTATGCTCTATATCTGGAACATTGGTTAACATTTATACTCAATGGATTTAGTCCTGGTAGTTATCAATACCCTATGACTGCAGCCTTGATAAGATATTTATACCCTATGGCTGCAGTCTTAGTAGACATTTGTAATCTATGGCAGCAGCATTGATATACATTTATACTCTATGGCTGCAGCCTTCGTTAACATTTATACACTACGGCTGCAGCCTTGGTATACATTTATACTCTATAGCTGTATCCTTGGAGAACATTTATACTCTATGGCTGCAACCATGGTAGACATTTATACTCTATGGCTAGAACCTTGGTATATATATTGCTCTATGGCTGCAACCTTGTTAAACATTTATACTCTTTTGCTGCAGCCTTGGTAGACATTTATACTCTATGTCTTCAACCTTCATAAACGTTTATACTCTATTGCTTCAGTATTTGTGAACATTTATACTCTATGGAAGCAATCTTGGCAGAGGTTGTTACTCTATGGCAGCAACCTTGGTAAAGGCTGTCCAAGATAAAGTGAGTACTGCAGAAATGAACCTTAGAAAAAAGCCACTGCCCCTACGTACACTTATTTTAATGCACGCTCTGAGTGACATTCGCCTAGTAAATTTGGTAACGATGGATGGAAAGTAGTTACATATCTTAACGACGTATAAAAATTGTTACGTAGCCATGTGTGATAACTGAAAATTATTTCTTTCGCTTTCTGTGGTTTAATGCATCGAAGTGTAAAAATGACCAGATTTGTACAATATTTACTTCTTAATAATTTCACAGTTTCATTTGACCGACGATTGAATAAAGTGATGAGGTCCATGGCAATATTAATTTTATATAAGGTGGAGTAATACTTAACAAGTAGATCTTAAGCAGGGCTTTCAAATGTGCTCATGTTATCGTGAAGAGCCTATAGACATTTATACTATATGGAAGTAGCCTTAGTATACATGAAATAAAACTGCGTATAAACGAGTAATTAGGGCCACCTTTCTTCAGCGAAAAGATTCCACAACTAGTTATATTCCAAAACATTTCAATTTAGATCCACTTTCGTGAACGGATAAAATATAAATTTCACATGTCTGGTGTGCCTGTCCACCAATCACGAACCTTTGGTGTACGTAGTGAGGGAAAAGGTTTGCTGAGCTTCGTCTAGGGCGCAAGACAATGAAAAAAATGCAGTGGATATAATTCTTAGCCCAGCAAATTTTTGTTTTATTTAATTATTTTTGTTGGCTCCCACAACCCCACAATCCCATAATTGCAACCATTTACACAATAAAACGGAAGACTCCCTTAGTGTTGGCATGGCTTTGATTAGGAGTGGCAGAGAAACAATAAATCCACAATCACGCAGCATAAAAGGCTCTCGCGAACAATTTTAATTAATAATTGTGTTGACTTGGCTGTATGACAACTCCACCAGCAGCAAATATGAGAGGGGAATGACACTGATATTTAGAAGTGGAATAAACGTGCTCTACATATATTAAATAAATATGTATATCTGGCAGGGATTAGAAGGAAGTTCGATTAAACTGGAATATAAAAAAATATATTTGTCGCTTAAAAAATACTACTAAACTCTTATGGAAATTATTGTGTAATATAAATATTATACATGTGTGTGTGTGTATATATATATATATATATATATATATATATATATATATATATATATATATATATATATATATATATATATATATATATACATATATATATATATATAAGAATAAAATAAATATAAACTTTCAGTATTGTTGCTCATTTAAAATTACTGATGAGCACTAACTTAAGTACTTCCAATAAGCTATTTGACAGTAACATGTGCATGAGAGATCAGGAATTTGCTATGAAATGTAAGCGTGCTGGGATGTGTGTTTAAATTCTACTAAGGGGGGTGAATGTTTCAGGGTTAAGGAGGTCGATTATAAAAATTAATTATTTTAATTTTGTACCAAACTATTCAAACTTCACACATCACGAATAAATAAATTTCAATAATTTAGAAACTGTTTCTATAATATCTGCATAATTAGCACTCCAAGTTCCTACCCCATTTCTGTTAAAGCACAAATATAATAGCAACATATTCACATAAATATTATAATGCAGACATTTATTTTTAAAAATATCCATAAGCTATGCTATTAATTGTTGAGAATGTGGAAATTTTTTCATACATTTTTTTTTTGTGGCTGACTGGATTTTTGCACATTTCCTTTTATTTAGCACAAATTAAATATTAATGTTCCTGTATTATTTTTGTTACCCCTTGTTTAATTATTTTCATAAGTTATTTGATTTGATATTTGGATATTATAAACACTGAAATTGTGCTTCTAACGTATGATTATGTAGAACGATTCTGACCCTCTTTTTCGTATTTGGTATATATGACACCACATGCAATGTGTCCAAGTCGAGCAGTTAGTCGGAACACAGAGTAATGAGTTGTTTATTGCCCACAGCCCTAATTACTTCTGTCATGTGTCTCTGCTTGGAACTTCAACTTGAGCACTAATCTATTACTTCAAATGGAAAATTTACGACGTTTTGTGCGCGCAGTTAGCGAGGAGACAGCATTACATCGAATCTCCAATTAGGAGCGCATCTTTCGATCCTATGCTAATTAGCATTTCCGAGAACTTGTTGATGCTTGGCAGTTTCTTTCATGTTTACTTGCAGCTCGTGTAGACGTAGCAGCAAGTATAGGAGGCTAATTAGCAGAGTAGGTCAGGTAATGCAATAGAAAGACATGATGTGGTGCTGTATCAAACGCCTTGCTGTGGTTCGCTGTCCTGCAGAGTTGTGCCATGTGACGTCACACAGAAGACCTTCGCTTAGCGCCTGCTCTCCCTGCAGAATACTGCACTATGCACATTTCCTTGCCCTACTTGACATTTGCTCTGTTATACACGGGGCCGTCAAAAATTTTATGATTTTTGCGGATAGATCCCACTGGACCGCTACTTTCGATTAGGAATTAAATTCGTTAGTAAGGGAATAGCCGAAGTTGGCACAGCGGGAACTGGGAGGCACCTGGCCGGTTTTTACGTTATATTCCACCATCGTAGACCCATATAACCTTGACCTTTGACCCTTGACTTTGACCCCGGTGATCTCTGACATAAAAAACCCAACAAAATGCGATAAAAATCTTTTTAAAAAATCATAAAAAAATGTATTATAACAAATTTTATTTTAAAATCGTTTAAAATATACAAATAATTTCTTTTATAAAAATCGTTAAAAAATATACCAACAATAATTGATATCTAAAAATCGTAAAAAATGTATTATAACATTTTTTTTATCATCACTACATAAATTTTTTTTATTAAGAATTCTTTTCACCTGGTGGCTAATTTTACTCAAAATTTCCCTTACGGGAGGCCGCAATATTGGTAGGCTCCAACTTACATTCAGTTGGAATCTAGATAGGCCTTCACTTTTCTAGAAAAACTTTATTAAAATCGTTTAAAATTTTTTAAAAATTTATTAAAATAAATACATTTCCTAGGGTCCCCCAGCACCACGCCCAGTAGACGACTGAATCCTTCAACCCCACTCCCCTCACCAATACTCTTTCCGCCATCTTGATTTATTCGTTCGTCATTTGTTTATACGTTACTGGAGGCCGCCATCTTGGTAGCCGCATTCGATGCAATTTTGTTAGGTTCTTGCTCACATTGAGCCGCCATCTTGGCATAATTTCACTTTCTTAAAAATATAAATAATTATTATATAATGTATTATAACGTTGTAAAACTTATTTTAAAAAATATATACATTTCTCGATGCCACCATATTGGTAGGCAACCACCATCTTGGTAGACAACACCCATATGCAAAATTGGAAAGCACGTGATCTCGACCTTGAAACCATGACCTTGAATGACCTGGAAAGTAAAAGCTCGAGAAACAATACATAAAAATCAGCGAGAATAATAAATAACAGGCTATTACCGTCCTATCAGATGCAGACTACCTCAACCGTGACCCTATGACCTTGAAAACAAAACCTCGAAAAGTTACATGATACCCGATTTCAGTAAACCTGGTACTAATGTACTGAATTGTTGAATTCAGTGCGCATTGCCATAAAAATGGTTATTGTATATAATATTCAACACGCAAGTAGGTGGTTATTTTAAGACCTATGTCACTAGGGAACGTATTTCGTTGATAGTAACTATAAAAAGATGTAAACACAAGCATAAATCACTCACTTTAAATAAGTTACCTGTGAAGTTAACACAAGATATCAAATTGTATTTAAATGAATTAGTATATACGGTTAATAGAAATGGAAGACATACTTATTGTTTAAGAACCAATAAGCTGTGAAGCTGCAATTGCCAATGCAAAAATACATGTATATAAACCGTTCCGAGCAGGTCCATACACAGTTTCCATCAGAAATAATCATTTCTATACAAAATGACGATATTTACACGTTACCGTCGAAATCAAGTTTAAGGTTTAGATGAACAATTAAAAAGACAGCCGATGCAAGTAATCCTGTAACTACAACAATAGTAAGAAAATGAATACTTCATTTAATTAATATAATTCATATCTGATCAATGGTGTTCAAGTCGATCAAACAAGAGATGTTGGAATTACTTCCACGATAAAGAACTATCTCTCGCAAATTGTAAACAACCTTTATACAGAGCGTATGGCTGGATGGAGCAATGCTAGTGATTATTCACTACAATTAAACCCAGGCGGAAAATACAAAGTTATTATACTGTTAATTATGACACATAGCTTTGGTGAAAACTATAAACATGTCATGATATATGCTAAAAAATAATGAATTATCGTATTCGGTAATACACATTTGAATGCAAAATACAACACAGCTAATGACGAGGAAGGTGTAACATTTGAATTAATCAGAGTCGAATGGCCAATGCCACATATTAAAGTTAACACTAGTGAATGGGTAATGTTTTTAAAATATATCGAAAAAGGGAAGAATTTAGACATCGCTTTCAGATCATGGATTCTGAAGTATTTTTCAACACTACCAACATCATATAAAGTAGTGCGGAGTGTGAAATCAAGTTTTTCATCCGAAAAACCGAGATATGTTGTCATTTGTTTTCAAATAAACTGACAAAACAATTTAAAATCAGATTGATAGTTATTCGATAATTGTGATATGAAAAATGTTAAACTAAATCTAAACAGTCAATCTTATCCCTATAAAGATTTAAATACAAACTTTTGTAATGGAGAATTGCTTATTTGCTATGATATGTACTCGAAGTTTCAGGAAACATAATACAACAAAATCAATTCACCGATATTAGAACCCAACCCATTTAAAACTAAAGGAGCATTATTTGCATTTGATGTATGTAAACAAATCTATACCAATAGCAATAATGTGATTGATTTACGAATTGAAATAACTGCAAAAACACCCATTCCAGAAAATAGACAAAGATTCACTTTGATAATTCACAATAGATTGGCTAGCTATAATGTAACAGAGAAGCTGGTGAAGATAATGACTTGAGTCAGTAGACAACGAACCATGACTCCATCGAAATGTTTTGCAAAGTACAGGGATTTCAATCTCTATATACATTTTCATTAAATAATTAGCTATTACTGATATGGAAGAACACACAGCAGTATTCAGGTTCAAAGCACTATTCGACTGGAAATATTTAACTCCTAAATACAAGAGAACAAATAGATGGTTACCAAAGACCAACACGGTTTAACTTGGGAGAGTGGATGTATGGAGTATGAGAATATAGAAAATATTTGCAAGAAATACCTAAATAATTGTATAAATATACGTATGTGGAGTCGAGCAAAAAATTTTTTTAGAAAGTGTGTGGAATGGGAAAGTAACAGATATTAAAAAAGAATACAATTGTCCATCATCGAAACCATCACTTCAAACATATGGATATAAATCTTAATTCTTCTCTGCAGACAAATTTCTAAATTAATGCTAACTTGGTAATTTATGACTAAATGGGGTGAGAGAGATGATGATTTTCCTCCTGAGTCCCCAGTAAATATTATACGAATAATATGGCACTATTTGGGATGAGAGAACTTAGTGGACTTACGAGTGAAAATTAATATTAAAAAAAAATTCGTTTTATTTTAAACCAAATTTTTGTAAAGATGAATCAAGAAGACAACGAAATTATATGTTCGTGCATACAGAAATCAAAATGTAAATTGAACATCAACAAGATATTAACATGTTGGAGTAAACAATTTAGAGTTTGTTTCAGAAAGAAATAATCTTTAATATGTTGTAACTTCCTGTAGTAAAATTGTTGTACATAAATTGGTTTAACATCCTATACTTACTGGTGCTATCATTTGGAAACCATGTTGGTTTCTTAAAAATTGTGTGTATATATTTTTGAAACATGCTGTACCTACTTGTGTGCATTTTGGAACAACCTGTACTTCTATATATTTTTCATACAGTTTGTAAATAAATTTATGTTTTTAAATAATTTCCTTTGTAATGTTACAATTTCTCTCTCTAGATATTAAATGTTTGTTAAGGGATGGAGGTCTTAATCAAATAAAATAATTAATCATAATTTTTTTATTTTATTTACAGAAACTATAACAAAATTCTCTGAACTCAAAATCTTACAATTAATTGATATCACTACTGTTCATAGCTAATGATTCAAATTTAATACAATTTATAAAAACCACTAAGAAATAAATAAAATTAAATAATTAAATATCAGTCTTAATAGACAGTGAATTATTCTCTAATTTATGCATCCAAATTGACAGTACGAATAGTTATATTAAAATATTTATTACACTTCCATTCAGTCACACTTCAGTTTAGTCCATATCCCGCCAATCCTCAATGTTCTATAGTAATCCAAGCGCCCTCATGCACAGTAGGCTTTCACACCCTCTCGTCCATTCACACCCCAAACACCTCGCCCATCGCCATCCCGCAATCTCATATTGCCCACACTTCACTTCACTCGCTCGCACTTAACCAGATGGCCTTCGTCAAAGACTGCTGGCTACTGGGTTGCGGCAGTATATATATATATATATATATATATATATATATATATATATATATATATATATATATATATATATATATAAGTATATATATTGTCTACGCCGTCACCCAGAATATTCCTCAACGTGCGAGTTGCGCTGAGGAGGTCCGGAGCACCAGCTAGTCTCACCAGTACATTCTTGCATCATCGGAATCTCTAGCAGGCAAGAGGAGGTCTGTGACACCAGCAAATCTCGCCGGTGTCAGTATTCACAGGATTCCCAGAAGCGAGTAACAGGCCACGAGCACATCGTTCCAAGAAGAGGGGAGGTCGGTGTGGGTCAACTCCCACCGTGCTGGACAGCCAAGTCGGCACCAGCTGCAGGACATAACACTGCCCCATCCTTAAATCTATCCATCCCGAACATACTCTAGAGCATCAGGACCTTCGTACAGCATCAGTCGGTCGATGTGGACAACTTTCCAGGAGTCATGGCGACATATCTGGAAGGAAGTGTCACTTACGTGCTTTATAATTTGATAAGGGCCTTCCTAGCACGCTTCGCATTGAGATGTATTCCCCCGAAGGAATTTTATTTCATATGGCCACACTAGCTGTCCTTACTTGGAAACATAATCTGTAACTCTTGGACAACATAGAACATTCCTCTTGATGCCACTAGACACTGTGATATCTCCGTACCCTGCACCCTGGCCATCTTCCTTCTTCTGAATGCGCATATGTGCAGCTCTGTCTTAAAACTGGACTTCTCTCATTTCCTCGCCTGTATTAACTGCTGGAAAATGCCATACATGGTCCGATGGTAATATCTTTGTTCTTCTTACCACTATATGGCAGTAGGATATTGCCTCTGGATAGAAGGCTTGTAGTTGTCCCTCATTTCCACAGTTCCAGCATTCTCTGCAACTCTGTCGACGAGGGACAGGTGTCGCCGCCTCCACGGAATTCACAAGTTTATCTACATACGTCTCCAATCTTCTCGACAAACTGTCCGTCGTAATCACGTCTGGTGGCCGGGTCCTGCAGTTCTTTAAAGACATTGGATCACAAGTGTCCTGTCTGTCTACAGTCATAAAATTCCTGATGCTTAGGTGGATAAAAACTGGTTTTCCTAGCACAGACTCTGGCAGCAATGTCTGTCATTGCAGTCACCAAATTTCTTAAGGCATCAAGGATGCTATCTCCATCTTCATCATTGCACGGGGTAGTTGCCTGTACTGCATGTCGGAACATCAGCTTGCACATAGCTGATTCTACCTCCAATGCTCGTGCCAGGGCATCCTGCATGCTGTGTGGCAATGCCAGGTGTACATCTCAGCACAAATCCGCATCGGTAATAGCATTTACAAAAAATTCTACTGCAATGATGTCTAGTGCTTCCTCTGAACACCCCTCTAGAGACAATATCCTGCCACAGCTGCTGAAGCGGTTTGCAAGGTCGCTGGATGCTGCTTCGCAGTTAGGCATGGTGGGTGTGTCACAGGTACTGGTCGCCGAATCGCAGCTCCAAAGCCGACACCAGTGTGGAGTACTCTAGACAATGTTCTTCTCGCCGCGACTGCAGTATGCTCAATGTTGATCATCTTAGTACAGCCGCGAGGTAGAACTCGGGCTATTCAGTCAAGCCATTCAGGGTGGCAATGATCTCGAATTGGTTCCGGTACTCGCGCCAAGGTGTCTGTCCAGCGTATAGGGCATTCTTAGTTGTGATGTCTTTACCCACCCCTGGCTGGGGCGTACCTACACTGCAGAACTGCTGCGCCTCCCCTATGATGACTGCACTGGTGGTGACCTCTACATTCTTCTCGCTGCTCACACTCCTCATCTCGGTGGTGACCAAACTCGCCTCCTCGTCTGCCCCTGCATGAAGTCTCCCCTGCTGCTGCAAGAACTCCTGCCATTCCTTCTTGAGAGCGCTCACCTCTTGGTCCACTTTACACTCGACACTGTCCAATCTTTCGTTATCACTGTCCATTCTCTTGCTCACATTGTCAATTTTCTTGTCCACGCAGTCTTTTATTGTTCACCAACTCGCTTAAACCTTACTATCTTTCTGTCCACATCCTCATTCACACTGTCTCTAACACAAATAATTTGGCTATTTACAGATTCACTAGCACTAATAATTTGGCTTTTTACTGATTCACTAACATTATCACCAACACTATCTATTCTATTTACAGTATCTATTTTGCTATTTATCTGGCCATTAAAACTTTCTATTAAAGAACGAAGTGCTTCCAAGTCTGCAGACATTTTTCTAGTTACCATTCAAAAGATTCAAAACAATTCCTGTGCCTATTGCTCAATTATAGTGATATATACAAATACTAATTACAATTGTTTAAATATTGTATAAAATTATACATCCAAATTGACAGTTCGAATATTTACAATAAAATCCATATTACATTTCCATTCACTCCCACCTCAGTTAAGTCCATTTCTCGCCAGTCCGCAATGTTTTAGAGTCATACAAGCACCCTCACGCACAGTAGGCTTCACTCGTCGATTCCACACACCCTTGTCCATTCACGTCACGAACACCTTCCCCGTGGTCATCCCACAATTTCCTGTCGGCCACATTTCACTTCCCTCACGTGCACTGTCCATATGGCCTTCGTAAAAGACTGCCGCCCACTGGGCCATGTTAGTATATATATAGTCTAGCCCGTCACCCAGAATCTTTCCCAGTTCGAGAGTTGCGCCGAGGAGGGCCAGGGTGCCTGCAACATTCTTGCATCATCGCTAAACATATCGGAATCTCTAGCAGGTGGGAGGAGGTCTGTGATTACAGCAAGTCTCTCCAGTGTCGGTATTCATGGGATTCCCAGAAGGGACGATCAACAGGCAGCGAGCACATCGTTCGAGAAAGAGGGGAGCTCAGTGTGGGTCACCTCATAAGGTGCCCTACAGCCGAACCGATGCGAGTTACAACATGTAACAGTATGTCAATTTAATCTCTTCCCTTTAAAACTGTGAAATGAAAATTTGTTTTCCTAAGAAAGAAATAATATTGATAAATGAATAAATAAATAAATAAGACAGAGATGCTTCATTTCATAGATGCTTTAACCTATACTAATAGCAAGGAATATTTCGTTTGAAAAACTTTAGCTGAATAATTTATACTCGGTTCGAATTGGTAAACTTGTAAATGTTTTTGTAAATGTCTCAAGACATGTAAAAACTGTTATATTTAGAGGTCGACGACCCTAACAATGGTACCAATTCTTGGCCAGACTCACAAGATGTACAGGTTTTAATTTAGCGACTTACCAGTGTTACTAACCACAAAAACCGAGATCTCAGAGTGTGTAAGCTTGATTCCAGCGACCCTCTCGGGAAATACTTTAGCTTCACAATACCCTGGAGATGTCTCTCGCATAACTTTTCATGAAGCAGGCAGCCAGGAGCCTCAGACCACCCTGCTATTGGACAGGTTATCGACTTGACTGTTGACCATAGTAAGGAGAAAACATATTTCTACCTGCTCACAAACTCTCTAGCAGTGTATTTTTTTCTATTTAATTAAATGTATAAACACTTTTCAGCCTCCATTATGCTAGAAAATACACAGAAATTTTACACTCACACTATGTCGAAATATACCCTGACTTATTTTAAAATATTGTACTATTTATTAAAGAGTGTTTATTCAACACAACGACCTTTACAAAAAACATGTAAACATATATCATCATTTTACTACTAACAACCTAATATTCTTTAACGAAAAATCTCTAGTTGAGTTTTTGTTAATTCAAAGTAGGCTACTATTTTAACCACAGAGAAAATTTGATCTTATAAATTAACAGAAGATATCTGTACATGTTTAGCGCTAATATGATTAACAATATACATATTAATATAATGGGAACATATTTACCTTAATTACTTCGTAACACATATCTTGAAATCAATAGGGTTGTAAGGAAAGTCAAGTAAAGATAATTTATGTTAATTTTAAGGTTTACAGATATATTGGGTGGTGTCTTAATATTACGAAACATAACAGTTCATGTCATTAAAGAGAAAGTTAGTAAGTAATTGTAACCATTCAAGAAGAATTAATAATGTATCGTAGTATATATAATTATTCTTAAAAATCAACATAGGTGGAATATCGCAACCAGGGAAAGATTTTTTTAAATATGAATTATACAACTTTCTTTTTCTGTAAATCCACTGCGTTGATCCCTAAAGCATTTGTAAGGCTTTCAATTATATTTATTTTACAGAAGAAGAATTCAATAAATTATTATCAATTCAAATGGTTTTCATTTCTTCGAGCATGAAGTAAGTAGATGGGTTTGTCTCAGAGGTTGCGGTAAGGGGTTGAATTTGTTTGAAAGGCGTGGATATGAGGAGGAAAGGGGTGTTTGGCTTTCCAGTTGGAGAGGATGAATGCCGCTTCCTGAGCATTTACCTGGGAATTTGATATTTTTATAAATAGGTGTTCTGCCTCTACGCCTCCTTCCACTGTTTCCACTAGTTCGTATGTGCAGTTTGCATTGTGATAGTGCATTTCTACGAAAATCATTTTCCTGGATTGTCTAGTCAAACCCTTGAACGGGAGATTCAAAATTTTTATTGGGATAATTTTTATTTACAATGAGGATTCTCCAGATCCATTAATATCAAATTTGTTGGTGTTTTTGGACGAGGAGCATTAGAGGATTTCCACATTAGAACCAATGTCTACGGTGTTGTCAATGCCCTCCTTAGGACAAACGCTGCATGCAATGACATCAGGCTTGCCGCCCTCGACAACATCAGCTTCGCAGCCTCCAACAACCTCAGGCTTACCACCTCCAATGACATCAGCATCGCCACCTGCAACAACATCAGCTTCGCCACATGCAACAACATCAGCTTCGCCACCTGCAACGACCTCAGGCTTCCCTCCAACGACTTCAGCTTCGCCACCTCCAATGACCTCAGGTTTGCCATCTCCAATGACATCAGCTTCACCGCCTCCAAAGACCTCAGACTTGTCGCCTCCAATAACATCAGCTTCGTCACCTCCATCTCGATGCCGCCTCCAACCTCGATGCTGCCTCCAGCTTCACTGCTGCCTCCAGCCTCAATGCCTCCTCCAGCCTCGACACCGCCTCCAGCCTCGATGTCGTCAACACCATCTTCAACACAGTTATTAACACCGTCTTCAGCAAGCTCAACGTCATCCTTCTCACAAAAGCTATAGATCTACCACTACCAAAAGCAGGTGAGTGTTTTTCTGCAGAAGCGGGAAAGGTGCTGTTGCAAATGTTTAGACTAAATGGTTGCAAATTTAAATTATGCGAGGTTACGAGATTATGACAGTGTTTTATTTAATGAGTTGGAAGAATTATTAAATTTCAATGTTGTCCCTCGCTTGCTCCAAAACCTACCTTCCCCCGATCAGATATCTCCGGAATCACTACAACAATATTTAGTTACCCCACTTCCTCCTTTTATAGCATCACCTCAACAAATAAGATATAGCATTATCGTGTCACTGATATCACCTGCATCAACTCCACCACCACCTGTTGCTCCTCTAAAGAGACATAAATTGAGTTTAGGTCTTATCTCTAGGCAGAAATTGTAGAGAGGATTGTTTCCATTGCAAATTTTAAAGTTTTGATATTTTTCAGGACAAATATATTCAGATGTAAAATTATATGTGCTTCAAAGTTTTAATGATTTTCAGACATAAATGGAAGCATTTTAATTATTTCAGATGCAACATGATTTAAAGTTTCAATGATTTTCAGACATAAAATGGTATGTCATTTAATGTTTTTAATGATTTTAGACGTAACATGGTTTAAAGTTTTTAATGATTTTCAGATGTAAAATGGCATGTGTTATATAGTTTTTAATAATTTTCAGATGTAAATGTTGTGAGCTTATTAACGATTTCAGATGTAAATTTTATGATGTTTTAATGAGTTTCAGATGTAAAATGGTATGCGGTTTAAAGTTTTTTAATGATATCTGATGTAAAATGATGTGATGTTTTTAATGAATTTCATAAGTACAATGCTGTGAGGATTTAAGTTTTTAATGAATTTCAGATGTACAGTGATTTCATGTTTTTCGGATAAATATTTTCAGACGTGACATATCGTGATGATGTGCTGTTTACATACAGTTTTCATTTTGTAAGTGATTTTATGACTATTTGGATAAATAATCAATTTTTAAAAAAATGTCTTGACAACAAGTGGTTTAAAGAAATGTCTTTAAAACCAGTGGTTTTTATCAAATCTCTTGAAAACAAGTGGTTATTAAGAAATTTCTTGAAACAAGTGGTTACTAAGAAATGTCTTGAAAACAAGTGGTTATTAAAAATAGTCTTCAAAACAAGTGGTTATTAAGAAATGTCTAGAAAACATGTAATTATTTAGAAATGTCTTGTAAACAAGTGGTTTTTATGAAATGTCTTGAAACAAGTAATTATTAAGAAATGTCTTAAAAAAACTGGTTTTTATGAAATGTAAACATCCTTTTATGAAGGTTTAATGCCTTAAAAAAATATTGTTAATGATTTGTTTGTAAGTTTTGATATTTTTTTTTTTTTTGGAAATAAACATATTTCAATTTTAAAATAAATTATATATTTTGTTATTTGTTTACACTATTTAAATTTGTATGATAGTGAATTATGAAGTACTTGGAATAATATAGTATTTGTGAATGATGAAGTGATAGTTCCATCAATACTACAAAGGAATTTTTTTATATTATGTTTAAAACTTGGCTGTTTATTAAGTTATTTTTTAGAATACATCTCAAGCTTCGTCCTTCAAAGGCATTAGCCTCGGGTATATTCGAATCAGGGTGACCACTGTCCTACGCAAGAGCTGCAAGTTCCTGGCTTAGAGGCACCGCTCAGTCCACTTATTTGTTCATGAGAGAAACATGATTATGCATTCAACTCTGACACGATTCAGTTATGATTTGATTTAATGCATAGCAGTAAAGTATAGTTTTACTATGAGGTAGTATTTGTTTACAATAAAATTGGAACATATTATTCCTTAACATAAAAGCAAAAGCTTCAACAATGTTATATTATTTTTTCCTTTATGATGGTATAACCAACAATCTCGCATGGAAGTTTTGTTTATAACTTAAATTTGAGAGAACTCTACATGCAAAATATGTATTTTCTGTGCTACGAATAATTATTTTAAATACATATGCACATGTTCATAGTTAAAACATATTACTTATGTATCACCTAAATCGAATAATATGTGTTTGAAAACGATTTTCTTTTAATATTTGAAACATAAATTATATATAAAAAGTATTGACTAGCATAAAATTTATTTAGTGAAAATATCCCTTGTGTGAAATTGTTCTTAGTTTCCAGGACTACTGAGCAATTTCTGTGGGATTTTAAAATCAACAAGTTTACTGGAAATACTTGAAACTTAATATTAATAGGTTTACTGGAAAACGGGAAATACTTTAAACTTATATATTTTAAGTTTCCAGATTAAAATTCATTTCTTGCAATTTTTTGGGATTAATTAAAATTCAGACCTAAATGTTAGTGTCAATGAAATAATTTTTCAGCAGGACTTGTTAAATTTTTATTTTGTTGCCAGCAAATAATCATTACAGGTCAGTGACTGGGGTTGGAGGCTTTGCGCATTTCTATTCCGGACAGGGAGGGAAAGGCGATCTAGTGGTACCTTCCAACCATCCTCACAGCTCATAGAGAGGCCATTTTTAGTTTCTCGACAGCCCTTAAAATGAACACATCACCAGTCTCCACTGGTACGATCTACCACTTCACCACACACTGGAATCTGGCGGCACATCCTTACCTGAGCATAAGACCTGCCTGGCTGCGATGACTAACCGCAATTCTCATTAAATGCTTTCTTCAACTATCTGGCCGGGGTTCTGGCCTCGCTCCTATCCTTCATAACATTTAATGCAATAGGAGCCAAAATATTATTTACATGTGTTAATAAAATTATTTCGGATTTTTTTATATAAGCATCTATTATCAGGCAAATTTGCATGTGAAATGCCTATCTGAGGCCAATCTATGCCTGGATACTTATACCGAGCTGCCATTGTGAGAGATTGTGTTGAGAGAGATTCCGTAAAGACATTTACGTGGGTCTGTTGTTTTTTTAATAATGCATGCGATTTTTCAATCGGATAGGATTTGTAAATGTGAATTTCCGAAACTGGTCTCATGAGACTTAAATAGAAGTTGTGTTAATAATCATTTATTGTCATGGTAGGAAACCATGTTAAATAATGGAAGTGAATTTTTTACTTTACCCAGGGAAGTGCATTTGCGTATTATTAATTTAAAATGTTTTCATTGGGTAAGTTTTTTCTCTGTGATTCAGTGCTTTTTCTGATTTTTTTATTTAATTTGAAACATTTAACGTTGATGGAGATGTGCGTGTATGTCAAGTACGCTATTGTCTTTGGTTAAAATCTAATTATTTTATAGCACTTCATTTATAAGTTTGCATATTTTGAAAGTTTGCACTTTTCATAACTCATAGATTAGTAGGGAAATAGTATATGTTTTTGACTTCTTGGTTGGTATATTTCAGAATGCGAATTTCTCTTCAGTTTGGGAATCTTTATTTGTCCATGTTAACTGGAAGTGCAAGATCGTTCTGTGTTAAATTATAAGCGATATGTGTCTAGAATTGTGATTAACTTCCAGTGGAAATATAAACCTGTGGATTTGAAAACAGGAATATAATAATTTTTATTGATTTGTTACGTATTGTTTAGTTATCTTAATGTCGAGGCGTCTCCACCATAACCTTAGTCGACAGCGGCCGAAGCACACGCTGTTTGCTACCAACACCTCGTCTAGCTTATATTTCACCGCAAGTCATACATTGGACTCATTCCTACAGCAACCTCCCAACCGAATGGACGTATATTAAAAACATTTTACGTTGTAAGGTACATGTATATTCTAAACAGTTTTAGATATGATTATATTAACTCGTTGCATTCTTTATAACACCAGGATAGCTGGGCTCTATTATTCGTCTGATTTATTTGTAGGAAATAGTTTTTGCCTTTGTTGTAGGTATAACTCATTACTTGATTTATTTATGACATTAAGATAGCTGAGTCGTTATTAACATGGAAATACTTTCTAAAATTCGATTACTTAGTGTTGGATTTGTGCAAATAATTTTTTAAGGAACTTGTTTTTGGAGTTCGTTGTAGGTATAACTTGTTTCTTGATTAATTTATGACACCATTATAGCTGGGTTATGTAATTCGTTTGTAATTTGCGATTCCTTAGTATTTGCTACCATTTTATTTATTTATTTATAAGGAAATAGTTATTTCATATAGTATGTGCATCGTAAACACAATTTTTATCCATTTGTGATAGTCACATAGCTGCGTTCGTTTTCATTGGATTTGTTGACAGCAATTGTGTATTTGGCGTAAATCGTATTCTTTCCGACACTTAATATATTCTGTTTGTCATTACTACCATACAGGATGGGTTAGTCAAATTACTGTCTATAATTCATTTTAAATAAAATCAATGTTTTTCATTGCGTATTTCCTAATAATTTCATTTGCAAAAATATAGCATTACCTCAGTCGCCTGCCACATGGTCAACCAGAAGAAACTCAATACCATTAAAAATTACACAATACCTTTATACGCCACTTTCCCAGCACATCACACCTCAGTACACTATCAGACCTCCGAGGGGGAGGACCTCTCCCCAACCCTCAAAAAAATTAAAATTAATAAAATACCCTTAGCACAATCTTGCACCACACTATACACTTATCAATTCACAAAAAATAAAAAAATGTCATCACATCAATCTTATTGGATCAAAATTTTTTCTTCTGATTAAGATCGGACTAATCCTTTATCCGATTAATCAATTTGATGTACAATTTATAATCCAATAAATCAAAAGTGGAATAGAAACCCCCCTCCATGACTCATGCCACTTACCTTCACCTGTTCTTACTTCTTACAGCCAGTGGCGACAAAATCCCCTCCCAAGTGTAATATCAGTATGTTAGGAAATTTAGTCAGCAAGAAAGAAAATCCATATAATTACTCCCAAGTACAACAATATTTCTATCTCCCATTCCCCATTTATAAAACTCTTTACATATGCAAGGAATTTACATACAGTAGGCATTGCATGGAAAAGAAGATTATACTGTGAGGATACCCCAGTGTAAAGGTACACGTACCACAAGTACAAACTCGAAAAAAAAATTTCATTCTGGAAACAAAATTTCGGTATTTTCATACATTTGTCGGTGCTTACTCTATTAAGAGATATATCCACTCAACAGGAAAATTCCCACACTCACTCCCTGCAGAGTCACACCAAACTGCTACGCGACTTAATCCAAATCAAAAGTAAAATGCGAACATGTATGTACAACCGCAGCCTCAAATGCAGCAGTTGTCTATAGTATTCACCCTTAATGAATTATGCGAACTAAAACACAGCTTTATTCCCCAGATGTTAGTCCACCATGCAAAAATATACCACAATAAAAAGTCCAGCAGACATGTACATACAGCTCTCATTTACACACTTCAAACATGTCGAGACATATAAGTATGACTTCACAAGTGCAAAAATATTAAAGTATATAGCAGTTGGTGCATTATGGAGACTATGGAATTGTAGAGCTATGACAATACCTTTCGATTGGTAGAAAATTATTTATGTGTACTAGTTTTTACAAATGAATTGTGACACAAACTCCTCCTTTGATTATTTTATCGTATATAAAAATTAAATGTGAAATTATTTATGAATTCTGGTGAAACCAATTATAATGTGTGATTCTGTGAAACTATGAAATAAGAAAAAAAATTGTACATTCCCCAATTGGCCATATGTCAAACACACACACAAACAGACACCAGTATGCTTGAAACCACATGAAGGGAAGAGAAAACTGGGTATCTATTACAGAAATAAGGAAAAAAATGGCCAGTAACAAACTTAAGTTAATACACTTCATGCCCCGAACATTGTAATATATTTATATTTTCATATCGAAGCAATATTCCAAGGTGGAGAAAACTTTTGTATCGTAAGTTGTCCTCTAGAAAATTAAAAGGAAAAATAAATTTTTACACGACAAATACCTAAGCATAAAAATAAATAAATTTCTTGAGGTTCCCCTGACAACCCTCACCCAAACAAATAAGTCGGAAGGCCACCAAACACCTCCCTCCATACCCAGTCAGCCACACTGGTGCTGTCAGGCCTTGTAGCAACCATATTAGACACTGATGACCTTGACCCTGGTCTCATGACCTTGAATACGAAAAACTCGGAAATAATACATAAAAGTCAACATGCATTTTAAATTGCAGACTACTACCACTATAGTGAATGCAGGTGAACTTGACCTAGACTCCATTACTTTGAAGGACCCTGGAACACAGAAAATGTCCAATAAATTCATTAAAAACTTACAAAAATCCCAAAATGTATTAAAAATTATTAAAAATTTATAGTAACAAAATTTATGTGATATGCCTACATTTCCGTAGGTCCCCAACACCACACCCAGCAGACGACTGACTCCTTCACCACCACTGCCCTCTCCTATACTCATTCTGTCGCATGCCACCATCTTGGTTTTTTCGTTTGTCATATGTATATACATTGCTGTAGGCTACTATCTTGGATTTAATATATTGTCGTCACTTATGTAGCCCTGGTATATTACTTCACCCATCAGGCGGTAGTCATATTTGTTAATTTTTTTAAGTACTGTTTGCGCTGACAGCACCCTCAATATTGGATTCTATTTTCAACACATTAGGTAGTGTTAATTTCTCGATTTTGCCACCTGCTATTGGCCTAAACTGATAAGTAACATTGACCATTCCTGTAAAGTACTTCAATTGTAGTATTTAATAATTGTTTTATTCTTAAATATATGCATTTTTATTTAAAATATTTTTATATACAAGCAGGTAGGTTTATTATGGAAAAATAAAACTAGGCATATTTAAATTATTTATTTATTTAATAATTATACATGTAAACAAACAGTTTCATTTTGCACAGAGTGATATTTTGAAAAGATATTCAAAAACTTGTAGCACAGTTTCTCTGCAAATACAATCAGCACCGCACTGACCGCACTTAGCAGCATATGCATCGCAACCAGCACTGTATGCACTGCAGTCGGCTCCGCAAGCTCCACCTGCTCCATTTGCTCAACCTGCTCCACTTGCTCCACCCACTCCAACTGTTCTGCATGCTCCACCTGCTACACTTACTTCACATGCTGCACCAGCTCTGCATGCTCCTACTACTCCATTTGCTCCGCATGCTTCGCAATCAGCACCGCACTGACCGCACTTAGCAGCATATGCATCGCAACCAGCACTGTATGCACTGCAGTCGGCTCCGCAAGCTCCACCTGCTCCATTTGCTCAACCTGCTCCACTTGCTCCACCCACTCCAACTGTTCTGCATGCTCCACCTGCTACACTTACTTCACATGCTGCACCAGCTCTGCATGCTCCTACTACTCCATTTGCTCCGCATGCTTCGCAATCAGCACCGCACTGACCGCACTTAGCAGCATATGCATCGCAACCAGCACTGTATGCACTGCAGTCGGCTCCGCAAGCTCCACCTGCTCAACCTGCTCCACTTGCTCCACCCACTCCAACTGTTCTGCATGCTCCACCTGCTACACTTACTTCACATGCTGCACCAGCTCTGCATGCTCCTACTACTCCATTTGCTCCGCATGCTTCGCAATCAGCATCAAACTCACCGCACTTAGCACCACACTCAATACAATAAGCACTGCACACGCCGCATTCAGCACCGCACTCACCACAATCAGCACCCCATTCAGCACCATACTCTTCGCACCTAGCACTGCACTCAGCACTGAAATCACTGCAAGAATTGATGTTACCATGCATATTATATAGCAAGATGTTACTTTACCCATATGAATTCATGTTGAAGATGAAGATATTTCTCACGAATCACCCCACGGTGCCTTGTTGTCTATTAGCATGTGAGGCCTGATTTGTGGTCCGTCGGGTTGTGGCAAGACGTGCGTCCTACTGAGCCTACTGGAAGAAGAGAACGGACTTAGGTTTGAGAATGTGTACGTTTTTTATAAATCGCTCCAGCAACCCAAATACCAACGACTGGCACGAGTACTGCAGATCGTGGAAGGAATGAAATATTTCCCCTGCAGCGATAATGAAGTCGTCGTACCACCAAGCGAAGCTCTTAAAATCTCGATATTTGTCTTCGGCGATATTGCTTGCTAAAAACAAACTTGTATTCAAGAATATTTTACACGGGATGACATGTAAACGTTGAAAGAGTGTACCTCGGTCAAACTTATTCGCGCATATCCAAACAGATGCTTCGCGAAAATGCCAATGTGTTGGTGGTGTTTCGTATGGACGACACTAATTTACATCACGTTTACGAAGATCACGTCAATATGTACATGACATTTGCAGAATTTAAAGATATGTGTGCCTTGGCTAGAAAAATAAATATGGATTTTCGACTACCGTAAAGGACTGTCCCCTATATAATGGGATTTACAGGCGAGGGTTCGATAAGTTCATCGCCATCTGTCGAGAATGAGTTACAGAATATCGTGATCCGGGCAAAGTAGTCTCCAGCTGCGTCTTCACAAAGATGGTGATTGAGGTGGTCTCGTACAAAGAAATGATGGAACTTGTGAAGCCGGCTGCCAATACGCACGTGGACACCTTCCCGAATTACCAGCAAGTCAGTGCATCAACTTGAATACTCCATGGACAGCTTTCGTACAGCAGTCGCACCACGGGCAGAGCTATCTGGTTCTTTGGTTGTTCGGGCTGTACAATTATGTAAATGAAAATGTATTAAATAGCCTAGTTTTATTTACTACCTTAAAAACATGGCTGCTTGTATATAAAATATTTAAAATAAAAATGCATACATTTAAGAATAAAATAATTATTAAATACGACCATTCAAGTACTTTGCAGGAATGGCCAATGTTACTTAACAGTACAGGCCCATTGCTGGTAGCAATATCGAGAAATTAACACTACATAATGTGTTGATAATAGAATCCAATATTGAGGGCGCTGTCAGGGCAAACTATACTTTTAAAAAATAAACAAGTATGGCTGCTGCATGGTGGGTGAATTAATACACTAGGACTACATAGGTGCTGACAACTTATTAAATCCAAGATGGTAGCTTCCAGCAATGTATAAATAAATGACAAACGATAAACCAAGATGGTGGCATACGATAGAATGAGTATTGTTGAGGGGAGTGGGGGTGAGGGAGTCAGTCGTCGTCTGCTGGGTGTGGTTTTGGGTGACTGCCGGATATGTAGGTTTTTACAGAAGATTTTTACTATAAATTCGTAATAATTTGAAATAATTTTTTGGGATTTTTGGAATTTTTTAATGAATTTCTTGTAAATTGTCTGTGTTCAAGGTCATTCAAACTCATGGAGCCTAGGTGACGTTTACATGCATCCAATATGGTGGTAGTAGTCTCCGATTTAATATGGACGTTGACTTTTATGTATTATTCCCGAGTTTTTTTTTCAAGGTAATTCAAGGTCATGGGGTCAAGGTCAGCTGCAACCAATATGGTTGCTATAATTACTGACAGTACCAGGATGGATGACTGCGTATTGGTGAGGGGGATGGTGGCCTTTCAAATATTTGGTTTGGTTGAGGGGCGTAAGGAGGGAACCTCATAAATTATTATTATTTTTTTATGGTTAGGTCTTTGGTGTGTAAACATACAGATTTCCTCTGAAGATTCAAGATGACAACTTACGATACTAAGGAATTTTCCACCTAGGAATATTACTTCGATTCGGAAATATAAATATGTTGCACTGTTCGGGGAGTGAATATGTTCGTCATTGGGCAATTTTTTCCCTATGTCTGTATTGAGTGGCCTGTTTTTTATTGCCTTAATTCGTATTCAACCATGTGTATGTGTTTGAATTTGACGTATGAGCAAGTGGAGAAAGTGCCAATTTTTTTTAATTTCTTAATTTCACAGCATCATAAAGTATATTTGGTTTCACTGGAATTAATAAATAATTTCACATTTGATTTTTTATACGATAAAATAAGCAAATATGGTGTTCTCGTAACAATTTATTTCCAAAATATTGTTCATCGAAATAATCTTCTAACTTTTCAAAGGGATTACCCTATCTCAACAATTCCATGGTCTCCGTAATGCACTGACTGCTATACACTTAAATTTTTTCGAACTCGTGAAATCATTCATTATATGTATCGATGCGGTTGAAGTGTGTGAATGAGAGCTGTCTTTGCTGGACTTCGTATTGTGGTATATTTCTGCATGGTGGTCTAGCATCTCGGGTATAAAATTGTGTTTTAGTTCGCATAATATACAAAGAGTGAATACTATTGACACCTGTTGCATATGAGGTTGCGCTTATACATACACGTGTTCGCATGTTACTTCTGATTTGGCGAAAGTCGCGTAGCAGTGTGGTGGGATAGTGATGGGGTATTTTGCCGCGGATCGGAGATATTTCTTAAATATAGCGAGCGCACACAAATGAATGAGAATACAGACATTTTGTTTGCCGATAATGACTGTTTTTTTTTATGAATTTGTACTTGTGATGGGTGTATCTTTACGCTAGTGTGTCCTCATGGTATATCATTTTTTCCCTGGATATTTTACTGTACGTACGTTACTTGCATGTACGAAGAGTTTTATATGCGGTCACTGGGAGAAAGAAATATCGTTGTACAGGGAGTAACCATATTGATATTCTTTCCTGCTGCCTACATTTGCTAACATACTGATTTTACACTGGGGAGGGGATGTTTTTCGCCATTGTTCCTACAATTTTTCAGCATTGTCAGTGACATTTTTTCATAGTTGGTGGGCTGTGTGCATCTGTACCTGTGCGGGTATTTCTTCGGTGTGTTATGCATTTTCAGGTTTGATCCTGAGATTTTGTTTTGGTTCTTCCTTGTTAGTGGTTTCGGACGATGCATTTTCATTAACGTCTTCATGCCTGTGTGTAAATTTCTTTCTGTATTTATTAATTATTTTCTTCTCAGGTCCTATCATCGCTGGTCCTATCCCTAATCCAATGTTTCTCCTGAATTTTTTTCATTGCTGGTCGGCTGTATACTTCTGCATCTTAACACTGAATAAACCTATCCAGGATATCTTATTTTTGCACCATGTTTAATAATACATTACTTTTACTTTTACCGTGTATTTTGAAGTGGGCGAATTGACACTCATTTTTTATAGGGAGTGCGTTAGCCTCAGGCAGTTTATAAATGGACATTGCATGGACTTCTATACATCGTATTTTCCCTGTGTGCTTTTTTAAAGGTATTTGTAATGATTTGTCTTTTTTCATCTGTATAGTAGTAATGTGTGTATAATTTTTTCCACTATGTACTATAACGTATAGTGGTTTTCGTCAGTATTGTACTGCGTATTTCCCGTATTTCCCCACCGGTATAATTTTTCCCTCAATATGTCAATGCCTATTTTCGTAAATTGGTATATTAACAGAATATTATTTTTGTTGAACTGTATAATTTTTTTACTCGTTCGATTGATATCCCTTTCCAGCACTGTACCATATTATCTCTTGTTGTTGCTGTACCAAATTTAGCATCGGTGGTGTAGTGCATATATTTCCCGTATGTCTATGTTTTGCTTGTGTGTAATTTTTTTTTTAGGGAAATGTGTGTCCCAGGGGTCAAACCTGGTCTTTACTTATTCTGAACTGTGTCTTGAGTAACTCGGCGTATTACATGATATATGAGTATGTCATCGCTGTTTGTTGGAACCCTACATATGTATTCTAGAAGTTATATTTTACATGTTAAATATTCAAGCCATTTATCTCTTGCCTCTCATTCTATCTCTTTCTCTCTTCTCCCTCAGATTATTTCGATACTACCATCTACATAGTTCCTTCATCGTCTGCTAGAGTGCGCAAATCGCCAGTGAGTATATTTATTTATGAATTTGAAGATCTAATTTTCCGTACCCGAGAAGATAATATAAAAATGGTTGTAAAGTATATTCCAGTTAGGACTTTACCAAATTCAATACACTATTTTTCTTATCGATAAGTTTTAAATATTTACTTTATTCAATTTGTATTTACTGTTGTTTGAAAAGAGAATTTAATTTAAAATGAAGTCGCCTTGTCTTGTAACAACGCATGCATGGCGGGTATGTGAAGCGGACACACTTTTTGTGAGATGACAAGAGTGCTGGCAATGTCCATAGGTAGGCAACGCATGTGGAAAGGAAGGGGCGCTAGTGACCGCGATCGCTCGTGCTGCTGTGCAGTCTTGTCAAAACAATTGTTTAATTATTTTATCAAGAATCGATGCATTTATAAATAATTATAATCATTTTATTTAAATTAATTTCACTTATTACTTTTAAAAAACCCCAAATCTAAAAAAAAAACAGTAAAATATATAAGAAATGCATTTTTAATGAAAGAATGGTTTTAAAAATTTTAACTTTGTAAATTTTACACTTTGCCATCAAATATTCTAACATTAAAAAAAAAAAGAAAAAATGTGTCATGGAGAGACAGCATTTGAACATGCGACCTCCCCGATTGGAGTCTAGTTTGCTAACCACTCGGAAACACAGTGACCACACGAATATCTCGGCTTAAATGTTTTATATAAGTGTCCAAAAGAAAGAAGCTGCATTCTCCTGGTAAAATTACATTAATAATTTAAACATTTTGTTATACTTCTATTCAAACAGTGTATAGGCCTATATGACTTATGAATACTATTATTTTGAAGTCGCTTTTGTTTAATTCATTCAAGGGCATGCGATGTACGGTATAATAACATCTCATTTCTTTAAGTGAGAGTATGAGGATTAAGTACCTTATGTGCATACCCAGCAAACACAACCTGTAGGCAAAGTGTAGGCAAATATCGGCCCAATACCTGTACTGTCCGCAACTGTCTTTTAAATGCCAGAAGATAGCCATCTGACAACGGCGTGACGTCTTTTTTGAGACAGTATGTTTGCATTTAAAAAAATACAACACCCACTGCATTTTTTTTTTGGAAAACAGATGGATATCACCTAATTTATGTCGGCGTGTTATCTCACATCCAACATGTCACCAATAGTAAAAATAATATTCTGGCCCGATTCCGATATAGCATCTTTGTTTTTTCGCTAAGCTGGCCGTCATCTTATTTATTCCGGCACGCTAACGTTTTCGAGATCTGGCTCTTTATAACAATAATGATAAAAATATGATGTCTTTTTGCCGACAAACTATTGGAAAGAGTTTTTTGAATAGGCACGATGTTAGCTAGCTCTTAATTTCACAATGTCTTTTTTGAGACCATGTATTAACTGCTAGCATTTTTTTCTCATGATTATATATGTGTCACATGGTAGCCCATGGCATTTTTTTACTTTGAAATTTTTTTTTCATTTGTACAACCATCCGGCCGATATATTTCAAACAAGCAAAAACTATTTTGTTTGAAAGCCTTTAAAGAAATGAAGAAACAGTTTTTAAATAACCAGTGTTTTAAAATTTTTTGTTATATTGTCATGGAATATATAAATTAATTAATAATAATTTGTGTAATGATAAATTTAAATTACTGAAGAACATCAGTAACTTACACTGTGGTGTGTAGGTTATCATGCTGGCCTGTCAATTGAAGGGTCTTAGGATCGAGTCCTGCACTCGGCGAGCAGAAGATTTTCATATAATATATTGTGTTGAAAAGGAAATGAAATGAATATACGTAAAGAGTAAACAACAATTACTAAAACTTTTAATCGAAAAGTTAATGTTTTTTTCATGGTTATGCTGTTTATTTATGGACATCATGCCGCTGCAAGCCTGTAATCGTAACAACATCCATCCGCCGCAGGCCCAGCATCTTGCCGACATCCAGCTGCCCTAGGCCCGGCATCTAGCCACCATCCAGTCACCATAGGCCCGGCGTCTTGTCGCCATCCATCCGCAACAGGCCTGGCATCTTGCCGCCATCCAGCCGCCGCAGGCCCAGCATCTTGCCGCTTTCCAGCAACTGCAGATTCCGAAACTTGTTGGCTAGCTTTTACTGGCCCGATTCTGGCCCGCACTTTTAATCTATTTTGGGCCAGAATACATTCTGTACTTTGCAGTTAGCGGTACGGTGTATTTTTAACACTGTCGGTGAACAGTCAGCCGCCAGTCCATATTTCCATCGGGCCACTTCCGTCATAAGACAGCGGGCCGGCATCATCTGGCCGGAGTTTGTCGGCTATATTATACCGGCCCGATTCAGGCCTGTATATTTCGTATTTGTTGGGTTTACCCACATTGAATGACTTTTATATTATTTTTACCTAATAATTTAGAAAACCTTATTCTCGGAACTCAGGCTTGTAAAATGTGATTTTTCCACATACATATGCGAATATAGTTTGCTATTTATTAACTAGAGCTCCTGAAATTCATTTTGAAAGCATAATTTCTGGCTCCAGGAATATATGTCTGTTCCTGGTAACCATATTACATTTACAGTTGTAGGGTATGCAAAATAAGTCTCTATTTTTTATCTAATTTTTTAAATTAATTAAATTTTTTTTTCAGTTTTACTGAAATTGTACTTAGAGCATTGTGGAACTAGGTAAAAGTCATTTATTAACTGACTATATTTCAGGTCATCTCTCTTCAAGACTAAATACTACACAATGTCAGAATCTGAAGATTATTCACTGCCTGGACTGTTTTGTAGTCATAAATTTCCTAATTATATTTTATTAAATGCAAATTTATGTGACATAACCAATAACTATCATAATCTCGATATCAGGGGAAGTAGGCGGGATACAATGCCAGCAAGAAATTAAAAACTTTTTTATTTCTAACATATATATTTACATTCTTCAGACTGCAAACATAATAACCGAATCCTTAAATTTTATACACCATTCACAGTGTCTTTACAGCAGAATGCTCACTTTTCATTCAATTAATATAATCTGCTTTTACACAGCTCGAGACTCTCTATGCTAGAAAGTTCCCAACCAGAACCCTTGAACATATATTATTTTACACGACAAAGTTTTTCTTTCAAGGCCTATACATCTTCTGAGATACTATCAACATCGTACAGTGCTTGATTCGCAGTCTTGACTGCTCCCCGATTGATGGCTTCATCCTAAGGCTGGAGGTTTTTTTAGGTACACTCCATCCAAACATTGTATTTGTCTGGACGTTCTTAAACTCCTTCTGTTAACTGATTGGCTGTCGTCTGCTTAATTTAGCCCAGGATTATATACATGTCTTTCGTACCTACAAAACTATTAACAATCACATAATCCTTTAAATTACCTTTAAATGCAGATTGTTTCAGGTAGAATTCATTCAATGTGGTTTCGCAAACAGCTAGTACAGGTTGCTTCTTAGCTGCTGAAACTTGACCAACGCAGTTCTTGCTATGCCTCTCCAGATTATCGCCTCGTTTTTGGACAGATGCTTGAACTTGATGCATTGCTGCATAGCACAGGATGGCCCCTTAACACAAGAAGTTCTTTCATGCTTACTTGCACTTAGGCTGTAGGCAAATATATTCTCACAGTAACAGAAACGAAGTCTTGACGAAGACATCGATGACTGCAATGCTGTAGGTGTACCATCCGAAGAAATCGATAGCAACCTTTGGCTACATAATATATTCCAGTTGCTTACACTATCTGAGACGAAGTGTCTTTAATGACTGTCATTGTCAAAATAGCTTCCCAACTGGAACCCAGCTCCTTATATACTGGCAAGCAGGCACCATACCAACCACCATAACTCGGGTTAATAGAAACTATAGAGTTCAGGCACAAACATCCCTGCCACCTACTCTACCAACCAACACTATACAAAATATCTTTATTTTCCCTACCTCTTACTATAAATCGAGCATACCTCAACAATTCAGTCCACACTGACCATAGCCAAAATTTACTTACTACTTATAATTCTTTCTCTACTGGCCGACTCCAGCCAAATATATACTAGTCAATATACCAACCAACTATCCATTATAACAAAATTGATAACTTACCACCCAACACCCCCATCACATAATATAATCAAAGAACAATTCAATTAAACCACACCACCCAATACAACAATCAAAATATCAATCATATCTCAAGCAAATATACAGCTGAGGCATACCCATAACCAAACATCCATTCTACTTGTTCTACCAACCAACACAGCTTATACATTCCAACCATACCATCCACTATAACTCTAACTTCTTCTCATACCAACCACCACATGCCGACTGACACCAGTCAAAATACACTGACCAACCATTCATCTTACTACAACTCCAGCATACCTTAGCATTACAGCACTCGCCGACACACACATACTGTCCAAACCATTTGACATTCACCATCAATCGCAAGACAGCTATACTGGAAAAACGTATCACGCTACATACCATCTATGTTAAACCAAGTGTACCAAGCAAATTCTATAGTACGGACCAACCCTGCAACACAAAAATTCATACCATCTGTCAAGCTAAATATCTTAACCTACTAAAGTACAAAAAACTAACTTACCTAAACCTACCAAATGCCCGAATAAAGTCAGAAAGAACCTAACATATCCTAACCTACCTTAACCTAACAAAGGCCAGAAAAAAATCATAAACAACCTAACATAAACTTTTAGCCATTTTTAGGTTAAAACATGCGATTTTTCGAGATAACCTATTATGAGAGAAAACTGGGAAATTCCAAGAAAGCTCCTCGATAAACCGATCCACTCCTCTACCCCCTGTGCATCTGAATCGGCAATGCCCTACTACTGAGATGAAGAGTTTTGCAGTGGTCACCAGGAAAAACAACATTTCCACAGTTTATTTTTCCTAGTTGCTCTAATGAACACCATTGATTGAATGTAAACCAGCTCAGCGCTATGCCGGCAGCGAGCCAGCCAATAATCAACGTTGTGTAGTTTGTTGACGTTTACTTCGCACTTTTCTGAAGCCCTGCTACATTTCTACTTTAGTTACAGATATCCTTCCGGTACACGTAAACACATACACTGCCATGTGACTTCTACATTTTAACTTTCAAATGCTTTGCTTACTGTTTAGAGCTGTTCAAAGAGTCCCGTCATATTTCAAAAACCATTATATACCAATATTCACAATTTAGGCCTGTGACCATATTTAGTTAATCTTTATGACTTTTTAACAATGTATTGACGATAGTTCTAATGGTAATTTTTTTACAGTGTTAATATTTTCCCTTTTCCCTTGACTATGTTTAACAATGTTACAACTGCGGGGGAAAGAAATGAATTATTTACGTCTTGTTATTCATGTGTTTTGTGTTATTTCGTTGAAAGGACTTGGAATAGATATTAAAGGGAAGGAGTAACCAGTCCAACGAAAAACGCAGTAAATTAAAAGCCTCGATTCGTGTTGCTTATTTTTTGTACATAGCAGCGACAAACTTAAAAGATACCTAGCGGCAAGCATGCACACAAATAGGCCAACAGCAACTTTTATAGCCATTTCGTTTGTTTCGCAGTTGATTCTTTGTCGTCGATGTTCAAATGTTTGCTAGGGCGTTGACGTTGTTTGACTGGACGAGATGGGGTTGATTGGGCTTTACAAAGGTGGTGAACAGAATTTGGAAAAGATGTTATGAAGTGTATACCCGGTAGGCTCCAGGCTTTGTTGTGGTGGAGTCACTGATGCGGTAGCGGTAGAGCTGAGTCCTCGTAACCTCGGGGTGCTGCGGGCCGATTAGCAGGATCATATTATCGCCTAGGTCTTGCAGTTGTTCACCTGATGTGGAGGCCTCGTTGTTTCCTAAACGAGAGGCTCTTCGGGCGGCCCAATCACCGCTTGGTATTGCAAATTAGTATGACGTTGACGTAATCAAAACAGAACTCCCTACGTGTACATTGTCAGGGCCAAACCACACGTCCATATATGCTACTCGCGGTACTCTGGATAGATTGCAGTACACATACAAATAAATATTTACCCTTAAATTCACATAGATACATTGCATCAAGAAATGGCGGGTTTTAAGGGGACCGTGCCCTGAAAAGCCATGCGGCAATCGAATAAATGCACTCATCAGTTCATGCGGTTTATTGCAAACTTGAACAAATTCTCCAGGAGAATAACTTATACAATTGCTCACTTTGAACCTGTGGCGAAGGCTATACAGTGGATAAAGCCCTAGGCTTACATAAAGGTTTGGTGTACTGATAAAATTATAAACTCCCAAGGAGATGGAATTCCTGAGGAGACGAGGGGAAGTATCCCGGAAGACGAAAGGGAACGAAAAAAGGTTCCTGACATACTTAACCATTGCTGAAAATTGACTGGTGATGAAGATTATTACTGATACATGCTGCAGCTTGCCCCGACTTAGCTGCTCCGCGCCGTAATCGGAGACCCACCTCCCCCTCTCCTCTTCCTGGAATGCTACACTCGCGGCCTCCTGACTCCTTCTCGGAATCCCGTGAATGCCGACAGCGGCGAGACTTGCTAGCGTCACAGACCTCTTCTCGCCTGTTAGAGTTTCCGATACGTTTAGCGACGACAAAAAAATGTTGTGAGACTGGCTGGCACCTCAGCCCTCCGCGACGTATGACGCGAGTTGGGGAAGATTCTAGGTGGCGGCCTAAGACACTATATATACTGCCGCAACCTAGCGGCCGGCAGTCTTTGACGGAGGCCGCCTGGCGAGTGTGCGCGAGTGAAGTGAAGGTTGGACGACAACTGGAGATTGCGGGATGATGGCTAGTGAGGAGTTCTTGGCTTGAATGGACGAGAGGGTGTGAAACCGACGAGTGAAGCCTACTGTGCGCGAGGGCGCTTGGAGGACTCTAGAACATTACGACTGGCGGGACATGGACTGAACTGAGGTGGGACTGAATGGAAGTGAAATACTGATTTTATTGTAAATATTCGAACTGTCAAATATGGATGCATAAATTATAAAATAATGGAAGAGGTTGATACACTATCCATTAGGACTGATCTTTAATTATTTAATTTCATTGATTTTTGTCGTAATTATAAATTTTATTAATTGGTGTCAGTTATGAACAATATGTGATTTCAATTTCTTGTGAGATTTTGAGTTCAGAGAATTTTGCAGTAGTTATTGTAAATAAATTAAGGAAATTATAACTAATTATTTTATTTTATTAAGATTTCCATCTCTTAACATACTTCGTATAGCCCACTTAATTTCTAGAGAGTGAAATTGTAACACTGGTGTCAGAAATGGGATGGAGGCATTTTACAAAAATAAAATAATCAAATATTCGTAATTAGTATTTGTAAATATCACAATATTTGATCAATAGGCCAAGGAATTGTTTTCATTTTTTTTAAATGTTTACTAGAATTAATTTGGCAGACATGGAAGCACTTCGTGCCTTGATCGAAGCACTGAGTGGTCAAATAAGTAATGTAAATAATCATATTAGTAGTGTTAGGGATTCTGTTAATAGAGTAAAGGAAAATGTAAACAATAAAATAATAGTGTTAGTGGATCTGTAAATAGCTAAATTATTTGGCTTGGTGAATTAGTAGACAAGAAAATAGATAGTGTAAACGAAAATGTAGATAGAAAAAAAGTTGAGTGTGTAAACGAATATGTAGATATAAAAATTGACAGTGTGAATGAGAATGTGGACAGACAGATAGAAGGTGTAAGCGAGTTGGTGAACAATATAATAGACTTTGTGGACAAGAATATCGATAGTTTGAGTGAGAGAATGGACAGTATGAATGATAGGATGGGCAGTGTTGAGCAAGAAATGAAACATGAAGTGAGCTCCCTCAAGAAGGAGTGGCAGGAGTTCTTGCAGCAGCAGGAGAGACGACATACAGGGGCTGTAGCGAAGCCAAAATTGGTCACCACCGAGACAACGATTGCGGGCAGCGAGAAGAAGGTAGAGTTCGCCGCCGGTTGAGCTATCGCAGAGCAGGCGCTGCCATTCAGCAGTGTGGGAATGCCCCAGTCAGTGGTGGGTAAATGTGTAACAATTAAGCCCGCCCCCTACTATGGATAGACACCTTGGCGCGAGTACCGGCACCAATTCTAGATCGTTACCACCCTGAATGGCTGGACAGAAGAGCAGCGGGCGTACTACCTGACGGATGTACTGAGGGGCCCAGCATTGAGCATACTGCAGTCGCTACCGGAATAATATCGTCTAGAATACTTCACACTGGTGTCGGCTTTGGAGCTTCGATTCGGCGACCTGTACCTGTGACATGCCCATCATGCTCAATTGTGAAGCCACATCCAGCGACATGGCGAACCACTGCAGGAGCTGTGGCAGGATATTGTAATACCGCCCCACCTGTCTCTGGAGAGATGCTCGGAAGAGGCACGAGATGTCATCGCCATCGGCTTCTTCGTCGACGTTGTCGCTGACAACCTGTGCAGTTAGTTGCGCTTCTCACCATGCAGGATGCCTTGGCCCGAGCACTGAAAGTGGAGTCAGCACTGTAGTCATCAGTGCCCTGACGTCCAGTGTGGGCAGTGATGCTTGGTGAAGGGGAGGACGACAGCATCAAGGGGATGTTGAAGGTCTTGCAGATGATCATCAGGGACCTCGCCTCCAGGGTGAGCAGTACGGACACTCACCGTCCCTCACCAAAACGGCCGGAATGTTCGACATGTGGACAGCCGGGGCACCTGAGAGCCAACTGTCCTCAGAAGCAGCAACATCAGCAGCAGAAGCAGCAGCAGCAATAGCCAGGGAGCAGGCACCAAGGTGCAGGTGAGAGCACAATGTCTTCGGAAAACTTGTATACAGCCGTCTTGAGGGGCAAAGGTCGGTTATTGCTGGAGAAAAGTCCCCGATGCTTTTGCAAGTGCGCTCAATGAAACGAGACTTCAATGCCAAATTGGTGGAGGGGAGCCTAGATTATATTTCTGGTCAATTGGTAATTGACACAGGAGTGACTATAACAGTGGTAAAACCCGATATTCTTGGGCCTTCCCTCCAGCGATCATCCGATAGTAACATTGATCACTGCTATTTAACTACAGTAATGGGCGAGACCACACCAGTCAAAGGCAAGAGAAGGGTACACATACAGCTAGATTAGCTTGAGATAAAGCATGATATATACACAGCATAAATAGAGGACGAATGCATTTTGGGTCTTGATGTTTTACGTAAGCTGGGATGCTATATTGATACTCGACTGGGGGTGTTACGTGTAGGTAATACCAAGTTGGTAGTGTCAACGCAACGAGATTTATCTTTGCCAATGAGCTGCCCAGTAGTGCATAATCAGTCAACTGTGCTCCCTGCCTCTAGCGATATTGTTATTCCGGGGAGATTGCAGGAAAAATTTGTTATGCCATTGGGCATAATCGAACCAGCCCAGGAAGGTGGCATTATACCAGATGGTGTCATTGTAGCCCGGACATTGATTTCTTCAAAATCGGACAGTTTTACTGTTAGGATGATTAATTTGTCTGACCGTGCTATCTGCCTAGAAGAGGGGGCCACAATAGGGTTTTACAAGCAGGTCTCACAGGTACTTCCAAATGTTCCAGATCCTTCACTGTCACAACCTACTGAATGTTCTCTTCCAGATGCTTTGGGGAACTGCTGACAAGAACAAAAGAAAACCTCAACTGGCGACAGGAGAGGGTGGTTTCAGAATTGTTACAGAGAGATAGAGGTGATTTCTCCTGCGAGCCAAATGACCATGGAAGAACTAATGTTGCATGCCACCACATCGACACAGTGGATGCCAGACCCATAAAGCAGCCACCAAGGTGACTATGCTAGCTTCATATGATGTCATTGCCGGTATTCTGAAAGAGATGAGGGATTTAGAAGTGACAGAGCCATCAGTCAGTTCATGGTCTTCTCCCATTATGCAACTTAATAATGAGACCAAAGGGGTTTCTTACCCACTGCCTAGGATAGACGACACCCTGAATACCTAGCAGGCTCACAGTGGTTTTCTACTCTAGACAGGAAGAGTGGGTATTCGCAGTGTGAGGTGACCTGGTAAGACAAGGGCAAGACTGCCTTTTGTGTCCAAGGGAAAGGAATCTGGCAATTCAAGGCTATGCCCTTTGGGCTATGCAATGCCCCTGCCACCTTCGAACGACTAATGGAGAAAGTTCTGCCCTTAAAGATTTATCAGGTGTACCTAGACGACATTGTGGTCGCAGGAAGAACTTTTGAAGAACACCTGCCAGGCTAAGATTCAGTGTTTCAGAAAGTGATTGTGACCAATACGAAATTAGTTCCTAAGTAATGCCACCTTTTCGAAAAGAAAATTAATTTCTTGGGCCATGTTGTATCGACCCATGGGATTGAAACATACCCTGAGAAGACCAGATCAATAAGAGATTGGCCTCTACCAAAGGATAAAACTGAAATTCGAAGTTTCCTGGGCTTATGTTCTTACTACCATCGATTTGTACCTGGGTTCGCCACTATTGTCAAACCTCTGCATGAATTGACTGAAGCAAAAAGAAAATTTGGTTGGATCACATAGTGCGTAATTGCTTTCAACAGGCTAAAGGAAATTATGATATATCCTACAGTACTGGGCTTCTCGAGTAGATGGGTGAATTTATTCTGCATACTGATGCTAGTGATGTTGGAATCGGGGCTGTGTTATCTCAGATCCAGGATGGAAAATAGTGGCCATTGGAATACAAGCCCGAGAGGACTTACTGTGTGACACACAGGGAGATTTTGGCAGTGGTGAAGGCGATAGCACATTTTCATCCGTATCTTTATGGCTGACATTCCATCCTAAGTACTGATCATGCTTCATTCAGCTGGCTGCTAAATTTCAAGAATCCCGAAGGTCAAATAGCCAGGTGGATACAGCACCTGCAAGAATGTGACTTTGAAATACAACACAGGTCTGGATACCTTCACAGCAATGCAGATGCACTCTCCAGAAGACCATGCGAGCCATTCCATCGTCAATGCGAATACCAGGAGGAGAAGGTTGGAGTATCACGGAAAGCAAGGAGGACAAGAATTCAAGGCCTTGCATCTGGTGATGGGTCATCTACATGGTACGAAAAGAACATAAGTATTGATCACCTAAGTGACACCATCTTGTGTTCAATATTGGAGTGGTAGGAAACCGGGCGGATACCAAGATGGGAGATGTCTAGCCTAGGCGTGACAGTCAAGGCGTACTGAACACACTGAAATTCCCTTGTTATAAAGAATGTCGTGCTTTACAGGAATTGTAAAAGAAATAATGGGAGACAGAGTCCTTTACAATTGGTGCTACCAGAGTGCCGAATCCCAGAAGTGCTACGATAAGTGCACAACACAGCAGCAGATGGTCACTTCGGTGTAAATAAGACACTTGACAGAGTCCGAATGAGATTATATTGGCTTCATTGTCAGTAGGATGTTAAGAAGTGGTGTCATCTGTGTGATGCATTTACTGCAAGGAAGGGTCCGAGAGTTAAGGGACGTGGTCCCCTATATAAGTACAATGTTGGGCACCCATTCGAGAGGATAGCAGTTGACATTCTCGGACTCCTACCAATCACTGAGAGGAGAAATATTTACTTTCTGGTATCACAAGACTATTTCACAAAGAGTCCCGAGGTCATACCGGTGCCAAACCAAGAGGTAGGGACAGTAGCTGATGCTCTTGTCGAGCATGTTTTCTCCAGATTTGGAGTGCTACTGGAGCTTCATTCGGACCAAGGACGAAATTTTGAAGCAACTCTTTTCCAAGAGGTAACGAGGATTTTAGGAATGAAGAAAACCTGAACCAAGGGAATTATACCCTCTATCGGATGTAATTGTTGAGAGACTAAATCATAACATGGAACAGTATCTGGACATCTTCGTAGAAGACAATCAGAGGGGTTGGGACTCTAAAGTACCCTTATTTCTCCTCGCATTTCGCTCGGCAGTGCATGAGTCCACAAGGGTAACATCTTCAAGGATGCTGTTTGGGAGAGCGCTCCGACTACATGGTTACCTGCTGTTCGGATGTCCAGTGGAGGAAGAAGCAGTCACTCCAGATTATGCTATTAAGTTACGTCAGAAGTTAACCGACATTCATGAGTTTGCCCAGAGGCACCTTAACATTAAGAGTGACAGAATGAAAACACGATATGACCGAAAAAAAACCAGAGTAGACTTATCAAGAAGGACAGCTGGTGTGGTTGTACAACCCTCAATGGAAGAAGGGATATTGCCCGAAGCTACAGAAATATTGGGAAGGCCCGTACAGTATCTTGAAGCGTATAAATTATGTGGTCTACAGGATTTGCCGACAGGGCTCTCGCGCAAAGCCTAAGGTTGTCTACATAGAGCGACTGGGGCTGTACGAAGGTCCTGATTCTGTAGGGTCTGTTCGATACGAACATACTTAAGGAGGGAGAAGTGTCATATGCTGCAGCTGGCGCCGAATCAGCTGCCCCGCGCCGTAATCAGAGAACCACCTCGCCATCCCCTCTTCCTGGAACGATGCGCTCGTGGCCTCCTGATTCCCTTCTCGAAATCCCATAAATTCCGACAGCGGCGAGACTTGCTGGCGTCACAGATCTCCTCTCGCTTACTAGAGTTTCCGATATGTTTAGCAACGATGCAAGAATGTTCTGGTGAGACTGGCTGGCGCCTCAGACCTCCGCGATGCATCACGCGAGTTGGGGAAAAAATTCTAGGTGGCGGCCTAAGACACTATATATATATATATATGCAACCCAACGGCCGGCAGTCTTTCTCAGGTAGCAGAATGAGAAAATATGGCACATAATTAACATTACAATCAGCTTTTAAAAAGATACCCACATTGAGTCATATTTTGTCCCGGAAAAAAAAATTAAAGTGCTATCAGCACCAAAACAGAAGTGTGCCATAAGCATTAGTATAAGTAAAAGTAAATGTCAATAAGTATATCATATCTTTGAATAAGAGCCATCAGAGCAAACATATTTGACAATGAATTTTGAAATTCTCTCCTACACTACACATTGAAACGATGAAACGTACCCTGTGGGCTGCCCCCGGGAGACTAGGGACGCACCTATACAAAAAAATACGATTTTAGTTAGCACACTTGCAAACAACAGACCAACATATTAGACAGACATCACGACACTAACAATCACTCCAGCCATGACGCTGCAGGGGAGCCTCAATCACCCGCCGAATACAACCACACGTAATTTAATTTTAAAATGGCAACAACTTAAACAGCCTTAACAGGGTCCGGTGCCCAACAAACCACAGCTACACGGCGCCCTGCCGCCTTACCCAATGATTTGAGTACATGTCGGGGTGCATTTTGTCTTTACAAACACCGTGTGTGTTATGGGAGTCTAGGCTCCCGGTCTCAAGACACACAGGTCATTCGGTGGCGTATGGGGGTTCGGTGGCGACGGCGGCCTGCAGTCTTTGATGGAGGCCGCCTGTACGAGCGTGCGCGAGCGAAGTGAAGTGTGAAAAACGACTGGAGATTGCGGGACCACGGCGAGTGAGATGTTCGTTGCTTGAATGGCCGAGAGGGCGTGAAACCGACGAGTGAAGCCTACTGTGTGTGAGGGCGCTTGGAAGAGTCTAGAACATTGCGACTGGTGAGACATGGACGGAACTGAAATGGGACTGAATGGAAGTGTAATACTGTTTTTATTGTAAGTATTCGAACTGTCAAATATAGATGCATAAATTATAAAGTAATGGAATAGGTTGATACGCTGTCTATTCAGACTGATCATTAATTATTTAATTTTATTGATTTTTGTCTTGATTATAAATTATATTAATTGTTGTTAATTAGGAACAGTAAATGTTTTCAATTTATTGCGAGAATTTGAGTTCAGAGAATTTTGCTGTAGTTATTGTAAATAAAATAAGGAAATTATAATTAATTATTTTATTTGATTAAGACTTCCATCGCTTAACGAACTTGGTATAGGCCACTTAATTTCTAGAGAGAGAAATCTTAACAATACCGTCCTGTTGGGAAAAGCGCCAGCGCAGTTTCACACGTGCCTCCCCCTCTGGGTGCGACTTACTGACTGACTTCCCGCTGTTGCACGAGGGCTGGCGGTGGCGGGCCCACGCGCTGCATAGGGATATATACTTGCACACGCGGAGAAACAAATTTACAGTAACATGCTATCATACTTTCAAACACTGCAAAAAAAACACAACTCAATAAATATTTCTGAAGCTTACTTTGTGACTGAAATGAAATGGGGTGGACATAACATTGGTAGTGGTGAGAATAAACATTTGTGAAAGAAAACAATATTCCAAAAACAATAACATTGGGCATTAAGGTGTCTAAACATATTGCACTTAATTTACGGTTTAGGTGTGTTTATTACGTGGCAAGAAATGTGCTTGTGGAAATGCTACGACCCTTTTTAACGTAATACACGTGTTCGTGTATTACTATGCACGTTCTCCAGGGCTGGTAGGTGCATGTAGCGCTACACTCCCTGCACTACACTTCACTTGCCCGATCTTGCCCACTCCAGCACTCATACTACACTACACTGTTCGTCGGTGATCATTCGTCGAGAGCGCGTGTGTGCTGCGCTTGGGAGCAGCCGGCATGACAAACGTCCTAGGGTGAGGAGTGACTCACATCACATGCCCCTCCCCCTTTTTTGAGGCCATCTGTGGGCCGACACCTCTACCTGCAGCACTCAGGTGTCCTCGGGGTCCTCCGAGGGCGTATATTGTAGGACAATCCTTGCTGCGCCATACCTCCTCCTGATGCTCCTACTTGTCTGCGGCAAAATGTTCTGTGGGCGGCCGAAGCGCAACCACACTGGCGGCTCTGCTGAGGCGGGTAAATATGCAGTGACGTCCTGCGGAGGCGGAATGCGGCAACAGACCCTCTGCTCACACTCCCGCCATCGCTGCTGCTACTGCTGACATCCCGTCGTCTGCTACTGCCATTTCTCCTCATCTCGCTGTTCCCTCCTCTGCTTGCGTTTCCTCCTCCTCCTCTTGCATCGTGCTGCCGTTCACGGGCCCGACCTCGATGATCTCCTTCCTCCTGTTCGCTTGCGCTGTTTTCTCTTTCTCCTCCCTCTTCTCCTGCGGTTTGCCTCCTCAAAACTTGCTGGTGTGTCTGCTGTGTGTGTCCCATCCAGAAATATTGCCACCAGAATGTATCCCATATCCTCAATCATAGCGCTCATAGGCGCGTCGCCATCGAAGAGACCTGGGTAAGCGCTCCGCCACTCGCTGTCAGGCATGCTGACACCGTGCAACTGCGGGTCTTCTTCCCCTTCTTCACCACTTCCTGCTGGAGATACTGCTGTTATTTCCTCTCTTCCTGCATGCCCAGGGAGCTCGTCTCCCACTAGGCCGTAATGGGGCCCACCAGGTGGTTCCCCTGGTGGCTCGTTTCTTGTGGAACCAGAGCTACTCCTTCGTCCAGAGGTGCCGTCACACCTCCCGCTCTCTCCCTGCTTCGGCGAGCTCGCGTCCTGTGACTGAGAGGCACCGGGACCAACCTCGTCGACGATATCAGGGGTGAGCCGGATGTCATCCCGATGCACCCTCACCTGTCTCCTGCCGATGAGGACCAAGTATGTAGTGGGTCCCAAATGCTGCAACACTCAATGCGGCCCGCTCCATTTTGCTACGAATCCCGCACAAAAATCCTTGTGTGCGGTGGACTGCGGGTGAGTCTTCGCGTACACTTCTTGCCCTGCTTGCGGCACTGGTGGTGGTCTTGTTTATGTTGACACCCATCTTGCTGTGTTTCGCACGTGCTGCTCATGTACCTGCTGCTCTTGTTCTCTATGTGCTTGCTGGTTGGTAGTACTGCTCGGTGCGTCACTGCTGTCTGGTCTCCCGCATTCTCCCTTGCCTTGTAGGCGGAGGTTTCTTCCCAGCAAAACTTCGGCAGGTGTTTTGCCAGTGGCGGCGTTGACTCGTCGGCGGAGTGTATACAATGCGGCTCCTAGATGTTCCGGCCATTTTGTGTGCTTGTCACCCACGCAGAGGCGAAGCTGAACTTTTAACTTCTGGTTCCGCCTTTCCGTTGGGTTGGCCCTGGGGTGGTAAATTGCCATTGTCATGTGCCTGATTCCAACTTCGTGCATAATTTGCGCCACTGCTTTCCAGTAAACTGGGTCCTGTTATCAGTTTATATGTTTTTAGTAAAACCCCAATGCAAGAAAATGTAATCACTGATTACACCTACTATGTTATTTGTACAGGCACTACTGATGGCATACGCCTCAACCCACTTTGAAAAATTGTCAGTGACTACCACTATAAATTTCTTCCCATTAACTGACCTAGGGTATGGTCCCATTAAATCAAGGCACACTGTCCCGAAAGGTTTTTGCGGCAGGCACGGGTGTTGTTGCCGGCCATCTGTTCCGCGACTTTTTAAACAAATTGCACCTCTGACACTTTTGCACTAAACTGTGTGCGTGTTTAGTGAGTCCTGACTAAAAGAAATACTCTATTAAGTTGCGAACTGTTAGGGAGACCATGGGGTGTCAGGCTACACTGCCACTGTGCGCATGGGCGAGCACCTGATCCTGCCCATGTGTAGGGACGTATACTCTCCTCTTCCCCGGGTTACCCAGCGAGCAAGTTTCAAACCTGCCATTCACGACTCGCCAGTTATCTTATATACCCTGCTCGCACTGCCACGCCTTGTCTTGCGAAATTTTTCAACCCTGCTGTGCTTGTTTTATTTGCTCAAACAATTCTGAGATCAAAATGTCCTTTTCCCACGGCACTCACTTGCTGGATACTGAGTGCGGAAATAGTCCCGTCACCTGGTGGAAGGACCTCCTCCCATTCTATTTCGTCTTGCAAAATTACTTGGGGTTTCGTGCACATGATAACATGTCCGCTAACTGGTTCTCCTTTCCTGCTATGTGTTCCACAGAGAAATCGAACGATTGCAGGTGCAGTGCCCATCTGGTTAATTTCCTACGGGCCTCATGCATGTTATGAAGCCAGAGCAGGTATCACTTGTCGGTGCGCAACGTAAAGCGATGGTACTCTAAGTATGCCCGGTAATTATTATCGCCCAGATTACAGGGAGACACTCACGTTCGTTGATATTGTAGCGGCGCTCGGTAGTGCCTAGCTTGGCACTAGCGAAGTCAATTAAGATCCTTTCCCCATTATCGGCTAGTTGGCAAGGCACGGCTCCTACTCCATCCTGGCTCGCGTCGGTTTGTAAATACAAGTGCTTGCCTCCATTGTATCTTGCCAGTGATAGACACGTCTGGAATGTATCCTTAATTTCTTGAAAAGGCCGTTCTGCTGCTTCTGACCATTGAAATATGCTTTGTGGTGCAAAACAATTTGTCAGTGGTGCTTTTATGATTGAAAAATGTTCAATATGCTCTCTTAACAAATTTATAAAAAAAAAAATCTCGTAACTGCTTCCTTGTTTTTGGCTGTGGATACTCTGCTATTAATTTCAACTGTTCTGGATTCGGCTCATTTCCCTCTGCATCTATGACATTCCCAAAGAGGTATCAACTAGTACTCGGCACTGACGTCCATTCACATTTACAAGAATCCTGATAATTTGCTGTTTGCTGTTACTGACCTGTTGTAACAAGGCTTTGTTTTAGTGTCTGGTCGTGTGGTTTCTGATGCGGATCAGGGGTGGAAGAAACATCAAGCCTTCTCACCCCCGCATCCTGTTTCCCTGCTTCTTACGTGGTGCTTTCTGAATGAGTGTGAGATAGGGATTATTGGGGCATTTGCTATGGCAGTGATATGCCGGTGTAGGGCAATACCGACACGGATGTCGCTGAGGCTTACTTTGATCCCACACAAGCAGCTGCACTCCCACACTGTGCATTGCACCTTGTACCTCCTGCCTCTTCCTGTTCTGGTACGGCGGTCTGTTCACTGGTGGTGGTCGAAAGAAATTATGTTTAGGTTGGCCGAACTGTCTGTTTTGCTCCTGCTGTACTGGTGGTGGGCCAGCATGTTCCCGCATGTCTCTCTGCTTGTTATGCCATCGAACTACACCCAGTTCACGGCGCGGTTGTACATGGTCATATTCCATTAGGATTCCTGTGTGCATGACGTCTTCAACGGTCCCTTTCAGTAGCGGTATCAGTGCTGCCCTGAATTCTGGCCTGGCTGTTACCGTAATATTTTCCAAGATTTTCCGTCCCTGTAACTGCGGGTGAGTCCGGCGGATCAGGTGCCTCTTGTGTGTGATGAATGCAGTCAACAGTTCATTTGGCTGCTGTTCTTCCAGCATGAGCCAACTCTGTGCCTGAATAAAGCTGAACACACCCCTGAAACTGCTCTGGAATGCAATGAGAAAATCTTGCCTTTGTAGCTCATAATGGTTTTGTGATTCCCACCAAGACTGACACCGTACCTAGTGATCCTGTGGGTGCAGTCCTCTAGGAAGGCCATGGGGTCATCCGACGATGTTCCCGCAAATGTGGGCAAAATCTGAAATCTGCTAGGCATCTTCACGTGTGTTGTACTGGCAGAGTTTCGTTGAAGTTTGGCTTAGCGTTACCTGTCTCTCTAGCCGGTTCCATTGCGGTTCTTGGTGTTTATTGTACTGCCTCTGCTTGCGGTGTCGTATACGGCATGGTCTAGTAGGGCGTGGTTAGTGGTGGTAGGATTGACGGGTACAATGGTGTTGGGTAGATGGTACGCATTGGTGGTAAATAGGTACTTTTGGGTAAATAAGGTAATGGAGTTGCATTTGGATGGGGTGGAGGTAATGCTGTTGATGTCGACGGTGTCAATACACCTCCGCTCACCACGTGCACGCTGTTGATGTGTGGATGTTGCTCCCCTGCTTGTGTTCCTGCTGCATATGAGAGGCTTTCCTCCCCTCCTGCGACTTGTGCAACGCTTCCTTGCTTCTCTTCGCTCTTGCCTATTGTGTCCACTTACCAATAAAAATTTTGAATACTCCTCTTGCTGCTGCTCACTTGAATGTGACATGTTGAGATGAGGTCCTGAACTTGTTGTTGCATGCTGCAATGCCTGTAATTAATGTGGCAGGTACCACACATAAACACTAACTCGCTTGCGGGTGTCTGTTCTTTTTCGCCGAAGGCATTCCTGGTGGAATTTGATTCTACAGTTCCGGCACTGTAAGATGATTGCCCTTGACAGTCGCAAATGAGATTATCACAATAGTGCGGTGCATGAGAGTCTCATTCCATCTTGATTACTTGCGATTGAACTGTTTCTGTTTGCAAATTTTCCTTGGTACCACTGTTTCCACTGCGCGTGGTTGCTCGTTGATGGTCGCCACGCGGCTGTTCGTCATCGAGTTCAATCGACGGTCGCAATGACAACACTGCGTACCTTGGTCGAATTTCTCGACAAAGTCCACTTGAAGTGCTTTGAGGCACTGCAAGCACAATGATGTTATTGTAGCGGTGGATGTGGTGTAACTGACCATGTTGACAGTTCACAGTCGCATGCGTGGCACGGATGACTTTTCCAGTCCACATGTGCGGCATGGTGGTCACAAAGCAGCAGCCCCGCTCGAGTGTGTGTGCAAACGGGATCCTGCTCAGCTGACCACCGGCATGCGGCGCGAGCGATGAGCATGGGAAAGGAGGGGAACTTCTCCTCCCTTCGTTCCTCCCTCCTGTCGTGCTGGGCGCCACTGCCGGCGGCGGAACGGGTGGCATGGGCGTGTGCTCTCTCCCCTAACTTTGTCCTGCATTCTGCCTGGTGACGTGAGCCCTTACGTCACACGCTGCACCAAGATGGCTGCCTTAATCGCCCTTCTTCTCTGCTTTTCTAACAATGGCGATGAACCAGTGTTTGCACGCCCTTTTTCCCACAGAGCACATGATCCCTTTCCTGATGCCTGCCAGGCATCTGGAAGGCGTCATGATACTGCTGATATTCTCCTCTGCTTTCTCTCGTTGCGGGTAAGCGGTTAAACAGGGTTAGGATGGCATAGATGGACAACTTGATATGGGAAAATTTTTGAGACGTTGGTCGAAAGATCATACATGGATTTTGGCAAGATATTTTGGCCACACGGAAGGGCGACAATTGACGTGGTTTGACTGGACGAGATGGGGTTCATTGGGATTTTAAAAGGTGTTGAACAGAATTTGGAAAAAGGTGTTATGGATTGTATACCCGGTAGGCACCAGACGTCGCTGTGGCGGCGTCACTGATGTTTCGGTAGAGCTGAGATCTCGTAACCTCGGGGTGCTGCGGGCCGATCACATGGACCATGTTCCCATGTAGATATTGCTGTAATTCACCTGATGTGGAGGCCTTGGTGTTTTCTAAACGAGGGGCTCTTCGGGCGGCTCAATCTCCCCTTGGTATTGCAAATTATCATGACGTTTATGTAATCAAAACAGAACTCACTATGCGTACATTGTCAGGGCCAAACTACACACATAAAAATTAATATTTACCCTTAAATTCACATAGATACTTGCATCTGGAAATTGCATGTTTTAAGGGGCCCGTGCCCTGAAAAGCCATGCGGCAATCGAATAAACGAACTCATCAGTTCATGCAGTCTATTGCAAACTTGAATATTCCATCCAGGATAATAACTTATACAATTGCTCGCTTTGAACCTGCGGCGAAAGCTATGCAGTAGATAAAGCCCTAGGCTTACATTAAGTTTAGGTGTGCTGATAAAATTATAAACTCCCCAGGCGATGCAATTCCTGGGGAGGCGAGGGTAAGTAGCCCGGACGGTGAAAACGAAAAGGTTCTTGATATAGGGTAACGGCACCTAATATGAGACGGTTGCTTAATATGAGACCTCTCGTATCTCGGCAAGGAAGTACTGAAGTCTCTCGGGACTCAGTGGAACTTCTTGCGGAGCCATTTTAGGCACCAGTACTAATACTGGCGCCACTAGGTTAATCGGTTACAACTGTGTGATGGGCCGTGTGTTTTATTAGTGAAAAAAGTTATTTCCATTCCAACTTAAAAATGGAATACATCAGAAAAGGTAAGTGTATAGTTATTTATCGTTTAACATACACAATATATAACAATTAACAGTTTCAGTTTTGTATTTACAGTTGAGATATCTCTACAAGTTTACCATATACCTCAGGATTTTGTTCGCCATGTCTAAGTTCCTATAATATGACCGGTAAAGGTTTACTTATATGACATACATCTCTTTTTAGGCAACTGGTATCTCGTATTGGGAAACCTGGTTTTTGTTTATTTTGTTAAATCAAAGTAGGTGTTATAGCCTGTTTGAATAGTACTGTAAAAATTATAAATTTTATTAAATACTTTTTTTACTGGGCAGAAAGTATAGCAAACCCTATAATTTTTATTTAGAACAAATTGAAATGCAAACCTGATTACTTGATGCTTTGCTTTTAGAGAACATAATCTGTTTCGGACTATAGCAAATTATTTTCCAAATGGAAGCAATTGAAATACTTTACAACAGGTGTGTAGCAAAATGGGATATGAGGGCATATCTCCCCTTCTCCCCGAGTGAAAATAAATATTTTTTAATGTGTTAATAATGTTTATCTGTTAAAGATATGGACCAACATAGTCTGTATCGTACCTGCAACATATTACAAATTATTTTTTAAAATACAAATTCCCCTCTCCCAACCTTAAATCCCCCAACCGAAACATAATCCTGCCCACATTTCTGTAAATTTTAAACTATATATAGGCCTAGTTCAAGTATTCCCATTATCAGTGTAGTATGTGTACCTATTTACACCCTAAATTAAAAATTACGTGTATTTATCATTTATTTTCCAGATGTCACTACCTAAAAAGAGGAAAAAAAGAGTCCGCAACAGATGATCCTTGCAGTTTGAGCTGTAAGAAATAAAGACTTGGGCTACACAGAAGCTTCGAAGTATTTTGAAGTTCCTAGGGGTACTCTAGAAAGGTATGTAAAAGACATTACATCTCCTCATGAATTGATTGCTGTTCCTCTTGGGAGAAGGCCGGTATTAACACCAGACATTGAAACATCACCAGTGGAATATTGCGTCCAGATGGATGCAAGGTATTTTGGTTTAAGAAAATCTGACATAATGCTGATGGCTTTTGAACTCGCTCATAGAAACAGCCTACATCATCCTGTTTCTGAGAACAAAAATTCAGCTGATAAGAAGTAGCTTAGGGGTTTCTTGAAACGACATTCTATCCTGTCAGTTAGAAGCCCAGAAGGAACATCCCTGGCGAGATTAAGAGGTTTTAATCCTGAGAGTGTGTCATAATTGTTTGATCTTTATGAACCTGAGTTAAAGATAATTCATAACCACCCCCATAGAGTGTTTAACGTTGACGAGACTGGTGTATCGGTTGTTCAACATAAACATAGTAAAATAATAAGTGTGAAAGGAAAGAAAAATATAGGGATAATAAAGTGAGGTGAGCGAGGAGCATTGATTACAGCAGCACTGCCTTTGAATGAATTCAACTGGAACCTATGAACCCCCATCGTTTGACTGGCCTCGAAAAAACACGAACGATAATTTAATGGATGGTGCACCAGCTGGACCTATCCAAGCATACAACCAATCTGGATGGATAAAAACAGAAATTTTTAGCCAGTGGTTTGACCACTTTGTAGTTTTCCCACGACCAATTGCTGAAGACCCAATATTTTTAGTTTTAGATGGTCATAATGCACACATGAGAAACAATAATGTAATTGACAAGGCAAAACTGAATCATGTAACGGTAATATGGTTGCTTCCACATTTGGGGCATAAATGCAGCCGCTAGATGTTGGGTTTATGTTTCCATTGAAATCTAATTATGCCAGAGAAGTAGAAAATTTCCTCAAACAAAGCGATATGTGAGAAAAGTCCAACCCTTCTCCGTTAAGACTGACACGTGTTGCGAGGCTCTCTGATGCCGCCTACACAAAAACAGCAACAATGGAAAAATTTGTGCATTATTTCAGAAAAAACTGGTTTGTTCCCACTGAACAGGCATGTTTTTAGCGAATACGATTTCCCTCACCACGCTTCTGCTGATATACCAATTAGTCGTACGTTATCATCACCTGATGCTTCTCCCTCAGCAACTGTAAACAACCTAGTCCAGAATGTTCAACCTAGCAGCCTGATCCATATGTAAATTCAACACCACATATCATTGCTTCCACAAGTTCAACATCACATGCCATCGATTCTGCGAGTTCAACACCACAGACTGGTCCTCTTACGAATTTAACACCACACGCAATTGCTTCTACAAATTCTAGGCCTATAATACAGGCCACTCCTTCAACAAGTATACCACCTCAGGCTCCAGAGGACAAGACGTCACACAGACAAAGCATATATAAAATTGTTTCTCCGAAGGAGATTATATTCCTCTTCCTTATTTTTCTACGGATGAGCCCATTTCTAGTAGAAGAGGCAATGCGAAGGTCATCACCTTAACACCTTACAAATACCAATTAACTGAAAGCATTGCTAAGGGTAAAGGAAGAGGGAATATCAACAAGAATTGCGTTGCTAAGGAACTTCTCACCTAAACACTGAAGCCTACTAAAAAATGCCAGAATAAGTCTGTCAACAAAACAAGGCCTAAGAAGAGGAAGACCGCAAGGTTGGAGTCATCAGAAGAGGATGCTTTCTCCGATCGATTCTTTTTCGTTGGAAGACAGCTCCGTTGGGATGGATGATCTAGACGACAATGATGCAGAGTGTATATATTGCGCTGGTTTGTGGTCGGAGGACAAAAGTGGTGAAGAATGGCATCAGTGTAGGAAGTGCTTGCTACATGTGGGCACATCAAACTGTGGTGCTGATGACAAATTTATTTGTCCCCACTGTCTTAAAAACGTTCAAAAATATATAAACACAAAGAATATATTTTTGCAGCCACTGTAGATGAATATTTTCATTTGTGAATTAATGTTAAGTAAAAACTGTGGGGTATCATGTTAGGATAACTGTTAAAAATTTCTTAAGATAACCATGGTTCTCAAAAAATTAATTTAATAATGAAAAATACAATTGCTTTAATTTTCAAAGGCGTAGTGTGTTTTTAAAGGGCTTACAGAATATGCATAATTTTTTGTAATAATTTATTAATAACATAAAATACATGTTTTATAGCATTCTATATAAAAGTGTGTTATATTTGGACCCATTACCCTACTTAACTATTGCTGATAATGACCGTTGATGAAGATTGATACCGTCCGGGTGGAAAAAGCGCGAGCTAGGTTTCACACGTGCCTCCCCCTCTGGGTACGCCTTGCTGACTGACTTCCCACCGTGGCGTAAGGGCTGGTGGTGGCGGGCCCACGCACCGCGGAGGGATCTACTTGCACACGCGGAGAAACAAATTTACCGCAAAAAAATCAATCAATAATCATTTCTAAAGATTACCTTGCAACTGAGATGAAATGAGGTGGACATAACATTGGTGGTGGTGAGAATAAATATTTGGGAAAGAAAACAATAATAATGAAAAACAACAATATTGTGCATAAATGTATCTAAACGTATTGCACTTAATTTACGGGCCACGTGTCTTTGTTAAGTGGTGAGAAATGAGCTTGTGGGAAAGCTACGACACTTTTGAACGTAATACATGTGTTCGGGTATTACTCCGCCCGCTCTGCCGGGCTGGTAGGCGTACGTGGCGCTACGCTCCCTGCACTGCACTGCACTGCACTTGCCCGATCTTGCCACTACCTGCATTCAAACTACACTACAATGTTCGTCGGTGATCAGTCGTCGAGAGCGCGTGTGTGCTGCGCTTGGGAGCCGCCGGCCTGCCACGTAATTTTTTACAGCCTTTGCTATTTTTGTGTACGAGTGTAAGGTTGCAGTTTTAATTTGATACGTGTCTCATGCAGTTCTATGTTTCACATCATTCATTTTCATTTTTCCCGCAAGGTATTTCTGTACTGGTTCGGCATCGGTTACAAGGTGTCAATGATGCTACACCACCATCTTTAGTCTTGGTTCAATGGGTATCAGCAACTTTGTACTTATCATGTAACTGCAATAATTATCTGGAATGCTTTCAATTTCTTTTGTGCACCTCTCGAGCAAACCTCCCTCCGGAGCAGATTCGCTGCCCCACAGGTTTAATCTACAATTAATAATTTTTCATGCTTACATCAATAAGCAGTTTCAGCCCGTGCGGGGCTTTAGTCTTCATGGCCACTTGAAATTAATACAATAGTGTAACATCACGTGGAAAAACTAAAATCTGCCACTTCCTCAGTTTCAATTCAATTAACGTGTGTACATAAAACCAAGTTACCATTAAAAAAATAGAGTGAAATGCAAAAAAAATATTGCATGTACACTTCTCGTCACAAAAAAGAGCGATCTCGTGTAGCTGAAAATATTTCCCACTTCGGGTATGATCGGCAGGCTACGCCCTCACAAGACCCAGGTGCGTGCAGTGGCTAACTGCTGTAGGGAACATGGCTTTCGAGGAAAAAGCATACAAAACACGAATAATATTTCTTTCAGCTCAGTTTATTCCGAATAAATACCAACACATTATATGTATTGCAGTTAAAGTAAATTAGTGGTTAAAACCGTAGGAATAATGAAATAGCCTGTATCAGATCAGAGAAACAAATAGTAAATTATAAATTTGAACAGACCACACTGAACCACTGGAAAATAACTACTTCCAAATCATGCATAATTTAAAATTTATAATGAGGTATTAAGTTATAAATCCCCTTGCCAACATACACACGCGAGATCTTTGAAAACATAAAGTGATAATCACTAAAAACATTAAATTATACATTATGTAAAATAATGTTTTCATATGTACGATAATTAGAGATCATGAAATGTGTCGGAATCAACGGTCTGAAGTGTAGACTCCACAGTCTAATGAATACTCGATCAACGACTGTATATTCACTGCGTGCTTCTCCAGTAAGTGGCCAATATTACTCCAAAACACACAGCACGTTATCCCAAAAGTCTTTTATTGCAAGTTTCGTATTTGCTTCACACATTCCTGAGTGAGCCTTGTTAACTGTAATCCAATGCGAAGGGGGATCACGTCTATAAGAGTGTAAAGTTTAGCTTGTCCTGAAAATAATCAGCGCAGTTTTCCTGTTTCATGTGATGATAATACGGAAAAATTTAACAATTTTGATCCGTTCATAAAGTAAAAGCCTATTTACATGCACCGTGATGATTATCCGACATGTCTTAACCAAATTTGGATTACAGGAAATAGTTATTGATTATTAAAGTGTTATAAGATGAAATTACTACAATATTATCTGCGAGAGTGATTAGAGCCTCTTGAAAGATCTACAGTAATTTAAAAATACTCAAAATATTCACCTTTAAAAAAGTAATGTTATAAATAGAACACATGCAGTGAGCTACTAGATATATTTCGAAGCAAAATATTCGCATTAAATAAATGTTTTGCATTAAAGTGAGCACTTCTTGATGACTTTTGCAATTAATATATGGATGTATGCACCAAAATCTCAATAAAGATTACGTATTAAGTCGTAACTCAGTTTTCATTTTCAATTATGCACGAACTGAAGTTAAATAAAAGTGCTTGCATGTGCCATGTGTGTGTTATAGCACCATTACGAAAAGTGTAAAGAGCTCACTTTGGCGCGAACAGCCTATAGTACCATTAAATCTAAGCTGGACAGTTCAACTCGATGTATTGTGTCATGATGTGGTTTCAAACCAACTGCCTCCATTGGCGATTCGTGTTAGTAATGTTAAGTAACCCAATTTGAAACACTTGGTGGCTGGAAAACACCACACTGATGAGTCCCCTTACTGATTGGTGAATACATGTGCAAGTGTGCTTTCTAGCAATTGGTCCCTCAATGTTTGACACCATGTTATGTGAATGCTAGCCACTGTGGCATACACAACGACCATTTGTTTAGTAATATGTCACATTGTGATTACAAACATGATTGGCCAACATTCTATATATATATATATATATTTTGTTATAAATCGTTGTCAATCCCACAACTACAAAATAAGCAAAATATATCCCAATTTGATACTTGCTTTATCTTAGACTGTCTTACACGCGAAACATTCGCACATATTAACATGTACTAAATAAATGTTTATACTAAGAATTGCCTTCCTTGCGGGAAAAAGTATAGCATTTTCTAAGTTTGAGTCCAAACTGGTTGACCAAAAACGAAAGTTTAACCGTCAGAAGACTGTATTAAGTGTCTGTAAGAAATACACAAATAGAGATAGAGAATAGAAATTTCTATATAACACATCTACCAAAATCTGACTTCCAAAACCGTAGATGTTGTACTGACGTGAAGGGTTAAGGGAGTGGAGGTACGTTTTAAAGATTATTAATATGACATGCTGTCAAATGAAATGATACTGAGCCAGAGTTCCAAAATATCGTACAGGGATGTCCATTCTGATCCACTCCAGAGTCATTTCTCAGTGATTGTTTAGCATTATTTATTGATTTATCAACAATTTGTGCTACTGTATAACCCTTTGTTCTCCGTTTATTATGTTTAGTTGTGCAAGTCAGAAAAGGAATAAATTCACAATAACAATTTAATTTGTAATGTTGTGAGAAGTATATAAAAAGACTTTGGCTCAAAGGGAGGGGTGATAGGAGCGGAGCGACCACCCACCGGCATGTTGGAATTTCCCTTTTGTCCATTTTGCCCTCAAAATTTTCGTATCTTCCCTAACAATCGACTAAATGTCCCTACATTTTTTCCTTTTTCCTTAAAAATTTCTCTTTTTCCCCCAAAAAATTCTTGATTTCTCAGGCGGACAGTGACCATGGGTAAGATCAGAGAGCTGGATCAGCGACCCAGGGTCAGAGATCAGCGACCCAGGGTCAGACATCAGCGACCCAGGTGACCGGGATTCTAGACCCCGGGGTTAACCCAAAAAATCCAATAAAGTAGAAAACAATTGACAAATCAAATAACAATTTTTTTAAATTTAAAAACATTCTAAAAATCATATTACTAAAAGTATTAAGAAATTATTTAAAAATCATAAAATATTATTTAAATATCGTTTAAAAATGTATTAATAAAAATGTATCATGAATTATTAAAAACCCTTAAAAACTAATTAGAAAATGATTGATTCAAATTTATTTAAAAAACGTTAAAAATATGCATAAACATTATTATTTAAAATTATTAAATAGATATTTAAAAATCGTGTAAAAATGTATTTGAAAATGAACTTTTCAGAGGTCATCCCTCACCCATACCCATTCCACCATCTTGGAAGGTGCAAAAGACGACCATCGTGATAGATGGCCACCATCTTGATAGGCTACCGCCATCTTGGTCGACATCACCTGTCCGTCATATTGGATGCAGGTAACAGTGACCTAAACCCCATGATCTTGAATGACTTTGGAAACAAAAACTAGAAAAAATACATAAACGTCAGCAAGCATAAAACATTAATAACTAATTCCACTATATTAGAAGCAGACGACATTTAACTTTGACACCATGACCTGGAATGGCCTTGAAAATACATGCGCGAAAAAAAAAAACACATTAAAGTCACCAAGCATAATATATATTACTGATTACCACCGCCATATTGGATGCAGACTACCTTGACATTTACGCCATGACTTACAATGACCTTGAAAACTAAAACTCAATAAATAAATACACAAAAGTCAGCAAGCATAATACATTACTGACTACAACCGCCATATTGGATGCAGACTACCTTGACCTTGGCCCCATGATGTTGAATGAACTTGGAAACAAAAATTTCAGGAATGATACATAAAAGTCAGCAAGCGCAATACTTTACAAACTATCACAATCATATTGAATGCAGACTACCTTGACCTTGGTCCCATGATGTTGCTTGACCTTGAAAACTAAAACCCAAGAAGAAATACATAAAAGTCAGCAAGCATAATACATTACACACAACTACCACCATACTATATATAGGTATCCATGTACTTGACCCCATGACCTTGAATGACCTTGAAAACAAAGTATTGAGAATAAATACACAAAAGTCAACAAGCTTGTTACATTTCTAACTACGGGCACCATATAAAATGCAGGTAAACTTAACCAGAACCCCATGACCTTCAATGACCTTTAAAACAAAAACTCGATAAATATACATTGAAGTCAACACGAATATTACATTATTAACTACTACCACCATATTAGATGAAGATAACCTGAAGTGTGACCCCATGACCTTGAATGATTGTGAAAACAAAAACTAGAGAAAAATGCATTAAAGTCAGCAAGCATATTACATTACAGACTACTAACATCATTGTTAATTATTCCAACATGTTCAACACCATTTATAATTTAGCAGGCATAGGGAAAAACTTGTTCAAGAAGAAAATATGCAGTATGTCCTAAGCCCTCTAATAATCATTGTAAGCATTGTTGGCTGCCATTTTGGATTAGTTGATGTTATGACTACTTAATATATATCGTATGTACTACTTTTGACCTCTATCAAGGCAATATGGTCCAACATGCTTTAAAATTCTTGTATGAGTAGATGTACGACGTTTTCAATCCAATGAATTTATAGCAGCCAAATTTATGACTTAGGTGCAACATGTGTCCTCGAACAAGGCGATTTGGCCATTATGCTTTATATCTTCTGGTAGACACAGTTGCCTACAATTTTCAATATGGTGAGCCTATATATGCCATATTCATATGTAGAACTCGTGATATCAAACAAGGTGATATATATATATATATGGACTACTATACAACAAACCTTTTACTGATGCCAGAATAGTTGGCAACCCTATTAGCTGCTTTGTTGATCGGCATTCCTTAACACTTATACCTATTAGTCTCGCGGTCACAACACCTACTCATACTTTTAACTACTTACCTTTCAGTTCTATAAATAGCCTTCTAATATATTCCTAAACATTCACCGTCATCTATTGAAATCGAAATCAGCAGTTGAACTGCATGTGATGGGGTAATGTTTCTAGGTAGGATGCTACAAAGCCAGAGCCGCATACTTAGTTGTTCCACCTCTCCCCAACAAACCCCCGCACCTACGTTCACACAAGTGCCACAAGGTCTGGCGCAGACAGTAGCTTGCTTCTTGAACGCTGACCCGGACCTGATCGAGTGAGAGTATATATTTCTGCTCCGTAACTAGGCCAAACAATCCTATAGGGCATTTGGAAAGCTGTCAGTCATTCTCGTACAAATATCCATGCAACTGAGAGTGCAGTGTCATCTCACTTTGAAATATTTTAGCACTTAAAATTTAGAGATAATTTCCCTGTATTATCTTCAGTTCATGGCATGACAAAGTAATATTTTCGGCTATATTTTTATACTGGTTTCATCAGCTACATTGTTTTGATTCCTGTTAAAGAAAATATTCTGTAAAGTGAGCCCTTTTAGGCAGACATAGCCGTTTAAAACGTTACGCTGATATTAATACACTTAAACACGCTTGATATTAGTGTGTTAGTACACATCTTCTGTTACATCATTGTGTATATAAGACATAACTATAATCCGATAGTGAACATTAATCATTCGCGGGGCCGCGGTGGTGTAGTGGTTAGAATGCTCTCCTCCCACCATGGCGAACCGGGTTCTTTTTCCGGCCAGATCGCCCCTAGATTTTCGCATGTGGGAAGTGTGCAGGACGATGTAGCTGGTCGGCGGATTTTCTCACTGATCTCCCATTTCCCCCCCCCCCCCCTTGCATTCTGGCGCTGCTCCATACTCATCTCTCTTTACCCTAAAGGGCGCTCAAGACCTCGGTGTTAAGAGCCGCCTAAATCTCTTCACTCGCTCATTAAGCATTCCGCCTACGAAGACGTATTTTGTCCAGAAGGGCGAAGCGCTGAGGACGACCCAGGCACGCGCATCACATGCATCATCGTCTCTATGTGCAAGGTACTGAACAAGCGTGCAGTCTTTACTTCAGAAACGCACCACTGAGATAACTTTAAAATTGGGCCTATTTCATAAAATATTTGTAACATTTTCTGATAACCAAACAATAAAGTAAAAATATATTTAGCTTCTAGTTCCTTGTCATGCATTTACATCGTCATCCTGTATTTGTAAACTGATCTTTCACACATGCACGAAAACGGCACTGCTGAATATCTGTTTACATTTGGACAGCTTCGTTTGGCGTGATCGGTAAGAATGTGAAATGAACCAGGCTTTAGTGAGAAATAATCCAACGGACACCCTGTAAAATGCTTTTAGTAAAGAGTATAGAGAACATAGTAATTTCCGCCCGCTGCAACGCCCGTCCATGTCCAGCCCATTACTGACGGACGAGGGAGCTCAAGGGCCACGATGTATGGCGCGGACAGTAGTGCGAGCTGCAAGCAGTGGGAACCTCACACAGCCAGGCGGACTATGAAGCGGTTGAATGGGGGGAACCACCTGACTGCTTGTTCGTTTTGTCTCGGCACTGGGCATACCTTGTATGAAAAGACGTCTACTAGGCTTGTTTACTCAAACAAATTCTCGCTTAAGAAATAAAATCGACTTAATTATTTGTTCATGCAAAAATACCTTGGGAAAGCCAAGTTAGGGTGCAAACATGTTGAGATTGTTTTTAATTATGTATTTATTCATAGTTACACGTTTACATTAGATAAACGAGATTATAGTTTGACTAAATAATGTAATACACTGCAAGTGCGTTGTAATTGTTCCTGTAGACTTTTTCATGTCATATGTGTTCTCTTTTACAATTTTGTTACTTGTTTTAATTTTCTCACCAAACATTTAACTGTAGGACTGGAAGTATTAACACTAACAAGGAAAATTGAGTCTTTGTATAACAGAACACAAGATTAACAGAAGCTGAGTATTTGCAAGTTTCATAAGAAAAAAATTCTTCCACAAAGACTCGTGGTTCCGAGCATAATCACAATTCAGTGTGAAAGTTAAAACACAATAGGCAAAATAGGAAAGCTTTTGTAAGGCACGTACAAAACCCGTATTTCACGTCATATCTACGTGGCATCTGCAAGAAACATATGATATTTGATGGTTACAAAATTAACATTAATTGAGAATGGAGATGAACAATTTAGATGTGGAATACTTTATGTAGATGAAACACAGTCTTAAGTTAACACCAGTGACAAGAGAGAGACGTAAGTGGCGCTTAACAACTAAGGTCTTCAGAGCTGATGGTGTTGAAGGGAGGTAGAGATGGAGCAGCGACAGAAAAGTGAGTACCCAGACACTACCCACCGGCCAACAGAAACACCCGCCATGTTTCCTACACACGAAAATACGGATTGGACCATGGTTTGTCGAGGTGCGAGGCGAGTAGGCTCACAGTTAGAACACAACAGTTCCTATAAGAGATTAAATATTATAAAAATACACATCACTTTTCTTGGCGAGCTGATATTCCCAAAGGAATAACTTTTCCTTTTATTTTGTAAAAGCGACAAGAGAAACGTGAAGCTCCGCATTAATGTTATTTTACTTGTATTTTAGTGCTTCGTTAAGTCAGCAAGAAATTCAAATAATCTTGCTTCCTTAAATACCGCCATGTAGAAGCAGAGGCCCTACTTCCATCCAAGTCTAATGCTGTAATGCCATTTTATGTCAAATGTTTCAATTCAACCTGTCCAATAAAGCCATGGTAATCAAATATGCCGATTTCTACTGCTGTGTTAAGCGAGCGAGGAGGTGACGTTTCAGGTCGGAGATGCCTGCAGCAGAGAAACAAACACTGCAACTCACGTCATTATGTTTGGACTACAGTATCGTAGAAGGCCATAGATAGTTCCTTCACCGCCATTCTTCAAATTCCTAGAGGGCAGTGATTTGTAAAAGTTATCGTATAAAGCGAAGATAATATACACATTAAGGACGATTAAGTGAACTAGCTTATAAAGTTTTTTAATCTGGCACTTGAACTTGTCAAAGCTGTCAGAAAACAAGCGAGATGCCCTCGGGCATCTTAGTCTTACAATATCTCTCTTAATACAAAATGGTTCCCGATTAAAGAAATAAATCCAGTTTTTAACATACAGCTACAATATATTTTTCTGCATTAGAAATTGTGTAGAGAATAAAATGTTCTACAAAAAATGTTTCGATTCATTATGTCGATATTTTAATGGCTGAGAAATTTCACACAATTAAACTCTAAGAGACATATTTGCGAATATAAGTACCTACTTTATCAATGATAAAAAGAGAGTTAAGCTGGATGACTTTGATCATTCCTGTATTATTATATCTTAAACAACATTTAACCTACCAATATGGGCCCAGAAAGTAATTCTTCCAGATATGTTGTATTTTACAACATGTTTTGCTTAAAGCACAGATAACGCCCCATTTTATTCGAATGTTTATTTTCAATGTGCTGTGTTATTTCAATCAAATTTACGAATTTCCCGTAACATTCACTAGTACAACAGCAAAATTTCAAAATTTTAAGGACCCCCCCCCCCCCCTTTTTTTTTTTCTTTCCTTTGTTTTTTTCGTTCCTTGGTTACACGGTTCCGTGGTTATAGATAAGTAATCAAAATGTTCGTATGGCCGCCATAAAAAAAAATAAGTGACCGACCCACTTTAAAAATATATATGTGTTTATTTGATCACCGTGGTGAATATTGTTTGTCAAATTAGGTAGTAATAGGTTTATTGTTTCCCAACAATTGACTCAATACATTGTTGTGCAGCGCTACCTTACAATATGGCGGACAAAATAGACAATGTGCCAGCATGTTTAATACATGTAGGTGATACGTTCAATGAACCAATTTTGGTTGAAAATGGTCAAACAGTATGGTATACTGTATACAAAATGTACCTAAAATATTTATTTAGTCACCTTGACGAAAACAAGTTTCTTACACATTTAAAACTCATATGCTAACATGGCATACATATTATTAGCTAAAGTGCACAAAGTTTGGTTAAAATTGATCACATCGTTTCATAGACACAGTATAGTTATAAAAATGTCTATATTGCCACCAATTTAAAAATAAATGCCTGGCCCAATTAATTAATATCAGCGTGCGTCTTGTTTGTCAAATTTGGTCGGAATGTGTAGATTGTTTTACGAGTTACGATACAATGATTTAATTTTTTCGTGTTGCGCTATATTACAAAAAGGTGAACGAAATTAGTTATTTCTTGGCATATTTAATGTTTAGGCGATAAGTTCTTCACATAAAATTTATTAGAATTAGATGATATGTATGTGTGTGGATATTTAAACATATATATCAAATTTAAAAAGAAATATTTGGCACCATTTTGAAAATATAGTAAGTTCCACATTAATCTGAAATGTATACGGTACCATGGTTTACTAAAGGCCTTAAAGGCACTAGTTACCTGCAAAATGTGGCAGGAATCTATTGTGTAATTTCCGAAGATATGATGTAAAAGCTTATTGTTTTCATGTTGTGCTACCTTCCACAATGGCGAACTAATAAGAACGTACCTTCCTAGATTAAAGACGTACATGCATTCAAATAGCAACCGTTTTGAAAATAAGCAAACGGCTTGGCAGAACGTTGTAAAATTGGATGTCCTTTCTAAGTTATATGTGTACCGAATTTGGTGAAATATGTTTCACGGGTTCGATTGTTATTATGAGCGGACATACAGTACATCACAGACAGACATTTGCATGATTACATAAGCCCATTATCCCAAGGAAAGTACCTTAAAGTTAAATTGAATTGAATGTTTCTAGTTAATCAAGGAAATATGGTGAAACAGTCCTTTATTTAGAATTAATTAAATACAGCAGCACCACGCTATTTTACAAATATATTGTTTATGACAGAAAACAAATATCTAGTAAGAAAACATTTATAAATGTTTTAAGTGTTATAAACTGAGTATAAAGTTCTTTTTTTTCTGTTAATATTTAAATGGATTCAGAAAGTGTTTCGTACAACTGGGGGTGTACCCTGTTAGCTTTCCTCGTATGGCTTGGTTTCACAGAATTCTTTGTGGATGTCTTTATTTTCATTTTCCCCTAAAGAATATAGCTTAATGATATATACTTAATATTTTGTTGGTTCAACGATGCAATGAGATACAAAACTAAATAGTTCTGTTTGACTTCATGCTTCATACTCTAACACAGAAGAAAACAATAAGAATAATTAAGTCTGGCGGAAGAAAGTTAGCCTCCATTTGAGAGATAATCTAGGTAACGTCGCTCACAAAAATCTCTACTGGAATCACTCTCCAAAATGTTGTGTTGCTTTTGTTGCCTTCTCTAAAACATGTGGTAATAAGTAATCTTCTTGCTTCGCATCCAGTACAACAAATATTTACTGATCTCTGGCATGGGGACAATATATTATGTAATCATGTTCAAATCGTACTTATGCTTATATTCATGATGAATTCACACGTTACACTTTATGATTGTTTAGTTTTGGGCGGAGTGTACGAAGTAAGGAATGCGATTCCCTATAACGTACAATACACAGGCTACATAAAGAAACATACAGTATGTGCTGTCATGATTACGGACAGTACATGCAGCGATGTGTGCAGAGCTCAAAGCATATACAGCCGTTAGATGGCGCAGGTCAAGTTGGCCAGGCTGTTGTAGCAGCCTGCCTGTCTACGTGGGTCCCTCGCAGATCTAAGTGTTACACTGCCGTTCTGATGGCGTGGAATACAGTGACGTTCGCTGTTCACTACCGTCTCTCAGACCCAAACACAGTGATGATTACGGGAGGTACACGCAGCGACGTGTGAAGAGCTCAGGGCAGGTGCCAGTACATATACAGTAGTTAGATGGCGCAGGTCAAGTTGGCCAGGCTGGTGTAGCAGCCTACCTGTCTACGTGGGTACCTCGCAGATCTAAGTGTTACACTGCCGTTCTGATGGCGTGGAATACAGTGACGTTCGCTGTTCACTACCGTCTCTCAGACCCAAACACAGTGATGATTACGGGAGGTATACGCAGCGACGTGTGCAGAGCTCAGGGCAGGTGCCAGTACATATACAGTAGTTAGATGGCGGAGGCTAAGTTGGCCAGGCTGTTGTAGCAGCCTACCTGTCTACGTGGGTACCTCGCAGATCTAAGTGTTACACTGCCGTTCTGATGGCGTGGAATACAGTGACGTTCACTACCGTCTCTCAGACCCAAACACAGTGATGATTACGGGAGGTATACGCAGCGACGTGTGCAGAGCTCAGGGCAGGTGCCAGTACATATACAGTAGTTAGATGGCGCAGGTCAAGTTGGCCAGGCTGGTGTAGCAGCCTACCTGTCTACGTGGGTACCTCGCAGATCTAAGTGTTACACTGCCGTTCTGATGGCGTGGAATACAGTGACGTTCGCTGTTCACTACCGTCCCTCAGACCCAAACACAGTGATGATTACGGGAGGTATACGCAGCGACGTGTGCAGAGCTCAAGGCAGGTGCCAGTACATATACAGTAGTTAGATGGCGCAATTCAAGTTGGCCTCCTGGTGTAGCAGCCTACCTGTCTACGTGGGTACCTCGCAGATCTAAGTGTTACACTGCCGTTCTGATGGCGTGGAATACAGTGACGTTCGCTGTTCACTACCGTCCCTCAGACCCAAACACAGTGATGATTACGGGAGGTATACGCAGCGACGTGTGCAGAGCTCAGGGCAGGTGCCAGTACATATACAGTAGTTAGATGGCGGAGGCTAAGTTGGCCAGGCTGTTGTAGCAGCCTACCTGTCTACGTGGGTACCTCGCAGATCTAAGTGTTACACTGCCGTTCTGATGGCGTGGAATACAGTGACGTTCGCTGTTCACTACCGTCCCTCAGACCCAAACACAGTGATGATTACGGGAGGTATACGCAGCGACGTGTGCAGAGCTCAAGGCAGGTGCCAGTACATATACAGTAGTTAGATGGCGCAGGTCAAGTTGGCCAGGCTCGTCTAGCAGCCTACCTGTCTACGTGGGTCCCTCGCAGATCTAAGTGTTACACTGCCGTTCTGATGGCGTGGAATACAGTGACGTTCGCTGTTCACTACCGTCTCTCAGACCCAAACACAGTGATGATTACGGGAGGTATACGCAGCGACGTGTGCAGAGCTCAAGGCAGGTGCCAGTACATATACAGTAGTTAGATGGCGCAGGTCAAGTTGGCCAGGCTGTTGTAGCAGCCTGCCTGTCTACGTGGGTACCTCGCAGATCTAAGTGTTACACTGCCGTTCTGATGGCGTGGAATACAGTGACGTTCGCTGTTCACTACCGTCTCTCAGACCCAAACACAGTGATGATTACGGGAGGTACACGCAGCGACGTGTGCAGAGCTCAAGGCAGGTGCCAGTACATATACAGTAGTTAGATGGCGCAGGACAAGTTGGCCAGGCTGTTGTAGCAGCCTGCCTGTCTACGTGGGTACCTCGCAGATCTAAGTGTTACACTGCCGTTCTGATGGCGTGGAATACAGTGACGTTCGCTGTTCACTACCGTCTCTCAGACCCAAACACAGTGATTTATAGTTGATATTGCTGTTTCGAATATGTACTGTATATACAATAGATATTACAGTTCGCTACGTTTCTCAGAGCTACAATTTTACTCACAGTTACCACTTCCACAAAATGGTAATTAGGTTAACATGCAGCAAGCGAATTCTTCTCAAGTATTTTAAATAACTTGTTCGAATCGCAAAGGGTATAATCATCATTGTCCTGCAAGGCGGTTTTTGGCGATCGCAGTTACATACATTTTAATGAATAAGCATATAATATACAAATAACTAGTCATCAGTTAAGCTTTCGCCATGCAGGGTTCCGGATTGGTTGAATTATTCGTTGACTGTGCAAAAAATACTAATTCCTAGATGATGTCCATTGAACCGTAATTGTAAAGCGAGGGAAAGATTTTTTTTTGTTATTTGTATAGATATTCTTTGAACTCGATGTAGAATTGTCTGTTTCTTTAGTGTTTCCTTTAGAATTTTGAAGGTGAAAATGTTACAAATCCAAGGTCACAAAAGCCAGTAGATATGCCTGCTACAGAACCAAAATGACAGATTATCCGTAATCTATAATTAGTAACTCAGAGCCACGTTCCTGAATCCTGTATTAAAATCGTCAAAACAAATAAGTGTATAATTAAACGGGTAAAATAGATATTTATCATATGTTGTGTAACTGAAAACAACATAATATGACAGGAATCGCACTGGAGGCACATGTTAGGATGGTATGCAGCATGTACTTATATTTTGACAGGAAATGAAGGTAAAAGCTAATTTCTGTTCATGATACATTTTTGTGATATCCCTCCTTCCATTGCCTTCATGAAATTATCAGAACTAATTTCTTTATTGCATGCATAACACGACAGTTAAAACTCCATTTTTTTAAATATCATCATGTAGGATTTGAGGCTGCCGCCTGATATTGACACTTTGTTGATGTAAATGTATTTGGATAAGTGAGGTTCTATTTTGGCAAAAAGTGAACACTGGATGGAACAATGTACTGTACCGTCGAACTAAAACGATAACAAGAAATTTGTTTTCAATTCTTGAATTTAAATATCTGTGTACACAATGAAGTTACCGACTGACTCAGTGACCAATATACAGACAAAACAGCTAGATGCAAAATTTGAAAATGTGGTGTTGGCTTTCCTTCTGGATGCAGGCACCCATTGGGAAAGGATTTTTTCAAAATTTAACCCTTAAGAGGGTGAAAAGAGGTAAAGCATGTTTTTGAGGATTCTTCAATAGTTGATTAATCCGACGAGGTATGATTGTGCTTTTAGCTTCAAAATTTATCCTATACATATACCACAAAACTGATTTCAGGATTATTTGAAATCCAACAACTGAGAAGGTTAAAAGGGGATAAAATATTTATTCGAGGATACCTCAATATCTTATTAACCTAATGAGATATCGCTATGCTCTTAACTTTAAACGATAACATATAAACATATTTTAAAATTCAACATTTTAGAGGGTGAAAAGAGTTTAAATATGGTATTGACGTCTCCATAATCGTGCATTAAAGAGATAATATATTGTTATTCTGTATGTTTCAAAAGGCTACCTATACAAATGCCTAAAAATTCATTGCGGTAATTTTTTTAAAGTAATTACTTTAGAGGACGAAAAGAAGTAAAATGTGTTTTGGAAAACTCGTCAATAGCTCAGTAACTTGATAAGATATAGCCATTATCTTTGCATTAAAAAGTTGGTTATATAAATATCTAAAACCCATTTCAGAAATTGTCCAAATTCAAATCCCTAAGAAAATGAAGAAGGTTCGAATGTTTTCTCGATGATGTTTTGTGAACTTAGGAAACAAAAAGCTATGGATAAAAATTAACCGGCTTCACTGACAAAAATATGTTTCTTACATTATGAACAAACATTTATTAAATCCAAGCAGGTTCAATAATTAAATAGTCAGTGAAACATATCACGCTATGTTATGTTTTCTTATGGGGTTCTCTGTACGTACAAATGTGTTATTACACTTTATGCCGCCTTTAATAATCTCACACGTCATTCTTAATGAAGAGTGAATTGGGATACGAAACCAATTTTATCTGCACAGTAACCTTCTTCTAGTAGCAACATTTAATAGATTTCTTGGAAACAGAACTATCAGAAAAATAAACTTGTGAATCAGGTTGAGAACTGCTAAAATAACATGTTTTAAACAATTTCAATGTAATTTCTTTATATTTAGTTTCCCAGCGAACCCGAGCTTTTATTCATATTTGAAAATAATCCAGTAGCATTGCAATTATAGATGCTCAGACAACACAAATCAGTTTACACAAACTATATTCTGTACGTTGGGAACTAATCGAAAAATATTTGGCAATCGCCATAGAAGACGATATAACGAGAGTTGAGCAACATTAACTATATAACAATATAATGGTTTGCTTAAGTTTTTCGAAGGGGTAGAAATGAAGTACAAATTAGACACAGTGTTAAAAATGGTTGAATGCAGTCCATTACCACGAGGTGTTCATGAACAGCATCTACTCTCATTGACTATAACGACACAAGTTTCTTCTTACGTTTCTTTGTCCTTTTAGCTTTAACATAAGAAAATAATGATCCCTGTTATTTTGATATTTGTTTAAGATGACGATTTAATTACAACAACTCTGGCAAGATTGGTACAGCAAAAATAATGATAATTAACTCTATATTTTAATTTTTAAATGTAACAAATAAAATTTATGTTCTTTAAAATGTCAGTTATCCTAGAGACAAAAAACAGACTATTAATTCAACGGGGCAATTTTAGAGCAATATACTACACAAATGCAGATTAAAAAAGTTGGTGAGAGCATATCTCTAATAGGATGCTCTAAATACTAAACATTGTAAACTGTGAATGTCGCTGCAGCTGAACTGACGTTATAAACGTGGTTAGCGTACTTGAAGATAGAGAGGAAACAGTGTACAGAGAGCGAGAAACTAGCAGGGTTGTCATTTGTACAGATCCGTTTGAGTCAATGTCTGGAACTTGACAACCCATTAATTCACGCTGCGAGGCGCGTGGCGAGTGGCAAGGCGTTTTAATTGCCCCTGACCACGTGGACAAGATATCAATGTCATAACCACGGTGAAAATACATGGAAAGTGAAGTGGCCCAATTTTGTGTCGTAAAGAAAGCGGGAAATCAGTTTACATATTGTTTATTTCTAGCATGCATACCGACTTATGTACATAGCTGCCAAAGGCTGCATGCCGACTTATGTACATAGCTGCCAAAGGCTGTTCACAGTAATTTGAGCACTTTTGAGGCATTAGTTACTTTTTTATTTCAGCCATTTTTAACCTATAACCATCTTTTTTATTTATAAATATGGCCATGCACTTAATAAACACAGTGTGTATATTCTACCGCACTCTGAAGTTAAAGTCTAAGGCTAAAGTAATACATATTTATTGACTATTATTCCAGATAAAAGGGCTTTCAAAAACGCTCAATTTACCGTGAAAGGCCTATAAATTGCAGGCAACCACAGCACAGACAGACACATTATAACTTACTAAATAAAAGCTCTTGGAAAGGGGTTTTTGCAGTTAAACCGAATGTGTTCTATCCCTGTGCGTGTGAAGTGGGAGGTAGAAAAGACATACAATGTCGATCAATGATTTACAAAAACCACGCTGTTCTGTATACATACGTCAGACATTCTGCAGGAAAGGTTTACAAACAAAAATCAAAGCGAATATAACAAAGTGTATCGGTTCAGTAAATTGTAGGTTTGAGAAACTCGTAGAGTCCATACATACAAAAACATAAAATAACATCTTACATAAACAAACATTATTAAACCCCAAAGAATTCATACAAACTGTTACAAGTAACAAATATTTTCACATGCTATAATGACTCCCGTAGTACTACCATCTAGGCGACTGTGCAATGTATCGTAAAATGATATAAAAGTACAAACATGCTGAGACAAATCGAGGAGTGGATGGCCAAACGTACTTTCACGGAGAGAAGAAAGTTATATTGTGAAACAAATTCGTCAGAGATCTTTTCCATTCCATGCGCTTTTACAAGAGAGCTACGAAATACTTTCAAAGCCACTGTGGCCAATGACAATGAGAAGAGTGCTCATCAATAGTGACTATAGAGCTTAATGCAAGAACATCACAGAAGTAATCGTATGTAAACAAATATAATTATAAGAAGAGACTCAATTTCACGAAGGTTTATTTACAGATCGATTACTGGGTTCATGTAATATTTCCAGATGAGAGTAAATTCAATGTTTTCGGTCATGACAGTCCGCCAAAAGTGTGGAGAAAATCCAATAAAGAGATACATCCCCAACATTCTCGTCTTACCGTCAAGCATGGTGTGAGTTCAGTTATGGTGTGAGTTCAGTTATGGTGTGAGGGTGCATGAGTGCATGTGGCATAGGTGAACTGAGGTTTATCGATTGACGATTGGATCAATACAAATATATTAACCTGTTTAAACATAATTGGCGACATAATGCCATACAACTTGATGTAGTAATCCAAATTTTACCAGGATAATGGTATTAAACGTAAATCTTGTGCAACACGAATATGGCTGCTATATGACGGTCCTCGTGTAATATAAACTACACCCCAACCCTCAAACTTAAATACAATAGAATATATTTGGGCATACTTAAACATAAAGCTACGAAAACATTATATTTCAAGCACGCGGTGGGTCTTGAAGGAGAAAAGCCTTCATGAGTGGAACAATATCATTCCCAGTGTCATACAAACGGTAGTAAAGTTAATGCCAGCGCGCTTGAAAGCGTTCTGAAGCAAGAGTGAGGGCATGCTAAACATTAAATGGAGAATTAATTTTGGTTATGTTGATGTACGAAAATATTTGTTCTTCGTACGAAGGTGTATGAACATTTCTGATTCGGAAAACGTGCATTTATTTACATTTGTGTAATATATTGCTTTATTTCGTTTATAAGGACTGTTTTTCATTTGTTGAATTTGATGAAATGGGAATACAAAATACAGCTGAACACATGCATGTGTGTCAACATAATTGCCTATTGTACAGAAGTCGTGAAAGGAGCAGGACTTTTGAATATTTGTGATCGTCACTGTATATACACATTAGGGCTTTAACAATTCTTAATTGTATCAATGATACTAAACCGAAAAGAAATGGTATACAATTCAAAGCTATATATTTTCTAAAAATAATTATAATACGTATTATATTTTCCCTCCTGACGTCAACGTTCTCTTGGTAGAACTGTTGGTACGATAATGGCCTATAAGCAGGATGCTTTATGTTCAAATCCCGGACACCACAAAATATTTGTTACTTCGGTATCGAAATTACGTAAAATTCCAAAACATAAACAGCGAATGTTGAAAATACGTTTATTTTTCTTAATGACGTCCTTAAATTTAATATAAACAATATTTAATTCACTGCATGCAGCTGGTTTTAATTTATTCAATCAGTGAAATTGTTTCACGGAAACAATAAGTGGTTTTCGACCGATTCTAAGTGGATATACTTTCACTGACTCGTGCAGTTTAATTTCATTGTGAATCAGTGGTTTTCCACTACACGAATTAAAAGTGTACCTATATGCATGTTGCCACATTCCTTAAAGAATTGTAGCCTAAGCATTATTCAATGCTGTATTAAAAAACATGTGGTCAATTTCCACGTTATTTCAAAAACATTATTATTACACATAAATAATTGCACCAAGCAGGACGGACAATACAGATTACTGTATTCACATAAAAAAAAAAAAATATTATGTAAGTTAATATTGCCATTTTAAGTTTCGGGAATTATATTTACTTTTCTGATTATTTATATGTATTGTAAACAGTATTATTTTATTCCAGTGCATACAATGTTTGGAGAAGCATCTTGCATATGAAGGCAGCATCAGAAGATGAATAAAATGTCATCAAGAAGTAGAATTTTATGTAAGGAAATCCGTGTATTACTTTTATAAGTGATGCAAGCTTGTCTAAGCGTTCATACGGGTATTCACACAGTACTCCTCCTAGAGTTTTAGGCTTGACAGTGTAAATGAAGGTAATAAACAGTTATATGGCATTCTAATGTTAATTCTGGTTTAGCTTTGAATTTTTTCTAGATTGTGTCGTATTTGTCTTTAGTTTAAATGTTTGGAAAATCATTACTTGGTTAAAAAGTTTATCTTTAAATAATATATTTACATATTTTTATAATGATGCGTAAGTGTACTAAGTTCCTATATATGAAAACGAAAAGCTGCACCGAGTTTTAGAACAGAGTCGGTTAATTTGGAGTAAAATAAACCTTTACTTCAACAAACATCGATGTAGATTGTATTTTGTCTTTCTTCAAATGGATAAAACAAATGTTCTATATATTATTTTGAATCTTCTTCTATAGTGATATCTACTTTGTGATTTGGCATTTTGTAGAAACTTGTAATGAGAATCGTGTTTCTCATACATTTCAGCTGATACAGTGATACGACATATTAATCGAAATGATATATTCACAACTAAAAGACGACATGTATATACAACAACGAGATACAAACTATGCACAACAGTGTACCCCATTTGATCGTGACAACTATGAAATGTATGAAAACTATATGTAAGGAAAATATTGTAAATCTTCAAGGCCAAGTCCTCAACGCAGTCGTGCTCAGTTATAGACAATGAATTCTGTACAACATCGCGGTTGTACAAGATAACAGCATCAATTTTCAGGCTTGTAATCAAACGAAAAAAAACCTACCCTCTACGACAGTCGCTTTTATTCCAGACAAATTTAGCATCAGCAAGTACTTGTGAGATTGTAGGAGACGGTAGACTTTGGGAAATCTAGTGTTTTAATAAAACGGTGAATAAATAGTCTAATTTGTCACTAGTGAATGGTATGATAACTTTTGCCTTGCAGTAGCCAAAAAACGAAAACTGAAATTGAGCAAGAAAAAAGACTGTTAGACTGACTTCCAGACAAAGGGTTACTACTTTCGAACTGGAGGCAGGAAAAACTATGATTTCATTGTGTTATTGAATGGAGACCTATTTGTGGGAGGTATAGAACATGACAAGAAATTATAGGATTAAATATTATATTCCCATATGCGTAAACTTTACTACAAATATACAGTATATTGCTGGAAATTGTAGATAGTGAGATTCCTCCATGACTAGGATTAGAGAAATTAATTTCATTTCAGACGATATAGACAAATAACGAATATAAATGATCAGTACAGCTGCGCATAGCTGTAAGTTTAGCTATAGGTAAATAGTTATGTTTTAACCTACATTTGGTAAACAGCTATCAATTTGGAACGAAATACATATGAAATCTTATTTAGGATGTTTATACTGAGTAAAATCTTGTTTTAATAGTGATTCTCGGTATCTCGCCAGCTTTAATTTTTAATTGTCGATTACTAAATACTCACATTTACTTCACGTACGTTTATCCCAAACAGTTTGTTTACAATATCTAAAATAGTGAGCATTTTAATGGTGACAAATATATTATAGTGACGGTTTGTGGTACTGCTTGCCAGTACAAAATACTGTGTAGTTTTACATCACCACGGTTGCCACCTTTTTCCATTGGAAAATTCCCTGACATCTCCCTGATTTGCAAACGAAAATAATATTTTTTCCCTAACCTTTTTCTAACATTTTTGTTTCTGTACTTTGCTTTATAACACACTTTTAAACTAAAATACTTCTCTGATCTTACAAAATTAATTACTGCATAGACTGCAAAGAAAAAATGCCTAAGTATTTAGTCCACAATCATTAAAACAATTTTATATGATAATGCAGTGGTGCACGATTATTGAAATAACTGACAAATATACCATGCATACCAGAATTCCCTGACATTTAGCTAACTTGTTTGAAATTCCTTGACATTTCTCTGATTTCTCTTACAGTTTTCAAATTCGCTGACGTTTCTTTATTTTCCAGGTTTTCCAAACCTGTTGCAACCCTGATCACGCTTTTGTCAGATGTTAAATGTAGCTCCCAGTTTTACATGTGTTATGTCATGGTCTATAAATATAATAGTTATCATTGCTTTTGGCTACTATTGTTGTTAACACAAAACTGCAGAATATAATATGTTCTTATTGCTGGTGCTTAAATTTGTCATAGGCCTATTGAAAAATGTATGTTAAATGTAACAATTGCAATCAAAAATAAGTTTCTCTAATTAATTTCCTTGTCTAACAAAGCATTGAGATTTTAAGTTTAAGATTTTAAAGTTTAATTTTACAATGTTTTTGGCATGGAACTAAAAGGGCTTACAATACTAATTTTCATTATTTCATTGGTTAATATGAAAAATATTTTCCAACTATATAATGATTCAGAAATCTAAATAAATAATTTTATTCAAGGTAATTTTCCAGATTGAAATATATTTTACTATTATCTGATCTTTCTGTGGTTGTTCAAGAAGGGGATGTGGTGGTTTATTGGTGAGTGCACCAACCAGTCCCACGGCAGTGCATCTGAACCTCGAACATACATTAACACGGTTCGAATACTGTCACACGAGAACTGTGGTGGATATTGTCGATGGCGAGTGTAGCTCTGTTTCTCTAAAATAATACCATATCAGTTTTTCTTTACGTGCTTCACATGTTGTTCACAGGTTAAACTTAAATTGTATCCGATTGATTCTAAACAACGTTTAGTTTCGTTGTGTCAAACATTCACTAACCAATAATTTTATTGTTCCAATGCCATACATTACAAGTTGGCTTTTGCATGAAATTAAAATGTACTATTTTTGAAGGCACTGAATTTACTCACACTACAAAATATAGTCACAACGTTTATGTGTATCAAAAATTTGATGACTTTCTGTTGTTCCGGCACTGTATGATTATGGTTGTTTAAATTTAAAGTGCAAAATTAAATGGAGACCATAATTACTCACAGCAAAAGGTATGAATTTTATTATTGAACTTCTTCATTAGGTTTACAGATTCTCACATTCCTTAATTATAATTTTTGCACTCCTATTTGAGATGAAAATAATTATACGGCAGAAACACTCGTAGGAGACGCGACACTTGAGTACTATAGCAAAGAAAGAAGAGGACAATGTTCAATATTCTACCCCCCCCCCCTTCCAATCGCCTGACCATCTGTTAACGTGGCAATGTTGCACTACTAGCACTTCATAGCCTTGTCTACTGCAGCGGTTGGCAGGGGCGAGCGGCAGATTCACTACACTGGCGCGCTGCCTGGGCATATTTAATTGGTATTGAAGCCATACTAATGTTCTTTGGGGGCTCCATTAATTTTAAATATTGTTCACGATAAAGTGAGCACTTCTGAAATCAACCATAGAAAAAGTCACTGCTCCTACCTGCACATATTTTAACGGGCAACCTGAGTGACACGCATCCAATAAAATTGGTAACGATGAATGGAAACCCAGCAAACACAACATGTTGGGAAATTGTCTGCAAATAATCGACCCGATACCTGTAATGTCGGCAACTGTCGTTTTGATGCCAGAAAATAGCCATTCGACAATAGCATGATGTCTGTTTTAATGCCAGAAAATAGCCATCCGACAATAGCATGATGTCTGTTTTAATGCCAGAAAATAGCCATCCGACAATAGCATGATGTCTGTTTTGAGACAGAATGTTTGCCGTTAGAAAAAAATATGGCTAGCTGTATTTTTAAGGATAAAAGATGGATATCACCGAAGAAATGTCGACATGATATTGCAGAGCAAACATGTTGCAAACATCTTAAAACTGTTTCTGGGCCGATTCCCATAAGCATCTTTGTCTTTTCGGTAAGCTGGCCATGATCTTATTTATTCTGGCCCGGTAATGTTTTCGAGACAAGGCTTTTTATCACAATAAAGATACAAATGTGATGTCTTTTGTCGACAAACTTTTGGAAAGTGTTTAGAATAGGCAAGTTGTTAGCTAGCTGTTAATGGCATGATGTCTTTTTTGAGACCGTGTATTAACCGTTAGCATGTTTTTATCGTGATTATATATGTGTCACGTGGTAGCCCATGGCATTTGCTGAATGAAGTTTTTTTCATTGGTAAAACCATTTGACAGATATATTAAAAACTAACAATAACTATTTAGTTTACAAGCCTCTGAAGAAATAGATTCTAAATAATCTGCATTTAAAAATTATTTGTGTATTGGCATTAAAATTATGTTCTTTATAATAATTTGTGACAGATATTTGTTAAATTACTGGAGAGTATCAGCAACTAACCCCATGTTGTATAGTTTGGCATGCTGGACTGTTAACTCAAGGGTGTTAGAGTCGAGTCCTGCGCTCGGCAAGCAAAACATTCTAATATCATATAATGTGATCACAAGTCAAGTCAATGAAATGAATAATTGTAAAGAAGAAATTACTATTGCTAAAACTTTTAATCGAAAAGATAGGATTTTTTTCATTGTTATACTGCTTATTTCTGGACACAATGCCGCTGCAGGCCTGGCATAGTAGTGACATCCAACCATTGCATGCCCGGCATTGTAACGACATCCAGCTTTCACAGGCCCAGCATCATAACGACACCCAGCTGTCACAGGCACGGTATAGTAACGACATCCAGCCGTCGCAGGCCCGGCATCATAGCAACATCTAGCTGTTGCAGTCCCGACATAGTAACAACATCCAGCCGTCGCAGGCCCGGCATCATAGCGACATCCAGCCATCATAGGCCTGTCATCGTAATTACATCCAGCCGTCACAGGCCTGGCATCGTAACGACATCCAGCCATCGCAGGCCGGCAATCGTAATGACATCCAGCCGTGGCAGGCCCGGCATCGTAATGACATGCAGCAATCGCAGGCCCGGTATCGTAACAACTTCCAGCCTTTACAGGCCCAACACTGTCGGCCAACAGTTACCCGCCAGTCCATATTTCCATCGGGCCAGTTCCAGCATAAGGCAGCGGGCTGGTATCGGGTGGTCAGAGTTTGTCGGGTAAATTTTACCGGCCCGATTGTGGCCCGTATTTTCCGTATTTACTGGGAAGTAATTCCATATCTTAACATCGAATGAATAGTTTTAGGTAGCCATTTCTCATCATATAAATTATTTCTTTCGCTTTCTGTTTTTTTTTGTGCATTGAAGTGTAAAAATGAGCATATTGGTAAAATATTAACTTTGCTAATAATTTCAATGTTTCACTTGACCGACGCATGAATAAAGTTATGAGACTCATGACATTGTTAATATTACATAAGGCAGAAGAATACACAACATGCATACAAGTAGATATTAAGTAGAGGATTCAGAAGTGCTAATTTTACTGTGAATAGCCTATACCACCAAAACGCTGCAATACACTCTAAATCTGAATCAGGGAGAATGTCACTGTTACAATCAGTCATCAGTACTTGGCTGATTCAACAGTCGCTTCAGTAAATTTAACTGATGAATCAGTGAAAATATGCCGGATTAACCTCGCGTATTGATTCAGTGACGTTTCCCACTGATTCATCAGTCACTTTTTTTCACTGTTTTTTAGTGGTTTGTTTTTTGACTGATGGATCAGTTAAACAGCGTGTCGAAATGGCCGTGAAACAACGTTTAAAAATGCCCATTTACCAAAGTGTATTAAGTGAAATAACAACGAATAAACACAATACAATATACTATCTAAAATGTGTTTCTCTCTCAAATCGCCTTTTTATGAGGTAATATGGACATTCAGCCTTTCATTACATTTTTACCTCTTTCATTTCGTTTTCATGTAATCACCACAGCGCTCTGTTTGAAGGTTTAAACTGCATATAACGTGGTGAAGAGAGTGCATTCATACATACATTTCGTTTTAACAATACGAACAGTATCAAAAAAACCACTTACGAAATGTAAGGGCATTAAATTTAAATATTAACGATTTCTAAAAGAAGTATAAGACACATATTTTGCTCTTACTTTTAACTTAACCTGGTAACGCATATGGTAAGGTAACGTCCTAAAAGGGAAATGGAAATTGTGTATGTGTTCAATCCCGGCCACCTCCGATATTATTTTTACTTCTTTAAATTACGGAAAACCGCGCAATATAAATACTGAACTATCGTAAGTATGTTTATTTCACGTACTTTTTTTTAGTTAAATTAAATAAAATCAATATTTAATCCGCCACTGCATTCGGTTGTCAACTATTCACTCAGTGAAATTGTTTCACGTCACTACTTCAATAAGTGAAATTTTTTCACTGAAACAATCAGTGGTTTTCCACTGATTTTAAGTGATGCCATTTGCACTGCCTCGAATGGTTGAATTTCACTGCGAATCAATTGTTTACCACTGATCCGAATTTAGAGTGTAGCACTGGGCTCAAAGTGAAGGCTTCACAAAAAGATGTAATCAACGCGACATCTTCCTGTTCAATTTCAGTTTCAGTTTTATGCCACTAGAAGGCAAATTTGTATTGGGGAATATTTTACATACTCTAGGAACAAACAATTATAATTGTACTTCACAGATATAAATGTAGTATATCATACAAACATATAGATACATTACCGCCATAAGTAAAACGTTCGATATTCGGCTATAGTACTAGGTTCCTAAACCCAGTTTCTCAGTGTTATTCGGTAACAGTTTTATTGTTCTTGGTGTTACTTGTTTTCCAAACTGTTCTTGCAGATTCACGGATAATGCAGAAGACTTAACTTTTGTGTCTTTCTTGATCATTCTTGATCATCATCATAGAGGTTTCCCCTCAGACAATCTTAATTGAATTTTAGTTTTCTCTTGTCTCCATTTTGTCACTAGGTGCAATTAAGATTGCATATTACTATACTTTCGGAGGATCTCTTTATATTGAAATGTGTTTCTAGTTAATGAAAGTCTTACAAGTACTACTACTATTATAAGTTCATTGTTGAGAATTTTGGTTAAATGCTTAGACGACTACTCACTACATCGTATCTATTTACTTCTCATTTCGTAGAGAATTGTAAGGGGAACCCACGAAGTTATCGGTCATTGAAATTGGATTAATGATTCGCGAGATATGAGTGTTTTAATTATGTAGTACATCAATTCAAAGTGAATAAATGCACTTGCTGCGTTGCCCTGTCGGCCAGATTTTGTGGGTGGCCTAATGTTGATCAGTTTATTAAAGCTTTCTATTCTCTAAATCACTAGATTACACGACTTTGTACAAAAATGTTTGGAATTTCAGGGTAATATTTGTTTTTTATAATGCAATGAAAGAATGGTTTCACTCATTTCCCCAGTATTTTCTTTCCCTTTGCGACCTTTCATCGTTCTGTAGTCAACTAGTCTTACCATTCAACACGTTTGAAGTGCATTATGCAGCTGTATGCGGCAGAATATATCAGTGAGTTAGTATGTCCATTGTTTCTCTATTCAAAACAAAACCAAATTAATAAAAAATATAATTCAATAGGCATTGTTATAGTAATGTTCTCATCGAATTGGTTTTACACGTTAGCACATTTCTAATTGAAAACAAATTAGTTCCATCGATACTAAATACTTGCAATGATGAGAAACTATTATATATAATCAATAAACATATATAGCACGTGTACATCATGTATGTTATACATGTAAGTTCATAGTCGAATAAATAAGAACATTTAAATCGGCTGGAAAACACAGTTTTTCGAATTTGTAAAACCTGTGCCTATAAAACACATATGGTCGCCAGTTTGCGGAAATTATCCATGGGTTACGACCATGGCTACCTTTCAAGGTTAAGAATATTAAAAATGGTCGTTGTATTTGAGTTGAGAAATCTGGGTGGCTCTTAACATCGAGTTCTTGAGAAAAGATGAGGGCGAAATGAGGTGAGAATTGATCAGCGTCGGAACACAAGGGCGGGTAACTTGGGAGATCCCCGAGAAAACCAACCGGCACAATTCCCACAAGCGAAAATGAATTACCTAGCCAGGGATTGAACCTGGTTCGCTTAGGTGAGAGGCGAGAAGTCTGATTGATTAGCCCCCATGGCCATTGTATAGAGGAATTGCTCGAATGTGAGCCATGGTCAATTAACTCCAAGATCAACACTCCTAAATCTTGCACCAGAACTTATCATATATTTGTATGATTCTGTGAATATTAGCTGACCTTTGATACTCAGATAAAAAATGTAGGAATGGAACAAAATAAAGAAGTACGAAATACAGTTCCAGGTACAATTCTTTAGCATTTCCTCTTTACTGAACTGGAAATGAAAAATGAAATACTATGTTAGTTCAAGGCAGGTAGTATATATATATTGGAATTTTCCACTTCGAATTATAAATGTCGGTCTAGAATGACACAAGGAAGTACGAGATATATTTCGAGGTACAGTTAATTCATATTAATGCTTCAATGAACTAGAAGTGCAACTGTGAACATAATTTTAGTTCATGCTGTGCCGTGAACATGTCTTGGAATTGTCTAACTTGAATCGAAAATGTCGGACTATAATAACATAAGGATGTACGAGATACATTTCTTTAATTTGCCTCTGCAGTGAACTAGAAATGAAAACGCACATTTTCTTAATGTTCAGGGCAATTCGTGGAATTGAATTAGAACTTTATTCGTAAGACTGAAAATACCAGACTGAGTGAAATCGCGCAGTAAATAATAACAGTTCGAGAAATCGTTCAATGTTATTTCAATTCACCTGGAATGAAATACAGAATTGGACAAATTAATATTAGTAAACACCGGACTTGAACTTGAACCGGAATGATATAATAATGTCAGTCCATGCTGCCAGCGGTCTGCTAATCGCAATGAGTGCATGGTTGTCGAACTTGCCTAAGAAATGTCATTTCCCCTTCACAAAATATCATTAGGTTTCTGGAGTTTGACCATGAATTTCATTCCTACTGGTTATTTTACTTTGTTTCATTGTATAACAAAATGTTGCAGTATCATGTAATGTATTTTATTTGTAAGCATATGTTTGGATCCCTATGAAAAACACATTTAACAAACTAAGATGGTGTCATGTGTATGGTTCTGATGCCTTATGTTTCGGGTTCGAAACCACCTTGCACTTTAAGTTTGTATGTCAATGTGGTCATTATGCCATGTGGTGTACCATTTATTTTTGTGTCACTTTTTTACATTAATGTTTATTTGGCCGTGGAAAGGGCCGATGTTGTAACCTCATTAAAAGAACCAGTATTCCTCATTCTCAACCACCTGGCGCAGTCGTCGTGGTAGAGGCAGCCAGAGAAGTAGCATAACATTCGCTACTAGCTACTACATCCCAGGCATCCGCTTCTAGCTCCCAGAGAACATCTTTATTTGATGGCTGTGGATCAGGCCAGTTTGCCGCCATCATGCGCTTTGTCTCCGACCAAACATTCTCAATTGGATTTAAGTCGGCACTCTAAGGTGGTCAATCTACGAGCTCTAGTTGGTCTTGCCTTGCCAACTATTCTTGAACTATCTGAAAAGTGTGTATCGGAGAATGGTCGTGCTGGAAGCGCAGAACACCATTGGTATACAAAACTTGCACCAAGGAAATCATAATATTTTCTAGAATATGCTTATACTGCTCGGCATTGAGACTGCATGTAATAGGACCTCGATCATCGGTTCTGTACAACACGCCTATCCCGCATGCACTCATCCATCCCCAACATACAACGGATTCATGACCGTAGCGCGAGCACTCGGTCGCATATTCCAGAATCTATTGGGTCCCAAGAGGTCTGAATACACATATTGGCTATCATTAGCCGAGGAAAACACACACTTGTCGGAGAAGACAACATCTGACCAGACATGGTTAATGTTTTCCTCGGCAAATGCCAGTCGATAAATCCTATGCTCATTGGTGAGACTTTTTTTCCTTGAAGCACACTGGGATTCAGTCCCACCGCCGTCAAGCGCCTCAGAATGGTACTCGAGCTACGAGGAAAGTGTGTGGCACGTTTTAGCTGACTGGCACAATTAAAAGGAGTCAACTGTGTCTGGGTAATAAGACGATTGTCTTCGGCTGCAGTCGACACCCTCCATGTACCTGTTCCTCTGTGATGTATCATGTCATATGTGTCCTCGAACTGTCGTACCCATCGACTCACAGTGCTCTCTGGAACACCATAACATTGGCATGCTTTAGCGGCGGATAAAACTGCCACCTCAACAAGGCCTGCGACTCTCTTCCAAACCTATTGACTGTGGCGAGAAATCCCTACAGAATGACTTTTCCCTTCCTTGAACCTTCTGGCTCTGGCAAGACATCACTACACAATAATGTTAATTAAATTGATTATATATGTCTGTGACATAGAAGGTACGCATGTCCAGAGTCGAATGGGGACACAAGGTTTGCGAAATGTATGTGTAGTCAGAGGACATCTGTTTAAAAATGGAGGAAACCATAAGGCATGTCCAAAAATGCAATAAGGTTCTCAACTGATCACATGACGAAGTTCAGGGCTACAAATACATGAGCAATCATGAAGAAACTCTGTGGCATTGGAGAGGCATGCTAAATACCCAAACTGACTGTCAAATCATCGGATGCTGTTTACTTTTGTTACCTGTTGCATGACCGTGCAATTACAGAGGTGTATAAAACCATGAATATGAACAGTAAAACACAGACACGTTATTTTGTGTTAGAGTTACCCTTTTGTTTGTCAATACAATAACTTGTATTATATTTTGATATATTATTTGCAACACCAACAAGACAGCTAATAAATGTAGTATTATTCTCAAAGGACCAATAATAAATGAAGAAATTGATTTCCTACAGATAATATCGACTACCTACTTGGCCCTGCGACCCTTATCATCGTCAGTGGTGAGGCCTGTATTATGAATTTGATGGCTATATCTTAAACAGTATGGAAGTAACAGTTACTATGCTTATAAGTAGACATATGTTGACCCTGTGACCCTTCTCACCATCATGGATTATGTATATGTTATGATATAGGCAACTATATCTTACATGGTTCGGAAATTACAGCTAAATATTTTTATAAGGAGATATAGGGTATATTGATCTTGCGGTCCTTTTCATCATTGTGGACGGTGCTCAATTTGGCAGCCTTATCTTACACAGTTCGAAAATTACAGTCATATGTGCTTATAAGTATATGTACATTATAGTTGACACTGCGACACTTCTCATTGTTGTAGATGATGCTCATTTTATTAATTTCGCAACAATTTCTTACACAGTTTGGAAACTACAGTCATATATGCTTACAAGTAGATGTAGGTTATAGTGGACACTGCGACCCTTCTCGTTGTTGGGGATGAAAAAAAATGTTATGAATTAGGCAACTATATCATATGTGATTTGAACTTTCAGTCAACTATGCTTATAATTAGACAGAGGGTATACTTGGACCTGTGACAGTCCTTGTCATCTTGGATGATCTCTATATTTGAATTTAGCAAGTATATATTATGTTGTTCGGAAATAAAAACGAACTATACTTATAAGTTGACATATGGTTTACCTGGCTTTGCAACTCTACTCATCATCATGGATGAGGCCTATGTTATGAATTTGGCAACCATATCTTACATAATTCGAAAATTACTGCCAACTATGCATATAAGTTGACAAGGGGTATACTTGGCACTGCGACCCTTCTCATCATCAGGGGTGAGGTCTGTGTTATGAATTTGACAAATTGATCTTATGTGGTACAGAAATTACAGCCAATTATGCTTATAAGAAGACATGGGTATATATGGCACTGCGACCCTTTTCATAACCGGGGGTGAGGCCTGTGGTATAAATTTGATGATTGCATCTCATGTGTTTCAAAAATTACAGCCAACTATACTTATACGTAGTAATAGGGTATACTTGACTCTTCGACACTTCTCATCATCATGGATGATGAATATCTAATTAATTTGTCAACTATATATAATGATGTTCGGAACTTACAAAGCACAATGTTTATAAGTAGATATAGTGTTTACTTCACCCTGCGACCCATCTCATCGTCTGGGGTGATGCCTATGTTATGAATTTGACATCTATATCTTACACAGTTCGGATTTTACAGCCAACTATGCTTATAAGTAGACTTAGGATATACTTGCCCTGCGACCCTTCTCATCATTGTGAATGATGCTTATGTTATGAATTTAGCATCTGTAACTTATGCGGTTCGGAACATACAGCTAACTATGCATATAAATATATATATGGTTATAATTTGCCTTGCGACCAATCTCTTCATTGGGGGTGATGCCTGTTTTGAATTTGACATTTATATCTTATATATTTCAGAAATTACAACTAATTATGCTTATTAGTATACATAGGGTATACTTGGCCTTGTGGCCCATTCTCATCATGGGCTGAAGTGTATATTTTGTATTTGGTAACTATAACTTATGAGTTTCGGAAATGACAGCTAACTTTGTCTATAAAGAGACATGCACTTTACTTGGCCAAGTGACCCATCTCGTCGTTGTGGATGATGTCTACCTTATGACTTTGGCAACTCTATCTTATGCATTTTTAAAATCATTGCCGACTGTGCTTATAAGTAGACATACGATATACTTGCACCTGCGACTCTTCTTGTCGTCGGGGTGATTACTGGGTTATGAATTTTACAACTATACATTACACATTAAAAACATCACAGCTAACTATGCTTATAAGTTGACATTGAGTATACTTGGTCCTGCGACTGATTCTCGTTGTCATGGGACGATGCCCTATGTTATGGATTTGGTAAATATAACTTACATGGTTCGGAAAATATAGCCAACTTTGCTTATAAGTAGACATGGTATACATGGTCCTGCGACCCTTTCATTGTCGGGGGTGCGGCCTGGTTTCTGAATTTTACAATTATATATTTTGTGGTTCGGAAATTACCAACTATGCTTATATGTGTATTTAGGTCTGACGAGCGTGTAAACCAATGCTGGTATTCGGCACCGAATTACGACACTAGGTCGACAGTTACCGAAAGGAATGACAGAGCATGAGACTCGCACCCACCAGGATGCTAGTTGAAAGGGTCCCAACACCCTGGCATCGGATTGACAGAGCAGGAGGTTGGGATTCAAGATGGGCACTGTGGGCGTGAAGGAAAAGGAGAAATTGTTTGGGGGAAAACAGGAAATTTTTAGGGGGAAAATGGGAAAAGCGGATAATTTTTCCCGTGTGGCATCAACAAAGATGGGGTCGCCTAGTTCCCTTTTGCGCAGCTTCAAACCCTTCTTAGAGTGCCTATTTGTATACTACTATTAAGTCATTATAAGGTTCGTAGCTTTACTTGATGAAATGCATCAAAATTCAGTACTTAGTGGTTACTACATTGGAAATATAATTATATACAGATTTTTGGCGTTCCCAGTACATTCACTGATGACAAATCGGCTAAAAAATTTCTGAGAAATGTTATTTAAGCATTATATTTGAGGTAGGGCTTGTCTTCCAAAATGGCTACCAATATAGACATATCTACTGGTACTGGCTAACTTCTCTGCATGCGAGTCCCCTCTTACTCCCTGGGACTGCGTTACAGCAGTATTCGCGCGGACACAAAAACATTCGGTATTTTGTCTTGTGTAACAGAAAATGCGAAACCTGATACGGAGACTTTTTACTAGAGACAACAGGTAGCAGTGCTTTTGTTACAGAGTGTACTGGAGGATTTCTTTACCTTCTGTGTGTATTCTTCGAGAGAATTCAATTGCTTTTCTTTTAAATTGAGTTCAATTTTTCTGTTAAAATATTAAATAGTATGGAATTAAAATCACATTAGATAAAAGTGACAACGATGGAGATAGAATACTTTCTGTGATTTGATGCATCAACAGATTACTTGTTCCTTTTCCACATTTTCATTATATCTTTCACCATTAAAATGGGGGTAAGTGGAGGATATAAATATTTGATCTGAAGGTTTACGGCGCGGCGTAATAAATATCTCAACGGGAATGCATTACTCAAGACAAAATTTGTTCACAAAATTTGCAAACATTGAGGGGCTTGAGACAGCATAATACTAAGCCAACTTGAACACATTTTACTGCATAGCAGTTTTACTTCCAAAGAAATCCAAAACATGCAAATATTAATACACAATGTCGTACAGAGCTGTCATCTATCTAGTCAATGCCGAATGTAATTTCGTAACATATCCATAGTTGTTGGCAAAGATATTTTTGATGACATAGAATACTTGAATTGTGTCTCTTGTTGAAATCATCAATAATCACAATACGGGGAAGCGAACAAATTAATCCAAATAATGAATAATAAATTTAAAACATTTTTTAATTATAATAATGCTATATAAAATGTTAAAGGAATATTTAGTACAATCACTGCTAGACCATAACACAAAATATAACTGAGAAAAGGATAAAGATATATTTTTATTTCCAATTTTTTTATTCCAAAGAAAAGAGTGATGTTTAACGTTAAGATAATCTATAAATGTTTTAAAATAATGTTCAAAACTTTGCCCACAGTTTCTGCATTTAATTTAATTTAGCGCAAATATAGGCAAGCGAATACCAACCAACGTGACAGAGAATTATAGTTACAATGTGGAACAATTAATTAAAATATTACTTAAATTGTAACCTAGAAACTATCTCCACTGAAATAAGCTGCTTTCGTTCACTTAAGATAAGATCTTATAACCACTGACAATGTTCTGGTTGACCTATTGCCTGCCCCTTGTGGAGCAGTCGGTTAAGTGTTGAGCATGAGTGGTTCCAATTTCGAATCTCGGGTAGAGCAAAGGTGTGATTTATGCTTGTCCGTAGGAGTCAGCTTTTCTTGGGAAATGTCACTTCCAATAGGAGAACTACGAGAAAAAAGTTGTCGCGGAATAAAAATATTAGTTCTGTAAATTAGGAAATGTGTGTGCATTTTATGGTACTTTTACAAGTAAAACCTTAAGAACTAGTAACCAAAAGAATATTTAGCTTTTCTTGTAATGAATACATTAACCTACTAAGTGGGTTTGCAATACATATATATATAATTAACATTACAGTCAACTTGTATTTCAGTCACATTTGTAAATTGAGAACCTAAATTAATACATAACATAATTTCAAACATAAATTTATTTATACCACAAATATAATACAAGGATTATATTTTATATTATATTTAAATAAATACGTTACAATCAGAAATCGAACATACAACTTCTGGAGTAAATACGTGTGGCCTTAACTTCAACAACAACAAAACAAATTTACTTGTTACTATAACGATGGCGTTGGTTTCTAATGTTTGTCTAATAATTTGACACGGATATCATTTTAAAGTGCTAATGTTTTAGTTGTTAATGCCTTTCAAATAGGATTACACATTTGCCCATTTTTTGTTTCATAATCAGGAAAATATTTTCTCTTAATTAACACTGCTTTTGGAATAACAATTACGGGCATGAATTATAGACAAACGTTTATTACGGTCTGTTAAGTTAGTACAAATAACTGTATCATAAATGCTACATTAATATTTTTATAATGGATACACCGTCTGCTGAAGCCAACATTATTTGAAAAAAACATCTGTACAAGTGGCATTAATTTTGCACGTGAATCGGAATTCTAGAAACAATACATAATCCGAAAAGATAATGAACACTTTTTTATATAAACTCTAAATGTTTACTATGATTTTTGTGAGCTTTTAAATTTGAAAACCCAGGTGTATGTGGAATTTGAAAACCCAGGTGTATGTGGAATTTGAAAACCCAGGTGTATGTGGAATTTGAAAACCCAGGTGTATGTGGAATTTGAAAATCCAGGTGAATGTGGAATTTGTGAAGTAGATGAACATTATGCTGTAGATTATAATTTTATAATATTATTTCTTGTTTTATAAACACTGTGGGTAGGCTATGCATTATTTATAATTCGGGTCAGCCTACTATGAGTAAAAACACTTATTTTCGCGACTTTGTGCAAATTAAGATATAAAACCTTTTCTATAGTTTCAAAAGAAAAATACTGGCCTGAAATTACTGTTTTGTTATAATTTTATAAACTGTACGTATAAATAATTCACGCGAAATAGCACCGAATGTTAAAACTAAGTAGTATTCCAGTTGTATAATATTTATAGGATATGTGGTTTTAAATAAATATCATGGTCAAATGCAATTTTGTAACACTATGGATAAATTTCCTATACCTCTGTGAACGTCTTTCGTCCTCCATTGCCTTACATATATCTGAGCCCGTCATAAATTATGTTTTTGGAATAACCGATAGTACGGCAGACCTGGGTACGCATCTCCCCCCACCCCCCCCCCCCCCCCCACAATAAAGCATAACACGCTCCGCGCGCTCAGACGTGCACAGACGTCTGGCGGCTACAGTAGTTAATAAGAAACCTATGTTTGGATTTGATTTGGCAGCGTAGAAAGTGGCCCTGTTAATTAGGACGTGGCTTTTCATGCAGACGGAAGCTAGTTGCAAGGGAAACATTCTTGATGTGCGCATACAATAATTACTTCTGCAACATGCGCCGATTGTTTCATTAATGTTCAGTGGCTTTAGTTACTGACGAATATAGGCATATATTCCGCTAAAGTGTGATATTCGGTTTTCGCAAATGCGTGCGACAGCAGGAAATTTATTTCTGTGTATTGATAATAAAAGACAAATATTATAACTACTTATCGTCTTACATAGAATAGGGTTTATTTTGATTATTACCATAGGAATTATGCATTTCTCTTTTACAGTTATCTGTAATTATAGTCATTTCACATACGTTTACAGTTTCATTGTTTGAAGCATCGAATGTCGCGTACATAACTGGAGACAAGCTATATTGCACAATACAGTAGCTCAGCTCACCTTTATGATTGGTTTTCTTTTGGCTAAGTGTTACCTGCTTGCACGACTCTCAAACGTTTAGTGTGGAGCTCATGTGAGGTAATTCCGCTTAAATATCTCAGGACAAGCTATGTTGCACAACACTGTCGCTTAACACGCCTTTACGACAGGTTTTCTTTCCGCTGGCTGCTTGCACGTCTCACGAACTTTCATGTGAGGTAATTCCACTAAAATATCTCAGTACAAGCTATGTTGCACAACACTGTTGCTTAGCACGCAGTAATTCCGTTAAAATATTTCAGGACAAGCTATGTTGCACAACACTGTAGGTCAGCTCGCCTTTATAATTGGATGTTTATTCCCCTAAGTTTTACCTGTTTGCCCGTGGGACACGGACTTCCAGTGTGGAGTTTGTGCGAGATATAGCGTTTCTGCATTAACTTCATAAATCGCAGGACGATTTACTCCATCCAATTAAATACATTATATTCACTTAGAGAAGTCGATGTCAGAATGATGCTCCAATAGAAGCTAAAGAGATTCTTGGTGCAGTTACAAAGCTGAAGGATTGGCCGGATAGTTATGAGGCTGGTTGCCTAAGAGCCAAGGCGATACATCTTGTCTAAAGCCAAAGATTGCCGAATGGGACGTTAACTTTTTCCATCGCCCATTTATTCTGACGGGAAGTGTACATAATTATGCTGACACCCAGCTTATACTTGGATTTTCCCACAAAAATTCAGTTCACTTGATTCTTGAATAATCAGTAATTTTTTGAACTGAATTGACTTGGTGTTCTTGGTTTACAAGAAGAAACAGGAAGAGAGCTGACTACATTCGATCAGTAACTGAAGTCAGGACATCCTAGAAAGAATGAAGACTCTAAAGTGGCAGTGGGCTGGACATACTGCTCGAAGAAGTGATGACAGATGGACAACGGCTGTGATGGATTGGATACCAAGAGACCTGAAAAGATCCAGAGGAAGAGCTCCAGATCGCTGGGACAGAGACATTCGGAGAGTAGCAGGTGTAAACTGGAAGAACATTGTACAACATCGATTAGCCTGGAAGGAATTAGAAACAACCTATGTGACGCTAAATTGTTAAGTGTAGTTCATCGGTCTTAAAGAGGCTGCATCTCGAAAAAGGGATTGATATAGCTGCTTAATAACAATAATAATAACTTTATTCTCGCTTGCGAGATCCTTATTCATTTAATGCCAACATTATTTTTTGAATTATCACCACGTGTTGCAGCCCACATGCTTAAAATGTTCTTATGCATGTCTACGGCGTCAAGCGTTCTTCTGCATTGGTAAGGCGTACTGGGGAGCCAAAGTATCCCAGTACAAGATTAACTTATATGTATTTAATTATTTTCTCTGCTAACAAATACTACCGTAAGTAGATGCTAGGGAGAACAGGGTCATTAGCCCGGGCTTTTCGACCATGGCCCACCTCAAGAGTCTCATATTAACCAGAGAGGATTCCTCTCGGAGGTTAGCTGGCACCCACAAAATTATTACTGATTGTACTCGCGGCCCTGTGTCCTACCCGTTAGTACTGAATCGGCACGCCCGTACTTGGGTTTCATACACACCGATCCCCGCTAGGCGTCAACTGTGTACTTCAATGTAAGGTTAAGGTCTCAAAATACCCTATTACCACTCCCAAAAATGTCCCAGAGGAAGTTCGCTCTGGTTACCTGAGTTTACCATATGGAAGCCCACAATATAGAACAAAGCAACAACATACAGCCGAGCCCCGCAAGATTAAGATCGCCTATCTCATTACAAATAGTATTAAAGTGATGCGCAATGCATGTGAGCGGAATATATTTCTTTAACTTCAAAACCCTTCTTGTTTGATTGACATGCGTCAACCGCCCCACACACTAGGCGGTACTTGTCAATCACACGCTCACAATAAAAGTGAATTACTTGAGAGTTATCAAAAAGGGCGAGATGTCGTCTACACGAGTGTCGTGAAGATGCGCTCAGCACCAAAGAGTACAGTGGAAGACTCCCCAAAGAGCACAACATAGATGTGACAAACTCTTGACTTAATCACACACACACACACACACACACATTGCGATTTATGGTGTTATTTTATAGAACTAAAATATTTTCTTTATCATTCTCTTTACAAAATTTTACAGTAACATTTTAAAATTTAAGCTAATTGTTACATCACACAAAATACATGTATTTTAATGACTGTGCATTTCCATAGTTATATCTGAAACATAAATTTTAGAGATCTGTAGGGAGCCAATACATAAAGAATTTAGTAGAGATTCACAAAAATGTTCGTTTGACTTGGTATTGTTTATATTACAGAAACATCAGTTAAAAAAGTTAAACAATATAATACATAAATTATTTATTTCTTGCTTTAAGTATCTCAATCCAATAGTTCATTAATGACTCAGAATTGAGGCAGGCGAACTAATAAGCAGAGCTTTGACACAAAAATAACTTACTCAAAATTCACAGCAAATAACAAAAACTTATTAATATGTACAAACTTCACACTCAGGATGATCAAATTTCGCGTTATTATTTTCCGACATAATACATAAATCAAACACATGTAATTTTCTGTGGTTTTCATCACTGAGCCACAATTTTATTACCACGCCCTGGCTGATGAGCTACTACGACCTAGTAGACTATAAGATAATATTGTTACAATTTCTCTCAAAGTCAGTAGGCTACACCAGGTTCGTTAGGGGATGGAGGTCATAATTAAATAAAATAGTTAATTATAATTTCCAAATTGTATTTACAAATACAAAAATTTCTCTCAACTCTACATCTCAAAATAAATTGATATCGCTCTCGTTCTATAGTTAATGACTTCAATCAACATAATTCAAAATTACCACTAAGGAAGTATTAAAATTAGATTACAAACAATCAGTCGTAATATACAGTATATCGAAACCTATTCAATTATTTAATAAATTATCTTTTACTATTTCTGAGTCCAATATTTACAATAAAACCTGTATTACATATTCATTCCGTCCCACTTCAGTTCATCCAAATTACATAAGTCAAATATGTTCTAGAGTCCACCATATTTCCCTCACACACAGTAGCCTTTACTCGCGGGGTTTCACGCCCTCTCAACCATTCACAACACAAACACCTCGTCTGCCGTCTTCTCGTAATCTCCCGTCGTCGTCCATCCTTCGCCGTACTTAACTTCGCTTCCGTACTCAGTCAGATGGCCTCCACGAGACTGTCAGCCATTGAACATCTGCAATAATTATAGGGTCTTAGCCTTCTCCCAAAAATGTCTCTTAATGCTGTGTTACACCAAGGGTCCTAATTCCGAGAATATTCTTGTGTATCCTCTACAACTGTCGGCTTCTCTAGCAGGGGGGAGGATGAGGGCCTGTGATGCCAGCAATTTCACTGTTGTCAGTCATTCCAAGACTGTCCTGGGAGGGAAGGGGCCGACAAGGCAGCGAGCAGGTGTGCCTGGGGAAGGGAAGGATCGAGGTTATTCACACCCCACAGAGCTGAACGTGCGCAGATCGGGAGTTCGCAGTCAGTGCGATCTACAGCGCGTAACAATATAATCAAATACTACAGTGTCACGAGATGAAGTGGGCGTTTTCCTAAGGTATAAGCCAGTAAGCTAACGACATCGACACGAGTATACAGAGGCTTGTAAAGGATATTCTGTACTAGAAATACCACTCTTATTGTGTAGGTATCTACTAACAATTAAATAAATATTGGCAGACATTTACATGTCACCTTACTCAAATAAATTACATTTATAAACGAAGTTGTTACACAAGAAGGCAATATACCTACAAACCTCAACAGTCTTTTGTGCTGTTAGTGTCTTCCCTCTGAGCAACTAAGTGATAGACCTTACTGCTGCGCTTCTGTGTATGAGGCGCATATCACTGCCACCCAACGCCAACACCACTGCTCACTGGTTCCCATTACTAAGCAAGTTTTTTTTTCAGCTTAATTACAACCGAATTCCATACTGCGTATTTGCAGAACCCGAAAACTTAAATTAATTGCGAGCTAAAAAGTGGTGCAACTCATTCTTGCTGTTTCCAATCTATTGGCGAACGTACAAAATGAAATTGTAGCTAATGAAAGCTTGAAAGCTAATGTGTGAGTTGAGTGAAGACGCACGTGCTAAGGCATGAAGACTAGACACGGAGACAGCGTGAAGACTAGACGCGGAGACAGCGTGAAGACTAGACACGGAGGCAGCGTGATGACTAGACACGGAGACAGCGTGATGACTAGACATGGAGACAGAGTGAAGACTAGACACGGAGACAGCGTGAAGACTAGACGCGGAGACAGCGTGAAGACTAGACGCGGAGACAGCGTGAAGACTAGACGTGGAGACAGCGTGAATACTAGACACGGAGACAGCATGAAGACTAGACGTGGAGACAGCGTGAAGACTAGACGTGGAGACAGCGTGAAGACTAGACGCGGAGACAGCGTGATGACTAGACACGGAGACAGCGTGATGACTAGACACGGAGACAGCGTGAAGACTAGACGCGGAGACAGCGTGAAGACTAGACACGGAGACAGCGTGAAGACTAGACGTGGAGACAGCGTGAAGACTAGACGTGGAGACAGCGTGAAGACTAGACACGGAGACAGCGTGATGACTAGACATGGAGACAGCGTGAAGACTAGAAGTGGAGATGGCCGATGCTGTGCTAATGCAGTTAATTAAGTTTGCAACGAGCGCGTGAAGCGGAAACAGCAATGCCCACACAATAGCGACTTAACCAGAGCTTAAAAAAACCAGTGACTCGCATAATCTACCGCCACCCTCCCTCACCAAAACTTAATGACTGTCTATGTGAGCAAAACATCTTGTATCAGTTGACCGATGACGTTTCCTGACTATGTCTTGACCCTTTAGGCGGTATATAAATATACTAATTTTCTACAACCTTCCAATATCATGTTTGTAACCTTAATTTTGTGGTTGAATTGAGGCCGTAAATATACCGTATTTCGCACATTTATTTGAAGCACTCCTTTGCGTTATTATTAGGAACACTCATTACAGCGATATATTTCGTGCACACCTACGTATTTCAGTTGGTTTCATTTTGAGAAAAAAACTGATATTTCACTGTGCCAGTTGCTCCGGAACTTACCGTCTGTGATTCGCAGACACAGCTAACACTCCTAGTAATTCATATTATATAATCACGCAAATTTCATTTAAATTTTATTAAATACAACAGAACGTGTTTCTCTAGAAAATAATTGTTTACCTCTTTCAGGCCCACTGTACACAACTGTGTGCATAACAAACATGGAAGTTTTCCTATACCAGTGGTGTACACAGTCGGGTACAATAATCTCATGTGTGTGTAACTGATTCGTAAACCGGCTACTGGTCGTCTAGGCAAACATTGGCACAAATTACTACAGAAGAACTCGAAACCTCATACGCGTTGCTTGTCACAACTGGCTGCAGCTCGTCTAGGCAAAGAATGACTCATATTACTACAGAAGAACATAAAACCTGCTACACGTTACTTGTTACAACAGGCTGCTGCTCGTCTAGGCAAAGAATGGCTCATTTTACTACAGAGGAACATGAAACCTGCTACGCATTACTTTTCACAACTCGCTGCTGATCGTCTAGGCAAACAATGGCTCATATTACTACAGAAGAACTCGAATCCTGATATGTGTTGCTTGTCACAACCTGCTGCTACTCGTCTAGGCAATCAATGTCACATATTTTTACAGACGAACACAAATCCTGATATATGTTTCTTTTAAAATCGGCTGCTACTCGTCTAGGCAAAGAATGGCTCACATTACTACAGAAGAACATGAAACCTGCTACTCATTACTTTTTACATCTTGCTGCTGCTCGTATAGGCAAACAATGGCTCATATTACTACAGAAGAACATGAAACCTGTTACGCATTACTTTTCACAACTCGCTGCTGCTCGTCTAGGCAAACAATGGCTCATATTACTACAGAAGGACACGAAACCTGCTACGCATTACTTTTCACAACTCGCTGCTGCTCGTATAGGCAAACAATGGCTCATATTACTATATAAGAACTCGAAATCTGATACGTGTTGCTTGTCACACTGGCTGCTACCTGTCTAGGCAAACAATGGCTCATATTACTACAGAAGGACACGAAACCTGCTACGCACTGCTTGTCACAACTGGCTGCTGCTCGTCTAGGCAAACAATGGCTCATATTACTATATAAGAACTCGAAATCTGATACGTGTTGCTTGTCACACTGGCTGCTACCTGTCTAGGCAAACAATGGCTCATATTACTATATAAGAACTCGAAATCTGATACGTGTTGCTTGTCACACTGGCTGCTACCTGTCTAGGCAAACAATGGCTCATATTACTACAGAAGGACACGAAACCTGCTACGCACTGCTTGTCACAACTGGCTGCTGCTCGTCTAGGCAAACAATGGCTCATATTACTATATAAGAACTCGAAATCTGATACGTGTTGCTTGTCACACTGGCTGCTACCTGTCTAGGCAAACAATGGCTCATATTACTATATAAGAACTCGAAATCTGATACGTGTTGCTTGTCACACTGGCTGCTACCTGTCTAGGCAAACAATGGCTCATATTACTACAGAAGGACACGAAACCTGCTACGCACTGCTTGTCACAACTGGCTGCTACTCGTCTAGGCAAAGAATGGCACACATTACTACAGATGATCTCGAAACCTGGTATGTGTTGCTTGTCACAACCGGCTGCTACTCGTCTAGGCAATCAATGTCACATATTTTTACAGACGAACACAAATCCTGATATATGTTTCTTTTAAAATCGGCTGCTACTCGTCTAGGCAAAGAATGGCTCACATTACTACAGAAGAACATGAAACCTGCTACTCATTACTTTTTACATCTTGCTGCTGCTCGTATAGGCAAACAATGGCTCATATTACTACAGAAGAACATGAAACCTGCTACGCATTACTTTTCACAACTCGCTGCTGCTCGTCTAGGCAAACAATGGCTCATATTACTATATAAGAACTCGAAATCTGATACGTGTTGCTTGTCACACTGGCTGCTACCTGTCTAGGCAAACAATGGCTCATATTACTATATAAGAACTCGAAATCTGATACGTGTTGCTTGTCACACTGGCTGCTACCTGTCTAGGCAAACAATGGCTCATATTACTACAGAAGGACACGAAACCTGCTACGCACTGCTTGTCACAACTGGCTGCTACTCGTCTAGGCAAACAATGGCTCATATTACTATATAAGAACTCGAAATCTGATACGTGTTGCTTGTCACACTGGCTGCTACCTGGCTAGGCAAAGAATGGCTCATATTTCTACAGAAGGACACGAAACCTGCTACGCACTGCTTGTCACAACTGGCTGCTACTCGTCTAGGCAAACAATGGCTCATATTACTATATAAGAACTCGAAATCTGATACGTGTTGCTTGTCACACTGGCTGCTACCTGTCTAGGCAAAGAATGGCTCATATTTCTACAGAAGGACACGAAACCTGCTACGCACTGCTTGACACAACTGGCTGCTACTCGTCTAGGCAAACAATGGCTCATATTACTATATAAGAACTCGAAATCTGATACGTGTTGCTTGTCACACTGGCTGCTACCTGTCTAGGCAAAGAATGGCTCATATTTCTCCAGAAGGACACGAAACCTGCTACGCACTGCTTGTCACAACTGGCTGCTACTCGTCTAGGCAAACAATGGCTCATATTACTATATAAGAACTCGAAATCTGATACGTGTTGCTTGTCATACTGGCTGCTACCTGTCTAGGCAAAGAATGGCACACATTACTACAGATGATCTCGAAACCTGGTATGTGTTGCTTGTCACAACCGGCTGCTCCTCGTCTAGGTAATCAATGGCACACATTACTACAGATGATCTCGAAACCTGGTATGTGTTGCTTCTCACAACTGGCTGCTACCTGTCTAGGCAAAGAATGGCACACATTACTACAGATGATCTCGAAACCTGGTATGTGTTGCTTGTCACAACCGGCTGCTCCTCGTCTAGGTAATCAATGGCACACATTACTACAGATGATCTCGAAACCTGGTATGTGTTGCTTCTCACAACCGGCTGCTCCTCGTCTAGGTAATCAATGGCACACATTACTACAGATGATCTCGAAACCTGGTATGTGTTGCTTGTCACAACCGGCTGCTCCTCGTCTAGGTAATCAATGGCACACATTACTACAGATGATCTCGAAACCTGGTATGTGTTGCTTCTCACAACCGGCTGCTCTTCGTCTAGGTAATCAATGGCACACATTACTACAGATGATCTCGAAACCTGGTATGTGTTGCTTCTCACAACCGGCTGCTCCTCGTCTAGGTAATCAATGGCACACATTACTACAGATGATCTCGAAACCTGGTATGTGTTGCTTGTCACAACCGGCTGCTCTTCGTCTAGGTAATCAATGGCACACATTACTACAAATGACGACAAAACCTGATATGTGTTGCTTCTCACAACCGGCTGCTCCTCGTCTTGGCAAACAATGGCACATATTACTACAGACGAACACGAAACCTACTACGTGTTGCTTGTAAAAACGGGCTGCTGCTAGTCAAATCAAACAATGGCACATATTACTACAGATGAACACGAAGCCTGCTACACGTTGCTTGATACACGAAAGAAGCCATAAGTACAGTATCATTCACGAAATATCTTGTTTGCGACAACCAAACTTGGAAATTTAAAAGGGTCTGATATTTGATATCGTTTAGCTACAGCTTTTTATACACGGTCTGTGCAGATGTGAGCCAGTAATAAACAGGAAGTAACTATGTGAGAGAGTCATAAACTACAAAGTATGCAGGCTTTTCGCTGTAGCAGGAGACTGTAAGAAATGCTTCTGGCTCCAGTATTTATGTGACTGAGGAATATATCGTTGTCTAATAAACATATTCTCGTAATACTCGGTAGTTTACCAGTGAACAAACCACGTAATTCTCTCATTTAACACAGTTTTTATAAACATACACTCTATGATATTATTTGCAAATATACTATATGATTGTATACGTAGAGTGATAAATCGCGAATAGTAAAGTTATTTCCCATCCATGTATGCTATCGTTCCTACATTTGCCCATGAAATAGTCAAATGCGTTTGAAACATTCCATTTTTAATAGTACCGACTCTAAACATTCGAATTTTGTAGCCAGATTTGTGGTATTATTTCCATACGGTATATGGGTTAAAAATTTAAATTTCAGTTTAGGAAGTTTACCAGAGTGTTTTTATAATGTACGTAAAGTACATAAAGAACACTAGTTGTCTTTCACACGTAAGGGACACTTTAGACGCTGATTTCCTAATAGGCGTGTGATTTTAAATCAAGAAATGTGCATTTTGTGGAGCACAAACCCAAATTGAGCACTAAAACCGAAAAGATGATTAAAACAAACAAGTTTTTTTTAAATTTTTTGTCAGAAAGCATCGACAATCATCGAAACAGAGGAAATTCACGTTCGTGTTCTCTTCTAGTTGTATTTGTGTTACTGACAAATAAGGGCGACCAGTTCTAGCGGGAAGATTAGCTGTATAGTTATGATAAAATAAATAGCTCTGATGTATTTTCGCAAGCTTATGTCTGTTGTATGCTGCCAGAGTCAAAACTCATTCTCATGTTTGACTCGCACACACGGAATTAAGTCACCTGAGTTCTGAATGTAAACTACTGGGTCACAATTCTCCAGGACGTGTCTGATGAACAGACATGTAATGATACACTAATTGACGTTAGGTTTTTTGATTGATTGAGAAATTTGTTAATTGATCATGTAAGTTTACACGGAATACAATAAATAGAGCAGAAACAAAATGTTGCATCTAGAATAACCCTATCAAAATTACATAACTGCTAAAGACCAAAACCGCGGAGACTTCTTGAAGAGAAAAAAACATGAGTTAACTGGGGTAAAATGAAACAAAAACCGCTCTGGACATACAACTATACCGTAATACAAATCCAATGACAATGGTGTAAAAATGGGATGTATGTGCAATGACACAATTAAGGAAAAATTAAAAGAAAAAGAAACAAGGACAAAGTGTAATTGTGTATTAAGTAGGGGCAACTGTTTTTTTTTTTTTTTCCGCAAAAACATTCCAAGACTAGCTATACTCCAAAACACGTTAGTTCACAACAAATACTGTTATTGGAACATTTTAACCGCAACATATCTTAGTTGTATATCAGCAACTCGCGGACGTTCGATGTTGTAATAACTTATGCTGATTGGATCGGTCAGGAAGAAAAGATCTTCTCCCATAACCACGCGACCAATAGCACAAGGAAATTTGCCAATTGCGCACATAGGAGGTTGAAGTCTAGACTTCGCACAAATATTTGCCAATTGCGCACATAGGTGGTTGAAGTCTAGACTTCGCACAAAAATTTGCCAATTGCGCACATAGGAGGTTGAAGTCTAGACTTCGCACAAATATTTGCCAATTGCGCACATAGGTGGTTGAAGTCTAGACTTCGCACAAATATTTTCGCAAAATATAGTGAACTTAGTAATAAAGAAATGCGGGTAAGGCCATAGGAATAAGCAGATGTACCTAATAACCGGGGCAAGAGTGTGAACCAAGGTGAAACAAGGCATTTTGACACCGAGTGTCATATCACAGAAGGAGTTACCAAACAAACCTACAATTCAAAATAAAGGAATTAAAGGAGGGAAACTGTTGTGTATATGTTTTTAAAGACGTGTGGCGCCTTAGAACCATAGGTGTTGAATGTAAAAGGCCTAACAGTGTTCCAAACGAGGTTAAATGTAGTCGTCGTAAGGGGCAAAAGAAATATAGGGCTGCATGGTGACCTAAAACACAAAAGGAATTATAATGAAGGGAAGTAAAATTAAAATTATAAATATAATATTTATAGGAAGGGAAAGAATTGGCCAAATGAAAAAATAACTATGATCAAACCGGTTCTTGCTCTGGTCAATTCAGCAACACCATTGGTTAGAGCTGCTGCTACCAATCGCAGTTCTGCAGGTCCCAATGGCCATGAGCGGAGAATTACTGACCACCTAAACCTTCAAAAGAGCTACAAATACACGCTTATGATAATCAGTAATCCGAAGGCAGTAAACAGTGAAATAAAATGCCTGAAAACTAAATAGTACACCTAAATACTTTGTGCCAGAATCCGGGCAACATAGAAACTGTTGGCTTGCCAGCCAGAAGAGATCACTGTCATATATGAAACTGACACACTCATACGTCACAGGATGGCCTTTGTGTGGCGAGACCGGGAGCCTAGACTCTCATAAATCACGGGGTGGTTGTAATGACTTTTGCACCCCGAAACCTATTCTAATCACGGGGTAAGGCGACGGGGCGGCATGTAGCTGTGTTTTCTTGGGCACCGTACCCGTGTTAAGGCTGTTTTGAATTTGTTGCCAATTTTAGATACAGGTACGCGTGGTTGTGTTCGGCGGGGGAGTGAAGCTTCCGTCCAGCTTCCCGGCTGGAGTGAATGTTAGTGTCGTGATATCTGTCAACTATGTTGTTCTGTTGCTTGAAAGTGTACTACTTAAACTCGCATTTTATGTGTACGCGAGTCCCTTGTCTCCCGGGGCAGCCCTCGGGGTACGTTTCAGAGTATAGTGTAGGAAACAGATTTTTAAAATGATTAATTAGTAAATTAATTATATAAATGTTTATGCGCCTATATGGCTTAGTCAATGATGTTATATAGCTGCTAACATGATCAGAAATATTGAAATATTTACATTTGCTTATGGCACACATTTGATTCTCTTTTGTCACTGAAGGTGCTTATATTTATTATCAGGAGGAAGCAGTTGTAAAGTTAAGTTAAATTTCAAAATAATTTATTCTCCAATTTGCATTAATTGATATAGAAGTTGAAAGTTTGTGCCACTTATTTCTCATTCTGATAACCTGCAAAATAGTTTTCGAAACAGCGGGAATCCGCGGGAGGGGGGGGGGGGAGGTTTATTGATAATTAATTTCCCTAGGCACTGAAGATACATTCTTGTAGGATGTTCAAGTCATTGTTATTTAGTGTGATATAGGGGTCCTTTGTACCATAGTGCAGTCGGAGAACGGCTCTCCCTTTGTTTACCATATTCTGTTACAGCTTCTTCCCGAATTGAATCAGACTCTTAAGTCGGAGCATTATTGTATGCATAAATATTTGGTACGTTTTGTATTGTTAGGTGTGTTTTGAGTTTTTTAATGCTATTTTTAATAATTTTTATTAATATCTTTTTATTTAATTTAGTTTTTCTATTTATATAATTAGTGTTTTAAAATTGACGTGGACAGCGCCTTGGCCACAGGCCATTCCCCAGGCCGCACCATATGTAACGTCATGAAGGCAACACAGCACCCCAGAGAAACACCTGCATCTTCGAACCAGTATCACGTGTATTTCAGTGTTAATGGAGCGTTCGTGTGGAAAGTGTTTTTATGGTCTTTTTTAATATGTTAAGGCGTGTGTGAGTGTTTGTTTATTTTGTGTGTGTGTTCATTTTCTCCTGCAATGCCACCATGTCAGTGTTTTCCAGGGTAACTTTGTGTTAAGTAATTAATGTCACATTCATTTAAGTGAACCGTATCGCGCATTGGTGCGCACGGCACAAAGATATTATTCGTTACCAAACAGGTACTCACTTTGTAACCTTTAAATGTCATGCACGTCAAAGCTGATGAACACGTCCAAATGATGATATTTACTATATTAGGTTTCCAGGGTTATGTGTATTTTGCCAAGTGTTATGTCAGTGTGTTATTTTATTATTCCCACGTTATTCTATTACCACAAGTAAGTACGAAATATATAGTCTCAATTTTTATTTCTATTATTATTCAGTGCTTTTCTTATGTCATGTGTAGTATATTTCTTTAATTTATGTGTTGACGTTTTGGGTGTGGCAGACGCCATCTTGTATAGTTCATGAAACAGCCACACACAAGGCCGCTGTTGCGAGTATCATGCTCAATAATATCCATATTTAATCACACAAATCTTTAATGCACAATAAGAGTTGTCAGGTATTTTATATATTTTCATTAATCTTAAATGATTTTACCCAGTAGCGACAGTACCAACTAGTATTGAAAAACTGGCATTTCCAGTTACGTTCCGCAAATGTGCACTGTGGTAAACCGGTGCGCAAAGACACATGTCTAAAACACCGCTATTAAATACAAATCCATTTTAACTTTATCTTTAGTCAATTAAAGATGGACTCACGGACTTTCACAGGAATATAAATCGTGTAGACATATGAAACATTATTAGGAGAGTCACGATAAAGACAGTGCCTTGTATTTATTCACAAAGCAAGTGAGGTTAGATTGCCACTGCAATGCAGTCCGTTTGAACCGGGATATTAATTTTTATATTTCTGTTGTGTATAATTGTACTTTGCTAATAAGGGTTTGTTTTACTGTTCATTTCATTGACATTGTAGGGTTCATATCATCTCATCTCATATAATTCATTTTATGTCATTTAAGTCACGTAATGACTTTGCCGGGAGTGTCGGACAGTGAGTGGCCTCCGCGCCAACGAGAGAAGTAGTAGCATCCTAGACTTCGTGAGCGATGACTGCATTGCGGTGCTCCGGGCACCTCAACTTTGTTCTTTCAATCATCGTGTCATTCTGTTTATTTAATGCAGTTTACCGGAACCTTTTTATGGTTTTCAGCCCGGAGTACGCGATTGCTTACACCTCGGTCCGTATTTTACACGGCCAAGGCGTAACTTATAACATAACCCTTGTAGGCCCTACGGCCATGTGTTACAGCTTAAGAGCCTGCCTGGCTTCAATGGTGGTAATATAAACGTATGTGCCCCGCTGGGGAAAAACATGTATTAAAATACATGATGGTAAAGTACGTACGTTTTATTATGCATAACCACCTTTCGGTTACTTACCCTTTTTAAATTTATGTATTTTCAATGTATCGAATAGTGGCGTTGGGTAGTGAAAATAAACCCTTCGGAAGTGAGCTGACGTATCAGGGGGGCCGACATCCCTGAATGGACGAGGCAATCTGGTATTTAGTTTCAATGATGGTGATATCATCATTACTGCATTCATCAAGACGGAGGACAGGGGGAAGGCCAACTCGTGTCGGCTATCACGACAGTAAGTTCATCACAGAGCTCGCGCCGCAAGCTGTTGCCCTTTAACACTTACAAGTTAATATTCCTATCCACCATATCCCATTCCCCCTCATGGTTATTGGTACATCCGTGCCACCATGCCAAAATTTTATTATAGATTATGGAATTTATTATTATTGCCTATTTCCCCGGTATTTATAGTCTTCCATACTAAGTGGCATATACAATGGTGATCATGATTAATACGAAGTATATCTGGGGCAGGTCTCCTTGCTCGAGAATCAAAGCAGCTGATCATGTAATCAGTGCACCTCTGCCTCCTTTGTTGTTGTGTAAAGTTATGGTGCCATGTACTTCAGTGATTATCGTTAAAAAATTGTGTGCAGCTTGGTGCGGTGCGGCGGCATGCGCGATCTACTGCTGCTTGCTTCCAGCGATGGCAAAAAGTATTTGGGGGGGGGGGGGATGGCTCGGCCGCTCGGCGCATGTGCCAAGTTGTCGATCCTGGACTGTGCGGTAGCTCTGACAAGAACTAGCCACACCAATGTACCTTTTATATAACCGTTCAGCTCTGAAAAAGACTAGGGCAATGCACTCAACTGGGGAACTGTGGACACATGTTGCAGCAGTTTCCTCCCAGCTCACTGCCCTCTGACAGTCTGATTTTGGTTGTGCTATCATATGTATAACTTCGCGGAGCACCCTCCACTGTGATTGGTCTGTGTAGTCCGAGCCAAACAAAGCTAGTGATATTATAGGGGTGATGTAGAACACACTCTGCTTTCTCGTCCTGAATGTCTTTCAACAAGTGCAGACCTCAAAGGTGTAAACATGTTTGGTCTCGCATTTTTAAACAGCCTAAATTTTTCACATAATCTAGTAATTAGGTGTACGTCGAGTGTAGTTCTTGCAACCACTAACAAATTGCTGTGAATTCGGTGCAATAAGCATTAACCATTTATAGATGAGCAGTGCAGAATCTACCAAAAATAAAACTGGTCACTGTGAAGACACTCCTAACATTAGACACAGACTCCAGGATGTGTACAATACCAGCCGGACGTACACCTGACGTGCAAACATGAACCACAGACTCCTGACTGTGTACAATATTCACCAGAAGTATTCCTGACATGTGAACATTAGCCACAAAATCCAGGGTGTGTACAATATCGCCGGATGTATTCCTGATGTGCGAACATCAGCCACAGACTCCAAAATATGTACAACACCGGCCGCAAGTATTCCTGACGTACGGACATCAGCTAGAGACTCCAGGCTGTGTGAGATATCGTCCGGAAGAATTCATGATGTGCGAGCATCTTCCAGAGTCTCCGGGTTGTGTACATTATCGGCCAGAAAAACTCCTGATGTGCGAACATCAGCCACAGACACCAAACTTTTTACAATTCAAGCCGGAAGTATTCCTGAAGTGCTGACAACAGACACAGACTCCAGGCTGTGTACAATATTCACCGGAAATAATACTGAAATGTGAACATCAGCCCACAGACTACAGTCTGTGTACAATAGTGGCCAGAATTATACCTGATGCGCGAACATCAGCCAGACTCTCCAGTCAGTGTACAATATAGAATGGAAGTGTTCCTGAAATACACACACCAGCCACAGACTACTGGATGTGTACAATATTGGCCGGAAGTATTCCTGACATGTGAACAAAGCCACAGACTCCAGGCAGTGTACAATACTGGCCGGAAGCATATCTGACATAAGTAAATCAGTCAGAGACTCCTCGCTGTGTAAATGCCGAACGAAATAATTCCTGACATGCGAATGTCAGCCACAGATACCAGGCTGTGTACAGTATTGGCCGGAAATTTTCCTAGCATGCGAACATCATCCAGAGACTCCAGGCTGTGAACAATGCCGGCGAGAAGTATTCGTGATGTGAGAATATCAGCCAGAGACTCCAGTCTTAGTAGAATATCGGCCGGAAGTATTACTGACTTGCAAACATCAACCAAAAACTCCAGGCTGTGTACAATACCGGCCGGATATATTTCTGACATGCAAGCATCAGCTAAAGGATCCAGGTTATGTACAATACTGGCCGGAAATATACCTGATATGGAAACATCAGCCACATATAATATGCTGTGTACAATATCGGCTGGAAGTATTCCTGATGTGCGAACATCAGACACAAACTCCTGTATGAGTACAATTCCGGCCGAAGTTATTCCTGACATGCGAACATCAGCCAAAATCTCCAGGCTGTGTACAGTATCAGTCGGAAGTATTCATGATGTGCGAATATCAGCCACAAACTCTAGGCTGTGCACAATTCCGGCCAGAATTATAACTGATGCACCATTATTAGCCACAGACTCCATGCTGTGTACGAAGTCGGCCGGAATTATTAATAACATGCGAACATCAGCCGAAAACTCCAGGATGTGTACAATACTGGCAGGAAGTATTCCTCACATGAGAACATTGGCCACAGACTTCAGGCTGTGTACAATACCGGTCGGAAATATTCCTGACATGCAAACATCAGCGACAGACTGTAAGCTGTGTACGATATAGGCCAGAAATATTCCAGATGTGCGATCATCAGCCAGAGACTCCAGACTGTGTAAGATATCGGCCGAAATTATTCCTGATGTAAGAACATCAATCACAAACTCCAGGAAGTAAAATCCCGGCCCGAAGAGTTTCTGTCATGCTAACATCGGTTAAATACTCCAGGCAGTGTACAATACCGGCCGGAAGTATTCCTGATCTGCGAACATCAGTCACAGACTCCACTTGTGCACACATCAGCCACATAGTTCATACTGTGTAAAATAACGACCAGAAGTATCCCTAACGTACGAACGTCAGCCAGAGACTACAGTCTGTGTTCAAAAATGGCTGGAAATTTTCCTAGCATGCGAAAAACAGCCACTGACTACAGGCTATGTGCAATATCTGCTGTAAGAATTCCTGACATGGGGAATATTGCCACAGGCTCCAGGCTGTGTAGAATACTGACCGGAAATATTCTTAGCATGCGTACATATGCCACAGGCTCCAGATTACGTACAATACCAGATGGAAGTATTCCTGATGTGCGAACATCAGCCACAGACTCCATGATGTGTGCAATACCGGCCGGTATTATTCGTGATTGGCGCACATTAGCCACAAACTCCAGGAAGTGTACAATACAAGTAGAAATTATTTCTGACATGAGAACATTGGCACAGACACCAGGCTGTGTTCAATAGCAGTCGGAAATATTCCTGATTTGCAAACATCTGCCACAGACTTCAGGATGTGTATAATATCTGTCAAAAGTACACCTGCCGTGCGAACATCAGCCAGAGACTCCAGACTGTGAACAGTATCGGCCAGAAGAATTCCTGACATGTGAAAGTCTACCAGAGACTCCAGGCTGAGTACAATATCGGCCGGAAATATTCTTTAGTCGCAATCATCAGTCACAGACTGCAGGCTGTGTACGATACCGGCCCCAAGAATACCTGACATGCGAACATCGGTTACATACTCCAGTCTGTGTAGAATAACGGCCGGACGTTCCTGACATGCGAACATCACTCACAGACTGCAGGCAGTGTACATTATCGTCCGGGAGCATCCCTGTCGTGCGAACGTCAGCCACACAATCCAGGCCGTGTACAATACCGGCCGGAAGAATTTATGAAATGCGAACATCAGCCACAGTCCGGCCTTTATACAATACCGGCCGGAAGTATTTCTGACAAGCGAACATAATATATAGACGCCAAGCTGTGTACAATAACTGCTGGAAGTATTCCTGATGTGAGAACATCAGCCACAGAAAAACAAGAAGTGTGCATTACAGGCCGGAATTATTCCTGTTATGCACAGATCAGCTACAGACTTCATGCTCTGTATACTATCGGCCAGAAGAATTCCTAACGTGCCAAAATACGCCAGAGACTCCAGGCTGTGTACAATAATGGCCAGAAGTATTCCTTCCCTGCGAACATCAACCACAGACTCCAGACTGTGTAAATAACCTCCGGAAGCATTCCTGATGTGAGAACATCTGCCAAAGACTCCAGGCTGTGTATAATACCGGCCGGATGTATTCCATATGTGCGAACATCTGGCACAGATTTCAGGTTGTGTACAACACCTGCTGGAAGAATTCCTGACATTCGAATATAGCCACAGATTCAAGGCTGTGTATAATACTGGCCGGAAGGGTTCCGGGTGTGCGAACACAAGCCACAGGGACCGGCCTGTGTAAAATACCAGCCAAGAGTATTCCTGAAATGCGAAAATTAGCGACAGGATCCAGAATATTAACAATACCAGCCGAAAGTATTCCTGAGATGCGAACATTATCCACAGGCTCCAGACTCAGTACAATACCGGCCGGAATTATTTCTCACTTGCGCTCATCTGCCAGAGTCTTCAAGCTTTGTACAATACTGGCCGGAAGTGTTCCCGACGTGCGAACATCAGCCACAGACTCCAGGCTGTGTACGATTCAGGCCGGAAATATATACCTGTCTCGCAAACATCAGCTACAGCCTTCAAGCTGTGTAAATTATCCGTTGCAAGTATCCCTGTCGTTAGAACATCAGCCACAATCTCCAGACTGTGTATAATACCAACCAGAAGTATTTCTGACATTCGTACATAAGCCACAGACTCCAGACGGTGTACAACAACTGCTGGTTGAATTCGTGACATGCGATCATCATTCACAGACTCCAGGATGTGTGCAAAACTGGCCGGAATATTTTCCTGACGGGCACATATCAGCCACAGACTTCATGATGTGTAAAATTTCGGGCGGTAGTATTCCTTATGTGCGAACATCAGCCACAGACTCCAATCTGTGTACGATTTCATCCGTAAGTATTCCTACGGTGTGAACATCCGCAGGAGACTCCAGGCTGTGTACAGTACCAGCTGGAATTATCCCTGACTTACGAACATCATCCAGAGCCTCCAGTCTGTCTACAATACCGGCCGGAAGTATTTCTTACATGCCAATAACAGTCACAGACTCCAGGCTGTTTACAATACCAGCCAGAAGTATTCCTGTCATTCGAACATCAGCCACAGACTCCAGGCTTAATACAATATCGGCCGGAATTTTTCCTGGCGAGTGATCTGAGCCAACACTCAGCGCCCAAGTTAACAACCCACAAGAGAAAACATATATAGAAATTACCTTTAGCGAAAACGTCCCAGCTTGTGAACTCTCAACCTAGCGCCAAAGTGCCCCAGAGGGGAACACGGAAGGAAAAATAATTTCACACTCAAATTAAACTTCCTGGTTTTGAAACAAAGTAATTCAAGCACAGTGCCCAGTCCGAGATAAATTTATTCACCTCCTTGCTGCTAAGTCGGTCACACTGATATGAACTTAACCAAGAACAATTAGCATGATAATGATTTAAAAACATAACTTCTTAGTTATCAAGTTATCAAGAGATTGCATGCAGAATTTTATCCAACACAGATGGTAATTAAAATATAACTTTACATATAAAATACTAATATAACCTTAATAGGTTTAATTTTTATCTTTCTAAGTGTAAACAATACACCTCACTAGTTGTGAGGCACCAACATTTAAAAAAAGAACAGAAAACAATAACAAAAGTCTCATAGTAACCATTTATAACAAGTGACTGAGTATTTCTAATACTAATATCCATGGTTTCACAATGTTATTATGTTTCTTTTAATTTGAATTTTTCTTGTTTGTGTACTTTTGTTCCTTTTTTTGCTTACTTGAAAATTCCAGACAGTTATTAAAGAGGGTGCACCCTATGATTTTTTATTTTATTTTTCACCTCATGTTTACTTGAAAACATTTTAAGTTAACACAAAATAAAAATTAAAAAACTCTTCATTTTTACATTTTTCCTTTTTGGAACTCAGGTTTGCTCCATCATTTTGTAATGAAATGCTACCTGATTAAAAAAACACTTATACATTAAAAAAACAAAGCTTTTATATATTTTGTCCAGAAAATGTGCACACTCAGACTTATGTATACCACGAAACAGAAATGTAGTCTGTATTGCGAATTTCAGTCGTCACAAAATGCACAAGAGCATGCAAAAATTAAAAAGATCTTAACATTTCTATTAGTTTGAAAAATGAGTGTGGGCAGTGACACACATAGCTCGGTAAATTTAGCAAGGAGCGGTTTAATTTTCAGCACTCACAACATGGTGGAAACGGGACGAAGAAGATTTCTTTGTGCAAGGCGTGACTTGGGGAAAAAATCCAAAATTCGTGATGTGACAAGTAGAAAAATATCGAAACACCACACCAAGAGTACAAAATGCAGTGGATAGTTTTATGACCATATTTAGATTTAAAGCGCAATAGACGTAATTAAAAAACAATTACTCTGGATATTTGAATAATGAAAAGGTTTACAGGAACACAACTTACAACAGTTGTACAAAATTACAATATAACAAAAGTTTCTCGTTAGTTACTTGTCTTAATACAGAACCAGTGCTGCTCTCTATCGCAGCGACAGACAAATAATATAATATTGTTCAGACCTCTAAATATTGATACAAGCCTTCAATATTAACTAAGGTAATAATAAACATTTCATTCAGCGCCATTTGTGGCATTTACAAATAAATAAAAGGAGAAGAAGATTAATTGGTTTACAAACTTATGGTCTACTTCTCAGTTTTATTTCCGTAAGGAATTAAAAATCAGTTTCACAAAAAGTTAAAGATTACCGGTAACCAAAAGTAGGGTACCGAAAACAGCAAAGTGCAATAAAATAGGTTTTCCAAAAAAATATTAAATCACTAGAAAAGAAATTTAAGAGGCAAAAGAAAATAGTAGAGGAAGGGAATATGGAGTGGCATGGCACAGAACTTCAGCCACAGACTCCAGGCTGTGTACAATATCGGCCAGAAATATTCTTGATTCGCAAACATCTGCTACAGACTTCAGGCTCTGTACAATATCGGAAGGAAGTGTCCCTGTCGTTCTAACATTAGCCAGAGACTCCAGGCTGTGTACAGTATTGTGTCAGAAGCATTCCTGACACGCGAACATTAGCCAGAGACTCCTGGCTGTGTACAGTATCGTGTTAGAAAAATTTCTGACATGCGAACATCTACCAGAGGTTCCAGGCTGTGCACAATATCGGTAGGAAATATCTCTGGCATGTGAACATCAGCCACTTACTCCAGGCTGAGTACGATACCAGCCGAAAGTATTCCTGAAATGCGAACATCACCCACATACTCTAGGTTGTGTACAATACCAGCTGGAAGTATTCCTGACCTGCGAACATAAGCCACAGACTCCACGCAGTGTACAATACCAGCCGGAAGTATTCCTGACCTGCGAACATCGGCCACATAATCCAGGCTGTTGACAGTAACAGCCAGAAGTATTCCCAACATGCGAACATTAGCCACATAATCCAGGATGTGTATAATACCACCAGGAATTATTTAGCATATGAGAACATCAGACACAGACTTTAGGCTGTGTACAATACAGGGCTGGAAATATTCCTGAATCACAAACATCAGCCACAGGCTCCAGGCTGCGTACTATATCTGCCGGAAGTATTCCTGTCTTACGAACATCAGCCATATACTGCTGTGTGTTTAATTTACCAGTCTGAGTTATTTCTGGCATGCGATCATCAGTCGCAGATTCCAGGCTGTGTACAATAGAGGCCGAAAGTATATACGTCATGTAAACATCAGCCACAGAATTTAGGATGTGTAAAATATATGCGGGAAGAATTCCTGATTTGCGAACATCAGCCACAGACAGCAGGATGTGTTAGATGCCGACCGGAATTATTCCTGATGTGCACACCTCAGCCACAGACATCATGTTGTGTACAATATCGGCCGGAAGAATTCCTAACGTGCGAACACCCCCAGAGACTCTAGGCTATGTACAATAAGTGCCAGAAATATCCCTGACTAACGAACATCCCCCAGAGACTCCAGTATGTTTACAATACTGGCCGGAATTATTCCTAACATGCGAAAAACAGCCACAGACTACAGGTTGTGTAGAATACCGGCTGAGAGAATTCCTGATTTGTGAATATAATCCACAGACTCCAGGCTCCGTACAGTACTGGCCGGAAGTATTCCTGGCATGCGAACAAAAACCACAGGGTCCAGGCTGTGTAAAATACCGGCCGGAAGAATTCCTGACGTGCGAACATCAGCCACGTACTGCAGGCTGTATACAATAACGGCCGGACGTATTCCTTCCATGCGAACATAATTCACAGACTCCAGGATGTGTATAATACAGGCTGGAAGTATTCCTGATGTGCGAACATCAGCCATAGAATTTAGGCTGTGTAGAATACTGGCCGAAAATATTCCTGACATACGAACATCAGCCACAGGCTCCAGAATGTGTTTAATGCCGGCCGGAAGTATTCTTGACTTGCGAACAACACTCACGGACTTCATGCTATGTACAATATCGGCCGGAAGAATTCCTAACATGCGAACATCCGCCAGAGACTCCAGTCTGCGTACAATAACGACCGGAATTATTTCTGACATGCAAAAAAAAGCCACCTACTACAACCTGTTTACAATACCTGTTGGAAGTTCTCCTGACTTGCGAATAAAGCCACAGAATTCAGGCTATACAATACCGGCCGGAAATATTCCTTATGTGCGAACATCAGCTACAGACTCCAGTCTATATACATTATCGGCCGGAAGTATTACTGTCGTGCGAACATCAGTCACAGATTCCAGGCTGTGTATAATAGCGGTCGGCAGTATTTCTGATGTGCAAGCATAATCAGAGACTCCTGGCTGTGTACAATACCGGCCGCAAATATTTCTGACTCGCGTACATCAACCAGAGGCTCCAGGCTGTGTACAATGCCAGCCAGAATATTCCTGACGATCGAACATCAGCCAGAGACTCCAGACTGTATACAATTTCGGCCAGAATTTTTGCTGAGGTGCGAACTTAGCCGACACGCAGCGCCCAGGTTAACAACACAGAGGAGAACACATCCAAGTAAATTTTCATTAGAAAAAACGTCCCAGCTGAGGTCCTCCTAATGTAGGGCCAAGGTGTCCCAGAGAAGAACATGGAAGGTAAAATAATTTCCCCTCTCAAATGCAACTCTCTGGTTTTGAAATAATGTAATTCAATCACAGTACCCAGCCCAATAAAATTTACTCACCTCCTTGATGCTAAGTCGGTCACACTGATATGAACATAACCAACAACACATAGCATGATACTGATTTTAAAAAAATTTATAGTTTTGTCATCAAACTATAAAGAGATTGCAAGCAAAACTTTTATCTACCAGAGATGGTAACTAAAATGGAACTTTGCAAACAAATTACTAATATAACCTTAATAGGTTTTGTTTTCATCTTTCTAAGTATAAACAATACACCTCACCAGTTGTGAAGTACCAATATTTAAAACAACAAGATAACAATAACAAAAGTGTAATAGCTACCAGTTATAACAAGTGACAGAGTATTATTTATATCCATTGTTTTAACAATGTTACTAGCTTTTTTTTTAATTTTAATTTTTTTTTCGTTTTAAGTATTAGTGTTCCTTTTTTGCTTACTTAAGAATTCCAGACAGTTATTAAAAAGTGTGCACCCTATGACTTTTTTTTTTTAACGATTCACCTCATGGTTACTCGAAAACACTTTTAAGTTAGCACAAAATTAAAAAAAAAAAAAAAAACTTCATTTTTACATTTTCCCTTTTTGGAAATAAGGTTTTCTCGATTATTTTAAAATGAAATGCTACCCCATTGTAAAATACTATTACATTAAAAAGAACACAAGCATTTATAAATTTTGTCCAGAAAATATGTACACTGAGACTTAGTGTACACCACGACAAAGAAATTTAGGCTGTGTAGCGAATTTCAGTCGTCACATCGTGCACAAAGAGCATGCAAAAATGAGAAAGATTTGAACATTTACATTTGTTTGAAAAATCGCTGTGGGCAGGGACAGACATAGCTTGGCAAATTGAGTTAATATTATCCAGAATGTTGCCACAAGGGACAGGAAGGTTAAGGTACACATGGGAACACGCCTGGGGCAGATTTGACTCGCACTAAGAAATATCAAGCAAAAAATTAATGTAAAACACAATCAATTTCGTTCCAAACACTAAAAGGTGTGTGGCAATAAAAGTAACAAGGAACCCACTTTACGAAGCAGCAGTGTTTAAGTCTCACATAATATAATAACTTTAGCTGTTAAATTTTCAGCACTCACAACATGGTGGAAACGGGACAAAGAAGAAGGGGATCACAAATTTCTTTGTGCTTGGTAAAAAATACAACCAAAAGTCATGATATGGTTAATCAATAAATAACGAAACACAATACCACGAGTAAATAATGCAGTGGAAAATTCCATGACCATATTTTAGATTTAAAATATAATAAACGCAATTAATAAAACAATAACATCCGAAAGTTGAACAATAAAAAGGATTACAGAAATGCAGTAAACAATAGTTGTACAAAATGACAATATAAGTCAAGTTTATCGTTAGTTACGTGCTGTATGCAGTAACACTGCTGCTCACTTCCGCAGCGACAGACAAACACTACAATATTGTAGAGATATCTAAATATAGATACAAGTTTCGAATATTAACAAATGTAATAATAAACCTTTCATTCAGTGCTGTTTGCAACATTTACAAATAAATTAAAGGAAAACGAGATTAATGGGTTCACAAACATATGGTCTACTTCTCAGATTTAAGTCAGTTAGGTATCAAAAATCAGTTTCACAAACATTTAAATGTTACCTTTAAATAAGAGAAGCGCACCGAAAGAAAGGAAGCACAATAAAAATAGGTTTTGCAAAAAAATATTAAATCACTAGAAAATAAAGTTAAGAGGAAAGATAAAATAGTAGAGAGAGGGAACATGCCACAGCATAGTACAGAACATCAGCCAGAGACTCCAGGCTGTGTACAATGCCGGCTGGAAATAATCCTGCCTCACAAAAATCAGCCACAGACTGCTGGCTGTGTACAATATCGGTCGGAAGTATCCCTGTCGTGCGAACATCACCCAGACTCCAGTCTGTGTACAATACCAGCAGGAATTATTTCTGACATGCGAATATTTGCCACAGACTCCAGGCTGTATAAAATACCAGCCGGAAGTATTCCTGGAATGCGAACATCAGCCACAGGCTTAACAACTCCAGCCGAAATATTCCTGACGTGCGAACATCAGCCACAGTCTGCAGGCTGTGTGCAATATCTGCAGAAATTATTCCTGTCTTTCGAACATCAGCCACAGACTCCAGGCGTTTAACAATACCGGCAGGAATTATTTCTGACATGCGAACTTCAGCCACAGACTCCAGGCTGTGTACAATAACAGCAGGAAGAATTCCTGATGTGCGAACATCTGCCAAAGACTATAGGCTGTGTATACGGGCCGGATGTTTTCCAGATTTGCGAACATCTGCCACAGACTTCATGAAGTGTACAATACCAGTCGGAAGTATTCCTGACGTGCGAACCTCATCCACAAGCTCCAGTCTGTATACGATATCGGCCTATATTATTCCAGATGTGCGAACATCAGCAACATACTCCAGGCTGTGTTTAATACTGGCCGGATGTATTCCTAATGTGCGAACACCTGTCCCAGGGTCCAGGCTGTGTAAAATACAGGCCTGAAGTATTCCTTACATGCGATCATCAGCCACAGGCTCCCGATTGTTTACATTACCAGCCGGAAGTATTCCTGATGTGCGAATATCAGCGACATACTTCAGGCTGTGTACAATAATGGCTGGAAGTATTCCTGACGTGCGAACAGCTGCCTTAGACTCCAGGAAGTTTAGAATACCGGCCGAAATTATTCCTTACGTGCAAAACATTAGCTAAAAAATCCAAGCTGTGTACAATACCAGCCGGAAGAATTCCTGACCTGCGAACATCGGCAGTAGTATAGAAATGCCGATTCGAGCGCAACCGCAATAAAGTGACCCAAAAAGTTGCGTTTGGGAGCAACCGCAAAAAAAATAAGACTCAAAATGTTGCGTTTGAGCGCAACCGCAAAAAAGTGGCTCAAAAAGTTGCGTTTGGGAGCAGTTGCAAAAAGTGACTCAAAAAGTTGCATTTGGGTGCAGCTGCAAAAATACGCGTAAAAAGTTGCGTTTGGTAAAAGTTGCAAAAAAGTGACTCAAAAAGTTGCGTTTGGTAAAAGTTGCATTTGAGCACCCCCCCAAAAAGTGACTCAAAAAGTTGCATTTGGTCCGATCATAGTCTTTAGAAAAAAGTTGCATTAAACTTTGCATTTGAGTGCATCTGCAAAAATACGCGAAAAAGTTGCGTTTGGGTGCAGTTGCAAATAAAGTGACTCAAAAAATTTGAAAACTTAAAAAATAAAATATTGTGTATAATAAATGGATGCAAATAAAAATTAACTGATGTCTAATATGATGACGACCATGGCAATGAAAAAGGTTAATGCAACTGGTAATGTTTGGAAAGAATATAAATTTAAGAAAAGTGTTTTTGCGAAAAGAAAGAATAAGAAATCTCAAGAGAAGTATGTTAAGTGTGAAACTTGTAATCACTTTTACAAATCATCTCTCATAAGAAGTCACTTGAGAATTAAAATTCATAATTACACACTCCGATTCAGAGTAGAAGAAATCGAAACAGCATTTCATAGTAGGATCAAGACTTATGCTGTAAAAAATGTGAATGCATACATAGACCAAAATCATTTCCTAAACGATGTAAAAGAACTCTGTCACGGGACTAATTAATAAACATTTAAAATCACTTAAAGTGAACATGAAACAGAGCACAAAAGGGGAATTTGTGAGAATATTGAATATGTTGAAAGCTTCTTTAAAACAAAGAACAAAATTATACTGAAATCGATTAATCTGGAAGAATATTATGACAACAGCATATAGAGAATCATAGCTGAGATTCAGGCTTTCAATAACAAAGAGAGATCTCAGTGGGAACTCAAGAGAATATTTAAACTAGAAGTGCGAATAAATAAATATATACCATTCAAGGGCAGTTCTTATGTTGATCTCCCAGAAAAAATCAAAGCTAAGCTGGCGGTAATTAATATTAAGAATAATTATGAAAAATGTTTTTTTGTGGTCTGTTCTATCTGGATTGCATTAAGTACAAAGAGATCCCCAAAGAGTGAATAAATACATAGCTTACGAACATGAGTTTGATGATGCGATTAAGGGTTTGGAATTTCCAATGAAATTGGATAGCATACCAACCTTTGAGAAAATAAGTGGAATTTCTATTAATGTATACGCATACGAAGAAGAAGATGGTGGTAAGAAATATATAATCTTCCCGTTAAAAACAACAAAAATAAGCCGGATAAGCCATTAACCGACTCTATATCAAAGACGAAAAGAACGACCACTACTGCTGGATAAAAAGTCTTTCGAGACTTATTGCATCACAAGTATCAAATAATGGTCACATAATATATATATGGATAGATGTTTGCAACATTTCTACTCTGTAAGTAAGCTAAAAGATCACGAATAAGACTGCCGAGATCACGATGGTGTGAGAATTGAACTACCATCTAAAGGAAAAATTAGATATTAAGATTTAAAAACAAAAATCATTCTTTGAGAGTTGTGTTTGTTATATATGCTGATTTTGATTGTTTGTTGACTAGAATTGAAACTCGTCAGCCAAATCCCGACGAATGTTACACGAAACCATACCAAAAACACGAGCCTATTAGCTTCTGTTACTATATAAAATACGAACATGGATACTATAAACCACCAGTAACTTATAAAGTGTCTGATGCTTCTACTGTATTCGTTAAAATGTTAATGGAAGAAGCAAAGTCTATTGGTGATATATACACAAATGAAAAACCAATGCTTCCAATAACTCAGAAAGACCAAATAGTTTGTGATACAGCTACCCATGGTCATATATGTGAAAAGTCTTTGAATGGTGATTCTGTGAGATATCCTGATCATCTTACGGGGAAATTTAGGGAAGCTGCACACAGAGATTGTAACTTATCATATAGAAATCCATGTTTTATCCCTGTGTTTATACACAATCTATCTGGTTATGACACACATTTATTCATAAGAGATCTTAGCATAGATGAAAATAAATTGATCTAAATCCCAACAACGAAGAAAAATATATTTATTTTACGAAACATGTACGTGAAAGTGTAAATCTTAGATTTATTGACTCATTTAAATTTATGACTAGTAGTATAGATAAACTCTGTAGCAACCTTTCCAGAATCCAATTCCGAGAAACGTGTAAGCATTTTTCCATATGACTACATGGATAGTGCTGAAAAATGTTGTGAGACATCACTTCCATCCAAAAATGCATTTTACAACAAACTCAATAAATGTGACATTACAGATGAAGATTACGAATCTGCGAGAAAGGTGTGGAAAAATTCAACATAAAATCTCTAAGAGAGTACACAGAACTCTATAACAAATCTAATGTATTGATATTGTCCGATATAATGGAAAGTTTTAGATATGTATGTCTCAAAACATATAAGCTAGATCCAGCATGGTATTACACAGCCCCAGGGATAGCGTTGGATGCTATGCTTAAATATACTTAAATAGAACTAGAATTATTAACAGAGGACGACATGATTTTGATGATAGAAAAAGGTGTTTGTAGTGGAATTTCACAATGTTGTAAGCGATATGCTAAAGTAAATAATAAATATATGAATACTTATGATAGTACAAAGGAAATCCTTTATCTTACATATCTGGATGCCAATAACTTATATGGATGGGCTATGAGCCAGTATTTACCCTATGGTGGTTTTAAGTGGAGAAATACAAATATAGATGTAACGAAAATACAAGATGATTCTAGAAAAGGTAATATATTGGAAGTTGATTTGGAATACCACGTGAACTACACAATCTCCACAAAGATCTGCAATTGCCACCAGAGAATAAAATACCAGAAGGTTAAAAAAATCTCAAACACTTTACTACTCTGATGAAAAAGAAAAATATGTATTACAGTATGTAAATCTTAGGCAATATCTATCTCTCGGAATGAAGTTTAAAAAGATTCATAGAGTTCTGCGAAAAAAGTCTACAAATAACTTTGAAAAAGATTTACACAAATTAATGAACAATTCTGTTTTTGGAAAAACAATGGAAAATATTAGAAACAGAGTGGATATACGGTTGTGCACAAGTTCTAAGGAAATGGATAAACTAGTTGCTAAACTAAACTTTAAAGATAGAACTATATTTACTAACTCTTTGGTTGCCGCTTATAGGATTAAAACAAAACTGTGCTTTAACCAACCCATTTATGTTGGAATGAGCATACTTGATCTATCAGGAGTCTTAATGTATGTTTTTCACTGTAATATAATGAAATCAAAGTATGGGAAAAATATTGAACTGTGCTACCAAGATACTGATTCATACATCTATTGTATAAAACATCAGACTTCTACAGTGACATAAAAGAAATGGTCGATCATTTTGATACTTCTGACTATAAAAAAGATAATCCATATGGTATATTGTAAGTTAACAGAAATATTATTGGCAAAATGAAAGATAAATGTAATAGAAAAATAATGGAAGAATTTATTGGATTGAAATCGAAAATGTATGCAATAAATGTGGAAGGTGGTGTAAAGAAAAGAGCAAAGGGTGTGAAAAACACTGTGGTCAGAAATAAGATTAGTTTTGGTGACTACAAAAAGTGCTTGTTTGGTAAAAACGTGTTGTACAAAAGTATGAATATTATTAAAATTAAGAAACATGAACTCTATACGATTGAGATGAGAAAAAAAACATTAAGTTTTGAAGATGATAAAAGATTTATTCTTAATGATGGTATTAATACATTACCATGGGGGCACTACAAAATTGAAAAAAAGGTGATACTAACAAAAATTATATAACAGTAAATTTTTTTAATGGATAATCATCCAATAAAAACTAATAACCATGCATGTTTGCGCACTATTGAACTTCGGTGATTCTTTCAAATTTAACATCATAAATTAGGTTTCTTTGGCTTACTAGTACCACATTATAAATAGTTGTAGCTGATATTGGTTGTTTAAAATTAACTGTAAGTTTCACATTAGTGGTTTTTCTGTAAGAACAATCAATAATAAAATACAATGGTCTTCTTCCAATAAATGACCCAGAGTTGAAGCATAGTTCATTATTACGATAAGGGGTATCTTGTTAGGCTTTGAATTTCTAAAATCATTGTAAGCAATATACATCTTATCGAAAATTTTATCATCAACGTTTAAATTCCAATTCTCGTTGGGAAAACTTCATTCCGTCCATTCATAATAGAAATATTTTTGACAAAACAAGAGTCAAACATTGAACTGTGTGGGATTTGCCCCAGATTTCCTTTTCTGTTTTGCTGAAAACCAATAATGACAAAGTCTGGCATATCGAATTGGATTAAATTGAACTGATCTTTTATATCAAACTGAAATGAGTTTGCATTAGAAGGTACTGGTTTTTCAAGACATTGCCAATAATGAAAACCAATTGGAATTTTGGAGTGTTTGTATAATTTTGCTTTAATTTGGTCTCCATAAATAGGATCGTATTCAACAATTGGCCACAGAATTTCCACTTTCTCAATAAAAATTTTACCAGCATCTGGTATATTATTTTCATCATCAGATCCGTCTGCTTTCTTTGGGGGTTTTCTGTAAAAAGAACCATCATCATTAGAATTTCGAATGAATATGATCTTGTACCCGCCTTTCCAGAATATTTCATTACAATCTCTTATAAACCCAAAAAAATATCTTAATGGATAGGTAATTTTGTTATGCTTATCTTTCCTAACATATCTACCTAGTTCTATCCCCGACATTTGGAAGTATGCTGATTGTTTTTCCGGACCTAGCAATGTACACATCATTGTTGAAGTGATGCCAGGGTTGTCAATACTTTCGATTATACAACCATGTTTAGAGATCTTTATTCTTGAAAACTGGAATGGGAAGACATTCTCACAAAGATCAATAGTTGAAGGTTTTTCATAATCTGAATTTGTATCTCTTTTATTTAGCTTATACTGTGGGTATACATAAGCTTCATTCAGAGGTGAAAATGTATCGCCAATAGGAATATCAAACTCAATGCGCTTGTTGTATTCATTCAAAATATTTTTTGTTTGGTCATTTGGCAGAAATGACTGACACTCATAACTTTCAATTTTTTGTTGATCCATTTATTATATAGAAAAAAAAATTTCTTAAACAACTACACTTTTCTTATCAACCCAAGAATTATGACTTCTATAAAGACCTAACCATTTAATTAGCAGCTCATTTCCTTTACTTCACTAAACTCTTTCCTCAAAGTAGTCTTTATCATTTTTGGTCTTAAGCAGCTCTGGCTCATAAAAAATACCTTTAATAAGTTCATTTTTAAAATCTTTTATTCTGTATGTCGTGGGGTTTGTGCACAATACTTCACATGCCCCAAATACTTCTGTGGACCAATTTAGTGTATATCCTTTTTCAAACAAATTTTTACTTTTACTTATTCAAACTTTAACTCCTGTTGCAAACTTTGGTTTAACTATTTTTCTTTCTCCTCCATACATGTTGATTAGATAGAACTTTCATTCTTTACACTTACATTGGTGGGTTTCATTCCGATTGTACTGTGAACAGTGCTATTGTATTCACTTATTAATTTAGGTAATATAACCACCCATTTATAGTTCCCCTGCACAGTAAATATCTTCCACATTTTCTCCTTCAATGGTCTTTAAATCTTTCTACACCACCTAGCTTTCTTTTCACTGTATGTTGAATAGTGTGTTATGTTGTTATTGACCATTAATGCCTTAAAAGATTTATTGTAAAATTGTTTCCCTTCGTCTGTTTGTAAATGCATGGGTTTGTGATCATTCAAAATAGTTTTAAATGCTAACATAACATTTTTACCAGTTTTATCTTTGATTGGTATTGCCCATGCATATTTGGAAAAACATAAATCACAGTTAACATATATTTACACAGTTTGTTAATTCTGTGTATACCTTTTAAAGATACAGTATTCATCTCAACTAAATCATCTTGCCAAAGATCATGGATGCCAAAAGATAAAACAGTTCTTCTGGGGAAGTTTTTTCGCATTGGTTATATGAATTTCATTTATAATATCGCTTTTTATACCCCCACCAGTGAATATCGAGTTATTGGTAACACAACATCTACAAACACATTTAATTCTAAATTGTTATTATTTGTAAGTTCCAATGAACTTAGTGTATTTTTCACACATTTGAGTCTGTATAAATTTAAGGTGTCATTGTTCATTTTATTTATTTATATAATATATGAGACAACAAAAAGTTGTAAACAATGTAGAGAAGAACATAGAGAGAAAAAGACAGTTAATTGAAAATTTTAAAGCTTTAAGAAAATTTCGCCAATATGAATATAATAAAAATAAAATAATACAAACAACCATAGATAGATATGATAGAAGATTTGGGACAAAAAATTGGACACGTAACAAATGAGAATAAGAACTTAATAAAATAACTTGTTCCATTTGCAGTTAAGAATTTAGACTACCCACAGACACCAACACAAACATCTTTTGAAAGAAAACAGTTTGGTAAAACATGCACTGATGAATGCTATGACGATGGCATTAAACGAATTGGCGATGACGAACGCTATGACGATGGCGTTAAATGCATTGATGATGACGATGAACGCTATGACGATGAATGCAATGGCGCATTAAAAAACTGATATCTCACAGTTAACTAACTACAAAACAACATTTATTGATATGAATGTGTCCGATTTCTTAATTGACTGTAAATATGATGTTTTTGGACTAAAGGCTGATAAAGGTAGATTGTATATTGGTGATAGTGAAGTAACATTCATCAATGACAAATTTACTGTAAAAGATCGGACATACACTGGAACTGATGGTTTGATGAAATTACTAACTAGTAAGAAAGTAACAGAAAGTGACTGCACTGCAACCGACTATGAACACTATAGTCGTATCCTAGCAGATACAAACAAGTTTTTTAAAACAATGATCCAAACTTGGGAACGCCAAAATCGAGCAAAGGGTATAAATGGAAAATTATTGTTAAACATATTTACGATTCGATTAAAAAGAAACGTCCCTCATCTAAAAAAGGGAAAGTTATAAAGGAATATACAGACTTCTTGTTATTTATGGCGAAGAGAATGCTGGAATTGCTAACTATTACAATGAAAAAGTTGGAATAATGAATATGCTCAACAGCAAGTTTAGTGACTTTGTTGTGAATAATCCAAAAGGTATACCATATCTGATACGAATGTTAAACACAATACCACATACTTTTTGGGAGTCGGAGCATCACGGAAAAGGGTTACTCAATGACATAATAAATTCACTATCTTTTGACCTGCATGCACCCTGTTATCAGTACTTAGGTCCGGGTACCAGACTAAAAAAGATAATTGAGCACGGTGATAAACCCATTAATCTACTAGATTCGGCTGTAATGGAACATGATATAGCTTATCATCATCATAAAGATCTAGCTGAAAGACATTTAGCTGAACAAAGAACTAGAAGAGAAAGCATTCAAATGATTGTTAAGTTCAGATGCTGATCTCAATGAGAGATTGTGGGCTAGTGTTACTGGATCTGTGATGCATATTAAATGTAAGCTTGGCTGGGGAATTAAAATGAAATGAAAAAAATATTTGTTATAATAAATGAAAGTAAAAAAAAAACCCTGTATTTCAAGTTCCTAGCGATGAGTTGAAGGGTTTGAATATTGATTCTTTCCTAACGAAAGACCAACTGGAACATAAAAACAAGAAATTAAAGGAGGACAAAGGGTTGACTATCACAATTTCAGTTCCACAACTTAAGAAAATGTACAAAGAAATGAAAACTAGAAATGGTCTGACAGTTCACAAGGGTGGATTTTTACCCTTAATTTTCGCAGCATTGGGAGCTCCATGAGCGTTAACTGGTGGTGCATCATCTATTGCTACATCAGTAATTAATGCTAAGAAGAAAAACCAAGAATTAGAAGAACACTGCAGACATAATTTATCTATGGGAGAATACGGCAAGGGATTGAAGACTGTTAAGTGGGGTAATATTGTTTTAAAAAAATGTAACTCCACTCAGTAACTTTGATATTGAAAAAATGGTTAAAAAATTAAACATTAAAAATTTTCGGGGTGTATTTATGACCGATGAGCTATTTAACACGTCACTCGATAATAAATGTGGGATTGTTAATCTAGATGTTTCAACAAACTCTGGTACACACTGAGTATGCTATTGGAAAAAAGCAAACAACAAATATTATTTCGATTAATTTGGCTGAAATCCACCCCAACAATTAATATCATATCTCGGAAGTAATATTTCTTATAACGATGATATAATTCAAAGTTTCAATCAAGTAACTTGTGGTCATTTGTGTGTAATTGTGCTAAATAAATTTTCACATAATTTTAAATTTCAAAAAATTATTTCATTATTAATAAACAATGGATATCTGTGGAAATGCATTAATGAGCTCTTGGATTGAAGATCAAATTAAAGAACACACAGACAATGATACAACTACTGAGAATATCAATCCTAATGATTTTGTTTCCAACACACAGTTCAACGACTTTATAGCCACACCAACAAGAAATAAAGGATCATCGGATGAAGCTTATCTTACTTACTTGGAAGTAGATAATAATATAGATTCTTAACAAAGAAGACTAAGACATGTGGGAGATCCCATTGCACCGATGGATGCAGTCAATTAAGAGTACTATCAGAAAAACTGAATTAAGATCATTCGTTTAGTTGGAAAATACAGTTGAAAATAACATGTATTTTACTTTGATAATCGAATAGAATATTTTTTATGAGAGATGGAACTATAGTTGACATAATAAAAAAACCAGAAAAATATAAAAAGTGTTATCAACTTATACCATCAACAGAAAAAAATTTACATGTATAAAACTTTTGAAGTATACCCTGATGATATGATATATTTTTAAATATCAAAAGCCCACAATGTACCCGAAGGTATAATTGTGTTTATTGAAATAGTTATGGTATAACAATACATTTAAAAATATCACATTAAGTTGGTTTTTAATGGAAGTGTTTCCATTAAAAACAAAAATTACTTACAATCTAAGAATTTAAATAGTCTTTAATTTTATTACGGTACTTACCATTATTTAACTTACGAGTCATATCTATTGTAACAAAACCATATTCATTATTCCAACATATTGAACAAGTCTAACTAAATTTCTCAAACGACATATCACCACCAACAAAATCACTATTAATATGTTTAAGATTTGTATCGTCTTGTCTGAATGTGCAAAGAAAATTGGTATTGTCTCTTATAAGCTGCTTAGGTACTTTTGAGTATGTCTGGGCTAAATAGAAACAATATATATCTTTGTGTCTACTGCGAGTAAAGTAATCCCTTACCATATTTTGATTTTCAAGAATGATATCATCGAAAACTACAGACACTTTATGACTTTCATTTATATCAACCATATCTTCATTTGATGGAAAGAAGTATGCTATCAATTCGTTAAATAATTTTGATGCTACATCTATATCTTTCTTTAAATTGATATATTTTTTGTTGGTCCCGACTTTTTGAACACACATGGAGAGTACCAAAGTCCAACCATCCCTGAGCATATATAAAATTATCTATCATAAGTGTAGTTTTTCCACAGTTACTAGGACCCACTATCAAACATCTAATATTATTAGTTAATAATTCTCCATGACGTTTTGTCGATACAGTCTTGTCTGGTATTCTTATTTTAGTATACCAGTCTACATGTTTCATGTTTTTCTTGTTTATTTATTGATAGAGTTTTTTAAATCATATAATAAATGAGTAAAGTATTCAAATAAACCGATAACAAATCAGTGTCGAAGAAAATACTACATTACCCTTTAGAGATAGAGGGGCACTCATTGGATTTAGTTCAGTTTTATACTACTTATCTAATGCATAACATTATCTCTGGGAAAAATAAGATATATATTGTGGGCCAGAATTATATGGAATCAGCAATTAATATTCCAGTTGGCCAATATAGCTTAAAAGATCTTGAAAAAATTATAATAGCAATTTTATCATTTAGTGTAGATTCAATGGATGGGAAAGAAAATTATATATCTTTCGAGCTTAAATAACAGTTTGGAAAACGGGGTTCAATAGGAAAACCTTTGGGTTTTGTAGAAAATAAAACTCTGAAAGCAAATGTGGATCATTATGGCGATACAATTTTAAAATTTGCTCCATTTGAAACAATAAATATACACTTTAATATAGTAAATGGTATGATATTAAAACATGATGAATATAATCATAGAGAAACTAACATAATTACCACATTAAAACCAAGAACAACATTTGGATTTGGCGACATGATCTATTACGAACTAGCTTATCCATTATTTTTTCCAGTGCAAACAAATCAAGTTAATGAAATAATAGTTGAAATTAAGGATGAAAAAGGTAAGTTCATTAACTTTGATTTGTCCGAAAGAACAGTGGTATATGTTATGAGACAGTAGTTATTTTTTGGGTAGGAAGTAGTCATATTCTATATATAATAACTTTAATAGTATTTAAACTATTAAAGTTTCATATGATAAAGATGAATAATATTTCTATAGAAAGTGCAATTAAAGATTTAGAAAAAGAATTCAATATTTCGGCTACTTTAATATACCGAATTTGGAGATGTGTATCTAAATGTTTAATTAGACTATGTTGTAGCACATTGTCGAAGTCAGGGCGATAATTGTGTTTTAATGATTGGATAACCATAACTTTATAGAGATATGAGGACAAAAAAATCAACTGATATCTAATTATACGACGACTACCATTTACTCTATAAAAAACTGAATAGAATGCATTTGTTTAACACCACAATCCACCATTCCATCATATGCAAAACTTATACCTCAACGATTAACATCATTTAAAACTTTCTCACTGAAAATCTGAACATATCTGTCTGGTAAGGTTACTTTAAAATTTCCAGAAGTAATTGTCACTTTGTATCCATACCGTGTATCATTTATTTCAGCACGGTCTATGGGATAAGACTGTCCAATTGTAAGTTCGGAAAGTTTCTTAAATTGTTGGGTTCCGTTTAATACATTTAGCAACTGATTCATCTTTAATATATACAATATTTGATTTTTTTCCGTATTCAAATTTTTTGAGCCACTTTTTTTTTTTTCAAATGGGCCTAACGCAACATTTTGCACATCTTTTTGCAGATGCACTCAAACGCAAAGTTTAACGAAACTTTTTTTTCTAAAGACTACGATCTAACCAAACGCAACTTTTTGTGTCACTTTTTGCAGTTGTGCTCAAATGCAACTTTTTAATCCATTTGTTTTGCAACTGCTCCCAAATGCAATTTTTATGCGTATTATTGCAACTGCGCCCAAACTCAACTTTTCACGCGTCTTTTTGCAGATGCACTCAAACGCAAAGTTTAACACAACTTTTTTTTCTGAAGACTACGATCTATCCAAACGCATCTTTTTGAGTCACTTTTTAGCGGTTGCGCTCTAATCGGCATTTCTATACTACTATCGGCCACAGACTCCGGGCTGTTTACAATACCGGCCGGAATTATTTCTCACCTGCGCTCATCTGCCAGAGACTCCAGGCTTCGTACAATACCGGTCGGAAATGTTCCTGAAGTTCCTGACTTGCGAACATAGGCCACAGACTTCAAGGTGTATACAATACTGGCCGGAAGTATTTTTGATGTACGAACATCAATCACAGACACCAGGCTGTGTACGATACCCACTGGAAATATTCTTGACATGGGAACATAGGCCACATACTCCAGGCTGTGTAGAATACAGGCCGGAAGTACTATTGACGTGCGGACATAGGCCACAGACACCAGACTGTGTTAAAAAATACCGGCCGGAAGTATTTATGACGTGAGAATATCATCCACAGACTCCCCAGGTTGTGTAAAATACTGGTCGGAAGTATTCCTGACGTGCGAACTTTGTCCACAGACTCCAGGCTGTGTACAATACAGGCTGGAATTATCCTTGACCTGCGAACCTCAGCCACAGACTTCAGGCTGTGTAAAATACCGACCGGAATTATTCTTGTCGTGTGAACATCAGCCACATATTTCAAACTGTATATAATACTGGCTGGAAGTATTCTTGACTTGCGAACCTCAGCCACAGACTCCAGGCTGTGTACAATACCAGCCGGAAGTATTCTTGTAGTGCGAACATCAGCCACATATTCCAGGCTGTGTACAATACCGGCTGAAAGTATTCCTGATGTGCGAAATGCCGACGATCACAATCATGCTCACCGAGCTGGTTAAAGAGCGATCAGTAAAGACGAACAATTCGTAATTTTATTTCGGAAGAAACGAAAATGTAAACTTCGTACTGTTGCATTGTTTATGTTTATAGTTGGTGGTTTATCGCTGGTAATTATGGATGTTTTCTAAGATTAAACTTACTGTAAACATCTCAGGTAGTTTTCTTTTCTTATTGGCTGTCATGCATGTTTGAAGGCACTACCCTATTTCACTGGTACAATAATGATTCTGATTTTACAATGGAGAATGTTTGTGATTGGTCTGCAAACAACAAGCCGAATCAAAACCTGGCTCATCCACTCAAGTATGAATAAACTAGTTAAAGTGATATAGTAGATATATATATATATATTGGCGCAAAAAAATGTTAGCAAGTTTCCTATATCTCTATGTATGGTATTGACACACCTGTTTTTTTGACACCTCCTGGTTAACTCTGGGCCAATAATAATCATGCAAAAAATTAATATTTAATCACCATCTTCCACGAAGACAGCAAACAACCAATGTGCAGTATTATTTGTAAAGTTGAATGTAAGATTAAAAATTACTGCTTACTGGTCTTGAACTCGCGAATGTTTCAGATCTCCAGCACTCAGGATTTTGTGGAAGTTTCCACCTATTCCTGCAGGTAAGTAGAACCCAATGTCACGTCGATGGCTATGTCAATACAGATGGATAAATTAGTTCAGAGAATCAACAACGAAGAAGGAATCGTTCATGGCCTACCTCAAGGAACCACCCCAGCATTACCTGGAGTGATTTCATAAAAGCCATCGAAGAACATGATCAGGTTAGCCGAACTGGAAGTCGAATACAGGTCATCACGAATGCATGACTCCTAAGTTACAATTGCACCACCTTGTTCGGTTTCACGTATTCAATCTCCATGTTCACGACTTGAGACATCTTGCACAGGAAGGACCAACATTTGCTTTGCTTTGCAATGTGGCAAACAGTGTCCATTGATTTCATTCTTTCCTATTGATAATGTGATTTTCTGACGTTTCTACATAGATAAAAGACTGATGTTGTACCAAGAGTATTAATGATACAAGTACAGTAATTTCGTGTTATCTGTGAGCCATCAGTAACCAATATTGCTGTTAATGTAATATACTATAATGCTATAAATGAAAATGTAATAAAAATAATTTTTCAAAATTATTTATTCCTTACTGTATTGTCAAAATTAGGATTGTCTATGTTGCAGTGCAAAAAAAAAAGTTGTGTTTAATTTACGTCAAAACTCTTGTAAAACCTTTGCCAGAATTAATTTGCTTTACATTCTCATTCTGATGTAAAATAAAATAAGTACAATTTTTTGTCACAAAAACCAAAATTACCTATGAAGGAAAAAAATTAATGCAGGCGGGTGAAACGAACCCACACCTTCTGTGCATAACAACTTCATCTTCATAAAACCCATCGTCCTACTAACTAATACATTTGACATATGCACTTAGGTTCATACTGTCGATATTCTATACATGTCAACACAAACTCTAGTACTCTTTCGTTATGTGTAAATATACACTCTAAATAATATGCATAATTGGCACACGTAAACTGCATTGCAAGGTTTGACAGCTGATCTAAGCTACATTTAGTTATGATTCTATGCTGAAAATTTTAATATAGTGGTGTCATTTAACGAGGTTATACGTGTCCCTGTTTTGAAACGATATCCTAGCGACTCTAATCACCAACTAAGGTTGAAGTAAATGCTGAGTTACCAGTAACGCAGTACGGACCAATAAATAATTTAAATATAGTGGTGTCATTTAACGAGGTTATCCGTGTCCCTGTTTTGAAACGATATCCTAGCGACTCTAATCACCAACTAAGGTTGAAGTAAATGCTGAGTTACCAGTAACGCAGTACGGACCAATAAATAATTTTGTCGGAACACATGAAACCAAATATCATTGCGTGAATGTGAATGTTAATAGGAAAAAAAATGTTACTAGCCGCAGCTATATAAATGTAGTAATTTGGGATGAGCGACAGTTTTTGAATTGTTTGCAGCTCTTGATTTGATTATACACTACCCAATCATTCGAGGTTCCGTCTAAAACTTTCAAATGTACATGGTATCGTGTGTTGCAAACAAGACATGTTTTGATGTGTACAGTAAATATGCTGACTAAGAATACATTTTGTTATCACGAATAATCATCTGTAAGCTTTGTGTTTGGAGATAATGATATAAACATACATAACATAGTGAAATATAATGGTTAACACATAATATGTCAGCTGAAAATATTATTTGCTACTGAGCCTCACACTATGCAACACTGGCCATATGAATTTGCAACGTTCTTACATTGTGTTATGAACTTATATATCTTTCACAATAATAAATTTATGATTGAACTATTAAACGAAACGTAATATTCTATGTACAAAAGATAGAGCTGTAACAAATATTTGTAATATGTGTTTTTATTTAGTGTTTATCCAATATGTATATTGTGTATGAGATTTGTTTCAGCCGCACTTAGAAAAATTAGAAAGGCGAACTTAAATAATGAGGAAGGCTACATGGTACTCAACATTTTGAGTTCAGTTGATTTTAAAGTTATTATATGGATTAGTAATTAACACATTCCATTTTACTAACTTTTATGATTCAGTTAACCGCAAGTACGGAAACAATTTCATAAAGCTTCAAGAAAGAAGACTCCTATGTCAACATCGTTGCTACGCCGATGGCTGTTAGTTTGTCGACAGGAAACATGAATTTCCGTTGCTGGCGAGTCTATATCATGTTGTTCCTGATAGAGCAGTTGCACTCCCAGACTCTATATTTCAACCATCTTCACTTTTATGTCCGACTCACATATAGCCTCAGCCACATAAATTTCTAAAAATTTGCTCAGCCCGAACAAAACGTTTCTAAAAGAGGGAGTGATGTAGTGCTGTGGGCACTCAGCCAGTTTTCCAGTTCGGAGAGAGAACATTCTAATGAAGTATTTTCGCAACTTATCAGGTTCTGCAGTGCCTGCGACAGGAAGCTGTAGCCGCTTTAATACTGCCTGCGGTGATTTCATCACCGCGTGACTGCGATTGCTAACCACTTTCGACAGGAAATACATCCTGTTTTTCATGATATTTTAGTCCCATGACTCCTGGAATCAGGTGCTGTATCACGCATTATTTTCCCGTCACATGATTTCGACTTTGGGGCCGTGTGCAAAGTTCCAGTTTATTGGATGATGCCCTAACCTTGCTCTCTCATTGGTAGGCGACTCTTCTTTCATTGACTTCTCATTGGTGGGAGATTGTTCATGCGCGACTTCTTGGTGGAGGGAGACTTCTCCCCACTACACTCATGTTGCTTTATTATGCCATGAACGGCCTGATGATGCAGGACTCCAGCAGAGGACACCAGAGACTGCACATCACCTCCTGGGACGACTCGCCTGAGCTGCGCTGAGACTCCACTCTCCTTCATCACCGTGGCTAAAGTATGAAGTTGCTTCTTTTCGAGATTGCGTGTTTCTTTATTACTTTAAGTACTAAGCCAGATTCTTCCTTAACGCCAAGTAAGTAGATGTACAATTAAATGTGCAACCATTTCAGTGCTTGATTTAATCAAATGCATTAAATTGACTTAGATTAATTCTTATTGAGTGTTTGTACTCAGCCCTAGACCGCTCGGGCATCACACAACATTCCACAAGCGGTTGTGTCTATTTAAGTCCTTGCCACCTTTATTTCCCCGTCTTTCCATTATGCTCCTTCTACGCTGCTAGTTGTCATTGCCATTATATTTCGACATCCATGGAGGATCGCCTGAGAATTATAAAGACAGCTGACACAATCATATGGGGTTTGTGTGAACCCATTGCAGTTTACGTGTGCCTTGTGTAGGGCACGGTGTGTTTTCTTTTGTGAGAAGTAATGCCCGCAGAAAAATAAAATGGCGAGTCGTGACTAAAGTTAATCCTATGGTGATTTTTGGTAATTGGTGGAGTGCTACTGTAGGCTGACGTTCGCGATGTATCAGCACGTAATAGTAACATTTTCTTGGTTAACGAACGCGTTTATTGCCAAGAGCTTTTATTGTTAAGTTTTTGAAGCATTGTCTGCCTTGTAGTTTTTGCTGTTTAGAAACAGCTCTCTCCCTCTACTGGGTCAAATGGTGCTCGAAAGGTAGTCAGAGCTCGTGTTTCGGGCTGCCTTCGCTACAGTTTTCGTAGTCATGCTTTTAATTTAATTATCAAAGCTATATTGGGGTTGTTTGCTGCCTTCGCTAATTATATATTTTATTTTATATATTAATATGTTTTTTTTTATTCACGCTGTATGCGGGAGGCTCTGTAAGGGCTTTGTAAATCGCCCTCTCGCATCGCTGTGTAAATAAATATGAGAAATGCATTTGCTATTTAACATGAAAAAAGTGAGCAATGATTCCTGTCTTTCGCAGGCTGATCAATAAAATGAAAATTTATGAGGAAAACGTTAAAGTCACGACGGTTTTATAGAGCAGTCACCAATTGAAGTGTATAACGTCACAGCAGTAAAGGAATTTTTGCCTGTATTGAACGTCGCGGTTGCATGTTAGTTAAAACTGTAAAGACCGTTGAATATTTCTGGTTTTCTTGTACATCTTAAATGTTATTTCAGTATTAATTGTGAAACCATGCACGTCTCTTTTGTTACGTGGCGTGTTTAGGTGACACTCTTTAAGTACTTTCCTCCTGCAATTGACACTGTCAAATAATTTAAGATATAAATTAAACATTGCTGGACATATCTTTATAATTTTTAAGTGTATTAAATACAGGCGAAGGTTTTCAGCCTGTTTCTCTTGGGAAATATTTTTGGGTGGCTTTGGCCACGCTGCTAAATGGTAGCCGTACTAATCAATGAGTTTACAATTTCGCATTAAAATAATTTGTAAATGTAAAAATATTTAATGGCGATGCAAATTGCACATTTCTAATCAGTGGTTGCTGTGGTTGACTGAGTGGTCATGGTAATACACAGTTTTCAATATATGAAAACGAGTCAGTATTAATAACGCATTTTAGTGTTGTTTATATGGTTTTATATAGTCAGCACTTCCTTTCCCATATCTAAATATTGAAACGTTTTATTAATAGTAATAAACCAGAACCTCAATTGGTACCACATTTTGTTATTATGATATAAAGGTTTACTTCTGGTAACATATCATTTATCGAGAGTGGTCTCAGACTCAGTAACTGTGAGACGTAGCATGTTTGTAATGCAACATGCATTTTAGCATGTACTAAGATCTGTTTATTGTCGAGACCCGTTTACATGTGCAAATTATTTAATGTTTTGAGTCATTATAACACTTATAAATGGAACTTCAGTGATTCCAATAAAATTTGTTAATTTCTAAGTCATAAACTTTCAGAAATGTTTTCTTTTTTAAATAAACACTGAATATAGATATTTTGTAAGAGGTAATATTCAATGTACATTTTCCTGTACCACTCTTGTACCTAAAATACTTGTGTATTCAAAGATGATTGAAAATATTAATGTTTATAACCCATTGTAGAAGTATAAAATTAATTGAGTCGGGTGTGTACTGCACAAATAATTCTCTGCTAGGTTTCAAGCTTTTCTCTTTTTGTTACATTCACCATGTCGTAAGTAATCTTTGTGTACTCTTTGAAGAAAGAGGACTTGTTGAAGTTATTATGGGATTGTGACGGCGTCGTTGATAAAACTCCACTGTGGCTTCGGTGGATCTTGTGCGTTCAACAAGGCGCTACGGGATCCTCGCCTGGGCCAACTGTCTCGGTGAGTACTATCAGTGTTCCACCTACACTAGATAGATTGTTTCTATCCTCTTTGGACTGTTTTCCCTTCCTGGCATCCGTGGTTGCAGCATGGATATTGTCTTTTCAATAGGAGTCGATAAATTGGTTAGTTTGTGCCTGTGCTCGCAGGAGGTATTGTTAAGCGCTTTGCCGTAAAATGTGAAGGATTTATTATTCTGTTGTTATGTGAGGGGGTTGTCTCATTAGAGGGTGGGACGTTTTACAAATTTAAGTCCCGTGTCATTCAAGCACTTTATCCTCCCTGTCTAAAATGACATTACAAACAAGAGTTCATTTACCGTTTTCAAAGACCCGAGGAGACCATTTGTTAATTTACAGAAGCTATTTGTGCTTATAATGAAGCATTGTGCCTATACCTCAGGGAAGCCTATTTAGTTAGTATAATATCTGGATAATTTAGCACAACATATACGAGCTTCGTACATAAAGATGGCTACGCCACGTAGCTTTGCCGAGCTGTGGCGCATGGCTGTAGAAATGCAGGGTCAGCTTGTAGCATCAAGTGAGTAGCGCGCATGCTTTCCGCCTTCCAATCGCGACAAGGTCGCTTGTCTTTGTATTCGACCGGACACTAGCGAATATCTACAGGCTGCTTCCCAATGTCGACCATTCATATGTTGTAGCAATTGCCCTGAGTTAGGGCATGGGTTGGTTACATGCGTACATGTCTTTTCGACACAATTTCAGTTTGAAAATTGATTTATTTCAACAAGTCTCTTCACAAATCCATGTTTTAAAACTACATGTAACTTTTATCATAAAAACAACACTTCCCTGGCAACCCATAGGGCCTAACAAAGGTGGCAACGCAAAAAAAATATTAAAAACTTTAAACACTGTAATAAAATTCTTTCTTGCTAAGGCTTTTTTACAATTTTTAAATACTTTTCTCTCGAGCATTAAAACAATTACCAATTAGCATCAAAAGTTTGATATCATAAATCGTACAGCCTTTGTCTAACATGAACACCAAATAATTCAAATAAAATTCAAACATCTGTTGGGGGGTAGCAGCATATTATAGCTCAACACATTTAAAATTATACATGGACAAACATAAAAAATAATCAATTAAAAGAAAACTCTCAATGTAATTGAAAGCACCAAACAAAATACAAAAAAAAACTGTTCCGATTAAGGTGGGTTTCCAACAAGATCAAACCTAATGCGCGCGATTCGATGCGGTCGCTTTTTACTGCCGTAAACGTTCCAGGTGACTTGCAATTATACTAATTCCAACCAAACTTGCAAGCACATAAAGGATACATAATGGACACCACATAGCTAATAAGTTACATCAAACAGAATTTACAATACACCTATTCCAAACCTAATTTTGAATACCAGCTACATGCCCACCTAATATCCCTATGCAAACACCAAAACTAAACTTCACTTCATAATTAACGACGAACCCACCTCATCGAAGTGCCTCGTTGTGCCCTTTGCCTGTACAAATCAGCTCGCAAGCTGTAAAGCGAGATTAATCATGAATAAACAGAGGCTATACTTGAACCGTGAGCGGAAGAACACCAGAAGGGTATTTGCAACAAGCTGACCAGAGGCTATACTTGAACCGTGAGCGGAAGAATACCAGAAGGGTATTTGCAACAAGCTGACCAGAGCAGAAGTGGATGAACCGCTGGAAGATACCAATCCCATCCACTCCAAATACTACATCACCCAATCAGTGGAGAGGTGCTCGCGAATGCGTGGGAGGGAGGAAATACCAAAGAGAAAGGAAGGATTTGGGGAGGGGAAAGGTATCCAAGGCAATCGGAGGGTGAAACAGCAGTTCGAACACTTTAGAGTTGACAGCACTTTCTATTTGCGCCGATGCAGCAGACTCAACCTGCCCGGGTTTTAGATGTGTAAACTTAGTCGGCGTCCCATAGACCAGAGAAAATATTTTGCCCGTCTGAGTTCGGGAACGATCCTTGACCAGTGTAGGGCGAGGGTTCTCCAGTCTTCGAAATAGTAAACCAGCGCGTTTGTTAAACAACTGTTTGGTGCAAATCTTTATCGGAGGTAGAAATTATCCCATCTTATTGGATACGGGGGCCACCCTTAGTGTATTTAGTCAAACATTTTTATATTCTTTGTTTGACTCTAAGACTCTGCAGTAAGCTGGAGAAGCGTTTATGTATTGGAAATTAGGGAAACTGCCTAAACAAATTTGTTTGTGAAACTGAATTTTAAAATCGGGACATTTTCTTAGAGTTCCTCTGTTGTGAATTTCCGCACTTTACCCTTTATATAATTTTGGGTTTACAATTTTTAGGTAACTCCGTGTATATATGTTATTTACCGTAAAGCGAACACTTTTTAAGGCCCACACAACAGCTAATTAATTTATTTTATTGCGGTCTCACACATTAACTTTTGAGGGTGATGAAAAGTATACACTGTGTTTATTAGACACATAGCAAGGTTTATATTAAGAAGTGGCAGAAAGGTACAAATTGGCTGAAAGGGAAAATTTAGCAGGGCCATAAAAAGTGCTCACTTTACCATGAACAGTATATAATGATATTCCCTATGGTTAATTCATACATTTTGTTTTCATGATTTCCACCCATACGGCCGAGCCGGGAAGCTGTAGAGGATGGAAGAAGTCTTGGTACCTGCGCCTTTGTTGTCTAAAACCTGCCCCTAATTTGATGTGTAGTTCTGGCCCGTGAAGATAGCACATCTTCTGAAGCTGAGAGTTGGTCGAATAGAAGTTGCTGTCCCGGGGACATCAAAATGTAGTTGTGTTTCTGTAACATTTGCAACTCTCTCCAGGTCTTTCTTCTTCTTATTCTGCAAGAACATTTCTTCTTCTGTGAACATTGTGATTGGTGTTATTTAATACTGATTGTGGTACTCAGAAAAGAGTAGCTAAGTATAATTATTTCTGCTGTACACACCCGACATAATTCATTTTGTAATATTACAAAGAGTTGTTTACATTAATATTTTCAACCATATACTAATACACAAGTATTTCAGGTACGCGAGAGATTCAGGAAATTGTACATTCAACATTAGTTTGTACAAAATATACGTATTCAGTGTTTATTGAAAAAAAAAAAGTAAATGCTTATGACTAAAAATTAACCCATTTAATGGGACACACTGAAGCTTGATTTATGAGTAGCATGATGACTCAAAATATTAAATAATTTGTGTTCATAAAAGGGACTCTAGAATTAAAAGAGCTTAGCACATGCTAAAATAGATGTTTAATTATAACAAGCTACGCCTCACATTAATTCATTAATGAAATGTTTAAAGAAAACATCTTTTATAACATACTAATGAAACTTGTTTACAATTAAGGTTCTGGTATATGACTATTTCCAAAACATTCTAGTCATTACATATGGGTAAGGAAGCGCCGACAATATGAAACCATACAAATAACATTGAAAGCGGTATTAATACCAACTGGTTTTCATACATTGAAAACAATTAATTATTATGACCACACGGTCAGCCACAGTAACCATTTGTTATAACTGTGGAATTGTGCCTGCAATATAAACGTTTACATTTACAAATTATTTTAATGCGCAATTCTAAACTCATTGACTCGTTATATTTGTTCACCCACGTGCAAACACGTCATTAATAAATCTTTCCTACCAGCCGCATATCATGTAGAGTTACGACTTAGTATCGTGGTCGAAGCCACCCAAAAATATTTCCCAGGAGAAACAATCTTCCACTCCAACGCCTGCATTTCATACACTTCAAAATAATTAAGACATGTCAAGAATAATTTTTGATAGGATATTAAATTTATTTTAACAATGAAAGACAGGAATAATTGCTCACCATTTCTTGTGTTAAAGAGCAATTGCATTTCTCATATTTATTTACACAGCCAGAGCTTCCCGCATACAATGTGATTTAAAAAAAAAATATAAAAATATAAAATAAAATTTATAGTTAGCGAAGGCAGTACACAACCGCAATGTAGCTCTGATAATTAAATTAAAACCATGACTATTAAAACTGCGACTAAGGCAGCCCGAAACACGAGCTCTGACTACCTTTCGAGCACCATTTGACCCAGTAGAGGGGTAGAGCTGTTTCTAAACAGAAAAACTACAAGGCAGACAATGCCTCGGAAATTTAACCAGAAAAACTCTTGGCAATAAACTCGTTCGTGAACCAAGAAAATGTAACTATTACGTGCTGATACATCGCGAACGTCAGCCTACAGTAGCACTTCACTAACTAACAAAAATCACCAATGGATTGACTTTAGCCACGATGCATCGTTTAATTTTCCTCCGGACTTTTCTTCTCTCTGAAGTAAACACACTGTGCCCACACAAGGCACACTTAATGGACAATGGGTTCACACAACCCCCATCTGATTGTATCAGCTGGTCTTCATAATTCTCAGGCAATCCTCCTCGGATATCAAAATATAATGGAAATGATATCTACTATTGTAGGAGGAGCCTAATGGAAAGACGGGAATATAAGGACGTGCAAGGGCTTACTTAACTAGAGACAACCACTTGAGGAAAGTAGATGAAAGAGGGGTGGATAAGAAGGGATAGGAAAGGAGAGGGAAAGCGCTGGCCAAGGAGCGAGCCAAATAGCCAGCATTTCCATCGCTAACGAATCGGGACGGCAGCATTCTTGTTACCCCACACATAAAGTTCTGTCGTAGGTACCACTGAAGCTACACGTGCTTTACCTACACAGTTGTATTTAACACGTCTTCATGTGGTTTATCAACACTGTTGTATATACCATGACTTCATGTGGTTTATCGACACTGTTGTATATAACAGGTATTCTTGTTATTTTGTCACATAGGAGTATATACAAGGTCTTCGTGTACTTTATCCACACAGTTAAATATACCAGGTCTTAATGTGCTTTATTTGCCCAATTGTATATACGTGGCCTTAATGTGCTTTATCCACAAATATGTATATACCAACCATTCTTGTGCTTTATCGGCATTGTTTAATATACCAGGTCATAATGTGGTTTATCCACAAAGTTGTATATACCATCTCTTCAGGTGCTTTATCCACATAGTTTAATATACCAGAACTTTATATTTTTTATCCACGCTGTTGTATATACGTGGTATTCATGTGCTTCATCCACACAGTTGAATATAACAGTTCTGGAAGGGTTCAATACTTCATGTAATGTTGGCAATAAATTAGTACATCCTCTACAACTACGAACAAGCACACTGTCTTTACATTCCACAATGTACCATTAAGTCATATGCATATTACCAGAAATCTTATTTAACTGCTTGTCAACAGTCATGATTTCTTAGTGTTTATTAGTCACATTTTGAAATTAGAAGCAAAACGTCTTCGGTTACCTACTTTCTTATATAAAACCGAAATGTAGTTATTGTTGGGAAGAATGATAACAAATGAAAACAGAAACATTAATATATTATTTACTATCGGTACATTAGCTGTGACAGTGTTCCCGTTCACTCAATTGTTTCTGTTCTTGCATATAATATGGGACAGGAACATTTCGGGAATTAATTTGAGAAGAAATTATACTTCAGTCATATAAACATTTTTCTACCTGTTACTTTTGGACCACAAGTATTTAGACACACCTTAAAGGAATCCGAAGCAATAAAAATTAAAATTGTAAAACACAGCAAGGAACTATTCCTGGCTTCGGTAGCACAGCATTAAGTCCTCATTTCCTTGCATATTTTTTTTAAGTATTGAGCATCCTTTAAATTGTCTCGTAGATTGTGATTCAAGTACAAAAACAGCCTTGTTGTAAATTGGCTTGGAATAAAGCTTGACATAGAATGAAATAGTTCATAAGTTAATACACTGTATAATATGCATACTAAAAGTGATGGTAAGAATAATAAATTAGATAATTTAAATGTATACAAGAACATAGAGATTGTAAATGAGACTGTAATTAGGAAAGTAGAAGCAATTACTGAGCTAGTGAACACACACGTATAATACATGGACAAGACAATTGACAGTGTCAGTGAAATGGTGAACCTGAAAACTGGTATTGTAAGACATGAACTGGAGCAGGAAGCTGACACCCTCCAGAAAGAATAGAAATAATCTCTACATCAGCAGGACAGAAGACAGGCTATTACTGAAGAGAGCGAAAATCAACATACGCCAAGTCGAAGAATGAGGTCAAAGTTCCCTGTGGAACCGGTGCTGGCCTCTCCAAACCTCCCCTCCAGGTGGCCGATACCAATTAAAAGGTCATACCTGGAGCTCTACTTTCTATCCAGACTACTTTAGCCTCCACAAACAAAAGCTAAAATCGACTCTTTTGATCTCAGGTACCACCGGAAAATTTGCAATTTTGACACCGCCATGCTGTCCGAAAATTGAAAAATGAAAACTACACTAATATACTCACTAAAACTAACTAACTACCTTCCGCGACTGCGCATATCCTTCCTCGATTGAATTTAAGCATGACGGTATTCCCATACCTGCCATTTCGCTCAGTGCGTTCGGGTTGTGCAGGACTTAGTTTTGGGGGATATCCGGTAACCTGAAACCTCACCCCCGGGCGCAAAGTGCTTGTGTCTACACCCAAAACTGCTGCTCGATACGGCACTCATGCACACACACACACACACACTCATACATAGCCAGCGCTGCACTCATTCGCTTTGCTTGTCAACCAACTGCATACTACAAACAGGCACAATCACCTTCGTCAATTCGTGAGAAGATGCCTGAGCTTTGCTCAAATGACATCCGGTCTTTATCGGGTTATCTTAGCCGGTATTTTTGACTAGCCAGGTGACTGGAGGCTCAATAGGGAAGAGTTCCTTTTCTCCTTTTCCAAATTTGCTACATCCAAGGCCACGAGTCTTATAACTCCCAGACCTTTTCTCCCCCAGATCCCCCCCCCCCTCCGGCCAGGCCCCTCCCAAGGGAGGGGTACGTCACATTCTGTGTGGCGTTTCCTAAGTTGTTGGTAGAGTGCCATCCGGAATTGGAGGACTAGTACCGGACCACAGTGTACCCATTGAAGGGCTTACTGTAGTCGAAAGTACGCCTCCCATATGTACGGATGGCATCATGAAGGACGTCAGATTCGTTTAATCTTTCGCCCCTACGCCAATAACATTCCTTCAGCAGAGTGATTAACTCTGAAGGTTTGGTGGGTAGGCTAGCCTGGGCGACGACAAACCTGTCTATTGTTTCCATTCTTGGGAGCAGGACCCTGTTCCCTCCCTCCATATTTCTTATCGCAAGGGCCAGAGCAGATTTCAACGTAGCTGGGTCCTCCAGTTTAGTTAACATTGCTCCCCTGATTAGCTCGTTGTACAACCACTGTGGGTCGTGCGGGTCAGCTTGTGCAGGCCATGCTTGTACTGCGACATCAACTATGTTTTTCTCATCCGGCCAGTCGATTTCAACGGTTTTCGCTTCCTCAGGTGTTGCCTCGGATTTCCTGGTGAGGACCTTATGGAGGAAGACTTCCCTCTCAACCTCGGTTTCCCGTGGCTGTTCGGTCCGTACTTCCTCCATTGGTACTCCCACTGACCATACCTCTCTGGCTCGGGTCATGGCACAGACCGTACGCCGTCTGTTGTCGCGTTTGAGCTTGCTTATGCTACTAGTAACACGAGCAAAGCCCTCCCGCACGAGCACCACAGGATTCCAGGTACACGGCCATCCAGGTGTTGTTTGGTCTTCAAGACCATGGAGGTCAGCATGAAGAAGGCAGAAGTGGTCGCTGCCGCTACAGCAACCGCAGCTCTTCTACCAGGTGTGGTAAAGGGAGCCACAACAGCCCGCCTCCTACGGTGAACAGATACTTTGGCGGAAATATTCGGACCAGTTAGAGATCGCCGCCACTCTTAATTATAGGTCATAGAAACAGTGTGCATATTGTCTCTCAGCTGTACAGCGAGACCCAGCCCTGCCAGAACGATATAGTCTAGAGTACTCCACACTGGTGTCAGCTTTGTAGCTGCGCTTCGGCGACCTTTACCTGAGACATACCCACCATACCCAATTGTGAAGCCGCACTCGGCGATTGGGAGAGCCATTACAAGAGCTACGGCAAGACATTATACAACTGAGCCATATGTCATTGGAGGGCTATTCAGAGGATGCAAGAGATTTCGTTGTGGTCGGTTTCTTCATGAATACCGTTTGCCGATGTGGATACCGGACGACTTGTATGCGTGGCAGCGACATACGATATGCAGGAGGCCTTGGTACGATCATTGGATGTGTAGTAGGAGAAGCAGTAGCCTATGCGGTGACATGTAATGCATGTATCTACACTGGCCATAACGACGACAGGGATTGCATCTTGAGCATTTTAAAGAAATTAAAGGCCACTATGATGTATATTAATACTATAGTATGTACTGGCGAGATCTGCTTTTATCCAACTAAATGCTGGGAAGGTTAGGAGTGTAGCCGAGCAGAACATTTGAGATCCCATTTTCCCCGAAGAGACCCTAAGATGCGAGACCCAGATGTGAATACTACCGAAATCATTGTGAATCGGCTGTAGCCAGTGGTGAGGTAACTTAGGAACAAGGCATAGGCAGAGACTTATGGACCTCGCCGAGGTAGGTGCCGACAATTTTGGGGCTGTTGCAAATGTGGACATTTTCAATCCCGTTGCCCAGAGATATCACCCGATACTAATAATCAAGAAAGGTACAGAATACGGCTTTGCTAGTATATAAGCTAAATAGCACTGTAAATAAATAAGGAAATTTTGATCAATTATTTTATTTGCTAAGAACACCATCTCTTACGACCATAGCAGTATCTGGGTGCAAGTAACAGTATCATAGCGTCAGTAAATGTGCAGCACGCCTGCAGGCTCTGGACATGAAGGTGCTTCGCTTACAATTACATCTAGGGATCGGAAAACTTGGGCACTCATCCTTATTCCTAAAATTGATACCTTAAATTGTTGGTTAAAATTTTCTGCAAGTTAAACGACTTCTTGGAAAATCGAAGTAAACAAAAAAAATTTTGCCAAATTACTTTTATGATAAATGCTTAAAACTATGTAATATACCTGAGCTGAAGTGTTTTGATCTCTAAGTACGCACAATATATTTTCGCGAAAGGTCGTTGTCCGTTTCAAATAGTTATTTGGCTCGTTTAAAAATATGACTTGAAATTTGTTTGTTGCCACTTGCTGTTTATTGAACCTATAGTTATTTTATATAATTCATACTTTATACTACAGAATAAATCATTGTTTTGTATAATTCCAAGCAAAATTACAGTAAATTATAACTACTAACATCCATGAGCTTCTACATTTAAAATTTGCAACATTAAAAAGAGCTATTATTTTGCATTAATTTTTTTTTAATTGTAAGAATTTTAATAGGTTAATTCATAGAACTGTAACCCATGTTGCTCATTTCTTTAAAATGGAAAATATGCACATATTCTCCCCAAAACCAATATTCTGAAAAAAAAAAAAAAAATGATTTCCATTAGGCCCAGGAATTGAAGGCAGGTCATCTACGAGTGCTCTAAATTTACTCTACTCTGAGAAATAATGAATGCTAATATGATTTTCTGGTATTTAATGAATATTTGCAGGGACCCTAGTGTTTTGTCAATAGAATAACCGGTTTTTTGAGAAAATTTGTCATGATTTGCTGCATTTAAAGACACCAGATCATAACCACTTTAGTGGTTTAATGACCCGAGAATCACGGTTGTACATTCGGAGTAACTAATCATGAGTGGCTGAGTGAAATACCGAAATATTTTCTTACATATATATGTGACCAATAACCACGAGAAAACTGCAGCCATGCATGCACGATAATGCTTTCATGTAAGTATTTTCACGAAAATCAGATGTCCCTACATATATAAATTAGTTTTACCTTGTAAATACGCAAATTAATATAATTCGCAAATAACTGTTGGTTTCGGGGCAATATTTTTATACATAGTGTTCCACGACTCAAACGACATTCTTAGGCAGAATATTAAACATATCGTTGGCAACAAATAATATGATATACACAAGTAGGCTATGCAGCCCCATTTCAGAGTTACATGGATATAAACACAACAAAAACACAAATTGGAAGTACTGAATGTCTTTACTCTAACTGGCAACATTCATGTTGAATGTCTCACACGAGTGATTCAAAATTAGTACCGTCTGACCATTAACATGATGTGATATGTTGTAACCTACCATGTCGTGTTGTCATTGCATGTCTGCAAATACATTTCTGAGTTGATTAGTGGCGTCAGTTATCACCTCTTTCAACTGGTCTCGTATGTCTGATTGTGGTACGTTGTAAACCCTACTCTTCATGCAGACCCAGAATAAAAAAGTCTAAGGGGTAAGGTCTGGAGAGCACGTCGGCCATGGGACTGGCCCATCTATTCCAAATCACCTGCGCGGATATTCAGCTGCTGCAACACGCCGATTTCCATCATAGTAGCCATAAACAAACACCATGTCTGCGTACTATACACGTATAAACATTCCTGGCATTGTTGCAGAACCACTCGCCTCGACGCACTAACAAAGACTACATACACCAGTCACAATAGGAGTGTCTGCTCATGGTCATATTGGGCACACTTTGAACAGATTATGTGGTACTTTCAACTTAAATGTATTCAATTCTATTATATATATTTAAAAATCTCAATTTTGGTTTTTTTTTTTGCACTAAAGTCCCTGTAACTCTTAAATGGCGCTGCATAGCCAACTTGTGTATATTACATTTTTTGTTCACAATGATCTTATAACACGTTGACGTAGTATGTCAGTTGAGTCGCGGATTATCCTTTAATTTAAAGTCACTTGAACGTATTACTTGTTAAATTACCATAGTGGTTCTTCAGTGACTTCCCAAAATTTAGCAACTTTATTTGACATCAGGCTTCTATTTGCTCTATTAAACTGGATCGAGTATTGTGTGTTTAGAGTATTCTGCTGTAGTGAGAAGCCTTTGAGCAGGGTTGCTCATGACACAGTCACACTGTTACTTCCTGTTTATTACTAGCACACATTCACAATAGCCATATCTATACAACTGCAGCAAATTACTTAGTTAGGGCAATGGAAGAGGCACTTGACGTTAGCCCAGACATGGAACAAACTTGCCTCGTTTTCTTGTTCAGTTGTGTGACATTGTACCAGAAACATCTGGTGCGACTCTCAATGGGTGGTCGATCTGCAAGCAAACATGAATGGAACACAGTGATACATGCTATTTGGTAGAATTGGCAGTTAGATACAAACAATTGAGACCCGAGTGTGATGACGAATTCTGTCAGATAAGTTTGAACGAAAGGGAACTGGGCAAAGGGGAGATAGAACAGTGGTGGGGAAATAAACTGTACTAAAAATATTACTGGCCACCAACAATGCAAGGGAAGTTTGATGCAGGAATTATATGAAGGTGTGTGCATGTGTGTGCAGGTTGCAATGAGGCTGTGGACGTGGGTTGCGGCAGTGGCTGTGGTGGTAGTCGCCGCGGACGATAGTCTGAGGAGCGCTCTCGATGCTGTCAATCGACGCCAGAGGGACCTCGCCGAAAGTGACTATGTGATGCGGTACCTCGCCGCCTCACCCACCAGGCACTACCTCCCTCCAGGTAACACTAACAACTAACCATTTACTCACACTGTTCTCTACAACTAACTACTTACTCTACCAGGAAACGCTTATCTCTACTCACACAACACTTCCTAATTCCAAGGAAACATAGACATCTTCTTACTAAACATTTCCTAATTCCAAGGTACCGCTGCCCTATACTCAGCAAGCAATTCCTTCCTCCACGAGGTAGCACTGCCCTGTACCACCCAGAGCACACTCCCTAGGTAACATGTTCTTCCATCCACCAAATACTGTACACCCTTTCTCGATTTAACCCCGCTCGCCTAACATTAATCAATTCCTTTCTGTTGTGAACACTGCACTTCATTATATTAACCATTCTTGAACACAAGTTATACTGCCCTATACAAACCATTACCTTCTCTCTCCAAGGAACACTGTCATCAAACAACAAAACACTTCCCTCTTCAGGTAACACTATTTTCTATCAATGAAGCATTTCCTCCATCCAAGTAATCCCACTCAATACTCACCAATCACTTTCACACGCAATGTATCTGCTATCTAAGAGCAATCGCCATTTCCCTTCTTGTACAATTTCTTACTTCCTACCAATCACTTACTCCATCAAAGTAGCATTACCATTTAACCACAAAGCACTTTATCTGTGTAGATAACACTTCTCTGAAAACTAATCACTTCCTTCTTCTTGGTAACAATCATATTCAGTCAATATTTAACTGTAATAGCTAGCCACCAAGTACTTTTCCTTCCTTGTAACACTGCCCTCTACACACCAACCACTTACTTTCTCAATGTAATACTGCCATCTTGCCATCAAACTCTTTCTCAATCTAGATAACACTACAATACCCACTAATAACTACCTCTTTGAAGGTAACACTCTTCTGTACCCACCAAACATATCCTTCCTAAATGGATCACTTCTGTCTGCAGCCAATCACTATTGTAGATATTTTTCACCCATCAAATACTGCTGTATACAAACCAATACTTTCCTCACCTCAAGAAACCCTGCCATTAACCCACAATGCACTTCCCACAGACAACAATTCCATGTGCTCACCTAGGTCTTCCTTCCTGCTGCTAGCCACAGCTCGTCTTCTTGCCTTCGAGTGAGAAATAATTCGCTTTTACCCACTACTTCTGTTGTTCTCTGTGTTCCCACTACCGCCATCCTGTCTCTACACATAACTGCAGATTCTCATTACTTATCCTGTCTCTACACACTACTCCGGATACTCATTACTTATGCTCTGCGCAATCTTCATTACTGGCCACATTTCAGACAATGTAGGACCGAGTTGACTCTGTCCCAACTGTAATAAAAAATTATCACATTTAAATTTATAATCACACAAAATATGAGACAGTGTTATAAATGTTCTACTTTTCGAGAAATAATAAATTAAATTTTCTTCTCATTTTCTGTGTATCAAACTTCAAATTAAAACACAATTTATTAGAGTTATTGTAAATATTCTTATTTATGAATCCCACATGAAATAATAATATACCTATTTGAAAATATTCTATGCCATACATATTTTGACCATTTTTAGTTAAGTTCCGTCATCTAAAAGTCAGATAATAATAACTGTCATTCATAATGTTCAAATATGAATTTCGATAATATTGATATATTTATGGGATTGTAAAATTCTTATATTATAACCCAAACACATAATTCTGTGTACCATAATAATAAATAGATACATTAAATTTAACAATAAGAACTTTTACACAGGTATACAGAAGACTTTACTCCATGCAGACTAACTGAGGCATAAGAACAAGTAGGTAGTTTTACATCTCAACTACGATATAACAGTAGTGTAGTTTACTATAGTGTATTAAAAAATTTTATTGCTAGTATGAAACGAAATATTTCATTATAAGAACGACATGTTTGAGCGCAAAACCGTTAGTGAAAACACTTGAATAACATCATCGAGTCATCAAATTCTGGTCCATTATATAATACTTTTATTAAATGTGGCATATCAAACAGTAAAATATTAAACAGATTTTTTTTGTTTCACAATCAAGTGTATTAATTTTTTTTTGCTTTATATGTGAAAAATTTGCCTACAATTCAATAAAATATGTATTTTAATATAACCATACAATATTTTTTTTTTAAATAAAAGGAACGATATTCTCTTAATACTCGGCAATAGGCCAGGTTACCTCAAGTTTTTGTATTGTAATGTGATTTCTGAAAGAACAAAATTTCTCAATTGAACAACTTGCCTTTAGTTTGATATATGTATAAGTAATAATTATCCGAAGAACTTCTCTAAAATATAATTTGACATCGTACTTTCCTTAAGGCTAAATCTTTCGAAACCTTACAAGTATCAGGTAAAATAAAGAATTTCTTATGTTTATTTCAACAAATTGATTACCCATTATATTTAATAGCCACACCACTAAATTCTAAATATATTATATAATGTTAACAACATAGAGCTATTAAAAGGAAGCCTTTTGAAAAAAAAAATTTTTAAATTATAAAAATATTGCTTACGTCATAGTGCTGGTCGCTATTGCAATATATAACTTTAGCAATATGTTTGTAATAAATCTGTTGAGAGCATTTTTAGGGATTATTGCACTATTTATTTTTCACCAAATTAATTACCAGTTGTTAATTTTTTAAACGTGAAATATTTCCTAATTTATGAGTGATATAAAACGACACCTCTTACTAGTCATTGGTTCAAAAGGCCTACGTAGGCTAGTACTTCATTACTTGAGAGTAGAAGTTCACCCACAGCAGTAGCAATAGCCATGGTTTTAGATGGTCTATGTTGCCTAGTATTAGATTACTTGACAGTAGAAATTCAATCACAGCAGCATCACTGAGTATTGGTTTAGATGGTTTATGTTGGCCAGTACTACATTACATTAATGTAGAAGTTCACCCACAGCAGAAGAACTGGTCATTCGTTCAAATGGTCTAAGTCGGCTAGTACTGCTTTACTTGAGCATAGAAATTCACCCACAGGGTACCACTAGTCATTGGTTCAGATGGCCTACGTCGGCTAGTACTGCTTTATTTGAGCGTAAAAGTTCACCCACAGTGATAGCACTAGGCATTGGTTCAGATGGTCTACATTGGCTAGTACTGCATTTCATGATCATACAATTTTAACCATAGCAGTAGCAATAGTCATGGGTTTAGATGGTCTATGTCGGCTAGTACTGCATTACTTTAATGTAGAATTTCACCCACAGTGGTAGAAATGGTGATTCGTTCAAATGGTCTACATCGGCAAGTACTACTTTATTTGTGCAAAGCTATTCACCTACAGTGGTACAAGTAGTTATTGGTTCAGATGATCTAAGCTGGCTAATACTCCTTTACGTGATCATAGAAATTTACCCACAGTGGTACCACCAGTCATTGGTTCAGGTGGTCTACTTTCACTAGAACTGCTTTAATTGATCATAGAAATTCACTCACTTTGTTACAACTAGTCTTTGGTTCGGTTTGGTCTAAGTCGGCTAGTACATCATTACTTGATCATAGAAGTTCACCCAGAGTGGTACAACTAGTATTTGGTTAAGATGGTTTACGTCGGCTAGTACAGCATTACTTGAGCAAAGAAGGTCACACACAGTGGTACAACTAGTATTTGGTTCAGAAGTTCTACGTCGGCTAGTACACCATTAGTTGAGCATAGAACGTCGTCCACTGTTGTACAACAATTCTTTGGTTCAGATGGTCCACGTATGCCAGTACAGCATTACTTGATCATAGAAGCTCACCCACAACTAGTCTTTGGTTCAGCTGGTATACGTCGTCAAGTACAGCATTACTTGAGCATAGAAGTTCACCCACAGTGGTACAACTATTATTTGGTTAAGATGGTTTACTTCGGCTAGTACAGCATTACTTGAGTAAAGAAGTTAACCCACGTTGGTACAAATAGTATTTGGTTCAGATGTTCTACGTCGGCTACAGCATTACTTGAGCAAAGAAGGTCACCCATAGTGGTACAACTAGTATTCGGTTAAGATGGTTTACGTCGGCTAGTACAGCATTACTTGAGCATAGAAGCTCACCCACAACTAGTCTTTGGTTCAGATGGTATACGTCGTCAAGTACAGCATTACTTGAGCATAGAAGTTAACAAACTGTGGTACAAATAGTCTTCGATTCAGATGGTTTACGTCGGCTAGTACAGCATTACTTGAGCATAGAAACTCACCCACAACTAGTATTTTGTTCAGATGTTTTACGTCGGCTAGTACAGCATTACTTGAGCATAGAAGGTCACCAACAGTGGTACAACTAGTATTTGGTTAAGATGGTTTACGGCGGCTAGTACAGCATTATTTGAGCATAGAAGGTCACCAACAGTGGTACAACTGGTCATTGGTTCAGATGTTCTACGTCGGCCAGTACAGCATTACTTGAGCATAGAAGGTCACCCACAGTGGTACAAGTAGTATTTGGTTACGATGGACCACGTCGGCTAGTACAGCATTACTTGAGAATTTAAGGTAACCCACTGTGGTACAACTATTCTTTGGATCAGATGGTCCACGTCTGCTAGTACAGCATTACTTGAGCATAGATAACCCACAGTGTTACAAATAGTCTATGGTTCAGATGGTCCACGTCGGCTAGTAAAGCATTACTTGAGCATAGAATGTCACCCACTGTGGTACAACTAGTATTTGGTTAAAATGGTTTACGTCGGCAAGGACAGCATTATTTGAGCATAGAAGATAACCCACTGTGGTACAACTATTCTTTGGTTCAGATGTTCTTCTAATACCAGTACAGCATTACTTGATAATAGAAGGTCACCCACAGTGGTACAACTAGTCTTTTTCAGATGTTCTACGTCGAACAGTACAGCATTACTTGAGCAAAGAAGAAGATCCACAGTGGTACAACTAGTATTGGTAAAGATGTTTTACCTCGGCTAAAACAGCATTACTTGAGCATAGAATTTCCCCCATTGTGGTACAACATATATATGGTTAAGATGGTTTACGTAGGCTTCGACAGCTTTTACTTGAGCATAGAAGATCATCCACTGTGGTACAACTAGTCTTTGGGTCAGATACTCTACGTCGGCCAGTACAGCATTATTTGAGAATAGAAGTTCAACAACATTGGTACAACTAGTCTTAGGTTCAGATGTTCTATATCGTCCAGTACAGCGTTACTTGAGCATAGAAGGTCACCCATTGTGGTACAACTAGTCGTTGTTTCAGATGGTCCACGTCGCCAGTACAATATTACTTGAGCATAAAAGGTCACCCACTGTGGTACAACTAGTCTTGGGTACAGATGGTCCAAGTCGGCTTAAACAGCATTACTTGAGCATAGTAGGTCACTCACTGTGGAACAACTAGTCTTTGGTTCAGATGGTCCACGTCGGCTAGTACAGCATTACTTGAGCATAGGTCACCCACAGTGCTACAAATAGTCTATTGTTCAGATGGTCCACCTCGGCTAGTACATCATTACTTGAGCATATAAGGTCATCCACTGTGGTACAACTAGTATTTGGTTAAGATGGTTTACGTCGTCCAGTACAACATTTTTGAGCATAGAAGATCACCCACTGTGGTACAACTTGTCTTTTGTTCAGATGTTCAACGTCGGCCAGTACAGAATTACTTGAGCATAGAAGGTCACCTACAGTGGTACAGATAGTCTTTTGTTCAGATGGTCTATGTAGTCTAGTACAGCATTACTTGAGCATAGAATGTCACCCACAATGGTACAAATATTCTTTGGTTCAGAGGGTCCACGTCGGCTTGTACAGCATTACTTGAGCACAGAAGGTCACCCACAGTGGTACAAATTGTCTATGGTTCAGACGTTCTACGTCGACCAGTACAGCATTACTTGAGCATAGAAGGTCACCCACTGTGGTACAATTAGTCTATGGTTCAGATGTTCTACGTCGGCTAGTACAGCATTACTAGAGCATAGAAGGTTTTGTACAGTGGTACAACTTTCCTTTGGTTCCGATATTCTACGTAGGCTAGTACAGAATAATTTAAGCATTTAATGGAACCCACTGTAGTACAACTAGACTTTGGATCAGATGGTCCACGTCGGCCAGTACAGCATTCCTTGAGCATAGAATGTCATCCACTGTGGTACAACTAGTGTTTGGTTCAGATGTTCAACGTCGACCGGTACAGCATTACTTGAGCATAGAATGTTACCCACAGTGGTACAACTAGTCTTTGGTTCAGATGGTCCACTCCGGCTTGTACAGCATTAATTGAGCATAGAAGGTCAAACACAGTGGTACAAATATTCTTTGGTTCAGAGGAACCCACGTCGGCTTGTACAGCATTACTTTAGCATATAAGGTCTTCCACAGTGGTACAAGTAGTATTTGGTAAAGATGGTTTACGTCGGCTAGTACAGCATTATTTGAGCATAGAAGGTCACCCACAGTGGAACAACTAGTATTTGGTTAAGATGGTTTACGGCGGTTAGTACAGCATTACTTGAGCATAGAATGTCAACCACTGTTTTACAACTAGTCTTAGGTTCAGATGCTCCACGTCGGCCAGTACTGCATTACTTGTGCATAGAATGTCATCCACTGTGGTACAACTAGTCTTTGGTTTAGATGTTCTATGTCGGCTAGTACAGCATTACTTGAGAATAGAAGGTCATCCACATTGGTTCAACATGTCTTTGGTTCAGATATTCTACGGCGGCTAGTACAGAATTATTTGAGCATTTAATGTAACCTACTGTGGTACAACTAGTCTTTGGTTCAGATGGTCCACGTCGGCCAGTACAGCATTACTTGAGCGTAGAAGATCACCCACTGTGGTACAAATAGTCTATGGTTCAGATGTTCTACGTCAGTTAGTACAGTATTACTTGAGCATAGAAGGTCACCCACAGTGGTACAAATTGTCTTTGTTTCAGATGGTCCACGTCTGCTAGTACAGCATTACTTGAGTATAAAAGGTCACCCACTGGGGCACAACTAGTCTTTGGTATAGATGTGCTACGTCGGCCAGTACAGCATTATTTGAGCATAGAATTTCATCCACTGTGGTACAACTAGTATTTGGTTCAGATGTTCTACGTCGACCAGTACAGCATTACTTGAGCATAGAAGGTCACCATCAGTGGTACAACTAGTATTTGGTTAAGATGCTTTATGTCGGCAAGTACAGCATTTCTTGAGCATAGAAGCTCACCCACAACTAGTCTTTGGTTCAGATGCTATACGTCAATTACAGAATTACCTGAGCATAGAAGGTCACGCTCTGTGGTACAACTAGTCTTTGGTTCAGATGTTCTACGTCGGCAGGTTCAGCATTACTTGAGCATAGAAGGTCACCCACATTGGAACATCTAGTATTTGGTTAAGATTTTTTATGTCGGCAAGAACATAATTACTTGAGCATGGAAGGTCACCTACAGTGATACACATTGTCTATGGTTCAGACGGTCAACGTCGTCTAGTACAGCATTACTTGATAATTGAAGGTCACCCACAGTGGAACAACTAGTCTTTATTTCAGATGTTCTACGTCGGCTAGGACAGCATTACTTGAGCATAAAAGGTCACCACTGTGGTACAAAAAGTCTTTCGTTGAGATGGTCCCCGTCGGCAAGTACAGCATTACTTGAGCATAGAAGGTTACCACTGTGGTACAATTAATCTATGGTTCAGATGTTCTACGTCGGCTAGTACAGCATTACTTGAGCATAGAAGGTCACCCACTGTGGTACAATTAATCTATGGTTCAGATGTTCTACGTCGGCTAGTACAGCATTACTTGAGCATAGAAAGTTTTGTACAGTGGTACAACTTGTCTTTGGTTCAGATACTCTACGTCGGCTAGTTCAGAATTATTTAAGCACATAATGGCACCCACTGTAGTATAACTAGTCTTTGGTTCAGATGGTCCAAGTCGGCCAGTACAGCATTCCTTGAGCATATAATGTCATCCACTGTGGTACAACTAGTATTTGGTTCAGATGTTCTACGTCGACCAGTACAGCATTACTTGAGCATAGAAGGTCACCCACAGTGCTACAATTAGTCTTTGGTTCAGATGTTCTACATCGGCCAGTACAGCATTACATGAGCATAGAAGGTCATCTACATTGGTACAACATGTCTTTGGTTCAGATATTCTACGGCGGCTAGAACAGAATTATTTGAGCATAGAAGGTCACCCACAATGGTACAACTAGTATTTGATTAAGATGGTTTACGTCGGCCAGTACAGCATTACTGGAGCAAAGAAAGTCACACACTGTGGTACAATAATTCTTTGGTTCAGATGCTCCACGTCTGCCAATACAGCATAAATTGAGCATAGAAGGTCACCCACTGTGGTACAACTAGTCTTTGGTTCTGATGGTCCAATTCGGCTAGTACAGCATTACTTGAGCATAGAATGTCACCATCAGTGGTACAACTAGTATTTGGTTAAGATGGTCCACGTCGGCTAGTACAGCATTACTTGAGCATTGAAGATCATCCACTGTGGTACAACTAGTCTTTGGTTCAGATGGTCCACGTCTGCTAGTACAGCATTAATTGAGTATATGTAACCCACAGTGTTACAAATAGTCTATGTTTCAGATGGTCCATGTCGGCTAGTACAGCATTACTTGAGCATAGAAGGTCACCCACTGTGGTACAACTAGTCTTTGGTTTTTGATGGTCCACTTCGGCTAGTACAGCATTACTTGAGCATAGAAGGTCACCATCAGAGGTACAACTAGTCTTTTGTTCAGACGTTCTACGTCGGCCAGTACTACATTACTTGAGCATAGAAGGTCACCCACAGTGGAACAACTAGTATTTGGTTAAGATGGTTTATGTCGGCTAGTACAGCTTTACTTGAGCATAGAATGTCAACCACAGTGGAACAATAAGACTTTGGTTCAGATGTTCTACGTCGGCTAGGACATCATTACTTGAGCATAAAAGGTCACCACTATGGTACAAAATGTCATTGGTTCAGATGGTCCCCCCTCGGCAAGTACAGCATTACTTGAGCATAGAAGGTCACCCACAACGGTACAAATAGTATTTGGTTAAGATGGTTTACTTAGGCTAGTACAGCATTACATTAGCAGGTACAACAATTGATTGGTTCAGATGGTCCACGTCGGCCAGAACAGCATTATATGAGCATTGGTTACCCACAGTGGTACAAGTAGTATTTGATTAAAATGGTTTACTTCGGCTAGTACAGCATTTCTTGAGCATAGAATCTCACTCACATCTAGTCTTTGGTTCAGATGGTATACGTCGTCATGTACAGCATTACCTGAGAATAGAAGGTCACGCACTGTGGTACAACTAGTCATTGGTTCAGATGTTCTACGTCGGATAGTACAGCATTACTTGAGAATAGAAGGTCACCCACAGTGATACAACTTGTCTTTGGTTCATATGGTCCACTTTGGCCAATACAACATTACTTGAGCATAGAAGGTCACCCACTGTGGTACAAGTAGCCTTTGTTTCAGATGGTCCGCATCGACCAGTTCAGCATTACTTGAGCATAGACGGTCATCCACAGTGGTACAACTAGTATTTGGTTAAGATGGTTTACGTCGGCTAGTACAGCATTACTTGAGCATAGAAGCTCACCCACAACTAGTCTTTGGTTCAGATGCTATACGTCAATTACAGCATTACTTGAGCATAGAAGATCACGCACTGTGGTACAACTAGTCTTTGGTTCAGATGTTCTACCACGGCTAGTACATCATTACTTGGGCATAGAAGGTCATCCACAGTAGTACAACTAGTATTGGTAAAGATGTTTTACCTCGGCTAATACAGCATTACTTGAGCATAGAAGTACACCCACTGTGTTACAACATATATATGGTTAAGATGGTTTACGACGGCTAGTACACCATTTTTTGAGCATAGAAGGTCACCCACTATGGTACAACTAGTCTTTGGTTCAGATGGTCCGCATCGACCAGTACAGCATTACTTGAGCATAGGTCATCCACAGTGGTACAACTAGTATTTGGTTAAGATGGTTTACGTCAGCTAGTACAGCATTTCTTGAGCATAGAAGCTCACCCACTACTAGTCTTTGGTTCCGATGGTATACGTCGTCAATTACAGCATTACTTGAACATAGAAAGTCACGCACTGTGGTACAACTAGTCTTTGGTTCAGATGTTCTACCACGGCTAGTACAGCATTACTTAGCATAGAAGGTCACCCACAGTGGTACAACTTGTCTTTGGTTCAGATGGTCCACGTTGGCCAGTAGAGAATTACTTGAGCATAAAAGTCACCCACTGTGGTACAAGTAGCTTTGGTTCAGATGTTCTACGTCGACGAGTTCAGCATTACTTGAGCATAGAAGGTCATCCACAGTGGTACAACTGGTATTGGTAAAGATGTTTTACCTCGGCTAATACAGCATTACTTGAGCATAGAAGTTCACCCACTGTGGTACAACATATATATGGTTAAGATGGTTTACGTAGGCTAGGATAGCTTTTACTTGAGCATAGAAGATCACTCACTGTGGTACAACTAGTCTTAGGTTCAGATGTTCTACTTCGGCCAGTACAGAATTACTTGAGCATTAAACGTCATCCACAGTGGTACAACTAGTCTTCTGTTCAGGTGTTCTACGTCGGCCAGGACAGAATTACTTGAGCATAGAAGTGGTACAACTAATCTTTGGTTCAGACGGTCCACGTCGACTTGTACAGCATGACTTGAGCATAGAAGGTCACCCAAAGTGGTACAAATATTCTTTGGTTCAGAGGGTCCACGTCGGCTTGTACATCATTACTTGAGCATATAATATCATCCACAGTGGTATAACTAATATTTGGTAAAGATGGTTAACGTCGGCTAGTACATCATTACTTGAGCATAGAAAGTCACCCACAGTAGTACAGCTAGTATTTGGTTAAGATGGTTTACGGCGATTAGTATAGCATTATTTGAGCATAGAAGTTCACCCACTGTGTTACAACTAGACTTTGCTTCAGATGCTCCACGTCGGCCAGTACAGCATTACTTAAGCATAGTAGGTCACCCACTGTGGTACAATTAGTCTATGGTTCAGATGTTCTACGTCGGCTAGTGCAGTATTACTTGAGCATAGAAGGTCACCCACTGTGGTACAACTAGTATTTGGTTAAAATGGTTTACGTCGTCCAGTACAACATTTTTGAGCATAGAAGATCACCCACTGTGGTACAACTTGTCTTTTGTTCAGATGTTCTACGTCGGCCAGTACAGAATTATTGAGCATAGAAGGTAACCTGCAGTGGTACAGATAGTCTTTTGTTCAGATGGTCTATGTAGTCTAGTACAGAATTACTTGAGCATAGAATGTCGCCCACAGTGGTACAAATATTCTTTGGTTCAGAGGGTCTACGTCGGCTTGTACAGCATTACTTGAGCATAGAAGGTCACCCACAGTTTTACAAATAGTCTATGGATCAGATGGTACACGTGGGCTAGTACAGCACTACTTGAGCATAGAATATCACCCACATTGTTAAAAATTGTGAATGTTTCAGATGGTCCACGTCGGCTAGTACAGCATTACGTGAGCATAGAATGTCACCCACTGTGGTACAACTAGTCTTTGTTTTAGATGGTCCTCGTCGGCTAGAACAGCATTACTTGTATAAGGAAGGTCATCCACAGTGTTACAAACAGTCTTTGGTTTAAATTATGTTCACGTCGGCTAGTAACGCATTACTTGAGCCTAGAAGGTCACCCACTGTGGTACAACTGGTCTTTGGTTCAGATGGTCTACGTCGGCTAGTACAGCATTACTTGTGCATAAAAGGTAACCAACAGTGATACAAATTTTCTATAATTCAGATGTTCTACGTCTCCTATTACAGCATTACTTGAGCATTGAAGGTCACTCACAGTGGTACAACTATTCTTTGGCTCAGATGGTCCACGTCTGCTAGTACAGCATTACTTGAGCATAGAAGGACACCCACTGTGGTACAATTAGTCTTAGGTTCAGATGCTCCACGTCGGCCAGTACAGCATTACTTGAGCATAGAAGGACACCCACTGTGGTACAATTAGTCTTAGGTTCAGATGGTCCACGTCGGCCAGTACAGCATTACTTGAGCATAGAAGATCACCCACTGTGGTACAATTATTCTATGGTTCAGATGTTCTACGTCGGCTAGTACAGTATTACTTGAGCATAGAAGGTCACCCACAGTGGTACAAATTGTCTTTGTTTCAGATGGTCCACGTCGGCTAGTACAGCATTACTTGAGCATAAAAGGTCAACCACTGGGGCACAACTAGTCTTTGGTTCAGATGTGCTACGTCGGCCAGTACAGCATTAGTTGAGCATAGAATTTCATCCACTGTGGTACAACTAGTATTTGGTTAAGATGGTTTATGTCGACCAGTACAGCATTACTTGAGCATAGAAGGTCACCATCAGTGGTACAACTAGTATTTGGTTAAGATTGTTTATGTCGGCAGTAAAGCATTTCTTGAGCATAGAAGCTCAACCACAACTAGTGTTTGGTTCAGATGCTATACGTCAATTACAGCATTACCTTAGCATAGAAGGTCACGCACTGTGGTACAACTAGTCTTTGGTTCAGATGTTCTACGTCGGCAAGTTCAGCATTACTTGAGCATAGAAGGTCACCCACATTGGAACATCTAGTATTTGGTTAAGATGGTTTATGTCGGCTAAGAACAGAATTACTTGAGCATAGAAGGTCACCTACAGTGGTACACATAGTCTTTGGTTCAGACGGTCAACGTCGTCTAGAAACAGCATTACTTGATAATGAAGGTCACCCACAGTGGAACAACTAGTCTTTGGTTCAGATTTTCTACGTCGGCTAGGACAGCATTACTTGAGCATAAAAGGTCACCACTGTGGTACAAAAAGTCTTTCGTTGAGATGGTCCCCGTCGGCAAGTACAGCATTACTTGAGTATAGAAGGTCACGCACAGTGGTACAAATAGTATTTGTTAATATGGTTTACTTAGGCTTGTACAGCATTACTTTAGCATAGAGGGTCACCCACTGTGGATAAAACAATTCATTGGGTTCGATGTTCACGTCGGCCAGTACAGCATTACTTGAGCATTGAAGGTCACCCACTGTGGTACAATTAATCTATGGTTTAGATGTTCTACGTCGGCTAGTACAGCATTACTTGAGCATTAAAATGTTGTACAGTGGTACAACTTGTCTTTGTTTCAGATACTCTACGTCGGCTAGTACAGAATTATTTAAGCATTAATGGCACCCACTGTAGTATAACTAGTCTTTGGTTCAGATGGTCCAAGTCGGCCAGTACAGCATTCTTTGAGCATAGAATGTCATCCACTGTGGTACAACTAGTATTTGGTTCAGATGTTCTACGTCGACCAGTAGAGCATTACTATGAGCATAGAAGGTCACCCACAGTGGTACAACTAGTCTTTGGTTCAGACGGTCCACCTCGGCTTGTACAGCATTAATTGAGCATAGAAGATCAACACACAGAGGTACAAATATACTTTGGTTCAGAGGAGCCATTCGGCTAGTACAGCATTACTTTAGCATATAAGGTCATCCACAGTGGTACAAGTAGTATTTGGTAAAGATGATTAAGTCGGCTAGTACAGAATTTGAGCATAGAAGGTCACCACAATGGAACAACTAGTATTTGGTTAAGATGGTTTACGGCGGTTAGTACAGCATTACTTGATCATAGAAGGTCACCCACTGTGGTACAACTAGACATTGGTCCAGATGTTCTTGTTCGGATAGTACAGCATTACTTGAGCATAGAAGGTCACGCACTGTGGTAAAACTAGTCTTTGGTTCAGATGTTCTTAGTCGGCTAGTACAGGATTACTTGAGCAATGAAGGTCACCCACTGTGGTACAACTAGAATTCGGTTCAGATGTTCTACGTCGGCTAGTATAGCATTACTTAGAATAGAATGTCAACCACTGTGGTACAACTAGTCTTTGGTTCAGATGCTCCACGTCCGCCAGTACAGCATTAGTTGAGCATAGAATGTCATCCACTGTAGTACAACTAGTCTTTGGTTTTGATGTTCTATTGTTGGCTAGTACAGCATTACTTGAGCATAGAAGGTCACCCACAGTGGTACAACTAGTCTTTGGTTCAGATGTTCTACATCGGCCAGTACAGCATTACTTGAGCATAGAAGGTCATCTACATTGGTACAACATGTCTTTGGTTCAGATATTCTACGGCGGCTAGTACAGAATTATTTGAGCATAGAAGGTCACCCACAATGGTACAACTAGTATTTGGTTAAGATGGTTTACGACGGCCAGTACAGCATTACTGGAGCAAAGAATGTCACACACTGTGGTACAATAATTCTTTGGTTCAGATACTCCACGTCTGCCAATACAGCATAACTTGTGCATAGAAGGTCACCCACTGTGGTACAACTAGTCTTTGGTTCTGATGGTCCAATTCGGCTAGTACAGCATTACTTGAGCATTGAAGATCACCCACAGTGGTACAACTAGTCTTTGGTTCAGATGGTCCACGTCTGCTAGTACAGCATTAATTGAGTATATGTAACCCACAGTGTTACAAATAGTCTATGTTTCAGATGGTCCATGTCGGCTAGTACAACATTACTTGAGCATAGAAGGTCAACCACAGTGGAACAATAAGACTTTGGTTCAAATGTTCTACGTCGGCTAGGACATCATTACTTGAGCATAAAAGGTCACCACTGTGGTACAAAATGTCATTGGTTCAGATGGTCCCCCTCGGCAAGTACAGCATTACTTGAGCATAGAAGGTCACCCACAACGGTACAAATAGTATTTGGTTAAGATGGTTTACTTAGGCTAGTACAGCATTACATTAGCAGGTACAACAATTGATTGGTTCAGATGGTCTACGTCTTCCAGAACAGCATTATATGAGCATTGGTTACCCACAGTGGTACAAGTAGTATTTGGTTAAATTGGTGTACGTCGGCTAGTACAGCATTTCTTGAGCATAGAATCTCACTCACATCTAGTCTTTGGTTCAGATGGTATACGTCGTCATGTACAGCATTACCTGAGAATAGAAGGTCACGCACTGTGGTACAACAAGTCATTGGTTCAGATGTTCTACGTCGGATAGTACAGCATTACTTGAGAATAGAAGGTCACCCACAGTGATACAACTTGTCTTTGGTTCATATGGTCCATGTTGGCCAATACAACATTACTTGAGAATAGCAGGTCACCCACTGTGGTACAAGTAGCCTTTGTATCAGATGTTCTACGACGGCTAGGACAGCATTTCTTGAGCATAGAAGGTCACCCACTATGGTACAACTAGTCTTTGGTTCAGATGGTCCGCATCGACCAGTTCAGCATTACTTGAGCATAGAAGGTCTTCCACAGTGGTACAACTAGTATTTGGTTAAGAAGGTTTACGTCGGCTAGTACAGCATTACTTGAGCATAGAAGCTCACCCACATCTAGTCTTTGGTTCAGATGCTATACGTCAATTACAGCATTACTTGAGCATAGAAGGTGACGCACTGTGGTACAACTAGTCTTTGGTTCAGATGTTCTACCACGGCTAGTACAGCATTACTTGAGCATAGAAGGTCACCCACAGTGGTACAACTTGTCTTTGATTCAGATGTTCTACGTCGACGAGTTCAGCATTACTTGGGCATATAAGGTCATCCACTGTGGTACAACTAGTATTGGTAAAGATGTTTTACCTCGGCTAATACAGCATTACTTGAGCATAGAAGTTTTCCCTCTGTGGTACAACATATATATGGTTAAGATGGTTTACGTAGGCTAGGACAATTTTAATTGAGCACATAAGATCACCCACTGTGGTACAACTAGTCTTTGGTTCTGATGCTCTACGTCGGCCAGTACAGCATTATTTGAGAATTGAAGGTCACCCACAGTGGTACAACTAGTCTTAGGTTCAGATGTTCTACGTCTTCAAGTTCAGAATAACTTGAGCATTGAGGGTCATCCACAGTGGTACAACTAGTCTTCTGTTCAGATGTTCTACGTCGGCTACTACAGCATTACTTGAGCATAGAAGGTCACCCACTGTGGTACAACTATTCATTCATTCAGATGTTCTACGTCGGCTAGTACAGCATTACTTGAGCACAGAAGGTCACCCAATGTGGTAAAACTAGTCTTTGGTTCAGATGTTCTACGTCGGCTAGTACAGCATTACTTGAGCATCGAAGGTCACCTACTGTGGTAAAACTAGTCTTAGGTTCAGATGGTTTACGTCGGCTAGTAAATAATTACTTGAGCAAAGAAGGTCACCCACTGTTGTACAACTAGTCTTTTTTTGAGAAGGTCCACGTCGGCTAGTTCAGTATTACTTGTGCATAGAAGGTCACCCACAGTTTTACAGCTAGTATTTGGTTAAAATGGTTTACGGCCGCTAGTACAGTATTACTTGAGCATAGAATTTCACAAACTGTGGTACAACAATACTTTGTTTCAGATGTTCTACGACGGCCAGTACAGCATTACTTGATCATAGAATGTCACGTAATGTGGTACAACTAGTCTTTTGTTCAGATGGTTTAATTCGCTAGTACAGCATTACATTAGCATAGAATGTCACCCATAGTGGTACAAATAGTATTTGGTTCAGATGTCCTACGTCTATTAGAACTGCTTTATTTGAGCATAGAGTGTCACCCACTGTGGTACAACTACTCTTCAGTTCAGATGTTCTATTACGGCCAGTACAGCATTACTTGAGCATAGAAGTTCACCCACAGTTATAGCAATAGTCATTGGTTCAAATGGTCTATGTTGGCTAGTACAGCATTACTTGAGCATTGAAGGTCACCCACTGTGGTACAACTAGTCTTTGTTTAAGACGGTCCACGTCACATAGTACAGCAGTATTCAGCATGGAAGGTCACCCACAATGGTATAACTAGTCTTTGTTTCAGATGGTCCACGTCGGCTAGTACAGCATTACTTGAGCATTGAACTTCACCCACTGTGGTACAACTAGTCTTTGGTTCAGATGGTCCACGTCGGCTAGTACAGCATTACTTAAGCATTGAAGGTCACCCACAGTTATAGCACTAGTCATTGGTTCAAATGGTCCACGTCGGCCAGTACAGCATTACTTGAGCATAGAAGGTCACCCACTGTGGTACAACTAGTCTTTGTTTAAGACGGTATACGTCACATAGTACAGCATTATTCAGCATAGAAGGTCACCCACAATGGTATAACTAGTCTTTGGTTCAGATGGTCCACGTCGGCTAGTACAGCATTACTTGAGCATAGAAGGTCACCCACTGTGGTACAACTAGTCTTTGTTTAAGACGGTCCACGTCGCATAGTACAGCATTATACAGCATAGAAGGTCACCCACAATGGTATAACTAGTCTTTGGTTCAGATGGTCCACGTCGGCTAGTACAGCATTACTTGAGCATAGAAGGTCACCCACATTGTTAAAAATAGTGAATGTTTCAGATGGTCCACGTCGGCAAGTACAGCATTACGTGAGCATAGAATGTCACCCGCTGTGGTTCAACTTGTCTTTGGTTTAGATGATTCACGTCTACTAGTACAGCACTACTTGTGCATAGAAGGTCACCCACAGTGTTACAAATAGTCTATGGTTCAAATTATGTCCACGTCGGCTAGTAAAGCATTAATTGAGAATAGAAGGTCACCCACTGTTATACAACTAGTCTTTGGTTCAGATGGTCCACGTTGGCTTGTACAGCATTACTTGTGCATTGAAGGTCACCGACATTGGTACAAATTGTCTATGATTCAGATGTTCTACGTCTCAAATTACAGCATTACTTAAGCATTGAAGGTCACCCACAGTGGTACAAATTGTGTATGGTTCAGATGATCCAAGTCCGCTAGTACAGCATAACTTGAGCATAGAAGGTACCCATTGTGGTACAAATAGTCTTTTTTTCAGATGTTCTATGTCGGCCTGTACAGCATTACTTTAGCATAGAAGGTCATCCACAGTGGTAGAACTAGTATTTTGTTCAAATGTTCTACGTCGGCTAGTACAGCATTACTTGATCATAGAATGTCAAACACTGTGGTACAACTAGCCTTTGGTTCAGATGTTTCACGTCGGCTAGTACAGGATTACTTGAGCATAGAAGGTCACCCACTGTGTTACAAATAGTCTATGGTTCAGATGGTCCCAGTCGGTAGTACAGCATAACTTGAACATTGAAGGTCACCCACTGTGGTACAACTAGTCTTTGGTTCAGATGCTCCACGTCGGCCAGTACAGCATTACTTAAGCATAGTAGGTCACCCACCGTGGTACAATTAGTCTATGGTTCAGAAGTTCTACGTCGGCTAGTGCAGTATTACTTGTGCATATTAGGTCACCCACAGTGGTACAAATAGTCTTTGGTTCAGAAGGTCCACATCTGCTAGTACAGCATTACTTGAGCATAGAAGGTCACAAACTGTTGTACAACTAGTATTTGGTTCAGATCGTCCAAGTCGGCTAGTACTGCATTACTTGAGCATAGAAGGTCACCAACAGTGGTACAAATTGTCTATGGTTCAGATGTTCTACGTCGGCCAGTACAGCATTACTTGAGCATAGAAGGTCTTCCACACTGGTACAAATAGACTTTGGTTAAGAATGTCCATATCTGCTAGTACAGCATTACTTGAGCATAGAAGATCATCCACAGTGGTAAAACTTGTCTTTGGTTCAGATGTTCTACATCGTCTAGTATAGCATTACTTGAGCATAGAAGGTCACGCACTATGGAAAAACTAGTCTTTGGTTCAGAAGTTATACGTCGGCTAGTACAGCATTACTTGAGAATAGAAGGTCACCCACAGTGGTATAACTTGTCTTTGGTTCAGACGGTCCACGTCGACTAGTACAGCATTAGTTGGGCATAGAAGGTCACCCACAGTGGTACAAATATTCTTTGGTTCAGAGGGTCCACGTGGGCTAGTACAGCATTACTTGAGCATAGAAGGTTATTCACAGTGGTACAACTAGTCTTTGGTTCAGATGTTCTACGTCGGCTAGTACAGAATTACCTGAGCATAGAATGTCACCCACTGTGGTACAACTTGTCTTTGGTTTAGATGGTCCACGTCGGCTAGTATAGAATTACTTGTGCATAGAAGGTCACCAACAGTGTTACAAATAGTCTATGGTTCATATGGTCCAAGTCGGCTAGTACACCATAACTTGAGCATAGAAGGTCACCCACTGTGGTACAAATAGTCTTTGGTTCAGATGTTCTACGTCGGCCTGTACAGCATTACTTTAGCATAGAAGGTCATCCACAGTGGTAGAACTAGTCTTTTGTTCAGATGTTCTACGTCGGCTAGTACAGCATTACTTGAGCATTGATGGTCACCCACAATGGTAAAACTAGTCTTTGGTTCAGACGGTCCACGTCGGCCAGTATAGCATTTCTTGAGCATAGAAGGTCACCCACTGTGGTACAGCAAGTATTTGGTTCAGATGTTCTTCTTCGACTAGTACATCATTACTTGAGCAAAAAAGTTCACCCACAGTGGTACAACTAGTCTTTGGTTCAGATGGTCCACGTCGGCTAGTACAGCATCACTTGATAATTGAAGGTCACCCACTGTGGTACAACTAGTATTTATTTCAGAAGTTCTACGTCGGCTAGTACAGCATTATTAAGCATAGAATTTCACCCACTGTGGTACAACTAGTCTTTGGTTCAGATGTTCTACGTCGGCTATTACAGCATTACTTAAGCAAAGAAGATCACCCACAGTGGTACAACTAGACCTTGGATAAGATGTTCTACGTCGGCATGAACAGCCTTATTTGAGAATAGAAGGTCACCCACAGTGGAACAACTAGTCTTTGGTTCAGATGTTCTACGTCGGCTAGTACAGCATTACTTGAGCAAAGAAGATCACCCACAGTGGTACAACTAGTCCTTGGATAAGATGTTGTACGACAGCTATTACAGCATTACTTGAGCATAGAAGGTCACCCACAGTGGAACAACTAGTCTTTGGTTCAGATGTTCTACGTCGGCTAGTACACCATTACTTGAGCACACAATGTCACCCACTGTGGTACAACTAGTCTTTGGTTCAGATGATCTACGTCGGCTCGTACAGCATTACTTGGGCATAGAAGGTCACCCACTGTTGTACAATTAGTCTTTGGTTCTGATGTTCTACGTCGGCTAGTTCAGCATTACTTTAGCATAGAAGGTCACCCACTGTGGTTCAATTTGTATTTGGTTCAGATGTTCTACGTCGACTAGAACAGCATTACTTGAGCATAGAAGGTCACCCACTGTGGTACAATTTGACTTTGGTTCAGATGTTCTACGTCCGCTAGTACAGCATTACATGAGCATAGAATGTCACCCACTGTGGTACAACTAGTCTTTGGTTCAGATTTTCTACGTCGGCTAGTACAGCATTACCTGAACATAGAAGGTCACCCAGAGTGGTACATCTAGTATTTGGTTCAGATGTTCTACGTCGGCTACTACAGCTTTAATTGAGCATAGAAAGTCACCCACTGTGGTACAACTAGTCATTGGTTCAGATGGTCAACGTTGGCTAGTACTGCATTACTTGAGCATAGAAAGTCAATCACTGTGGTACAACTAATCATTGGTTCAGATAATCAACGTTGGCTAGTGCAGCATACTTGGGCATAGAAGGTCACCAACAGTGGTACAACTAGTATTTGGTTATGATGGTTTACTTCGGCTAGTACAGTATTACTTGAGCATAGTAGGTCACCCACCGTGGTACAATTAGTCTATGGTTCAGAAGTTCTACGTCGGCTAGTGCAGTATTACTTGTGCATATAAGGTCACCCACAGTGGTACAAATAGTCTTTGGTTCAGAAGGTCCACATCTGCTAGTACAGCATTACTTGAGCATAGAAGGTCACCCACTGTGGTACAACAATTCTTTGGTTCAGATGTTCTACGTCGGCTAGTACTGCATTACTTGTGCATAGAAGGTCACTCACTGTGGTACAACTAATCATTGGTTCAGATGTTCTACGTCGGCTACTACATCATTACTTTAGCATAGTAGGTCACCCACTGTGGTACAACTAGTGTTTGGTTCAGATGTTCTACGTCGGCTAGTACAGTATTACTTGAGTATAGAAGGTCACCCACAGTGGTACAACTAGTATTTGGTTAAGATGGTTTACGTCGGCTAGTACAGTATTACTTGAGCATAGAAGGTCACCCACTGTGGTACAACAATTCTTTGGTTCAGATGTTCTTCGTCGGCTAGTACTGCATTACTTGTGCATAGAAGGTCACTCACTGTGGTACAACTAATCATTGGTTCAGATGGTCAACGTTGGCTAGTACAGCATTATTTGGGCATAGAAGGTCACCCACAGTGGTACAACTAGTATTTGGTTAAGATGGTTTACGTCGGCTAGTACAGTATTACTTGAGCATAGAAGGTCACCCACTGTGGTACAACAATTCTTTGGTTCAGATGTTCTACGTCGGCTAGTACTGCTTTACTTGAGCATAGAAGTCACCCACTGTGGTACAACTAGTCATTGGTTCAGATGGTCAACGTTGGCCAGTTCAGCATTACTTGAGCATAGAATGTCACCCACTGTGGTACAACTAGTATTTGGTTCAGTTGTTCTACGTCGGCCAGTACAGCATTACTTGAGCATGAAAGTCACCTACTGTGGTACAACATTTCTTTGGTTGAGATTTTCTACGTCGGCTAGTACAGCATTACTTGAGCATAGACGGTCACCCTCTATGGTTCAACTAGTATTTTGTTCAGATGTTCTACTTCGGCTAGTACAGCACTACCTGAGCATAGAAGGTCACCCACAATTATAGCACTAGTCATTGGTTCAGATTGTCAACGTTGGCTAGTGCTGCTTTACTTGAGCATAGAAATTCACCCACAGTGGTACAACTAGTCGTTCGTTCATATTATCTATGTCCGCTAGAATAGTATTACTTGAGCATAGAAGGTCACCCACAATTATAGCACTAGTCATTGTTTTAGATTGTCTACGTTGGTTAGTTCTGCTTTACTTGAGCATAGAACTTCACCCACAGTGGTACAACTAGTCGTTCGTTCATATTGTCTAGGTCGGCTAGTACTGCATTACTTGAAGATAGAATGTCACCCACCGCGGTAGCACTAGTCATTTGTTCAGATGGTCTTTATTTCTAGTACTTCTTTACTTGAGCATAGAAATTCATCCACATTGGTACCACTAGTCATTGGTTCAGATGGTCTTCTCTTGCTTGTACTGCTTAACTTTGTAATTAAATTTACCCATTGACGTTCCTCTAGTCATTCGTTCAATTGGTTTACTTTGGCTAATACTGCTTTACTTAATAATTGAAATTCACTCACAGTGGTACAACTAGTCATTGTTTCAGATAGTCTATGTTGGCTAGTACTGATCGTTCAAATTCACCAACATAGATAGCACTAGTCATTGGTTCAGTTGTTCTTTGTTTGCTAGTACTGAATTACCTGCGCATAGAAGTTTAGCCACAGTGGTAGCACTGGTCATTGTTTCTGATGGTCTACGGCGGCTAGTACTGCATTACCTGAGCATATACGTTCACCTTCACTGGTAGCACCAGTCATTGGTTCAGACGGTCTACGTTGGCCAGTACTGCATTATTTGCGTTTGATAGTTCACCCACATCAGTAGAACTCGTGATCTACAAGACATATAGCTATAAATTTATTTGGTATTAATTTCCTATCTTTGTTACTTATTTGGGTTTAGCGGGAATTAATATACCATCACCTGGAATTAATGTGCCTCCACCAAATTACGATTTATTTTTATTTAATTCTTTAAATATATTTACGAAATTAACTTACAATTATTATATAATTGTATTTTAATGATGAATAAATGTAATATAGCCAATACCACTCCAAGTAAGGTGTTTAATACCATATAGAGTAATTAAGTAATATTTATTGCGATACGGTTAGAAACTAGAATTTTTTTACATAGAGCTCATGACTAGCAGACATCCTTTTTAATTTTGATTTCGGAGTGCTATTTTTACTCGTCTAAGGGATTTCTCCATTGACTCCATACATTCCGATTTGGAGCAACGTATTTCTGAGTTACATTCTTATGTGAAGCAAGTAATTTCTTTTTCATGAATCGTTTAGGAAAATATCTTCCCAAAGTTTCACGTCACTACTCAAAGGATAGTTACAGGCATAACCGTAGAGTAATAAATTATATGTTTGCGCGAAAATATTTATTTCAGAATTAAGTTTCCGTGACACTGATAGAATGACCTAGTGTATTACACCTGATAAACGCCATTGTTAATTTTTGTTGTAGGCCTATGTCGCAGAGTACTCTCTGTCACACACGGACATTAAAGATAAAAAAGATTGGAGAGTTGGAAAATTTGGGCAGCTCTCAACATCGAGGTCTTGAGAGCTGACGTGTGTGAAGTGGCGTGAGTATGGAGCAGCGCCGGAATGAAAGGGTGAGGGAAACCGGAGATCCTCAAGAAATCCCGCCAAACTGCGGCATCGTGAGGCCCGGCTCCTACGTGCGAAATTCAGGGAACTGCCCCGCCGGGAAACGAACTCGATTTGCTTAGGGTGGGGGCGAGTAGTCTAATCACTATACCACCGCGACCACATTTTCCATTAGAGGGCAGAAGGTATGTATGGTGTGGTGTGGAATAGTAGGATGGTGATAATTGGGAACAAAATGACGAACCGAAATCGTGTTTACAGCAGTGCTGGATACAGGTGACTCACTTCTAGCTGGGACCACGGTAGCTGAGCGGTTAGCCTGCCCGCCTCCCATCTAGACTAACCAAGTTCGATCCGCAGCCGGGTCACTCCCAAATTTTCACAAGTGGGGAATCGTGCAGGATGATGTGGCTAGTCGGTGGATTTTATAGGGGATTTCTCGTTTACCCCGCCCTTGCATTTCTGCGCTGATGCATTCTAACCTCATTTCGTGCTCATCGGCAATAAGAGCACGCCTAAATCTCTCAACTAATATGTGTGATCGGTGGTATAAGCATCTAGTATCGTTTCCCACTCATAAAATAGACGTACACAAACATTTGCAATATCAGACTGGACACAAGAAAGTCTAAGGTAGTGATTGAGCACTGGCCACTTACTCTGCACAGTACTGGCTACAATATTCTTCAATTTGTAAAATCGTAGACATGGTAACTGAACTTGTTAATATAAGGTTGTTTCATTGCTTGTTAGTCTTTTTTTTCAGTTGTTGTAAAAAGGCAATATTTTCGTTAAATGTGCTGTAGCGTTCAGTTACAATATTGTGTATCATGTGTAGTGTTAAATGTGCTAGCATTTAATTATAAGAGTGTGTGTCACGTGTAGTTTTAAAGCTATAAGCAGGTAAGTGGCTACGTGTGTTGCAGGAATCGGACAGCCAGAGGACATCGGCTACGGCTTCCAGAAGTCCGGCATGTCTGGTGGAGGAGTGTATTACTCTCCGTCGCACATCCCAGATGTCATGGAACCAGAGAGGAGTGACGATAACATCGACAGGATCTTGCTAGGCTATGTAGAAGAAGACGAGCCCGAGCACGTGAGGAACTCTGCCTTCCGCGAGCTGGAGAAGAAGTCTTTGTTCCGAGAGCAGCAGGAGAAGGAGGACGAGGATGTGAGGTCAGTGAAGCCCTCCGAGGATGAGTACATAAACTACCTGCAGTCGGCATGGCGCAAGTACAGACAGCAGTACCCAGCCACCGAGGAAGGCGACGACATGTCTCAACAAGATGTGGCTCGCATACTCAAGTACATGAAGCAGCACGCCACTGAGGGAGTGGTTGCCAGACTACCCAAGCACTTTGACGTGGAGAACAGTGAAGATGACTTCCTCGGCGAGCCAAGGGTTTGGGCTGGCAGAAGCCACCACAGCAAGTTTTACAATGTCAAAAATGAAGAAGACGATGAGTCACGAAGGAATGTACTCTACACATGGAAGTATGGGCCATCAACATCCGACAGAGTGTATGGCGGAGTGTTCGGTGGGGAAGGGGAGACAGCTGGCCAGAACGACGACGACATTGGCGTGATGTCCAAGTACTCGCGCGACCAGTGGCTGCCTGTGGTTGGCGAGTACATGCAGAAGGATGACACCTACCCCGAGTACAGTCTCGAGGAGGAGAAGCCCAGGAAGCGGGCTAGTAGGCCGACATACTCCTTGCTGCAGCCAGCTTACAGCTCATCAGCCCGCAAGCGCTTCTCAGTTAGCAAGCGAAGTCCCAGGCAGTATGCGTCGCCACCTCTTCTTCACCATGAGAAGCGCACCACTGGTGACAAATACGGCGCTCGCAAGAACACCACCACTGACCCCAAAGTAGTCAAGGAGCTCAACCAGATTTTCTCTTCAGACGAAGGGATCGTCCGCTACGAAAGTTATGGTGACGAAGAATTGAAGCCTGGAGTGCAGAAGGTTTTCACTGTGATACCGGTCAGTAATGAAACGCACGACAAAAACAAGCGACTGAAAAAAGGTAAAGAAAAAGTCCAAAAAGTTAAGAATGTCGAAGACGATTCGGCAGTGTCCCAGCAAGAAGATGGGCCGATAGAAATTAAGAAAAAGTCAATCGATTGGTCAGATTATTTTGGCATTGATAGGAGGCGCAAGAAACTAGAGCCAGAGCACTATCACCACACACAGAATTCTGCTGACAGGAATTACATAGCCGAGAAGTGGCTGCAGGAGAACTACCAGAGGATGGCTGCGAAACTGACACCCGAGCAGAAGGAAACTTCTAAGATTTTAAAATTATATGATTCCGCTATCAAGAGAAGCAAGATGTTTGCACAACCTTTTGACACGAGGAACTTTGAAACTGCAGCTTTCTCGAGAGACTTTCAAAAACACTCTCTGTCCAAGAAAAGTGATAAAAATGACGAAGACAATAACACCGAGCCATTGAAAATTGATACAATGGATAAGAAACTGCAGCACATTGAAGATTTGATACTCAACCAAGCGGTCAAGTACACCGGAGCTCACGAAGACACAACCGACTTCCAAGAAATTCAGAATGTGAAAGATAACGTCATTTCGCAGTTGGCAGCAGCTTATAGCTTAGAAAAAATAAGAAAAGCTTTAGGCGAGTTTAAGTCAATCCTAGCATCACAAAGAATCTCCAACTTGTACCCCAAAAACGAAATCGAAGTGGATTCGGATGAGAAACTGAAGAAACGCAGGGCTGTTAAGAAGGGCAGAGCAGTTGGAAAAGGAGTGGATAATGCAGACAAGCAGAAATCTAATGCCGACAAAGACGACCTTGAAGAGTCCGTGACCCAACTTCTGGAAGATCCAATAGCCTTAGCTCAGCTGTCCGAAGGGTACATGGGTGGTAAGTTAGCAGGTAGGTGTTACATTTGAATAGTTCCTCGGCGATCTTTAGCTTGAACCATCGTTAGCCTAGTGGTCATCCGCGTTATCAACAGGGCCCATGCACACTAAAGAGGTTTTATACATTTAAAAAGAGCTCGAGAAATTACTATCATAAACGTACCCATGTGCTACTGATGTATGTTGTCAACACCTGCCAAATATTGCTCAAATATATATTGGGAAAAATCAGTGGTAATACTTGTGAGGCCAGGTGCAGTCAGCAAGCCTTTAGAAGTCCTTGGAGAAGGCGTAATTCTCGGAAGAAGCGATCGGTATAACCATATCTGAAGTTCATTTATTATTTTCTATAAATACGATTGATCTACTAGTATTCACTGAGGCATAAGTGTCACACTCTTGAAACAAACAAAATGTGATTTACAGAAGGCTGTAATTACACGAGAAAAAGTGTGTTCCAGGTTGCGGCCCCACCTTGCTGCGCATATATAGCGAAACCACTAAAACGATCGGAAAAGTTAAAACTCCAAATAAAAACCCGCGAAAACATATAACACAGCAGAGCACACAAAATGTTATCATAAGACAGAGTTTAAACGCAATTTACACCAACAATGTAAAATCAAACACATGCATGGATTGGTAGAACTAAATTTTCGGTTTATATTTCCTTTTCTCTCTTTTCCTTTTCTCCCCTCAACTTCAATTACAGAAATGATTCAATGTCTTCCTATATACGGTGTATATGGTTACTATAAAAATATTCCTCACCTAATAATTCAATTTTAATATACAGAAAGCAATTTTATATACGTTGGGTTAAATATCAACACACTAAATAATACAGCAGGTATTAAAAACGTGTATTTTTTCTGCAAAACTTCATTGCAATTACAAGTTATGTTAAATGCTCAGACTCGCAAGAATAGCGAGGAGGACCACATAAGGGTCTAGTATTTTATTTCCAAGCCAATTGCTATTTTCGAAAAAATTCATCTAAAAGCAACCTCGATAGCAAAGTATCTCTTTTGTGCTTTACTAATTATTTAAAACACGATGACACTCTAAAGTTTTGTTTTCCTCATTATATCGTCTTTTGATCTTTTAAAAATTAACCTTAAGGCTGACATAACATGTGGTAAACACAACCTTAATTTTCATTTTCAAAAACTATAAGATTTTCTTAAACTGTATCTTCAATAAACCTCTCGTTTTATGTGACATTAACGAATTTTCCGTTTTAAAAGATAACCTACCATTTTAAAGGAATTCAAAATAATCTCAATATCCTGAATTCTTTACATGATGGAAAGTATTCACACTCTACACAAATTTTAAGTATTTAAAAATGTCCTGGTTAATAAACAGCACAGGCAGGGTTCAACCTTCTTGACTACTAGCCTGAAGAGCTCTACATTTATCAAGTTACATAACTGCTGTTACATACTTACATAAGCAAGTGAGGTACTTAACTGGCACTATCCCAGGAGCCGACTTGCCCAGAGGGAGGCTCCTGAGGTCAATTTTTACCAAATTTTCTTACAAAAAATAATGAAGATTTAGTCAATCAGAAATCCTCCAATCACCTTAGGTGGAGCATTATTTTCCTTCGTGGTTTCTCAGAAAACATGCGAAGATGGCACAGTCTATTATAAATTTTACCGCCAAATGACCACTCCAAGCGATAGTGCAGCTCTGAGGTGGCGCCATGCAGAAACGGTGGCAGCGATCTCAGTAGACAGGACAATGGATAACCCTGAGCTCATGCTGCTACTTGAATGTCTGTAACCTTGGCGAATGTCAATCACTCGTGTCGTGCACCTAAAGTTTGAAACCAGAGCTCAAGTCTTCAATAAGGCAAGGAAAAGAAAAACATATTTATTATCAGTAATTTTTCTTAGTGGAAATCTTTGGTTTTGTTTTAGCACATTAACAGTGATTTTGCATACGTGCCAAACACACGTCAGGCACAGGTGTCAAATTAGTCAATCTGCTAGGCCGCAGAACAGTTGAAGTTGCACAGTTTCGGTAAATTTTGTGATTCACTGTGTCAGAGTCGCCTTCCCTTGAAGACGACCATAGGCGACGTTCCTTGAAACAGGCAGTAACCATCAGGAATCTCGTCGAGAATGACCAGTTCTTGGCAGGACTCCCGACCAAAAGTTCAATTTCCAAGGTAAATGAAAAATCTTTCTTAGCATTCAGCATGGAACATATTCAAAACACTTCCGGCAGCAATCAGTGCGTCAAATATCCCGAGAAACCTCCTCAAAAACCTCGGGCAAAAAATTTAAGTCACAACTCCTGAGACAAGCAACATTTAGCTAAAAGACAAAAATGAGCATGAACATCTTACAAGCTACATGAAAATGAAAACACTATGAAATGAGCATGGAAACATATAACATAACTACATGGAGACCATGAACGCTAGTGAACTGTGCATGAACTATCGAAGTTAACTCCTGAGATCGCCTCAGTTCTAAAAACAAATATATCATCATACAAAGGATACAACTGGATGAGCAACCTTATTACTATTATGACGAACAGCTAACTTAGTACGATATTTACACGGGTTATGAGTAACCTCCTCCTATTCTTTATCCAAAACCCTCTTACTGCTTGCAGCATCCCAACAGAAAGCATGCAGACACCATACATGTATTAAAGGATAAAATAAACATCGTCCAAAAATGTTAGCAGGAAACTTCTTAGTTGTGTCATTAACCACATTGTTAAAAGCTAAGATGAGTTGTTATAACGCGGTATCCCATTCCTTATGAGTCCCTGATTGAATACCTCTTAATGCTTTTTTCAAATTATGTTTATACCACTCTATTTAATTTGCCTTGGGATAATAAGGCGAGGTTTGTAACAGCTTTTCTCTCCATACAAAAGCTTTGTTCTTCATCTCACTAGGTACAAAACAGGTGGCATTATCGGTGACTAGTTGAACAGGAGACCTAAGAATTAAAAATTATTGTTTACTTAACACTTAACAGATTTCTGTTGACTTAATGGATATAAACGGAAATAAAAATACAAATTTACTGAAGCAGTCAACAGCTACTAAGATGCAAGTAAATTCTGCAGAAGTCCTGGGCAACGGACCCAAAACATCGAAATAGACACGCTCCCATGTAAATTTTTCCACTGCTGAACTGTAAGGACTTATCACTTAAACATATAGTGTTTTGCTTTCTGACAGGATTTTCACTGGCGGGCCAGTTGTTCGATCTCGTTTACCATACCAGGCCAATAAACATTTCCTTTAATACAAGAAACAGTCTTATCCTGTCCTAAGTGACCACCAAAGTATGTATTATGGTACTAATGGAGTATTTTTCCATGTAATTCTTTGGGCACGAAAAAAAATAGAAAGGCGTGATTTAGGGTCCGTATACCCTACCAAACTCTTTCTGATATCATATTTTCCTGCTTTCCCAACTTGCATATAAGCCTTAATGGCAATACACTCCAGGTCTTTTTCCTGATACTGGTAAAGTGTGAAATATACTTGTTGAAAGTCCTGCAACACTTCCTTCTGGTTCTCTACTTGAGGATTTTGTAAAGCCATCGGCTTATTCAGTACAACTACTTGCATCGCCAATACACTAGGAGAACTAGATGGAGGTATTTCACAAAACTTATCTTCATCAAACATTCGGGATATGCAATCGGCTACATCATTATCCACTCCTTTGCTATGTTTGACTGTAAATTTATACTTAGTGAGGCGAACCAACCACCACACTAACCTGCCCATGGGTTATTTTGGTAGATAAAATCAAACTTATTGCCTTGTTGTCCGTATGCAGGGTGATTATGCTAAGTTTCGTCGGTAACTACCGACACCGTCATGAACCTACTGTCTCGCAGCCGACCAAAATACTCGTGGGATCCAAAACGATATTCAAAGTTATCAGTCGTTTAGCTCGGGGGAGCGATCGGGCATCTTCGGCTTACCGAATTTCCCCACTCTCAGCTAGACGAGCATTTGTGTCTCCGTGCACAGTCGATAATGAACCAACAAAATATTACTACAATTGCTCGTTTTAAAATTTCACAAATATATTGAAAAAACATTACTAAAAAGACGAATAGTAAGCTTCATATTTTTTAGCTCGTGAAAAATAGTATATGATTACAAATATGTATTTTATAAGAAAATATTCGTTTACAGTTTTCGTTGATTTTGTGGGGAGTTTGAGAAACTGTTGTTTGTGGCCATGTTGAACAGTATTTTTTTCCTCTTTGTGATATAAAGATTTTCATCTGTTAGGACGAGGCCCACGTGTTCAGCAAACTATTTGTGTATGTGGGGAAGAGAATATATGGTCAAGGCTAAGTGGAGAAATGATAGAATATCATAATTATATATTTCACACAAAACTGTCCTGAATAACAAAGAAATGTACAACTCTTAAATCGATTATACACTATCGAACAAAAAGTAATTGCGCACCTGTAATAATGTTTGGTCGGTGGTTGTCACCCCGTTAGAATCTCGTAGGGCCACCTCTTGCGGCTATAACAGCAGCCACCCTGTCTGGTATGCTCTCTACGAGTGTTTGCAGGATATCCACGAGGATTCGTCGCCATTCCTCTTGCAACCATTCCATGAGTTGAGCAATGGATTTTGGCTGCGCCTGACGAGCCCTCACCTGGCGATCCAATTCGTCCCAAACATGTTCTATAGGGTTGAGGTCGGGGCTCTGGGCGGGTCAGTCCAATCGGCGAACATTGTTGTCGGCGTACCACTGCATAGTAACCCTTGAAACATGGCACCTAGCATTGTCATCCTGGAAGTAAAACGGGTACATTCCTTAAAAACGCCACAATGTAGGGAGCATTTCATTATCCAGAATGATAAAATAGGCCTCTGTATTCATGCTACCACGGACAAACACTAGCGGTTCTACGCCGAAGGCCGTGAAACAGACCCACCATCACTCCACCACCATCGAATGTTCTAGTTGGTACTATACACTCCGGTAGAAGCCGTTCCCCGGGTAGACTCCACACCCATACACGTCAATCGGACCGGAATGATGTAAACCTCGACTCATCACTCCACAGAACCAATTTTCACTGCTCCAGTGTCCAGTTTCGACGGTCCAAACACCACCTGAGTCGCTGAGTTTTATTGCTTGTCGTGATATGGGGCTTATGTGCAGCTGTTCTTCCGAAATATCCAATTCGGTGGGCCTCTGTATGCAATGTTTCAATGGAAACCGATACTCCTGTTGCTGCATGATACTCCTGTCGGTTGGTAGCCGTGGATTGTGCCCTATTATTGACAATTTCACGTTTCAGGGTTCTGCGATTTATTTCGGTCAAGATTGGAGGTCGCCCAGAACGTGTAGCATTGGCACAATGCCCATCGACCTTCAACTTACGCAGGACGAATGCGACCTTTGATTTGGGCCTGTTTACCTTCCGTGCATCGCCCAGCTAGACAGCCCACTGAGATGGTAGCTCACAATCGTGCCTCTATCGAAGTCCGATAGCTCTGTACCTTTTGTCATCTCCTTGGCAACTGGTTCTACACCAGCCTGCAGCATATGGCGGCCACACACGTCATCCGTACTGAATTACCTATCTTCACGGGGGCCCAATTACTTTTTGGTCGATAGTGTATTAATATATATATAACCTTGGTATCTGTCGAAGTGTACTGTAGAGCCATGGAAAAACACGTGTTCTAGAGGTTGCGAATTTTACAAACAGTTTTGCATGTTTTGTAGATGTATTTGTAAACCTTTATTATAACTATTAAAATTCGCGTGGCCTAAAATAGGCACACTTTTAATGTTTTGTAGAGAGTGAATAATATTTTTTTAATTGTCTATATCGTAAATTCAAAGATTGTAAGGTTATCTTCGTTCAAAGTGTGTGTGTATTGCCGCATCTATACGAGTACAAACAACGATGTATATGTAAGATGTAAAGTCCTCCCACCGCCTCACTCTTTCCTTTTTCCTTCCAAATAAATTAAACAGAACACCAAAAAATTTAACTAGGTAAATACAAAAATAAAAACAATTTGGAATGTCAACCTAGCTATACTATCCTACATTAATAACTGGATGGAAGTTAGATGACGTTAGTCTTTCAGTGCCTGTCACTACAGGAAACATGAGGAAATACGAAAATGCAAGCGTGCATTGGACTCAAACATTTATTTAGAAATGTATTTTTATTCATTGACAAAAGAGCTGTGGTGAGATGATAAATAGTGGCCTTGCTACTTTTCGAGAACTTTCAAACTTTACCCCACTTAATATTAAATAGACCATAATAGAGTCAGCCCCAAAACATTCCAAACTGTTGGGCAATTAGGGGCCAAAATACAAATTTACACAACTTATAAGCTTGCTTTATTAAAAAATGTTGTTACCGCATATCATCACATAACTGTATTTCACATATTTAGGAAAAAAAAAATTAAACATGAAGGGAGTTTCGATTTCAAGCCTTGGAAATCTTGTGTTACAAAACATGTAACTTTAACCACTAGGCCACCGAATATGTGGTGCTTTAGAAAGGAATAAATGGTTATTTAATTTAAGGTAACGGTAGTTTATTGTATAAATATTAAAAATTGAGTATTTTGTACATTTACGTGCTTGTAATAACATACCACACATAAAATAGTCTGTATCATGTTGTGCACAGTGTTTAAGGACAGACGTGCGTGATGCACGTTTTTAATAGTTATAACCAATCTTTTCATGCTTTTTCGTATTGAAACTGTATGTGTTGAAAATTATAACTCCATACAACACAAACATGTGCTGCACTGACTTTATCCTACACATTATTTATTTCCGTATCATTGAAATACGTGGCCACAACACCTACTCTCGCCATTATTATTTAGCGACGAAATTCGAGCCTGCCAACTGTTCCTGAGCAGTTGAGACATTCCGACTCCACTCGTGACGTCAGTCGACCTTCATTTCAAGCTTAGAATACCGAGCGACGGTCTGAGCCGACAGTTGTAAAGAATATATTGTTTTTCGTCGGAATGAGAGACTTAGAATAACCCCCCAGGATAATTAATTTTTCTTTAAATAATTGGAAAACATTTCCATACTATATATTGCGTCTAATACTTCCTTTTCATATGCTGAACATTTTTGTTCAACAGGAGTTAACAATTGGCTAGCGTAGGCTATGGGGACCAAAACATAATTTTCTGACTGGCAAAGTACAGCACCTAGTGCTTTAAAACTGGCATCTACTTGAAGGATAAAATCTTATCAAAATGAGCGATTTGTAACACCGGTGGTGATGCTAACTACTATTTAAAAATATGGAAGGCATTTTGTTGTTCCAAATCCCAGATAAATTCAACATTTTTCCTTTTCAATGCATTTAACGGTTCAGCCAATTTCTTAAGATCTAGAATAAATTTTGAATAAAATTCTACCATACCTAGAAATCCACAAGCAACACTTAAATCTCTAGTTGCAGGAAAATTTACAATTGGGCGAATTTTTTTTCAGATCCATGACCAGCTGCCCATCAGTGATTACAAACCTTAAATTCCGGGCATATGATTTTGCCCAAGTAACTTTTTCTGGGTTTATGGTCAAACCAGCCTCATGCAAAACTATTAAAAACAAACAAGGTGGGCTACGTGTTCTTCAAAAGGATTGCTGTAAACACAGACGTAATCTATGTACATAAAGATGAATTCATATTGAAATTTCCCCAATATCTGAAATAACACCTTGGACATTACTTGGGGTCCACAATTAACCCCCATTGGCAGTCATTGCCATTAATATTTACCCCAGGGCGTATCAAATGCTAACACTTCCCTAGAGTCGGGATGTAAGTCGCAATGTAAAAATACGGAATTTAGATCATAAATAAAAAAATATTTTGCCTTTCCTACATGTTGAAACAAAAATTCGATTGTGGGAAAAGTGTAAGGGTCAACATAGATTTTTTTATTGACTTTACGATAGTCGCAAATAACTGGATATTTCCCAGGGACTTTTTTGGCAAAAATAAATGCAGGGCTAGAATATAAGCTAGTAGAGGGTTCCACAATATCTACATCCTGTAGCTCCTGCACTAAGGTTTTCAAAATTTTGCGTTTAGGTGGTGACACTCTTTTAGGAACAGAAATTTCTAGTTTAGAATCTTTTAATTTCAGCAGACTCGGTTGGTTTACATATTGTCCTAATTCTTTTGTAATTACATCCAGAAATTCTAACTGATGTTCTGCGAAATTTTTTTTCCTGATAGTTCTCATGACTATTACGTTCACAACCTGACAACGAAATCTTTTGGATGATATTTTAACGGGTTGCTGCTTACAAACCCAAATACTAATTCCTTCCAAGACTCATAGCTGTAATTCCTTGTTTTGCCTAAAAAGTCAACACCTAACAAGACATCGTGGCTAAGTTCAGGTAACACACGAAACTCAAACTGCCACGAAAAATGTTCAATTTTTATTTCAAATCGAGCTTTACGTTGGGAAGTAATAACCCCTACATTAGCTAGCGAAAAACCAAATTGTTCTCTCTTATAAACGCGAATGCGTCTTTCTGCGGGTTACATACCAGGAAAGTACAAAAGTCATGGTTTATCAATGAGCATGTGGCCCTGGATTACAACAAAGCAGACATCATACCCTGATCAGCTATAATTACACGGACATACAACAGATCATATTTCCTTTCAAAAACCAAACTATTCATACTAGTCTCGCCCACTACCTATTCCTGCTATGTTCAATGAGTGCTAATATTCCTATTGATTACAGTAAAAACATTTGATATCATTAAATTTATTTTGAGAAACAGTATTTTCTGTTTGAGAAGTGCATGCCTGTACGCGACCAACACTTTTCTCTTTTCCTGAAGAGACACTTAACCAAGACTTCTTACGGAAACAATCTTTGGTCAAGTGATTCGTTTAACCACATATAAAACCTGATTTACTAACTTTCAATTTTCTTTCCTCATCCTTCTCCTTTATTACAACAGAGAGCTGTTCAACCGCACAATATTTAATGGTTATATCCACATCCACAACCAAATCTAAAAGTGATAAAAAGTTTGTCGGTTATGAAGCAATCATAAAAAAACTATTGTATTTGGGAAGAAAATTAAGAAAAATTACTTGTACGAATTACTCTTCGGATCAAGGCTAACCTAAAACTCCTACCATCCCAATCACATCGGTGACAAAAGTTTTCATACTTTATGTGGGTAATTTACATTTTTGCCAACAATTTAAGAAGATAATTAGATACCGCTATTTCACTCACTGCAAATGGAAAACTTGTTTGATAATGTCCCTGGCCTTACATAAAATGTACTGAAATACTTCTGGCACTCTAAAGGTTGCCACAGCTTAAACGAAGTGCCGAGGGAAAAATTTGAGCAAGATTACATTACTAAGATCCACAATAGAAAACAGAAGCTAGTTTTAAATCTTTTAAACATATTATTATGGAGATAAATTCCGAGTGAATGTTTTTCACAGAATTTAACATTGATTAGGACTCACCTTCCTCTCGTCTTACGAGTGCACGAGCTCTGACACGAAGTTCGGACATTCCCTCGCATTCCGAAAATTCTTCTTCAGATTCAATCAACATCTGCATCAGGGAGGCCTTTGAAAGCTTTTGGACCCAGGCTGTGGAAATTTCGATGTCATTAACACTGAAAAGATGGTAAAAAAATCCTGCAACCAATAATACTTCTGGTGAGAGAACACCATGTACCTCTATGACTTCGGTTTAGTTAACTCTACCTCACTCAGCCATATTGACTAAACTAAATGCAAAACAATAGCCCACAGTTAGAGGGGGATCTCGATTGGAAAATTTATTTATTTCGCATTATACTATTTGAGTTGAACACATATTACTTCATACATTTTACTCTGGCAGCTATACATAATATTTAATTCCAGGGAACTAAAGGTAGTACGCAACATTGATAAACTCAATACCAGTAAATACCCATTAATTTATTCTCATTCAAGTTTACAACCATTTTCATAAATTTAAAACATCTTCCATACACACTAATACCTATTATAAAAAACGGCACCTGTGTAAAATAGTTTATTCACTTTCATATAAAACGCCACTTGCGTACAACAGTTCTGACTAACATCACACTTATTTATAATAAGCTATACCAGTGAAAAATATTCCTCTTTCATGTGCCAACAAGCAAAATACTACGTTACAGTCACAATCAAAGTTTAGAGCAAACAGGAGGAGTCGCGATTTGTTACGGCGCTGAAACGATCATCAAAAAATTAACATTGTAGATCTGTAAGTCAGCTTCAAGGAAACCACCCACGAGACAATTGGGCGTAAAAACCATAGCACAAAAACAATACCTTCTTAAACGCTGCAGTCATCACCGTCCGACGAAGACGATTTGGCTTTCAGTGGGAAAATAGTGGCCCAATACTCCAGCCAGCAAGCTGCGCCATCGTCCACCACACACACCTCACACAGGCGGATCTGATTGATTTCGTAGACTTGACCTTGCCTAACCAACAGAAAACCAGGCCCGACTATTATTATTCCTAGTATTACAACTATACCACGTGACCAGCACATGGCGAAAAGTCCATCCAGGAAAGAAATAATCAGTTCACGAAAATAGGTCACCAGAGTCAACCTCAATCACAACCTTATTTGCAAAAGTGAAGTATCCAAAGAAAAAAACAAGCAGTCCACAACACCGGAAACGGCACAAGCCTCCTGAAATTTTTTTTTTGTTGGACCATTCATATTTCGCGACCTACAGCGGAAGTGCCATACTCGTCACTCCTCACACTCGCCACCAAAAACTCCGCACACATCGCAACATATTCTTGGAGCTGCATTATATTACCTCCTATCGCGGTGGTTGCTCACACCTCACTCCCAGTCAGACCAACAGCACCGCCTCATACTCACTACTGGCGCTCTCAAACGGCAGCTCCCGCAAACAAAGAAGATACATAAAATATTTATAAATACTAAACAGATTAAATCGTAAAACATCTAATTCAATAACTATTATACTTTCGCAAATACCAAATACAGATTAATCAACCCTCTGCTAATTAAGAATAATTAATATATAGCTCCAGTGCATAACAAAATATAATAAAAAAATTTCCCTAGTCAGCAACACAGTAAACGAACAGCTACCAACCTAAAAAAAACGCCAGGTATATAAAAATAAGACTGGTGACGAACTATTCGTCGCACTGGGTCTGCCACACTTAGTTTTCTACATATTCTATGCTCTACCAAGCCACGCATGCACTCTTGTATTACGAACACGCTGACAAATGCAGCAGAGTGCGCAGGGAAACTTTGTGACCCCGCCTTGCTGTACATACAAGGCGAAACAACAAAAACTATCATGAAATTCACAACTCACAAAAAAAAACCGTGAATAGATATCAAAACAGCAGAACACACAAAACGTTATAATAAAACAAAGTTTATACTCACTTTATACCAAAAATATAAAATGAAAGACATGCATGGATTGGCAGCACAAAGCTTTCCTCCTCTCAACTTCAATTACACAGATAATTAAATCGCTTTATATATATGGCTACTATTTAAATACACCTGACCTTAAAATTTTATTTTAATATAAAGAAAGCAATATTATAGACAATGGGTTAAATATCAACACACTAATTTTTCTGCAGATATTAAATAAGTCGTTTTTCTGCAATCTTAGATTACAATTATAAGTTATAATAAATACTCAGACTCGCAAGAATTCCGAGGAGGATCACATAAGGGTCTAGTATTTTATTTCTAATCCAATTGCTATTTTCGAAAACATTCTTCTCAAAGTAACGGCGATAGCAAAATATATATTTGGGATTTACACATTCTTTAAACAGTATGACACTCTAAAATTGGTTTCCCTCATTATATTTGCTTTTGATCTTTTAAAAATTTCCCTTAAGTCTGACATAAAACCTGGCAACCACAGCCTTCAATCTAATTTAAAAACTGTTAGTTTTTCTCGAATTTTATCTTAAAAAAACTCTAATTGTGACATTAACGAATTTTTTTGTTTTAAAAGATATCACCTTTTTACGGGCAGTAAAAATATTTTCAAACTCCTAATTTCTTTACATGATGGAAAATATGCCCACTCTACACAAGTTAAAAGTATTAAAAATATCCTGCCTAATGAACTGCACAGGATTCAACATTCTTGACTACTAACCTGAAGAACTCTACATTTATCAAGTTACATAACTGCTGTTACATACTTACATAATAAAGTGAGGTACTTAACTGGCACTATCCCAGGAGCCGACTTTCCCAGAGGAAGGCTCCTAAGGTCTATTTTTACAAAATTTTCTTACAAAAAAACGAAGATTTAGCCAATCAGGAATCCTCGAATCACCTCAGGTTGAACATTCTTTTCCTTCGTGGTTTTTCAGAAAACATGCGAATGTGGCGCATTCTATTATAAATTTTACGCTAAATGACCACTCCAAGCGATAGTGCTGCTTTGGTGGCGTCATGCCGAAATGGTGGTGGCCATCTCAGTAGACAGAACAATGTCTAACCCTGCAGTCATGCTGCTGCTTGAATGTCTGTAATCTTGGAGAATGTAAATCACCCATCGTGTTTAGCACCTAAAGTTTGAAACCAGATATTCAAATCTTCAATAAGACAAGGAAAATAAAAAGATATTTATTATCTGTAATTATTCTTAATGTGAGTCTCTAGTTATGCTTTAGCACATTGACGGTGATTTTGCGTATGTGCCAAACACATGTCAAGCTCAGGTGACATATTGATCAGACTGCTACAGTTGAAGTAGCGTAGTTTTCAGAAAGTTTTGAGACTCACTGTCTCAAGGCATAAAGCAAGAAACACAGTATACACGTAGAGGAGATGCAATGTCCATAGGCTACAGTATAAACCCCTTTGTGGCAATGTAATAGTGTACCCAGCAGAAAACGAACACGGTAGGAGGCCAGCTACGGTAGTCGCGCTTCCTTCAACAAGCAAGAAACACAGTATACACGTAGAGGAGATACAATGGCCACAGGCTACAGTATAAACCCCTTTGTGGCAATGTAGTAGTGTACCCGGCGGAAAACGAACATGGTGGGAGGCCAGCTACGCTAGTCGCTTTCCTTCAACAAGCAAGAAACACAGTATACATGTCGAGGAGATGCAATGTCCATAGGCTACAGTATAAACCCCTTTCTGGCAATGTAGTAGTTTACCCGGCGGAAAACGAACCCGGTACGAGGCCAGCTACGCTAGTCGCTTTTCCTTCAACAAGCAAGAAACACAGTATACACATAGAGGAGATGCAATGTCCATAGGATACAGTATAAACCACTTTGTGGCAATGTAGTAGTGTACCCGGCAGAAAACGAAAGCATTAGGAGGCCAGCTACGCTAGTCGCTTTTCCTTCAACAAGCAAGAAACACAGTATACACATAGAGGAGATACAATGTCCATAGGATACAGTATAAACCCCTTTGTGGCAATGTAGTAGAGTACCCGGCGGAAAACGAAAGCGATAGGAGGCCAGCCACGCTAGTCGCTTTTCCTTCAACAAGCAAGAAACACAGTATACACATAGAGGAGATGCAATGTCCATAGGATACAGTATAAACCACTTTGTGGCAATGTAGTAGTGTACTCGGCAGAAAACGAAAACATTAGGAGGCCAGCTACGCTAGTCGCGCTTCCTTCAACAAGCAAGAAACACAGTATACACATAGAGGAGATGCAATGTCCATAGGATACAGTATAAACCACTTGTAGTAGTGTACCCGGCAGAAAACGAAAGCATTAGGAGGCCAGCTACGCTAGTCGCGCTTCCTTCAACAAGCAAGAAACACAGTATACACATAGAGGAGATACAATGTCCATAGGCCACAGTATAAACCACTTTGTGGCAATGTAGTAGTGTACCCGGCAGAAAACGAAAGCATTAGGAGGCCAGCTACGCTAGTCGCTTTTCCTTCAACAAGCAAGAAACACAGTATACACATAGAGGAGATGCAATGTCCATAGGCTACAGTATAAACCCCTTTGTGGCAATGTAGTAGTGTACCCGGCGGAAAACGAACACTGTAGGAGGCCAGCTACGCTAGTCGCTTTTCCTTCAACAAGCAAGAAACACAGTATACACATAGAGGAGATACAATGTCCATAGGCCACAGTATAAACCCCTTTGTGGCAATGTAATAGTGTACCCGGCGGAAAACGAACGCGGTAGGAGGCCAGCTACGCTAGTCGCGCTTCCTTCAACAAGCAAGAAACACAGTATACACATAGAGGAGATACAATGTCCATAGGCCACAGTATAAACCCCTTTGTGGCAATGTAATAGTGTACCCGGCGGAAAACGAACGCGGTAGGAGGCCAGCTACGCTAGTCGCGCTTCCTTCAACAAGCAAGAAACACAGTATACACGTCGAGGAGATGCAATGTCCATTGGCTACAGTATAAACCCCTTTGTGGCAATGTAGTAGTGTACCCGGCGGAAAACGAACACGGTAGGAGGCCAGCTACGCTAGTCGCGCTTCCTTCAACAAGCAAGAAACACAGTATACACATACAGGAGATGCAATGTCTTTTGGCTACAGTATAAACACCTTTGTGGCAATGTAGTAGTATACCCGGCAGAAAACGAAAGCATTAGGAGGCCAGCTACGCTAGTCGCTTTTCCTTCAACAAGTAAAAAACACAGTATACACATAGAGGAGATACAATGTCCATAGGCCACAGTATAAACCCCTTTGTGGCAATGTAATAGTGTACCCGGCGGAAAACGAACGCGTTAGGAGGCCAGCTACGCTAGTCGCGCTTCCTTCAACAAGCAAGAAACACAGTATACACGTCGAGGAGATGCAATGTCCATTGGCTACAGTATAAACCCCTTTGTGGCAATGTAGTAGTGTACCCGGCGGAAAACGAACGCGGTAGGAGGCCAGCTACGCTAGTCGCGCTTCCTTCAACAAGCAAGAAACACAGTATACACATAGAGGAGATGCAATGTCCATAGGCTACAGTATAAACCCCTTTGTGGCAATTTTCGACACAGACTTTTTTTGTAGCTTGTGTGGTGCAGTGAAATATTGCAATTATAATCCCTTCGTAAATTACAGCATAACCCGGAAACTCCTAAGGAAACAAATTAAGTCTGATGTTTCACGTGTTATTTCAAATCACACATGACAATTTTACATATATATATGCAATATTGGGTGTTTATTTCGTTACCTACCTAATTCATTATGTTGAAAATGCAAGTAACCCAAATAAAATAAATGTTGCTTAAGTTTTTTCGAGTATTATGAAAACCTAATAACATATTGATTTTTAAAATTTATAGTCATTAAAATTAGTGTAAAAGTAATTAATTTAAAATGCAATCATGTGTAACAAGAAACCTGTAAATTTGAAGCGAAAAAAAGTATCAGCAACATCTGAGTAGAAGAGATCTGTTATGCATTTTAATGAAAACATTTCAGTCATTATTGTCCAGTTATTTGCCATGCGATAATTTCATAAATTTCTTGTGTTCAAGCATGGCTGAAGGAAAGTAATATACAGTATTTTAAATTGTAAGTAGGGAAGTGAAACTAGAGCACAATTTAGATAAAACATTTTTACCATCGCTTAAGTTAACAGAAGTTTATAAATATGTAAAAGAAAATCAGAAAAGATGAACGATCAACGGCTAATGCAAGAAGCTCGTTGACATTCGAGGGAGTTCGAAGTTCAGATCCTAGTCCACTAGTGTTTGCGAGAGAAAGATGCAAATTTGGCATTAAGAATCGAAAATGGATTTAAAAAAAATACAATTTGCCTATCAAATGTGTAACTGATATCGTGGGGTTGTCCAATATAAAAGCTGCCGAAGCAACACCAAAATATATATTGCCACGAGAACTAAAATACGTGGATTTTATCACTTGAAAGGTACACTATCACAAAAACTGTTGTAAAATACAAACTACATTAATAAAAAAATTAAAGAATAATCGAAAAAAATATTTTGACAATGACATCGTTTTGGCAGCTAAACTACCAGGTTAAGCTTGTGTAGTCACCATGGGTACAACTCCGACGAGCAATATAAGCTGCAGTTGAAACTTTTGCCTAAAATGTGCAAATAACACAAGAAATATCCATGATTTGAGGTATGTTGTCATACAGGCTTGTGAAAATTCAAATTCGTTTGCAATCGCTTCATTCAGGCGAAATTTGGCATCACAGGAAATAAAGGCACCCAATAAAGTGTGATTTTTTTCTTATATGACAAGTGGAAAGCCAAAACAAGTTGATGATGAGAAAGACAAAAGTGCAGCGCATTCATAGGTCGAAGTTGTGGAATGTAGTTTAAAACACTACATGGAAAATGCCCAATAATTTCAGTTTAGGAATTATCAGGCACCTTACAGGAAGTGTGTGCCTGGTGGCGTTTCCAAATAGATATGGTCATTGTGTGTCGTATTAACACTTGCTTGAGTTATTAACCACTATGTGCCAAATATTCAGTGTATGCCTCGAAATACCGCTTCGAATATATCTGCAACAGGTTATATTGTTTCGCACTTGTGTTGGGATAATTTGAACCTCAATAATGTAACACAATCTAATAGTGGCACAACACATTCAACACACGGTTTCATGATCCAGAGAGAATTACAGATGCAGAGGTATCGATTAGCGGCACCGATAGTCGACGAACTAAATAGCGCTCTGCCAAATTTTTCGAGAAGAATTTTAAGTCCAGTTTCATTGAAATAATACCGAGTGCGTTATTGAGGCACAAGTAAAATATTGTGCGAACAGAACGCCTTTTGGAAAAGGTGTGCAACTTCATTTCTTCTGTAATGTTTGCAGAGCAATATTTAGTCAAACAAACCAGGTACGTGGTTGGACAGGATGGTATTCAATAAGTTTAAATATTGCTAGAGTACATAAAAAAGCAATAGTAGGCTATTTGACAGCAATTTCTTCTCCGATTTTATAATATTCCACTGTTCAAGAAAATGCTGATACTATCATAGAAAGCTACAGAGTATATTGGACAGGTATATACATTTATTGCTTTAGATACGGTTCTTGCAGTTTGTAGCATATTTGTGAAATGGCAGAGAAACAAATATCAAGATTTTATTAATGTTGATATTTACCCTATAATTGGCTCTTAAAACATTTTGCCCTCTTAGGTAAACATATGGCTGGTTCTGGTCCCATCTATAACAGATGTTAATATCCCTAATTTGTTGTTTTTGATATAAAAATTATGTTATTCCGATGAGAATACTAAAAGCACGACTAAAGTGCCTTACAAAGAATACAAACATATAATTTTCTATGATTTTCCGATGTTTTATTCAGTATGCTATAAGCGATCAAAGGCAAACAGCTCAAACTGGATAGTATATACACTAAAAATGTTCATATGTTGGTCACACGCTGGCCATTAAAGGCATGGACAAACAAACCTGAATGACTCGACGAGGAAAATTCAGATTTACACAGCAGTGAAAACTGACTGAATTCTGTCTATTAAACCGTCTTTGTTTACATATGTCTGTTTTGACAACATCTGACACTGCCTCGATAGTTTTTAATGTATTAATCTGTCCTTGTTGTGTGCCACCATGTGTTTCTTAATCAGCAGGAGAACAGAAAATTCGGCAATGTCGTGATTGCAAACTGAACGTAGTTATGCAATGATAGACCAAGTGACATCAGCATGTTTAGAGTTCTAAAGCAATTAGCGATGCTATTTGTAAAATAATTCAGAATAAAAATATTCTTGAATATGAATTTTTATGAGAAAAAAAAATACAGTTTGTGTCTGTATCCTAACGGATGTACGAGTTTGTCAAGAATATTGACTTTAAGAAAAAAAGGTCTTTAAGTGTAGTGTTACATAAGTATGAGGATACTAGCAGTCTCCAGTGCCTCTAGCTGGAGGTAGCGTCGGTAACTGGTGTGGTGTTGCAGAGAAGAAGAACGAATGTGCAGCCATGAGCAAGATGCTCAAGACATGCCACAGTGTTGATGACGACTGGACCGAGCACAGACCGACATACGCTCCTCTCTGCTGCCTGCAACAGCTGTGCTATGCTTGTGTGAGTAGCACATTTTGTGTTGTCTGGTCGCCTACACTCACCTAGCCTCACCTTCATTCACATCCGCACAACATCGTGAACTCATGTGCCAGGCTGCAGAGGCCTGCCTACCTCCAGCATCTCATGGCGAAATAAATGCCTGCGATAACTGTGCTACGCTTGTGTGAGTAGCTTATTGTGAGCTGTAGCTGGTCGCCTACCCTCTCCTAGCTCGCATCTTCCTTCCCTTCCTCAAAAACATTGTCTTCTCTTCTGCCAGGCACAAAAGGACCGCCTACCTCCAGTGTCTCAGGACGAGAAGTACACCAGCGATTACTCTACTGTACTTGTGAGAGTAGCACACAATATACGTATTGTGTCTGGTCGCCTACCATATCCTAAATCATACCTCCTTTCACTTGCTCGCAGCATAGTATTCTCACTTCCCAGCCTGCAGATGCCTGCCAACCTACTGAGTCTCAGGACGAGAAGTACACCAGCGATTACTCTACTGTACTTGTGAGAGTAGCACACAATATACGTATTGTGTCTGGTCGCCTACCATATCCTAAATCATACCTCCTTTCACTTGCTCGCAGCATAGTATTCTCACTTCCCAGCCTGCAGATGCCTGCCGACCTACTGAGTCTCAGGACGAGAAGTACACCAGCGATTACTCTACTGTACTTGTGAGAGTAGCACACAATATACGTATTGTGTCTGGTCGCCTACCATATTCTAAATCATACCTCCTTTCACTTGCTCGCAGCATAGTATTCTCACTTCCCAGCCTGCAGATGCCTGCCGACCTACTGAGTCTCAGGACGAGAAGAGTGCCGGCGATAAGAGCTGCATTGTTTCTCGCCTTTTTCTTTCTATCGTAAGTAGTTTTGAGTTCGATCGATTTGAAGAAGCCTATTTTAACTATGTTAGAGTCATGTGGTATGTTGAGTCTAATGTGCGTGAATTTTTGAAAACATACAATTGGCCTCGTATGAAAGTGTCTTCTTTTATAGATCAGCACAATAGACGCACATTTAATATTTTTTGTGGAAATATGTGTACTTCACACACTTTGCAAAGCAGTTCTACAGTCAGAAAGGCTGCAACTTTTGCCTCAGAGCAGCAATATTTAACATAGTAAGATGTGACCGCTCAAATTGCAAACCTATTGATCTGCAGCTGCTGTAGCAAGTCATATTGTGTGCGTTGATCGAAGGAACTGACATTGTAGGAGGTTAATTATATTTTATTTCTTATGTAGGATCACAGTGTGACAAGTCAGAGCAGAGTTCAACATTTACGTCGGAATAGTTTAATAAAATGGAGGAACATCGTTATGCTGCTGAAACGAAGAATTTTCGCAATATATGAATTTAAAGTAAATAACAAGCGTCAGTGTTTTAGCACAAAAGCGAAAACAAAGGTTTAAAGGAAAGCAAAAATTGCTACATTTAAAGTTCAATAAAAAATCAGTTAAGACAAAACATTAACCAGCACTGCAAACTGATATTAGGTTCGCCACGAAATAACATTACTAAAACTCAATAAAAAGAATTAAAAAATAAATCGAATATGCACAATGTTTCTGGTCTTGTGTAGTGTGTTCTGTTGTTGCCCTATGCACCGTGCCTATTTTCTTTTAATTGTAAACTTATCTTTAGAGTGCCGGCAACAAATATCAATGCAGCGCAGTGAGAATCCACCCAACCAGCCATCCCTGCTCTGCAACGCATTATTGTGTATGGACAGCAAATACATAAATATACAACACAACTGGATACCGCGGCAGATTCCTGCTCACGCTAGTCTTCTCGAACCACTTGTGTGTAATCTCAGTAATTGACTTTGGTTGTTGGTCGCTTAGCTTTGTCGGGAAGTATTGCCTTATTTGAACCGTAGAGTGAATTTTGGGCCGAGAGTGCCCGATGAGTGCGCAAGCAAAAACCATTCCCCGTATTCCAGTGTTAAACTGATATTCTGCAGTACTACTCTGGCAATCGAGGGGGTAAGTATTTTTAATTGGAACACTCGTATGTAAATGCGCTTTGAAATGTTTGTACACCTCCTCTGGCCATTTTTGTGTAAATAGGCTAAATTCAAATTGATAAAAGTATTTTAATCTTATAAAAGGGCTTGTGTGACAATTAATATATAAATAAACATGTCCATTGCAGTCGACAATGTGACATTGACAGTTTTATTGATGAGGGGTTAGGTCAATGTCAGGCACGTGCGAAAAAGACGAAATAACGATCTACCCCATCTTTAGTCTATGAATTAAGACGCTAATCGTGTTTAGATGATGAACTCTTAGAGTGTAGGAAAGTTTTCCAGTGGTGAATTGTATGTTGGCAGGTGGCCTGGCCGAGTGCCGCGACATGAGGGATCGATAAGGCGCCACCTAACCTCACCAAATTTGCTAGCAGCCATCTTGCCGCTACTGCACTCATAGATTGGCCCACGTGAGCCGCGATGTAACGCCTGCAAGGCAGACCACGAAGTACATCGCCACATGGCAGTGATGGAGGGCAAACCACATAACATTTTTGCGACAATGCCGTCTCTGGCGGATGTTGCGCGCACCCTCACACACACACACACACACAAAGGCACTATAGTAAAGAGTAAGTGTATAGTTTGACATCAACACAGTGACAGACATGGCTAAAGATCGCTAGTGTTATGCGTGACTCCAGCAGGAAACAACTGCTTAATTTTACATTTCAGTGTGGTTAAGGCTAGAAGTGACATACTTGCGAAGTTTCTGACAGAGCCTATCTTGCTCTAGCCCAGTGAAAGCAACAAATAAAACGCGAAAAATCGTGTTGAGCTTAAATGCATTCATCGACTAAGTTTTTGTTATGTCACACAGCAGAAAACTTAAATGTTTTAAATATTTGTTAGCGCGTGGTAGATTGCCTAGCCAGACACCACGACTTTCCGTATCAACACACTTTGTTAGCGGGTGGTGCATTGCCTAGCCAGGCACCACGACCGTCACTATCTCCACACTTTATTAGCGGGTTAGCAGGTGGTGCATTGCCTAGCCGGGCACCACGACCGTCACTATCTCCACACTTTGTTAGCGGGTTAGCGGGTGGTGCATTGCCTAGCCAGGCACCACGACCGTCACTATCTCCACACTTTGTTAGCGGGTTAGCAGGTGGTGCATTGCCTAGCCAGACACCACGACTGTCCGTATCAACACACTTTGTTAGCGGGTGGTGCATTGCCTAGCCGGACACCACGACCGTCACTATCTCCACACTTTGTTAGCGGGTTAGCGGGTGGTGCATTGCCTAGCCAAGCACCACGACCGTCACTATCTCCACACTTTGTTAGCGGGTTAGCAGGTGGTGCATTGCCTAGCCAGACACCACGACTGTCCGTATCAACACACTTTGTTAGCGGGTGGTGCATTGCCTAGCCGGACGCCACGACCGTCACTATCTCCACACTTTGTTAGCGGGTTAGCAGGTGGTGCATTGCCTAGCCGGACACCACGACCATCACTATCTCCACACTTTGTTAGCGGGTTAGCGGGTGGTGCATTGCCTAGCCAGGCACCACGACCGTCACTATCTCCACACTTTGTTAGCGGGTTAGCAGGTGGTGCATTGCCTAGCCAGACACCACGACTGTCCGTATCAACACACTTTGTTAGCGGGTGGTGCATTGCCTAGCCGGACACCACGACCGTCACTATCTCCACACTTTGTTAGCAGGTGGTACTTTGACTAGCTAGACACCACGGCCGTCCCTATCAATACAGTTTGCCTACCCTCATAGGCTTACGCATTCCGCGAGCATCCTTTATTGTATAGTTTTAGCATATTATATTGTCAGTTTGGTAATTAATATCTGTACCTCGCTGATATTGTAAGCGGATAATATGTGAAAATGTAACTTTATTTCTGTTAAGTAAGTGATGAGCCAGCTAAACAAATGTTTAAGTTTGTCGCATGTAGTTACTTATAGATCTGTTTACACTTTTTGTAAAAAAATATTAATTATTGTTAGAGAAATCCACATGACATTGTGATGAAATAATAATAAATACTGCTAAATTGTCAACATAAAAGGAAAATAATTTCACAGGGTAGTACCCCGGAACCGCCATTTTCATTAGTATGTTACTGCTATTGAGAGAAATACCTTCCCCTCTCCAGGAAAACATTTCTCCGACACTTTCGATCGCCCCCTCCACAAAATGCGTCTGCGTACGCCACTGCCAATGCTGAAAGTTAATAATTAGTAGCGTCCTGTATAATTGCAGTAATTATTCCGGAAGAGAGTATGTGCCATTGTAATACAGTTAGTGTAGTCCCTACAGGCCATGTACGAACAGCAACAAACAGTTAGTAAGTTGTGAGATGGGCCAGTCACACACAAGCAAATAGGAGGAGGAAATGTTTACAATACTGTTGCACGAAACAATAACGACTACGACACTGACCCCAGTTTACACAAGTCTGTGAAGTAAAGCTTAGCTTACTACGAGAACATAATTATAACTAGAACTTGGAATGTCGCTAGCGGTTAGTGAACTTCCCCGGCGACAAATCTCTGCGAAGTTTTTGGCCAGATTTTCCAACCACACTAGTTTTTGCAGTCACGCTGAGGAAAAACTACATTTCCTCTTCATAACAAAATACCTTCTTTATTTCCATTTACTGTATTTTAAAAACAATTTGCCAGTTAGTACTGCATGTGCGATTTGTTATCACGTGTAAAGAAGACATTCTGAGGGCAGAGAAAAGGAGGATAAATATTTGTTTGCTCTCGCTAGATAGCAGCACCCGTCCTACTCACGATCTGTGATTGCTGACTTGTGCTCATGTCCGTATTGTAAGGCGCAATGCTTCCTCAATTTGCAGTTTGATGACTTATAGTTGGGATTTCTGCTAGCTATATGAAATTAATTAACGCTATAGAGGTTTTTCGTGTTTTACAAGTTTATGGAAGCCAATAAACATAAAAGAAGAAATGGCGATACCAGAGAATCCATATTATTTTCTATTAGAGCAAAGTTTTAACCGGACGCGCTACATTTGAGATGCTGTTGTAGCATAAGATATGCGAAATAATTGCTACAATATTTCTAAATATTTGGTTATAAAGTTGGCAGAAACATTGTTTAGGTTTGCCTATTTTTCTTTTTTGTATGTTGGCTTCCAGAAACTTGCGGACTTCCACCGATATATGTGGAGTTTGTTGACGTCAAATGCCTTCTTAAGAAGGATCAGTCTGCAGCCATCTTGGATTTAAGAGATGTTTGCCGCAGCATGTTTCACAGCACCACAAAACCGAAAGCATTTCATTTTATGTTAACATTAAATTGCTTTTCTACTGTTGTTATTGTCATTTATATAATCTTCCGCAAAAATAATCACTTATTTTTCCTTACTGGCATCAGTTAAAAATTAATAAAGTAAGATATCCTATACTTAACAATTTTATAAAAATACAAGGAACTGTTGTTTATAATCTGTCGTACAAATATTTACAAACCTGCTGTAATGTGACTTAGCCGAAAAATCGTTAAGTACAAAATGACCTAGTTTTACGTTATGAAGTTTTTAAAACTGTCATAACTAAGAGTGAAAACAAAGCGAACTTTGAAAATAGAGAGTCAAGGAGCAAACGGCTTAGTAAATATTTATTTTTAGTTATGTGTGTAAAGTTTTAGGCACTATCCACGACCAGTTTTGTGTAAAAGACGTCTGAACATAACGTGGATATAACATACATGTAGCTAGCCATACACTGTGGGAGGAGAGGAATATTTAAAATAAAATTATGCTTCGGTAAAACTTACAAACTGCAAGATATATTTACAGCAAATGTAATAATAATTTCATATTTATTGAGGTGGCGAATTTAATGTCATATGGCCCAGTCTACCACTTAAACACACATTACAAGAAATATTTTCTTCAGATAATCAGTAATAATTCTAATAACAAAATGAAATTTTTGCTGCGTTAATGCAAAAACAGTAAAAATCAGCGAATGTTGTAAACCAAGCAGAACAGTCAATATCTTGTATGTATAAATGCACTTGACAAAAGAATAGCTTTAAAATTGCAAACTTAAAATACAATTTTACAGAAAAAGAGCACACAAAATATTATGCTATAAGGAGATTAGAGAAAAAAAACACAAGTGTTCTTTTTTGACAAACATCCATACTCACATTCTCGCCCACCAACACTCACACACACATATGCTACGCATCTCGTTTGCATGAATGTGCAAAACAAGTGTGAAATGTACTGTAAATAACTGATGCCAAAGCTTACTACGTTATCTATCAAAAATTAATTGGGCACCCGTGAAGATAGGTAATTCATTATGTCAGTTGACTTGTGTGGCCGCCATAAGCTGCAGGCTGGTGTAGAACCAGTTGACAAGGAGATGGCACGAGGTACAGAGCTATCGGACTTCGATAAGGGCGTGATTGTGAGCTACCATCTCAGTGGGCTGCCTAGCCGGGCGATTGCACGGAAGGTAAACAGGCCCAAATCAACGGTCGAATTCGTCCTGCGTAAGTTGAAGGTCGATGGGCATTGTGCCAATGCTACACGTTCTGGGCGACCTCCAATCTTGACCGAAAGAAATCGCAGAATCCTGAAACGTGAAATTGTCAAAAATAGGGAACAGTCCATGGCTACCATCCGACTGGAGTTTCATGCAGCAACAGGAGTCTCGGTTTCCATTGGAACATTGCGTACATAGGCCCACCAACGTTGTTATTTCGGACGAGCAGCTACACATAAGCCCCATATCACAAGCAATAAAACTCAGCGACTCAGGTGGTGTTTGGACCATCGCAACTAGACACTGGAGCAGAGGAAATCGGTTCTGTGGAGTGATGAGTAGAGGTTTACATCATTCCGGTCCGATTGACGTGTATGGGTGTGGAGTCTACCCGGGGAACGGCTTCTACCGGAGTGTATAGTACCAACTAGAACATTCGATGGTGGTGGAGTGATGGTGGGTCTGTTTCACGGCCTTCGGCGTAGAACCGCTAGTGTTTGTCCGTGGTAGCATGAATACAGAGGCCTATTTTATCATTCTGGATAATGAAATGCTCCCAACATTGTGGCGTTTTTACGGAATGTACCCGTTTTATTTCCAGAATGAAAATGCCAGGTGCCATGTTTCAAGGGCTACTATGCAGTGGTACGCCTATAACAATATTCGCCCATTGCACTGGGCCGCCCAGAGCCCCAACCTCAATCCTACAGAATATCTTTGGGACGAATTGGATGGCCGGTGAGGGCTCGTCAGGCGCAGCCAAAATCCACTGTTCAAATCATGGCATGTATACAAGAGGAATGGCGACGAATCCCCGTGGATGTCCTGCAAACACTCGTAGAGAGCATGCCAGACAGGGTGGCTGCTGTTATAGCCACAATAGGTGGCCCTACGAGATTCTAACAGGGTGACAACCACCGAGAAAACATTGTGAACAGGTGCCCAATTACTTTTTTGTTGATAGTTTTCCTTCATAAAGTATTTTACATTTGTCTAAAACAGGCTACTGAAATAAGTACGCGTGAAGTAATGACTGTATACATAACAACGAGGACATATATATATATATATATATATATATATTCATGGTTTTATCAATATGAGTAGACGTCTAGTTAATTTTTATGTGCAGTAGTGGAAGTTTCTTGTAAAGTAGTTTATTTGCTACCAAAAACCAAATAACTTGGCTCTCGATTGCACATAGTAGTGGTGTTTCTCTCGAGCTGTTTTAATTAACAGACTTGATACAGCTTACCTTACATTCTTCCCGCGACATCATTGCCGTAAGGCTGACACAGACGTTTAATATTTTCCACATCTCTTTTTTAAAATGGTCGCATATTTCCAGCATCTCATTGTGTATGCGTTTCGTTTTGCTCCTCTTGGATGAAGTTGGCTACAAGCGTGCCTAGTAGGTACAATGCAATATCTTTAGACAGAGTAGCCTACTCATTCCTTTTAAACTCTCTGTACCACACTGCGTAAAAATAAGTACATTTGCTGTGTTTGAAGATTCATTCATATATAACTTAGTTTATCAACTTACATTTCTCACTTAAATATTAACGTTCCTATGTACGATAACATGAAGTCTCTGTTTTCTTATTCGACTTATCTACATTTTCAACACCAACTTTTGAAATTGAAAATAATGAACACCGGTTATCCTGACATTCTTGTTTAGATACAATTTTTTGTGTCCATGAAAGAAACGATAAATTTTAAAGATGCCATAACAATACTCAAAAACTAGAATTTACACTGTTTCTATGCAAATGACGTAAACAGTTGCCCCGAACTGCAGTGTGGAGACATGTAGTGACATGTAAACCGAAGCCCCGAACTGCCATGTGAAGAGACATAGCGACTTGTAAACAGAAGCCCCGTACTGCCATGTGAAGAGACATAGCGACTTGTAAACAGAAGCCCCGTACTGGCATACAAAGAGACATAGCGACTTGTAAACAGAAACCCCGAACTGCCATGCGGAGATACATATCAACTTGTAAACAGAAGCCCCGTACTTCCATGCGAAGAGACATAGCGACTTGTAAACAGAAACCCCGAACTGCCATGCGGAGACACATAGCAACTTGTAAACAGAAGCCCCGTACTGCCATGCGAAGAGACATAGCGACTTGTAAACTGAAACCCCGAACTGCCGTGCGGAGATACATATGGACTTGTAAACAGAAGCCCCGAACTGCCATGCAGATACACGTAGCATCTTGTGAACAGAAGCCCCGAACTGCCATGCGTAGATACATAGCGACTTGTAAACAGAAGACCCGTACTGCCATGCGAAGAGACAAAGCGACTTGTAAACAGAAGCCCCGAACTGCCATGCAGATACACGTAGCAACTTGTAAACATAAACCCCGTACTGCCATGCGAAGAGACATAGCGACTTTTAAACAGAAGCCCCGAACTGCCATGCGGAGATACATAGCGACTTGTAAACAGAAGCCCCGTACTGCCATGCGAACAGATATAGCGACTTGTAAACAGAAACCTCGAACTGCCGTGCTGATATACATATTGACTTGTAAACAGACGCCTCGAACTGCCATGCAGATACACGTAGCATCTTGTGAACAGAAGCCCCGAACTGCCATGCGGAGATACATAGTGACTTGTAAACAGAAGCCCCGTACTGCCATGCGAAGAGACAAAGCGACTTGTAAACAGAAACCCCGAACACGCCATGCGGAGATACATATGGACTTGTAAACAGAAGCCCCGAACTGCCATGCAGATACACGTAGCATCTTGTAAACAGAAGCCCCGAACTGCCATGCGGAGATACATAGCGACTTGTAAACAGAAACCCCGAACTGCCGTGCGGAGATACATATGGACTTGTAAACAGAAGCCCCGAGCTGCCATGCGGAGACGCATAGCAACTTGTAAACAGAAGCCCTGAACTGGCATGCGGAGACGCATAGCGACTTGTAAACAGAAACCTCGAACTGCCGTGCGGAGATACATATGGACTTGTAAACAGAAACCCCGAACTGCCATGCGGAGACGCATAGCAACTTGTAAACAGAAACTCCGAACTGCCGTGCGGAGATACATATCGACTTGTAAACAGAAACCCTGAACTGCCATGCGGAGATACATAGCGACTTGTAAACAGAAACTCTGAACTGCCGTGCCGAGTTACATATGGACTTGTAAATAGAAGCCCCGAACTGCCATGCGGAGACGCATAGCAACTTGTAAACAGAAGTCCTGAACTGGCATGCGGAGACGCATAGCGACTTGTAAACAGAAGCCCCGAACTGCCGCGCGGAGATACATATCGTCTTGTAAACAAACGTCCCGAACTGCCATGCAGATACACATAGCGTCTTGTAAACAGAAGCCCCGAACTGCCGTGCGGATACATGTAGCGACTTTTAAACAGAAGCCCCGAACTGCCGTGTGGCGACACATAGCGACTTGTAAACGAGTGAACATGTTATTGACTACTATACTCGGAATGCCAGAAGGTGTAATTTTACCAACTCGAATAATTGTTTGACATTAATAAAAATTTGAATCTGATTGCTGTTTGAATGATTCTCTCTAATCGTAAAAAACTGATAGGTACTATAAATCACTGCTATTAAAAAAACCCAAAACACAAATAATTACAGAATCTTACTTTGCATCTTATTAAGAATGCTAGAAACTGAAAGTATTTGAGATTGAAGTACTAAGTCTGCATATGCAAAAATTAAGTGGTTCACACTTATTTTTAAACCATACGGAATATTGTTAGTGTTTTTAAAACTGGAATAACATATTTTGAGAGAAAATGGTTTTAAATGGCCAAAACCACTTCGTTTCTATAAAAATAGAGTAATTTTAGGTAGCTGGAGAGCAAGTTTTCATGTAATTTGAGTCATGATCAAAGTAGGGCGAAGTTAGTTTCTAGGGGACTATGCCCCTTCCCCCAAGCCCGGAGTGGCAAAAGCAATGTAACACAAAACATGTAGTTCTTATTCCCCTCCCCAGCAAAAAGGTTCTGATTGCCTAATGATCGCCGAGTCGCTTAGTTGAGAAAACAGCTTCACAGATTTATAAAGATAGGCTAATTTCCAAAACCACACAAACGAACATTGCTGCAAGTGAAACTCAACTTTAAATTCTATCTACTCTATATCTCCAACAATTCAAATTATTTTATTTATTTATTTATTCTATACTGATACCTGAACACCAACACACAGCATTTGAACGAACACAATTTGAACTCTGGTTGTTGCTATACGCTGATGCACATAGTTGACATGGATCTCTCTGTGGATTTTCAGTTAACACTACATAAAATTTATTATTAAAACTTTGCTATGACAGTCGAGTTTAGGAACTTGCACAGTGAAAAAATTCAGCAGTATCAAGTCAGCAGTAAGCAGTTTGCTACCAAAATTTTATTTCCCGAATAGCAATGCTACTGCTTAAGTTGGGCCGATAGAATACCATTGTACGATGTTATTTCGATCTGAAAAAAATTGGTTTTAATTAAATAGTAAGGTGTGTTATGGAAGTGTGTCAGTACAAAGATGCATGACTACCAGGCTGTGTTTTGGAGCAGTGGCCAGGCGATGCAGTTTTCAAAGGCTGCAGTATGACTTGTGTCATGTTTCAGAGTCCACTGGTAGGACAAGGTCCGACTCACTGCGACGAACTGCTCGCTGATGTGTGTAGCGACGATGCAGGCTGCCTTGACGCTGCTAAACACTGCAACATCACGGCTCGCTGCAACTGTGTCCTCGACTAGATGACACGCTCTGATTGCAGTTTTGGCCCTTACCACGACAACACACCTCTGCTTCTGCGTTAGGTTACAGATCCACTCATAGCGGGTCCTCTCCCAAGTAAATGCATTAGAAACTGTTTCAGTTCTCAAATTCGCTTCTACACTGTGTCTAATACAAATACTATATGTATTGGTAACCCAGTCCATCTGGAAAAATTAATTATATGAGTGTTATATTGATGATACGATGTTATTATATTTATTGTGATATTCAACCTGTCGTGGCTGTTGTGTAACTGATAAATAAACAAACCAAGACGTCTCCATAGCTATCATTAATAATTGATAATACCATATGGTATTGGCAGTTTCGAAAAAGCTGGTCAACTTGTAAGGTTATAATTCTCGATTATTTAATATTTAGTTATGTTAATGGGATACGTGTTTTAAAATTATACACAAAAGGTATTATTTATATATTGTATCAAAACTCGGACTAGAAAAATAAAGTGGTATATTTAAAATAATGATTTTGAATCCCTTGACCTATTCTTCACACTAAAACTTACTGGAAATATTTACAATCAGATTATTACAAAAATATATCTTATTCATAATGCACAAACATGCTTATCATGTTTACGAAATATTTACCACTGCATGTTGCATAATGAGATTTACTCGAAAGCATATTGCACATATTTTCTACTAGTAGAAGGCATATACCTTCTCAGTGTATGCTAGCAATGAAAACTGCCAGCAAAACTCTCTCCCTAGCATTTACATATATTCATACAACATTTAATTTAGTCCATTCCCAGTATTAATAAAACAGTTAATGTCACCTTGCAAGTTCTAAGGCAATGTGGCTGACATTTGATGGTCACAGTGGTTAAAATGAATGATAAATCAATAATAATGTTTGTATTATACATGGAAACACATATGTATGGCATTAAGGCATGTTTTATTTATATGTGAGACATCAACAGTTTTATTCCAATTTTAAACCGAATTTTTTCCCTATTATGTTCAAATAAGCAAAGATTATATATGGTGTAAGTTCGCAATATATATATATATATATATATATATATATATATATATATATATATATATATATATATATATATATATTGCGAACTTACACTTATAGATCCAGATATTCAATTTAGAGTAAACCCCAATTCAAATTTAGAGATAGCAAATTATGTCTAACCTAATTTGTTGAGATAGGAAGTACTTCCCTTAAGGACACGTGTCGATAGAATACGAGGCTAACAAACATCTTTGTGTGGTATCCATTTTCACACAGTTTTATTCGTGAATAGAGACTCTATAATTTCGCCTCATAGTTCAATTTTAAGATAGATGGCTTACAAAAGTATATTAGTTCCATACGTGTCCTTGAACTTACGCTCACCCAACACACCGTACGGGACTCACAACCAATAGTGTACATATAGCTCTAATGGCCTTATTTTGTGTGGCCAGGTTTAACAGAAGAATGAGTTATGCTTATTGGTGGCAGCCAGGTGTTTTCTTAGGGTAACTCCACTTTTCAAGATTCTCACTAATGCACCTTTACTGTGTTAAGGTACCACGTGAGCGAGGTGTGGGAGTAAGGTATCACCTGAGCGAGGTGTGGGAGTAAGGAACCATCTGAGCAAGGTGTGGGAGTAAGGTACCACCTGAACAAGGTGTGAGAGTAAGGTACCACCTGAACAAGGTGTGAGAGTAAGGTACCACCTGAACAAGGTGTGAGAGTAAGGTACCACCTGAACAAGGTGTGAGAGTAAGTGTCGAAGTGAAGTATTGGGTGCTTGGTGACAGGCACTGCACATGCCTCGACACATAAGTTTATTAGGACAGAAGTTAAAAACTCGCATCTATGACAAAGTATTTTTTCTGGTGATCCAAGGGAGGGCAAGCTGGCCAACACACATCTCTGTAGTGCTGAAGGGGCAAACATGTCTAGCGGAAAGTCTGCTCAGGTCCTACCGATGTGCTGCAAGAACATTACTGTTTCATCCCCTGTAAGGAGGAAGACCGATCCAGCCATGGCAGAGTCGTCGGAATGGAGAACCAGACCTCTAAGAGAAATTTATCCCTCTGTACAACCAATGCAGATAATGGAGAGTGACTCTCTGTCCACGAGCCCAGGTCTCAAGAGTGAATCAAGTGTCTTTGAAGCTGCAATGGCCTTAAAATATAGATGCTGCTATGGGGGACAGGACCAGTCATGGCACCAGGGTACGAGTTCTTTGGTTCTGTGTGGCAGTCTGAGAAACCCAGCTGTGGTTCTGCTCCTCTATATCTTGAATTTTGAAGAAAGATGCGACTTTTAACTTTTAAAAAAGGACACATTAGGAGATGGTTTTAAGAAGCCCGAGAAGTCAGAATTGGCACAGGTGGTAGGCCATAGAATGTCAATTCCAGCACAAAGTAGAAAGATAATGCGACTGACCTCCAATATTAAATCAGCTTCTAAAGTGCTGAAAAGAGCAGAAAAAGTAGGCGACTGGTACCACAGATGCATCCATTGTGGTTTACAGTGGAGGGGGATATCCAGTCCCAACTGCCAGCCTATCAGTGTTAAACATGTATTAATTTCCCGAGGCTGCGACAGAGCTAATTATTACCTCCCGGGAGACACTATAGAGGGGCCCCCAGAGGCCACAGAGACACTAGCTCCTGCAGTAAGGTGACACCTCAAAGAGTTTTGCAATTTATAGAGGCCATGCTGTACGACACTCTGTGATTTCAATGATAGAACGAGGTTGTGCTAATGCAGACCTGACAGAGAAAATGACTGTTATAAGTCACTCAGTGCACTGTAAAGTGGAGAAGCCCAAACATGGGTCTGTGGGGAGGAAGGGCATGCATTCAGTCAGTGCCCAAGCATGGCTTCGAGGGTCTTGAAGTTCACCTGTGCCAAATTTACTGGAACATATATGACTGGGCTCTGACATGGTCTCGCCCGATCGCTTGTCACACTGTCGAAAAACATACTAAGTTAATGAGTATAGTTATCCAGTCCATATTAGAGGAGGTACTGCAGAAGTGTAGTGTCAATGCCCATGGAAATAGCTGATGAAGTGATGTAATTGATGCAATCCACAAATTGTTTTGCTGGGTCCATCGCCATGTGCAGAATTTTCGAGGTTACAACTGCCAAGTATCTGCAATGTAGTACAGTCTCATGTGATAGGAAAACTTCGATGAATTTAAGGAAACTCGGATGACATCATATGGTAAGTTTGTGAGAATGAAGAGAAATGGTCTCTTAAGGTATTCCCTACTGGGGAGCATTTGGGATGTTAATGTTATAGAACCCTCTGAATAATATCTCTATGGATAAGTATTATGGGATTGTGAAAATGAAGTTCGCTGCTGGATGTGCTCCTCCACAGTGATAATCCCTCTGAGAGGCTTCAGCATGGTACTTTAGCGAGATGAGTTGCATCCCTCATGATGCTGAAAACACTGTAACATTCATGAAATACAAGATAACTAAGGTAGATAGAACACTGGATTGTAAAAGAAAGCACCAGGAGTAGATTTTATAAATGCGAAGTTCCAAATGAAAACTTATCAATGGTTGGCACAACCCTTTATAGCCTTGTAAAATGAGTGTCTCGCCAAGGACATCTTCCATAAATGTAGGAAGATAGGGCTTGTGTGAACCCTTTATAAAGGTGAAGGAAGTAATCCCATTTCCATTACTTCTCATTGGCCCCTTACCTTTTCGTCATTACTGTTAAAAATGCTGGAAAATCTAATGTATGGAAGCCTTCTGTACCCCTTGGACAGCAACCACTGGTTGGCTGCTAATCAGTATGATTTTCGCCCAGGGATGTGGCGAATGAAGCTGTCTAATGTGTTCACACATCATCGAAAGAAGCTACAGCCAGGAATAGGGTGGGTGCCCCTCTGGACTTGAGTGGTAACTTTGACAACCCTTTGACAACCATGCACTCTGGGTTTCATGTAGTTACCTCGTGGTCTCCCTCTCCTGGTTAGAAGTCACTAGACAGACCTAAAAAGGGACTGGTCACAAGGACCTTCACAGTGATGAAGCTGCCTACGAAGGACTGCCTTAATAGATCTAATCTCAGACCCTTGTTTTGGCATATAGCCTTTCACATCTTCCTGCATATTCTGCTTCCAGTTAGCTATCAGATAATAGGTTATGTGAATGTCAGACTGACCCTCATCTTTGGTAACATGTGTAAAGAGGTCAAATGTACGGCCGAGGCAATCTTCTGTTTGTTTGTGGAATGGGCTTGGTCCATGATGTCGACTTTCTGGATCTCAAAATCCAAATGTGTGATATCGAAGGGAGACACTGAGCAGGGTGGTACAGTGAAAACTCGGTGGACTCGCATTCGAAAGGTCTAGGATCGATTCCCAGTCCAGCTATTCTGATTTCGGTTTTCCACGGTTTCCCTACATCACTCCAGGCGAATGCTGAGATGGGTCCTTAAAAAAGGCCATGGCCAGTTCCTTCCGATTCCTTCCCCAATCCCTATCACCTGAGCCACTAGCTCCATCTCTATACCTCGCTGTTGAGCCCATCTACCTACCTATCTACCTATTGAAAGAAGACTTCAAGTTTACTCACAGGCATTACCCAAGGTGGAGTTGACTTGCAGTTTGTACATGCAACAGAGTCCCAGGGTTTACCAGGAAACACAGGAGCGCTGTCACATGTACAGGACATACTCCCACTCCACAATCAAGTGAACCACCACCCCCGCCATTATAAACCATGTAACCTGAAAGACCGAAGATAGTAAATGTAAGGAGTGTATCTAGTTGTGTTTACCTATGATTTGTTAAAAGAGTTTAACAGCTGAGTGCCAAGTATAAAAAACATAAATTAACGCGTTATCAATTATCCATGTAGTCAAATATCATATAAAACAACTATGTGGTTATTATACACTTTGTCACCAATTCAGTTTCTCAAACAGGGTTCCTATAGGTTAAGAAATTCAAAATTATTAAAACCCAAAAGACAGCACCAGTCGGGTGGAATTGACAAATTTAATGGTTACAGATATAAAGAAAATAAATAGAAATATTGTTACATTTCTCTGAGTACTATGTTACACACACACATATATAATTTTCTTTTTACTTTACTTTGATATCATCAGGTTGCTTGCATGTGTTGTTTACGTTAACAACAAAACAAGAAACATGATTCAAAGTAAATTACATTTTGCTTTAAAACTACCATGACTGTAATAAAAAAAATGAGAGAGCGAGCACAGCTCACCTAAATCGGCAATTTCCATCAAAATAACGTGAAAAACTAACATAAATATTTCCAGCTATTTTTAACGACAGTACAAGAAAAAAATAAAAACTCTAAATTTGAAATTCAAGGAAAAACCAAGCAATTCAAGCTCAAAATCAAGTAATTTGATCGTTTTCAAGCAACATTTTCATGTTTCTAGAAGTATTCATTTTTTACTCTGAAAAGTAAGGAAATCTAAGCCAAATTCATTCAATTTTAAGATAAAAACAAACAAATTTTTTAATTTTTTTCATAATGGCCATACAGGATATGTGTAAGTTAAAAAACAGCAAATTTTAAACCAAAATCAAGTAAATTTCTCGATATCAAGCATATCATGTTTTCTAGAAACATTAATTTATCAAGCGAGCAATCTAATTCAATAAAATTTAATCCAAAATCAAGCATAATAAGCTATATTCAAATGAAATATTAAAAAAAGATGATCGATAGATTCAAATTAATAGAAACTTATACAATTTAAGAGAATTCAATTTTATGTACAGATTTGCCATTTTTCAGTTCTTATAATGCTTTATAGATTATAAAAATTTGTTTCTCATTTATTAATTTTAAAGCATTTTTATCAAGCATGTTTACATGATTGAAGAGGAGGCACAGGTGCCAGAGGATAGAAAGTGGTACGGCATCTTGGAAGCAGAAGTAGAAAAGGCACTGAAGGAGATGATGAATCGAAATGCTTGTGGAATCGATAATTTGCCAGCAGAAGTGTTGAAGAGTTTAGGAAACAAGGGAAGGAGGGAGAGAGTCTACCTATGTAATGATATATATGACAAAGGTGAATGGCCGGATGACTTTCTCGCAACGGTAATGATTCCAATTGAAAAAAAGTACCAATAAATGAGAAGAGCATAGGACTATTAGTCTAATTTCTCAGGAAGCTAAAATACAGTTAAGATTGTTGAATAGAAGGCTATATGGGAAGTTAGATAGATGGATTGGAGAGGAACTATTTTGATTTAGAAGTAGAAAAGCAACAAGAGATGCTATAGGCCTGTTCAAAATCATAAGGGAAAGATACAATGAGAAAGGTAGAGAAATTTATTCTGTTTTATTAACTTGGAAAAAGCTTTCCACGCAGTACAATGGAACAAGATGATGAACATCTTGAAGAGAAAAGGAGTAGATTGGAAGGAGAGACGACTAGTACAGATTCTATATTTACAACAGAAAGTAAGAATAAAGATTGAAACTGAAATGTTAGAAGAAAGTAGCATCGGGAGGGGCGTTAGACAAGGCTGTTGACTTTCTCTCTTGTTCAATTTATACCTGGAGGAGATTATTGGGAAATGCTTAGATGGAAAAAGAGGAGTACGTATTGGCGGAATGAGAATATAATGTATAAGATTTACCGATGATATGGTTTTATTAGCAGAAAGTGGAAGAACTATAGCTAAAATACTAAAAGATCTGAATGAAACTTGTGAGGAGTATGGGATGAGAATCAATACATCAAATACAAATAGTATGGTATTCAGTAAAGGAAGGAAACTGGCAAATATTAAGATAGGACAAGTTAATATCAGCCGAGTAAGAGCATTAAAATATCTACGAAGTACGATAACTGAGGACTTTAAATGTCATCAGGAGGTGAAGACTCGTATTGCGGTAGCGAATGAAGCATTCAATAGGAAGAGGAGACTGCTATGCGGAAAACTAGATACAGCACAGAGGAAAAGACTTGGCATGTGTTTAGTATGGAGTGTGGCACTCTATGGGACAGACACGTGGACACTGAGACATGATGACGAAAAAAGGCTACAAACGTTTCAGATCTGGATGTGGAGGAGAATTGAGAAGATAAGCTGGGTCGAAAGATTTGAGGAGAGGAGAAAACTGCTGAAAGTCATAATAGAAATGAAAAGCACTGGATGGGACACTCGTTGAGACGGGAGTGCTTGCTAACAGACGCTATGGAAGAAATAGTTTGTGGAAAAAGATTGAAAGGAAGGAGAATATACAAGTTGATAGATGACATCAAGGGAAGCGGAAAGTATATGGACCTGAAGAGGTTGGCAGAAGACAGGAGATCATGGAGAGCTACCACGTGAAAACCTGCCTCTGGGCAGTACACAAATGATGATGTTTACATAGCGATCTGATAAAGTAATTTTATAATTTCCATCAAGATTACAATTAATTTTTTTTACCAAACTTAGATTCATAAATTTGAAATTCAAAAGCGGCATACTCTTTATTACTTTCAAGAATTTGTAGTTTGGTAAATTTATATTAATTGTTTCGCTACATAATAAGTGATTCCATTTTGTTTTATTTATAAGTAAAGAAAAAGTTCATTAAAAGAAAAAAAAATTAATTTAATAAATTGCATTCCTCATAAATAAAATGGAATTAATGATCGAAATGGAAAATAATATAATATGCAAGCAATGTAAAACATGTGGCGAAGTACTTAACATTGAATGTTTTCCAAAATACAAAGTCACAAAAGATAACCATATTAACACGTGCAAAAAATGTGTCGAAGCATATCTGAGAAATCATTATGGGTTAAATAAAATATTATGTAAATGTAGAAAATATTTTTGTATTCCATATCTCGAAAAGCATAAAAATTGTCAATTACACAATACAAATGAAATTTGCCATACTGATTATTCAATTAAGACATGTGTAGTATGTAATTAAATCTATAATTCATTTCATCCCCCTCAAGCTATTAGAGACAAACAGAAAACAAAATGTAAAAATGGTTTCAGTGAATATACAAAGAAATATTATCATAACAAGAAGGTAAATAATTACAAACATTGTTTTCAAAATTCACAATAGTTAAAACAGTGTTTTATTCCATTGAATTATTTATTTTATATCATTCTTTAGTAAAAATTAATGTACCATATTGTAGTAATAAAAAATATAACTTAATTAAAAAAATTTCTTACTAAATAAACAATAGCAAATATCACCGAACAATCTAGCAGCTGAGTTGAGTGGAAGGAGAGTGCAGGAGCTAAGATTTTTAGCAAAAGAATATAAACTAAAATATTGGTGATGTCTAAGGAAAGCTGATTTAATTATAACTCTTATACCATTGATTTTAAATGTATAAGCAAACAAAAACTTTAAAAATTAACCATTTTCATACACCAATGTCAAAGAACAATATTCAAATGACAGAAATGAATTAAAAGAAATATTTCACATTCTCTAATAATATATTTGAAAAGCCTAGAAACAAAAGTAAGCGAGTAATAGAATGGATAACAGAGAATAATTTTATAAATTTTCCTTTAGCTGATGCTTATATTAATGAATTATATGAAGAAGGCAAAAAATAATTGTAAGAAACATCCCCATTTTCCCCTAATGTAATTATAAGAAAAGAAATAGAATAACCAACAAAAGTTATATAGTAAATCAAGATTTCTAAGGTAGGATATTGACATTTAACATTGAAAATACCTTCAATTTAGTACAACCAAGTCAATTTATAACTTGTGTAAAAAATAAGGTATTTGAGATAATACATGATCATCTTAGGAAATTTATCGCAATAAAGAGACTAACCAAGTAGAATTATTTCATTTCTATCACAAAACTATACAGTATTAAATGAAGTAGAAATTAAAAGGATTTAAAAAACCACAAAAAAATAATTACTTGCACATTTATCGGAATTTGAATATAAAAAAAAACCTTCATATTGAAAATTAGATAAGAGTAATTGGAATACAGTTAGCTATAAATAGGTATTATCCATTAAATGGAGCATCATATATAGAACTACCAGAAAAGATTAAGAAAAAATCAGTATGTATTAATGTGAAAAGTGAAGATCAAAAATGGTTTCTTTGGGCAATCAAGTCTGCATTGTTTCCAGCAGAAAAAGATCCGCAAAGAGTAGTTAAATATAAAAATGTTGGCTTAATATTGATAGAGTAATAGATTAATATGAATATGCGATTAAAATTTATGTTATACCAAAAATTTAAGATTAAATGGATGTGTCTATAAATATTTACTCTATTGAAGGTAAGTCTACAGTATGTGCATTAATTATAAAAAAAAAATAAAAAAGGAAAAATAATTTTTTTTTTACAAATATTATACAAACTCGCATTACTGTTGGATAAAAGATTTATCGAAGTTGCTTTCTGCACAAAAAACTAAACATAATGGCAAAACTGATATATGTGTTATGTGTCCTCAATTCATTTATTCCCAAGAAATATTAAATAAACATGCAGAACGCTACTCTAAAAATGAACCAGTTAAAATCAGTTTACCTTTGGAAGGATAGCAAATATTTTTCAAAAACTACAAGCATACACTGAAAGTTCCTTTTGAAATATACGCAGATTTCGAATCAATTCTAAAGAAAATATAAACAATTAAATCAAATCCAAGAGAAATATATAAATTTAAACTAATCAAAAAATATGCAATTTTAACAGAGGATGAAATCGATAATGGGTTTTATAAGGAGGTACTTAAAGAAATATATAATCTTACTAATGAACAAATAAATACCATTGATTTAAAATTGAATGATGAATCATATACAATGCTTTTTACTTTTATATTGTATTTTGTTATGGTGATTATAAACTACCAGTTGTATATCGATGCCGAAATGCACATATGATGTTTATACGATCAATGGAAATGGAAGTGGAAAAGATTTGGGAAATATATTCGCAAAATAAAGCAATGCATTCACTTACAAAGAAGAAAACATTTATATAATTTATCTAGAAAATGTACTGCGTGTGAATGTGAATATACGAAGGCAAATAAAAAACTACATCATCATGATCATATAACTGGAAAATACATTAACCCAGTATATCATGATTGTAATCTACAAATAAAATTACCCAATTTTGTTCCAATTAATTTTCATAACTTAGCTGGATATGATGTTCATTTATTTATTTAAGAGCTACGATATGATGAAAAAGACCTAGATTTTATTGCAAATAATGAAGAAGAGTTTATTACTTTTGGGAAAGCAACAGAAAATTTAAAAAAAAATTAGATTTATAGACACATTTAAATTTATGGCAAGTAGTTTAGATAAATTTTAATCTAATTTAAGTAAATATCAAATGAAACATACACAAAAGAATTTTCCAAAAGATCAAGTAGATTTAGTAATTAGGAAATGTGTTTATCCAAACGATTATATGGATAGTTGGAAGAAATTTTATGAAACTGAGCTTCAACCAAAAAGTGAATTTTACAATAAATTAAATGAATCTGATATAAGTGACGACGATTATGATCATGCAAATTGTGTATGGGATCAATTTAATATGAAAAACCTCGGCCAATATAATGATTTATACTTAAAACATGATGTGTTACTATTAGCGGATGTATTTGAAAACTTTAGAGAAACATGTCTATATGCATATGATTTAGATCCAGCATGCTATTTTACAGCACCAGGATTATCATGGGATGCAATGTTAAAAATAACTAAAAACCATTAGATTTATTACATAATTATGATATGATTTTAATGGTAGAAAAAGGAATTAGAGGCGGAATTTTACAATGTTGTAAAAGATATATGTAAGAGAGAATTATAAATCTTTAGATGATATTAATCGTAATCATAAATCTAACTATTTAGCTTATCTCGATGCGAATAATTTATACGGTTTGGCAATGTCTTTATATTTACCGTATGGTGGTTTCGAATGGGTTGATTATCCAGAATTTAAATAAAATTTTTGGTAAAATTATATAAGAAATGTAAAGGATGATTCTATTCTTGGTTACATTTTAGAAGTGGATTTAGAATATTCATAAGATCTACATAAATTAAGTAAATATCTTCCATTTCGTCGAGAAAATAAGGTAGTTCCAGGAACGAATCAGTCTAAACTATTAACAACTTTAATTAATAAACAAAAGTATGCAATACTCTATCGCAATTTGAAACAGTGTCTAAATAATGGGGCAAAGCTCACAAAAATACACAGAATATTAAAGTTAAATCAGTCTGATTGGTTTAGAAAGTGCATCGATGAGAACTAATGCAAAACACGATTTTGAAAAACATTTTTGTAAGCTGATGAATAATATTGTTTTTGGTAAAACAATTGAAAATATAAGAAACAATATATATATTAAGATTCATATCAGATGCAGAAAAAAGTGAAAAGTTAGTAGCAAAAGTTAATTTCAAAATAAGTACAATTTGTAATGAGAATCTTACAGCCTTACATATGAGCAAACTAAATGTAAAACTTAATAAGCCTATTTATGCAGGTATGTCAATTTTGGACATATCGAAAGAGTTACTGTATGATTTTCATTGTAAAGTGATGAAACCAAAGTATGCAATTAACATTGAATTACGCTATCAAGATACCGATTCCTACGTTTAAAAAATAAACACACAATATTTTTATGAAGACATGAATTCGATGATATGAAATTTTGATACAAGTGATTACCCAAAAGATTATATATTTAACACAGCTCAAATAAATAAGATAATTTTAGGTGATCATGTAATGGGAAAATAATGAAAGAATTTGTTGGTTTAAGAGCTAAAATGTATGCATATAGAGTTGACGATAAAGAAAACAAAAGATCGAAAGTTGTAAAGAAATGTATAGTTAATAAGAGAATAACATTTGCTGTTTGTTTAAATAAAATAACTGTTTGTTTAAAGAAAAAATACAATATAGAACAATGAATTTAATAAGGAGTGAGAAACATGAAATATGTTTAGTCTCAAAGTTAATAAAACAGCATTAATTCATTGTAATGACAAAAGGATTATACAAGAAAAAAAATCGGTACATTACCATATGGATATCCAAATGTATAGTTTTATTAATGAGGGTTTAATAATTCACCTGTCGCCGTGCCAACCAGTGTAGTTATACAAATTATATTTTAAAACATATTTAATTTCCAAAAACAATGTCAATATCAGCACCATCGAAATCAATTAGTTTACCATTTTCATCTCTAATTTCTAACAAGATATGATTAAAACGTTCATTTTTTATATTATAAAAATTGGATATGTGGACTCATAATCAATATAATATCCAAAACCAAACATATTTTGGGGAAAACTAGCAATTATATTCGTTTCTAAATGATTAGATTCATAATTTTTATTCCACATGCCAAATTACAGTGGACATTTACTGTTTTAAAAGGATTAAAATTAGGTAATTAAGTACCTACAACAACTTTGTCTTTTTCGAAAAGCAAATTTCCCTCAAAACGAAGAATATCAGATAATCGATCGTCAAATTTAGTATGAAACTTAGATTTAATAGATATTCATTTTTTCACATTATCTGTTGTTAATTCAATGTTGTTTGTTGAAAATAGTTCAAATGAATTTATAGATTATTTTAATGATTTGACATCGTATTGTCCTTTAGGAATAGCTATAACTTAGTTTTTATCTACCCACCACTCAATTTTTCAATTGCCATTATAGTATTATCGGATATATTGTGTGTCATAAATTTTGTGCGAAAACTAATCAATGCAATGTATTTATCTTTATGAATGATGGCATAGTGAAGTTTCTTCTTGAGAATAGAACTATTATTTGTCAACTTATATACTTTATTATCAATTTATTACAAAAATTATATTATTAAATGAAAAAAGTTGATCGGGGTGTTCGTGCTTTAATTACCGAAAGAATTGCTAAGAAAAAAAAAGGCGAACTTTTGCCTGACAATATGATGGCAGTTATAGTTGGACTGTATGCAGAAAAACCAATTTGATGATAAATTATATTTAAAAAACAAGATGGCAAAATTATGGGTGGTCAGATTATTTTGACTGGTGTCATATAAGCAGATTATATTTCCTAAGTGAAAAGTGTGCATGCTGGTGTAAAGACACTACATGAACGCTGTGGAAAGGTAAAGAATTCTGTTTTTATGATTGCAATCTGACGTATGTATATATATATAGTATAAATACAAAAAAATATTTAATTCGTCGCTGGTGTTGTAGCCTGCTTACTTATATATATATATATATATATATATATATATATATATATATATATATATATAGAGAGAGAGAGAGAGAGAGTATAATGGTGCTTTAGTTTTAATAACATATATGATTAATAAAAGGCGAGTAGAATAGTTACGTCTACAAAAACCTTCGAGGCAGTGAATAATTAATATCGTTTGGAATTTAGTGTTGAATAGTGGACACCTTAAATGAAGTTAAGAGAACGTTTTTCTTTACTCTACATACAATTTCAGTAAAACTAAAAAAAAAAAAAAAAAAAATTACAATTATACCAATTTTAAAACTTAATAACAATACAGATTTTTGTTTCTAATTAAACCTATATCGTACAGCAAACAGTGTTTAATAAACATATCTCGTTCAAAAAAATCAAAGTATTATCTTACCTAATCACTATTATGGTAATACAGGGTTTAAACATACATTCCAGGAGCTACAAACTAAAATTTCGCGATCATGCCTCCTAAGAGTTCGCAAATTATATTCGCATATGCATGTACACATTTACTTGCTTAGGAGCCCGACTTGCTACACAAATATTTAGAAAGAATGAACAAAATCTTTCAATGTGGTTATATCCACATAATCTGAATTAATATTCAGACCCTGACTAAAATAAATAAACGAAATTTTATAATGCAGCTCATATTTTGTCTTTGAGTAAACAAAAACCACTTCACTTCATTAGTGGTTATATGCTATATATATTTATATATGTATATACATATATATACCCAGCAAACACAACCTGTCGACAAAGTGTCGGCAAATTGTCGGCCCGATACCTGAACTGTCGGCAACTGTCGTTTCAATGCCAGAAGATAGCCACCTGACAACGGCTTGGTGTCTTTTTTGAGACAGTATGTTTGCCGTTATAAAAAAAGACAACGGCCCACTGTATTTTTTTTAGCGGATGGATATCACCTACATTATGTTGGCGTGATATCTCACAGTCCAACATGTCGCCAATAGCAAAACTAATATTCTGGCCCGATTCCGATATAGCATCTATATTTTTCGGTAAGCTGGCCGTCATCTTATTTATTCCGGCCGGCTAACATTTTCGAGACATGGCTATTTATCACAATAAATATACAAATATGATGTCTTTTTGCCGACAAACGTCTGTAAAGTGTTTTGAAAAGGCAAGCCGTTAGAAAGCTGTTAACGGCAAGGCATCTTTTTTGAGACAGTATGTATGCCGTTAGAAAAGAAGACAACGGCCCACTGTATTTTATCGAATAACAGATGCATATAACTTTAATTATATCGGCGTGTTATCCCATATCCAACATGTCGCCAATAGCAAGAATAATATTCTGGCCCGATTCCGATAAAGCCACTTTATTTTTTTGGAAGCTGGCTATCATCTTATTTATTCCGGCCCGTTAACGTTTTCGAGTCAGGGCTCTTTATCACAATAAAGATACAAATATGATGTCTTTTCGCGGACAAACTGTTTGCAAGTGTTTTTTGAATAGGCAAGATGTTAGCTAGCTGTTAATAGCACAATGTCTTTTTTGATACAATGTGTTAACTGTAAGCAAGTTTTTTTCATGATTATATATGTGCGCCATGGTATACCATGGTATTTTTTACTTTGAAATTATTCTCATTTGTGCGACCATCCGATAAATATACTAAAAACTAACAAGAATAATTTTGTTTGCAAGTCTTAGGAGAAAAGATGAAACAGTTTTTAAATAATTAGCATTTAAAAATTGTTTCTTATATTGTCATTTAATTTATACATTCACGTATAATAATTTGTGTCATAATAAATTTGAAATAACTGGAGAGTATCAGCAATTTACCCCGTGGTGTATGGGTTTGCATGCTGGACTGTTAACTCAAGGGTCTTAAGTTCGAATTCCGCACTCGGCAAGCAAGAGTTTTTCACTTTATATAATGTGTTGATAAGTAAATTAAATGTGTATATGTAAAGAGGAAATAAAAATTTTAATAGAAAATTTAGTTTTTTCATATTTATACGGCTTATTTCTGAACATCATGCCACTGTATGTCCGGCATCGTAATGACATCCAGCCGCCGCAGGCCCGGTGTCTTTCCGCCATCCAGCTGATGCAGGCCCGGCCGCCTTGCCGCCATCCATCGTTCCGCTTCCAGGATAAGACAGCAGGCCAACATCATCTGGCCGGAGTTTGTCGGCTATCTATTACCGACCCGATTCCTGCCCGTGATTTTCGTATTTGTTGGGTGTAATATATATAAACTCATTGAAAAATATATTCAAAGCTATCTGATTGACAAGGTCGGCCAGCAGCACAAGCCACTGAGGTTTTTGACCTCCCTTATTTTCCCTCGCTTACTTCTCTCGGAGGTCGTCAACACACTTTGCATGTCACAATAGGTACACCCGACTCGCGGCACCAGCCGACACGTGAATGCGTGCGTCGTTACAAGGCTATACGACTTAATTATCCTACAAAAGGAAAAACTAACTGAATAAAGTTAAATATTACGAAAAAATTTGATATTCAAATAATTAATTAGGGTAACCTGAATAATAAAAAAACTTTTAAAATGTACTTAAAAATTATTGTATGTAAATAAAAATCCTAAAATTTGATGTAAGATAAATTTCAATAATAAATAAATACTTAAAGAATGTAATAAAAATTAACCATGACAAGATATTTATTTGCCCACAAGATTTATACAAGTTTATAAACTCTTGATCCCAGCACATGTCGTGATAGACGAGTGGTCTATGGCGTTAGTCTGGCGACCCAAGGTTGGGAAGTTCGGTCCCACACTCATCAAGTTGGTACTTTGAGTTCTAAAAAAAAAAACAGCATCCCTGGTACAGAACTAGTATGGCAGTCGAACAAGTGTGAGTAATCGACTAATCAAACTACTGGCGGGCCATCTAGCAACCAATCTAGAACTTATATGGCATTCGAACCAAGGTGAGTATTCGACGAATCAAACAACTGGTGCAGCATCTAGCAGCAACTGATGTAAACGAATATGGTGATGGAGCAAATGTGACTAATCAAACAAAGGTGAGAAACAAATAAATGAAAAAGCAATATGACAGCCTCTATGTAAATGTAAGCAAAGATGGTGGCCTCCAGTTACATATAAACAAATTACAAACAAAAATCCAAGATGGTGGCCAACAGTAACATGTAAACACATATGGTTGTCGAACAAAGGTGAGAGATAAATGGCGAACAAATGAGATAGAATGAGAGAGAAAGAGAAAGAAAGAAAATTAGGAGGACAAGGAGAGAAAGGAAAGAAATAATGCAAGAGAGAAAAAATGGGAGCACTCTGAGAAAACCTTCGGAATGATAGAGCATGAAAAAACGACAAACTGGTTACCGAAATTGCGGTCAAAGATAGTGGTGTACTGGCTACAAAAATTGTGGCATACTGTTTACAAAGATGACGGAATCCAACATGACAGTCGCACGACCCGAATGACATAGTAGGAAGTCCAGAATCAAACATGGTGACAAGCTCCCGGCCAAGCCACCGAGCCACACCCTGAAGCCTGAATGCAACCATATAAAATACATTGTCCCCGCTTGCCCACTTGCCCATACATACACCTACTACAGTTGTCCTATGCCAGCAGACGGAACGTGGTTTGGCGCCAGTTGCGTTTATCAGCCGAAGTCTGTCTCAGGCTGAACACAAACTGGAAATTGCTTGTATATTTTGTTTGGACAAGTTCTCTTCCTACATCAAACACGATGAATGTGATTTATTTACCGATAATCAGGCTCTAAATTGGATTCTTAACCATCCGTAGCAGTTAAGGAATCTGGTCTGGTGGGTTCTCTGCCCTTCTAGATTTCGGTTCAGTGTTCATCATGTCCGTTGCAACGAATATCAGGTTACTGAGGCGTTATCGCGTTTGTATGATGCCGCGACTTTGAAACTGGACAGAAGGAGGCCGCAGTAGCATCAGTTTATCTTATATAGGATTTTCTGGGTTTTTCGTAAAACAGCATCTGGCTCAGGCTGGTGAATGCTTCTGTTCGCAAGTGGTCCTTACGTAATGGAGAAGAACATTTTATATTTCACTGGAAATAATAGGAGGGCACGAAAAATCATGGTCCCTGAGACTTTGCGACCAATAGTACAGTCGTATTTTCACAATTCCGTGTTCGGAGGATACTGGGGAATCTGTCGGTCTTTTCAGAAAATTGCCCCACCTATTTTGCATGGCCAACTATTATAAAACCAGTTTGCTGTATTTGTGCGCACGCGTGATGCGTGCCAGAAGTTTAAACAGGCACTTCATGCAAATATGGGGCAAAATGTTGTCCAGCTTCCAGAGGCCCCCTGGGAAACTGTCCATCTTGATGTATTTGGTCCTTTGGTTCGTTCCAAGAAGGGTAATATTTGTGTGCTTATTTTGCTGTAAACCTTCCCTAGTAACAACTTTTCGTTGGCCAAATGTTGGCCAAATGTCTGGCTCTGGCGTCGGGCCAACCTTGGGAAACATAAGTTGGCCCAACATCAAAATGTCACTCGGGGAAACAATGGCCCAACGAGCACTTTTACGTTGGCTGCCTACTGAAATATGATGCTCAACCTACATTATTACGCCGATAAAAATGTATGGTTTTCTGTATGCTTTCCTAAATTCTCTTTCTTTCAAACATATATCATGATGTTTGTTGGCTTTCGTTGATTTATCACGTGTATATTACAGATCACGAATATAATATGACGGAAACCAAACAACTAATGTTTGTATTACGGTAATTATTTGTAATATTTTTATCATTTACTAAATAATATTCTCTTCGCACAGTAATGTATCTACATTTACCAATGTTTTGCGAAGATTTGTTATTGCATAGATATTGCCAACTAATAAACAACATTCTGCCAACATTGGTTGCGCAATAACAAGAATTCAAGAACACATTAACCCTATTATTATTCATCACATACCACGCCACTTTACGACCTGAAAACTCCATTGGCAGATATCAGAATCGAACCCACACGCCGTCGATTGGCAGCCTAACAACTTATCCGCTAGACTACTGCGACTTGTTGTTCAGAGGACTATCATAATTTTTTATCCTTAGTGCAAAAATAGGTATGTATCTCATTCCAGTTCAAATAAACAATGTTGGCCCAACATACAAAATGCATGACAATTACCAACTATGTCTACCAACATGTTGCCAACAATCAGCCAAAAAACATGTATAAAAATCCTATCTGGCAATCAAACGTGAAAAATTATTGATATTTTTTTATTCCATGCAAAAATACTGAGTATTGTTGGACATATGTTGGTTGCATAGTATTGGCCAAACTGGCCAATAAACAAAATAAAAAGGACTAATTATCAACTGTTTGGTCTCCAGAAAAATGGTCAGTAATGTGAAAAACATTTGCACTTCAACAAATAGAGGAAAGGGGCATTGTTTTCATTAAGAATACCTATTCCATAATGTTGACTTAAAATTATGTGTATACAGTTTGTTGGCAGAACGATGTTTATAACATGACATTATGTATGCAATAACACATCTCCACAAAACATTGCTAACTGTGAATAAATGACTGTGTTAATGCCTTTCTGAATGAGAAAAAAATATTATTTAGCAAATTATCAAAATACTACGAATAATCAACGTAATACCAACTTTAGTTAGTTGATGGGTTTCTGTCATATTATATTGGTGATCAGTAATCTATACACAATAAACCAATGCAAAGCCAACCAACAGAATTTTGGTTTTTTGTTTGATATGGCATATGTTTGAAAGAAACAATATTTTGGAAAGTTTGTAGAAAACAAATAAATCTTCATTGGCCCAATAAAATAGTTTGAGCATCATATTTTAAGCCAACACAAAAATACACATTGGGCCAACATTACCCTGAGTGACATTTATACATTGTGGCAACTTATGTTTTCCAACATTGGCCCTACACCAGAGACAGATGTCAAGCCAACGTTGGGCCGACAATGATTTCTGTATGTTTACCAACTAGTTGCCAACAATCAGCCAACCATGGAAATTAAAATATATTTTAAATACAATAAGTTTATGTATCGAAAAACCAAATGTTTAAACAATCCTGGAAAAGTATGTTATTTTTCATTCCTTACTTTTATAGAGCATTGTTTATATGAGGTTGTTTACACAAAGTTGGCACAACTAACAAAAAATTATCAAACACCAACCATTTGGCTCCCAACATTGTTCCAACATAAAACAAACTTAAAGTTTCTAATAGAAAAGTAGTCATAATCGTGAACAACATATGCAATGCAAGAATTAGCCATTGTTTTCATTAAGAATACTTATTCCCTAACTTCGACATTAATGTGTTGGCCCAAAATAAAAATTAATACCAATTACCAACTGTATATCTACCAACTTATTGCCAACATTCAGCAAACCTCGATCATCAAGTTAAATTTGAAACGAAAACATTTATGTATTAGAAAACCTACATTTTAAGCAAACATTAAAAGTTTTGTTTTTTTTTTTCCCAAAAATATTATTGATAATTATTGGAAATACTTTAGTTTCACAGTGTTGGATCAACTAAAAAAAAGTACCAATCACCAATTGTTTGGTTTCAAACATTGTCCCAACATAAAACCAACTACACATATTGCAAAGAAAAATAGGCTGTACCGTGAAAAACAATTGTATTTCATAACATGCAGGAAAGGAACATTTTTTTAGTTAATATATATTCCCTAACTTTGTCATAAAATGTTGGTTTTACAACGTTGTCCCGACATAAATATACATACACATTACCAGGAGTATGTCTACGAACTTTTTGCCAACATTAAGCCAACCATTTTAAAGTTTTCAAAAATTGTTCTTGCAACATGTTGTGACATTTTTTGATATATTGAGGTGTTGCTATATATTTTTCTAAGGTATTAATTAAAATTTTAGAGTAAAATTATTTGGTTGGCATATTACATTGGGCCAACGTTGTATTCATGTAAGTTATCTAACCCAATATATTGCCCACATCTCCATCCAAATGCTAACCTTTGGGCAAACATATGTTGCAATTTTGGTTCTCCAAATTTGTTGTTTACTTCCACTGAGGAATATGAAGTCGACGACTATAGTCAGGACATTGTGTGATCAGGCATAGAAAATGTTCATTGCTCCCACACAGATTTTGACAGATAACACTAGGTAATGCACCAACGTTTGGCGGTGATGAAACGTTTCGTTAGCAACCAGTTGAATAAGTATAGATCTACCCCTCAGTTTAAAGTGGGTGATCAGTTACTTTGCATACGATTTGCGTTCGCTAATTAGGGTAACGATGTTAGTAGGAAGTTACTCCCAAAGTTCCAGGGACTGTTCAAAATATTAAAGTCTTTAGCCCCAACACCATCAGCTTGGTTTCTCATTCCTCTGGTGAGTTTTTTTAGAAAGGCGCGCGTGAGCCAGAATAAAATGTAATTAGCAATGTTGTGATGGTGTAGGTGACCCCCTCTATTATGCAACTATTTACTAGTTTGTTGTGTTATTCAAGCACATTTCCCTTGACTAGTATCCTTTTCTTATAGGTAAGATCCCTTTTCTAACATTCTCTTCATTTTTTTTTTTTTTTGCCTTTCCGTCCAATTCGTCCCGAGGAGTCCTGGTATGATTTCGGATAAAGAGAAGCCCTGCGGGTCTGGGGGTGGAGCAAATGGACTGGTCACTTGGTGACAAGTAGCCATCGTCCTCACCTCCCTTCCACAACTCTTCGCCCATGTTTTTCCACTGTAGGTACTGGGTTTATGATTAGTTGGTGAACTATTTTTGAGCTGAAAGAGTGCTTTTTTTTTTTTTTTTGAGACGATATATTTTTTTCAACATGTGGGAGGCTCAGCGGAGGCGTTTCAGATATTTCAACAGCAATGTCTCCACAAGTACCTATAGCTACCGCTAACATGCAGCTCTGTCCCCGTAAGTACCTATAACGACTGCTAACATGCAGCACTGTCTCCGCAAGTACCTATTATGACTGCTAACGTACAGCACTGACTCCACAAGTACCTATAACGACTGCTAACATGCAGCACTGTCTCCGTAAGTACCTATAACGACTGCTAACATGCAGCACTGTCTCCGCAAGTAACTATTATGACTGCTAACGTACAGCACTGACTCCACAAGTACCTATAACGACCGCTAACATGCAGCAATGTCGACGCAAGTACATCTAATGACTGCTAATGTGCAGCACTGTCTCTGCAAGTACCTATGAATACCACGAACATGCAGTAATGTCTCCACATCTAACAAAACGACCGCTAATGTGCTGCATTGTCTCGGAAAGTACCTATAACAGACACTAATGTCCAATGCTGTCTCCGCAAGTACCTATTACGAACGCTTATGCGCAACACTACCTCCGCAAATACCTATAACGACCGCTATCATGCGGCACTGTCTCCATAAGTACCTACAACGAGAGCTAATGTGCAGCACTGTCTCCGTAAGTACCTACAACGACCGATAATGTGCAGTACTGTCTTCGTAAGTACCTACAACGAACGCTAATGTGCAGAACTGTCTCCGTAAGTACCTACAACGACCGCAAATGTGCAGCACTGTCTCCATAAGTACCTACAACGAGAGCTAATGTGCAGTACTGTCTCCATAAGTACCTACAACGACCGCTAATGTGCAGCACTGTCTCCATAACTACCTACAACGACAGCTAATGTGCAGTACTGTCTCCATAACTACCTACAACGACAGCTAATGTGCAGCAATGTCTCCGTAAGTAACTACAAAGACCGCTATCATGCGGCACTCTCTCCATAATTACCTACAACGAGAGCTAATGTGCAGCACGGTCTACGTAAGTACCTGCAACGACCGCTAATGTGAAGTACTGTCTCCATAAGAACCTACAACGACCGCTAATGTGCAGAAATCTCTCCATAAGTACCTACATCGACCGATAATGTGCAGTACTGTCTCCGTAAGTTCTTACAACGACCGCTAATGTGCAGTACTGTCTCCGAAAGTACCTACAACCAACACTATCATGCGGCACTGTCTCCATAATTACCTACAACTAACGATAATGTGCAGCACTGTCACCGAATGTACCTAGAACGACCGATAATGTTCAGCACTGTCACCGAAAGTATCTACAACGACCGCTAATGTGCAGCACTGTCTCCGTAAGTACCAACAACAACCACTATCATGCGGCATTCTCTCCATAAGTACCTACAACGAGAGCTAATGTGCAGCACTGTGTCCGTAAGTACCTACACCGACTGCTAAAGTGCAGTACTGTCTCCATAAGTACCTACAACGACCGCTAATGTGCAGCACTTTCTCCATAAGTACCTATAACGAGAGCTGATGTGCAGTACTGTCTCCGTAAGAACATACAACGAGAGCTAATGTGCGTCACTGTCTCCATAAGTACCTACAACGAGATCTAATGTGCAGTACTGTCTCCATAAGAAACTACAACGACAGCTAATGTGCAGTTCTGTCTCTATAAGTACCTATAACTACCGCTAATGTGCAGTGCTGTCTCCATAAGTTCATATAACGAGAGCTAATGCGCGGCACTGTCTCCATAAGTACCTACAACGAGAACTAATGTGCAGTACTGTCTCTGTAAGTACCTATAACGAGAGCTATTGTGCAGTACTGTCACCATAAGTACCTACAACGAGAGCTAATGTGCAGTATTGTCTCCATAAGTACCTATAAAGAGAGATAATGTGCAGTACTGTCTCCGTAAGTACTTACAACGACCGCTAATGTGCAGTACTGTCTCCATAAGTACCTATAACGAGAGCTAATGCGCTGCACTGTCTCCATAAGTACCTACAACGAGAGCTAATGTGCAGTACTGTCTCTATAAGTACTTACACCAAGAGCTAATGTGCAGTAGTGTCTACATAAGTACCTACAAAGACCGCTACTGTGCAGCACTGTCTCCATAAGTACCTACAACGAGAGCTAATGTGCAGCACTGTTTTCATAACTACCTACAAAGACCGCTAATGTGCAGCACTGTCTCCGAAAGTACCTACAACGACCGCTAATGTGCAGCACTGTCTCCGTAATTACCTACAACGACCGCTATCATGCGGCACTGTCTCCATAAGTACCTACAACGAGAGCTAATCAGCAGCACTGTCTCCATAAGTACCTACAACGAGAGCTAATGTGCAGTTATATCTCCATAAGAACCTACAACGACCGCTAATGTGCAGTACTGTCTCCGTAAGTACCTACAACGAGAGATAATGTGCAGTACTGTCTCCATAAGTAATTACAACGACCGCTAATGTGCAGAAATCTCTCCATAAGTACATACAACGACCGATAATGTGCAGTACTGTCTCCGTAAGTACCTACAACAACCGCAAATGTACAGTACTGTCTCCGTAAGTATCCTACAACGACCGATAATGTGCAGCACTGTCACCGAATGTACCTACAACGACCGATAATGTGCAGCACTGTCTCCGAAAGTACCTACAACGACCGCTAATGTGCAGCACTGTCTCCGTAAGTACCAACAACGACCACTATCATGCTGCATTCTCTACATAAGTACCTACAACGTGAGCTAATGTACAGTACTGTCTGTATAAGTACCTATAATGAGAGCTAATGTGCAGTACTGTCAAAATAACTACCTACAACGAGAGCTAATGTGCAGTACTGTCTCCATAAGTACCTATAACGAGAGCTAATGTGCAGTACTGTCTTCGTAAGTACCTACAACGACCGCTAATGTGCAGTACAGTCTCAGTAAGTACCTACCACGACCGCTAATGTGCAGTACTGTCTCCGTAAATAACTACAACGACCACTAATGTGCAGTACTGTCTCCGTAAGTACCTACAACTACCGCTAATGTGCAGTACTGTCTCCGTAAGTACCTACAACGACCGCTAATGTGCAGTAATGTCTTCGTAAGTACCTACAACGACCGCTAATGTGCAGCACTGTGTCCATAAGTACCTACAACGAGAGCTAATGTGCAGTACTGTCTTCGTTAGAACCTACAACGACCGCTAATGTGCAGTACAGTCTCAGTAAGTACATAACACGACCGCTAATGTGCAGTACTGTCCCCTTAACTACCTACAACGACCGCTAATGTACAGTACTCCCTCCGTAAGTACCTACAACGACCGCTAATGTGCAGTATTTTCATCGTAAGTACCTAAAACGACCGCTAATGTGCAGCACTGTCTCCATAAGTACCTACAACGAGAGCTAATGAGCAGTACTGTCTCCATAAGAACCTACAACGACCGCTAATGTGCAGTACTGTCTCCGTAAATATATAAAACCACCGCTAATGTGCAGTACTGTCGCCGTAAGTACCTACAACGACCGCTAATGTGCAGTACTGTCTCCATAAGTACCTACAACGACAGCTAATGTGCAGTACTGTCTCCGTAAGTACCTACAAAGACCGCTAATGTGCAGTATTGTCTCCGTAAGTACTTACAACGAGAGCTAATGTGCAGTACTGTCTCCATAAGTACTTACAACGACCGCTAATGAGCAGAAATCTCTCCATAAGTACCTACAATGACCGATAATGTGCAGTACTGTCTCCATAAGTATCTATAACGAGAGCTAATGTGCAGTACTGTCTCCGTAAGTACCTACAACGAGAGCTAATGTGCGGCACTGTCTCCATAAGTACCTACAACGAGAGCTAATGTGCAGTACTGTCTCTATAAGTACCTATAACGAGATCTAATGTGCAGTACTTTCACCATAAGTACCTACAACGAGAACTAATGTGCAGTACTGTCTCCATTAGTACCTATAACGAGAACTAATGTGCAGTACTGTCTTCGTAAGTACCTACAACGACCGCTAATGTGCAGTACTGTATCAGTAAGTACCTACAACGACCGCTAATGTGCAGTACTGTCTCCGTAAGTTCCTACAACGACCGCTATAATGCGGCACTGTCTTAATAAGTACCTAAAACGACCGCTAATGTGCAGTACTGTCTCCATAACTACCTATAACGACAGCTAATGTGCAGTACTGTCTCCGAAAGTACCTACAACGACCGCTAATGTGCAGCACTATGTCTATAAGTACCTACAACGTGAGCTAATGTGCAGTACTGTCTCCATAAGTACCTATAACGAGAGCTAATGTGCAGTACTGTCTCCATAAGTACCTACACGAGAACTAATATGCAGCACTGTCTCCATAAGTACCTACAACGAGAGCTAATGTGCAGTACTGTCTCCATAAATAACTATAACGAGAGCTAATGTGCAGTACTGTCTCCATAAGTACCTACAACGACGATAATGTGCAGTACTGTCTCCGTAAGTAACTACAACGACCACTAATGTTTAGTACTGTCTCCGTAAGTACCTACAACGACCGCTAATGTGCAGTACTGTCTCCGTAAGTACCTACAACGAACGCTAATGTGCAGTACTGTCTCCGTAAGTACCTACAACAACCGCTAATGAGCAGTACTGTCTCCATAAGAACCTACAACGACCGCTAATGTGCAGTATTGTCTCCGTAAGTACTTACAACGAGAGGTAATGTGCAGTACTGTCTCCATAAGTACTTACAACGACCGCTAATGTGCAGAAATCTCTCCATAAGTACCTACAACGACCGATACTGTGCAGTACTGTCTCCATAAGTACCTATAACGAGAGCTAATGTGCAGTACTGTCACCATAACTACCTACAACGAGAGCTAATGTGCAGTACTGTCTCCATAAGTACCTATAACGAGAGCTAATGTGCAGTACTGTCTTCGTAAATAACTACAACGACCACTAATGTGCAGTACTGTCTCCGTAAGTACCTACAACTACCGCTAATGTGCAGTACTGACTCCGTAAGTACCTACAACGACCGCTAATGTGCAGTAATGTCTTCGTAAGTACCTACAACGACCGCTAATGTGCAGCACTGTGTCCATAAGTACCTACAACGTGAGCTAATGTGCAGTACTGTCTCCATAAGTACCTATAACGAGAGCTAATGTGCAGTACTGTCTCCATAAGTACCTACACGAGAACTAATATGCAGCACTGTCTCCATAAGTACCTACAACGAGAGCTAATGTGCAGTACTGTCTCCATAAATACCTATAACGAGAGCTAATGTGCAGTACTGTCTCCAAAAGTACCTACAAAGACCGCTAATGTGCAGTACTGTCTCCGTAAGTACCTACAACGACCGCTAATGTGCAGTACTTTCTCCGTAAGTACCTACAACGAGCGCTAATGTGCAGTACTGTCTCCGTAAGTAACTACAAAGACCGCTAATGTGCAGCACTGTCTCCATAAGTACCTACAACGAGATCTAATGTGCAGTACTGTCTAAGTAAGTACCTACAACGAGCGCTAATGTGCAGTACTGTCTCCGTAAGTAACTACAAAGACCGCTAATGTGCAGTACTGTCTCCGTAAGTACCTATAACGACCGCTAATGTGCAGTGCTGTCTTCATTAGTACCTATAACGAGATCTAATGCGCGGCACTACCTCCATAAGTACCTACAAGGAGAGCTAATGTGCAGTACTGTCTCTATAAGTACCTATAACAAGAGCTAATGTTCAGTACTGTCTCCATAAGTACCTATAACGAGATCTAATGCGCGGCACTCTCTCCATAAGTACCTACAACGAGAGCTAATGTGCAGTACTGTCTCTATAAGTACCTATAACGAGTGCTAATGTGCAGTACTGTCACCATAAGTACCTACAACGAGAGCTAATGTGCAGTACTGTCTCCATATGTACCTATAACGAGAGCTAATGTGCAGCACTGTCTTCGTAAGTACCTACAACGACCGCTAATGTGCAGTACTGTCTCAGTAAGTACCTACAACGACCGCTAATGTGCAGTACTGTCTCCATAACTACCTACAACGACAGCTAATGTGCAGTACTGTCTCCGAAAGTACCTACAACGACCGCTAATGTGCAGCACTGTCTCCGTAAGTATCTACAACGACCGCTATCATGCGGCACTGTCTCCATAAGTACCCATAACGACAGCTAATGTGCAGTACTGTCTCCGTAAGTACCTACATCGAGAGCTAATGTGCAGTACTGTCTCCATAACTACCTACAACGACAGCTAATGTGCAGTACTGTCTCCGTAAGTTCCTACAACGACCGCTAATGTGCAGTACTGTCTCCATAAGTACCTATAACGAGAGCTAATGTGCAGTACTTTCACCATAAGTACCTACAACGAGAACTAATGTGCAGTACTGTCTCCATTAGTACCCATAACGAGAACTAATGTGCAGTACTGTCATCGTAAGTACCTACAACGACCGCTAATGTGCAGTACTGTCTCAGTAAGTACCTACAAAAACAGCTAATGTGCAGTACTGTCTCCGTAAGTACCTACAACGACCGCTAATGTGCAGTACTGTATCTGTAAGTACCTACAACGACCGCAAATGTGCAGTACTTTCTTCATAAGTACTTACAACGACCGCTAATGTGCAGCACTGTCTCCATAGGCACCTACAACGAGAGCTACTGTGCAGTACTGTCTCCATAAGTACATACAACGACCGCTAATTTGCAGTACTGTCTCCGTAAGTATCTACAACGACCGCTATCATGCGGCACTGTATCCATAAGTACCTACAACGAGAGCTAATGTGCAGCACTGTCTCCGTAAGTACCTACAACGACCGATAATGTGCAGCACTGTCACCGAAAGTACTTACAACGACCGATAATGTGCAGCATTGTCTCCGAAAGTACTTACAACGACCGATAATGTGCAGCACTGTCTCCATAATTACCTATAACGAGAGCTAATGCGCTGCACTGTCTCCATAAGTACATACAACGAGAGCTAATGTGCAATACTGTATCTATAAGTACTTACACCAAGAGCTAATGTGCAGTACTGTCTACATAAGTACCTACAAAGACCGCTACTGTGCAGCACTGTCTCCATAAGTACCTACAACGAGAGCTAATGTGCAGCACAGTCTTCATAACTACCTACAAAGACCGCTAATGAGCAGCACTGTCTCCGAAAGTACCTACAACGACCGCTAATGTGCAGCACTGTCTCCGTAATTACCTACAACGACCGCTATCATGCGGCACTGTCTCCATAAGTACCTACAACGAGAGCTAATGTGCAGCAATGTCTCCGTAAGTAACAACAACAACCGATAATGTGCAGTACTGTCTCCGTAAGTACCAACAACGAGAGATAATGTGCAGTACTGTCTCCATAAGTAATTACAACGACCGCTAATGTACAGAAATCTCTCCATAAGTACATACAACGACCGATAATGTGCAGTACTGTCTCTGTAAGTACCTACAACAACCGCAAATGTACAGTACTGTCTCCGTAAGTATCCTACAACGACCGATAATGTGCAGCACTGTCACCGAATGTACCTACAACGACCGATAATGTGCAGCACTGTCTCCGAAAGTACCTACAACGACCGCTAATGTGCAGCACTGTCTCTGTAAGTACCAACAACGACCACTATCATGCTGCATTCTCTATATAAGTACCTACAACGTGAGCTAATGTACAGTACTGTCTCTATAAGTACCTATAACGAGAGCTAATGTGCAGTACTGTCACCAAAACTACCTACAACGAGAGCTAATGTGCAGTACTGTCTCCATAAGTACCTATAACGAGAGCTAATGTGCAGTACTGTCTTCGTAAGTACCTACAACAACCGATAATGTGCAGCACTGTCACCGAATGTACCTACAACGACCGATAATGTGCAGCACTGTCTCCGAAAGTACATACAACGACCGCTAATGTGCAGCACTGTCTCCGTAAGTACCAACAACGACCACTATCATGCTGCATTCTCTCCATAAGTACCTACAACGAGAGCTAATGTGCGGCACTGTCTCCATAAGTACCTACAACGAGAGCTAATGTGCAACACTGTCTCCGTAAGTACCTACAAAGACCGCTAATGTGCAGTACTCACTCCATAAATACCTATAAACTACTCCAAATGTGCAGTACTGTCTCCATAAGTACCTATAACGAGAGCTAATGTGCAGTACAGTCTCAGTAAGTACCTACCACGACCGCTAATGTGCAGGTCTGTCTCTGTAAGTACCTACAACGACCGCTAATGTTCAGTACTGACTTCGTAAGTACCTACAACGACCGCTAATGTGCAGTACTGTCTCCATAAGAACCTACAACGACCTCTAATGTGCAGTACTGTCTCCGTATGTACCTACAACGAACGCTAATGTGCAGTACTGTCTCCGAAAGTATCTACAACCAACACTATCATGCGGCACTGTCTCCATAAGTACCTACAACGACCGATAATGTGCAGCACTGTCACCGAATGTACCTACAACGACCGATAATGTTCAGCACTCTCTCCGAAAGTACAAACAACGACCGCTAATGTGCAGCACTGTCTCCGTAAGTAAAAACAAACGACCACAATCATGCGGCATTCTCTCCATAAGTACCTACAACGAGAAATAAAATGTGCTGCACTGTCTCCATAAGTACCTACACCGACCGCTAATGTGCAGTACTGTATCCATAAGTACCTACAACGACCGCTTATGTGCAGTACTGTATCCGTAAGTAAATTCAACGACCGCTAATGTGCAGCACTTTCTCCATAAGTACCTATAACGAGAGCTGATGTGCAGTACTGTCCCCGTAAGTACATACAATGAGAGCTAATGTGCGTTACTGTCTCCATAAGTACCTACAAAGAGATCTAATGTGCAGTACTGTCTCCGTAAGTACCTACAACGACTGCTAATGTGCAGTTCTGTCTCCATAAGTACCTATAACGACCGCTAATGTGCAGTGCTGTCTCCATAATTACCTATAACGAGAGCTAATGTGCAGTACTGTCTCCATAGTTCCTATAACGAGAGCTAATGTGCAGTACTGTCTTCGTAAGTACCTACAACGATAGTTAATGTGCAGTACAGCCTCAGTAAGTACCTACCACGACCGCTAATGTGCAGTACTGTCTCCGTAATACCTACAACATCGCTAATGTGCAGGTCTGTCTCCGTAAGTACCTACAACGACCGCTAATGTGCAGTACTGACTTCGTAAGTACCTACAACGACCGCTAATGTGCAGTACTCTCTCCATAAGTACCTATATCGAGAGTTAATGTGCAGTACTGTCTCCGTAAGTACCTACAAAGAGAGTTAATGTGCGGCACTGTCTCCATAAGTACCTACAACGAGAGCTAATGTGCAGTACTGTCTCCGTAAATAATTACAACCGACCGCTAATGTGCAGCACTGTAACATAAGTACCTACAACGAGAGCTAATGTGCAGTACTGTCTCTATAAGTACCTATAACGAGAGCTATTGTGCAGTACTGTCACCATAAGTACCTACAACGAGAGCTAATGTGCAGTACTCTCCCATATGTACCTATAACGAGAGCTAATGTGCAATACTGTCTTCCAAAGTACCAACAACGACCGTTAATGTGCAGTCACAGTCTCCAGTAAGTACCTACCACGACAGCTAATGTGCAGTACTGTCTCCGTAAATACCTACAACTATCGCTAATGTGCAGGTCTGTCTCCTTAAGTACCTACAACGACCGATAATGTGCAGCACTGTCTCCGAAAGTACATACAACGACCGCTAATGTGCAGCACTGTCTCCGTAAGTACCAACAACGACCACTATCATGCTGCATTCTCTCCATAAGTACCTACAACGAGAGCTAATGTGCGGCACTGTCTCCATAAGTACCTACAACGAGAGCTAATGTGCAACACTGTCTCCGTAAGTACCTACAAAGACCGCTAATGTGCAGTACTCACTCCATAAATACCTATAACTACTCCAAATGTGCAGTACTGTCTCCATAAGTACCTATAACGAGAGCTAATGTGCAGTACAGTCTCAGTAAGTACCTACCACGACCGCTAATGTGCAGGTCTGTCTCTGTAAGTACCTACAACGACCGCTAATGTGCAGTACTGACTTCGTAAGTACCTACAACGACCGCTAATGTGCAGTACTCTCTCCATAAGTACCTATATCGAGAGTTAATGTGCAGTACTGTCTCCGTAAGTACCTACAACGAGAGCTAAGGTGCGTTACTGTCTCCATAAGTACCTACAACGAGATATAATGTGCAGTACTGACTCCGTAAGTACCTACAACGACCGCTAATGTGCAGTTCTGTCTCCATAAGTAAATATAACGACCACTAATGTGCAGTGCTGTCTCCATAAGTACCTATAACTAGAGCTAATGCGCGGCACTGTCTCCATAAGTACCTACAACAGGAGCTAATGTGCAGTACTGTCTCTATAAGTACCTATAACGAGAGCTAATGTGCAGTACTGTCACCATATGTACCTACAACGAGAGTTAATGTGCAGTACTGTCTCCATATGTACCTATAACGAGAGCTAATGTGCAGTACTGTCTTCCAAAGTACCTACAACGACCGTTAATGTGCAGTACAGTCTCAGTAAGTAACTACCACGACCGCTAATGTGCAGGTCTGTCTCTGTAAGTACCTACAACGACCGCTAATGTGCAGTACTGACTTCGTAAGTACCTACAACGACCGCTAATGTGCAGTACTGTCTCCATAAGAACCTACAACGACCGCTAATGTGCAGTACTGTCTCCGTAAGTAATTACAACGAACGCTAATGTGCAGTACTGTCTCCGAAAGTATCTACAACCAACACTATCATGCGGCACTGTCTCCATAAGTACCTACAACGACCGATAATGTGCAGCACTGTCACCGAATGTACCTACAACGACCGATAATGTTCAGCACTGTTTCCGAAAGTACCTACAACGACCGCTAATGTGCAGCACTGTCTCCGTAAGTACCAACAACGACTACTATCATGAGGCATTCTCTCCATAAGTTCCTACAACGAGAGCTAATGTGCAGCACTGTATCATAAGTACTTACAACGAGAGCTAACGTGCAATACTGTCTCCATAAGTACCTACATCGAGAGCTTATGTGCAGTACTGTCTCCATAACTACCTACAACGACAGCTAATGTGCAGTTTTGTCTCCGTAAGTTCCTACAACGACCGATAATGTGCAGCACTGTCACCGAAAGTACTTACAACGACGGATAATGTGCAGCACTGTCTCCGAAAGTACCTACAACGACCGCTAATGTGCAGCAATGTCTCCGTAAGTAACTACAAAGACCGCTATCATGCAGCACTTCTCCATAAGTACCTAAAGAGAGCTAATGTGCAGTACTGTCTCCGTAAGTACTTACAACGACCGCTAATGTGCTACTGTCTCCATAAGTACCTATAACGAAGCTAATGCGCTGTCACTGTCTCCATAAGTACCTACAACGAAGCTAATTTGCAGTACTGTCTCCATAAGTACCTATAACGAGAGCTAATGTGCAGTACTGTCTTCCGTAAGTACCTACAACACCGATAATGTGCAGCACTGTCCCCGTAAGTACCAACAACAACCGATAATGTGCAGTACTGTCTTCGTAAGTACTAAACGACCGCTAATGCAGCATGTCTCCATAAGTACCTACAACGACCGCTAATGTGCAGTACTGTCTCCTAAGTAACCTACAACGACGCTAATGTGCAGTACTGTCTCCGTAAGTACCTACAACAACGCTAATGTGCAGCACTGTCTCCGTAAGTACCAACAACGACTCATATGTCTCACTGTCTCCATAAGTACCTACAACAGAGCTAATGTGCAGCACTGTCCCGATAAGTACCTACACGACCGCTAATGTGCAGTACTGTCTCCGATAAGTACCTACAACGAGCTAAATGAGCAGTACTTCTCCATAAGTACCTACAACGAGAGCTAATGTGCAGACTGTCTCATAAGTACTTACAACGAGAGCTAATGTGCAGTACTGTCTCCATAAGTACCTACAACGAGAGCTAATGTGCAGTACTGTCTCCATAAGTACCTACAACGACAGCTAATGTGCAGTATTGTCTCCTAAGTCCTACAACGACCTAATGTGCAGTACTGTCCCAAAGTACTACAACGACGGATAATGTGCAGCACTGTCTCCATAAGTACCTACAACGACGCTAATGTGCGCATGTCCTCCAAGTACCTACAACGACGCTAATGGCATCTGCTCCTTAAGTTACCTAAACGAGAGCTAATGTGCAGTACTGTCTCCTAAGTACCTACAAACGAAGCTAATGTGCAGTACTGTCTCCATAAGTACCTATAACGAGAGCTAATGTGCGTACTGTCTCCATAAGTACCTACAACGAGCTAATTTGCAGTACTGTCTCCAGTAAGTAACCTACAACGACGCTAATGTGCAGTACTGTCTCTCGTAAGTACCTACAACACCGATAATGTGCAGACTGTCACCGTAAGTACCAACAACAGACCGATAATGTGCAGTACTGTCTCGTAAGTACCTATAACGACCGCTAATGTGCAGCACTGTCTCCTATAGTACCTACAACGACGCTAATGTGCAGTACTGTTTCCATAAGATACCTACAATGACCGCTAATGTGCAGTACTGTCTCCATAAGTACCTACAACGACGCTAATGTGCAGCACTGTCTCCGTAAGTACCTACAACGACCTACTATCATGCCTCATTATCTCCATAAGTTCCTACAACGAGAGCTAATGTGCTGCACTGTCTCCATAAGTACCTACAACCGACCGCTAATGTGCAGTACTGTCTCCATAAGTACCTACAACGAGATCTAATGGCAGTACTTTCACCATAAGTACCTACAACGAGAGCTAATGTGCATTACTGTCTACATAAGTACCTATAACGAGAGCTAATGTGCAGTACTGTCTTCGCAAGTACCTACAACGACCGCTAATGTGCAGTACATCTCAGTAAGTACCTACACGACAGCTAATGTGCAGTAATTGTCTCCATAAGTACCTATAACGAGAGCTAATGTGCAGTACTGTCTCCATAAGTACCTACAACGACCGCTAATGTGCAGCACTGTCTCCATAAGTACCTACAACGACAGCTAATGTGCAGTACTCTCTCCACAAGTACCTACAACGATAGCTAATGTGCAGTACTGTCTCCTTAAGTTCCTACAACGAGAGCTAATGTGCAGTACTGTCTCCTTAAGTTCCTACAACGATAGCTAATGTGCAGTACTGTCTCCTTAAGTACCTATAACGAGACCTAATGTGCAGTACTGTCTCCATAAGTACCTACAACGACCGCTAATGTGCAGTACTGTCTCCGAAAGTACCTACAACGAGAGCTAATGTGCAGTACTGTAACATAAGCACTTACAACGAACCGCAAATGTGCAGAAATCTCTCCATAAGTACATACAACGACCGATAATGTGCAGTACTGTCTAATAAGTACCAATAACGAGAGCTAATGTGCAGTACTGTCTCCGTAAGTACCTACAACGAGAGCTAATGTGCGGCACTGTCTGTATAAGTACCTACAACGAGAGCTAATGTGCAGTACTGTATCCGTAAATACCTACAACGACCGCTAATGTGCAGCACTGTAACATAAGTACCTACAACAAGAGCTAATGTGCAGTACTGTCTCCATAAGTACCTACAACGACCGCTAATGTGCAGTACTGTCTCTGTAAATACCTACAACGAACGCTAATGTGCAGTACTGTCTCCGAAAGTACCTACAACGACCGCTAATGTGCAGCACTGTCTCCATAAGTATCTACAACGTGAGCTAATGTGCAGTACTGTCTCCATAAGTTCCTACAACGACCGCTAATGTGCAGCACTGTCTCCATAAGTACCTATAACGACAGCTAATGTGCAGTACTGTCTCCATATGTACACATAACGAGAGCTAATGTGCAGTACTGTCTTCCAAAGTACCTACAACGACAGCTAATGTGCACACACTCTCCATAAGTACCTATAACGAAGCAAATGTGCAGTACTGTCTCCGTAAGTACCTACAACGACCGCTAATGTGCAGTACTGTCTCCGTGAAGTACCTACAACGAACGCTAATTTGCAGTACTGTCTCCGTAAGTACCTACAAAGACCGCTAATGTGCAGCACTGTCTCCATAGTCCCTACAACGAGAGCTAATGTGCAGTACTGTCTCCATATCTACCTACAACGACAGATAATGTGCAGTACTGTCTCCTTAAGTACCTACAACGAGAGCTAATGTGCAGTACTGTCTCCATAAGTACTTATAACGAGAGCTAATGTGCAGTACTGTCTTCGTAAGTACCTACAACGACCGCTAATGTGCAGTACAGTCTCAGTAAGTACCTACCACGACCGCTAATGTGCAGTACTGTCTCCGTAAGTACCTACAACGACCGCTAATGTGCAGTACTAACTTCGTAAGTACCTACAACGACCGATATTGTGCAGCACTGTCTCCATAAGTACCTACAACGAGAGCTAATGTGCAGTACTGTCTCCATAAGTACCTACAACGACAGCTATTGTGCAGAACTGTCTCCGTAAGTATATATAACGACAGCTAATGTGCAGTACTGTCTCCATAAGTACCTACATCGAGAGCTAATGTGCAGTACTGTCTCTATAAGTACCTATAACGAGAGCTAATGTGCAGTACTTTCACCATAAGTACCTACAACGAGAACTAATGTGCAGTACTGTCTCCATTAGTACCTATAACGAGAACAAATGTGCAGTACTATCTTCGTAAGTACCTACAACGACCGCTAATGTGCAGTACTGTATCAGTAAGTACCTACAACGACCGCTAATGTGCAGTACTGTCTTCGTAAGTACTTACAACGACCGCTAATGTGCAACACTGTCTCCATAAGTACCTACAACGAGAGCTAATGTGCAGTACTGTCTCCATAAGTACCTACAACGACCGCTAATGTGCAGTACTGTCTCCGTAAGTTCCTACAACGACCGCTAATATGCAGCAATATCTCCGTAAGTACCTACAACGACCGCTATCATGCGGCACTGTCTCCATAAGTACCTACAACGACCGCTAATGTGCAGTACTGTCTCCGAAAGTACCTACAAAGAACGCTAATGTGCAGTAATGTCTCCGGAAGTACCTACAACGACCGCTAATGTGCAGTACTGTCTCCAAAAGTACATGCAACGACCGCTCATGTGAAGCACTGTCTCCATAGTTCCCTACAACGAGAGCTAATGTGCAGTACTGTCTCCTTAACTACCTACAACGACAAATAATGTGCAGTAGTGTCTCCGTAAGTTCCTACAACGACCGCTAATGTGCAGCACTGTCTCCGTAATTACCTACAACGACCTCTATCATGCGGCACTGTGTCCATAAGTACCTACAACGACCGCTAATGTGCAGTACTGTCTCCGAAAGTACCTACAACCAACACTATCATGCGGCACTGTCTCCATAAGTACCTACAACGACCGCTAATGTGCATCACTGTCTCCGTAAGTACCAACAACGACCACTATCATGCGGCATTCTCTCCATAAGTACCTACAACGAGAGCTAATGTGCAGTACTGTCTCCATAAGTACCTACAACGACCGCTTATGTGCAGTACTGTCTCCGTAAGTACCTACAACGAGAGCTAATGTTCAGCACTTTCTCCATAAGTACCTACAACGAGAGCTAATGTGCAGTACTGTCTCCATAAGTACTTCCAACGACCGCTAATGTGCAGAAATCTCTCCATAAGTACCTACAACGACCGATAATGTGCAGTACTGTCTCCATAAGTACCTATAACGAGAGCTAATGTGCAGTACTGTCTCCGTAAATAAATACAACGACCGCTAATGTGCAGCACTGTAACATAAGTACCTACAACGAGAGCTAATGTGCAGCACTGTCTCCATAAGTACCTACAACGACAGCAAATGTGCAGTACTCTCTCCAAAAGTACATTCAACGACCGCTAATGTGCAGTACTGTGTCAATAAGTACCTATAACAACCGCTAATGTGCAGTACTGTCCCCATAAGTATCTATAACGAGAGCTAATGTGCGGCACTGTCTCCATAAGTACCTACAACGAGAGCTAATGTGCAGTACTGTCTCCATAAGTACTTACAACGACCGCTAATGTGCAGAAATCTCTCCATAAGTACCTACAACGAGAGCTAATGTGCAGTACTGTCTCCATAAATACCTATAACGAGAGCTAATGTGCAGTACTGTCTCCATAAGAACCTACAACGACCGCTTATGTGCAGTACTGTCTCCGTAAGTACCTACAACAAGAACTAATGTGCAGCACTGTCTCCCTAAATACCTACAACGAGAGCTTATGTGCAGTACTCTCTCCGTAAGTACCTACAACGACCGCTAATGTGCAGTACTGTCTCCATAAGTATCTATAACGTGAGCTAATGTGCAGTACTGTCTCCATAAGTTCCTACAACGACCGCTAATGTGCAGCACTGTCTCCGTAAGTACCTACAACGACCGCTAATGTGCAGTACTGTCTACGTAAATACCTACAACGAGAGCTAATGTGCAGCACTGTCTCCGTAAGTACCTACAACGACCGCTAATGTGCAGTACTGTCTACGTAAATACCTACAACGAGAGCTAATGTGCAGTACTGTCTCCGTAAGTACCTACAACGACCGCTAATGTGCAGCACTGTCTCCGTAAGTACCTACAACGACCGCTAATGTTCAGTACTGTCTTCGTAAGTACCTACAACGACCGCTAATGTGCAGTACTGTCTACGTAAATACCTATAACGATAGCTAATGTGCAGCACTGTCTCCGTAAGTACCTACAACGACCGCTAATGTTCAGTACTGTCTTCGTAAGTACCTACAACGACCGCTAATGTGCAGTACTGTCTCCATAAGTATCTATAACGTGAGCTAATGTGCAGTACTGTCTCCATAAGTACCTTTAACGAGAGCTAATGTGCGGCACTGTCTCCATAAGTACTTATAACGAGAGCTAATGTGCAGTACTGTCTCCATAAGTACCTATAACGACCGCTAATGTGCAGTACTGTCTCCATAAGTATCTATAACGTGAGCTAATGTGCAGTACTGTCTCCATAAGTACCTTTAACGAGAGCTAATGTGCGGCACTGTCTCCAAAAATACTTATAACGAGAGCTAATGTGCAGTACTGTCTCCGTAAGTACCTACAACGACCGCTAATGTGCAGTACTGTCTCCGTAAGTACCTACAACGACCGCTAATGTGCAGTACTGTCTCCATAAGTACCTATAACGACCGCTAATGTGCAGTACTGTCTCCATAAGTATCTATAACGTGAGCTAATGTGCAGTACTGTCTCCATAAGTACCTTTAACGAGAGCTAATGTGCGGCACTGTCTCCATAAGTACTTATAACGAGAGCTAATGTGCAGTACTGTCTCCGTAAGTACCTACAACGACCGCTAATGTGCAGTACTGTCTTCGTAAGTACCTATTACGACTGCTTACATGCAGCGCTGTTTGGCAATTTTCTTGGATGCTTGAATACCTCTCCTACCTCCTTTCTGGTTCCCCCCATCGTCCCTTCTATGTCACGTAATTATTTTCAAATGGTTGGGTGCCGAGTGTGATCCGAGAGTGAGGTCAAACGTTGAATCGTGTGCAATACATGTCTTAATAATTATTGGGGTAACTGGTTCTGTAACTTGTTATATGCTAGTAAGAGTGTGCGCTTAATTTTTAGGGAGAGCAGTGTTTATTAATTGTTTTTCAAAATTCTTTTTCAACTAGCATCTTCTAAATAGGCTTTTGGTTTGTTTGTTAAAATAAATATGAAATTTGATCGTCTTTTATGCATTGCGTTCTATCTGTTGAGTACTGTAGCCTCATTGGGCTCTGCCCGGGCGAATGATTTTCCTACGTTGCAACGCTGCACCAGGACTTGCTAGTTTGTTTCATTTTTTTTTAAATTATATGTTTCGTCTCTAATAATTTATGGCGGTATGTCTTGCGAGGATAACGAATAAAATATTTATCAATTGTCGCAGTGCTACCGATCCACGTTTATAGATTAGTTATAAAATGTTTGTTTTATTATGTGTTTTATGAACGACGTGCCATTGAGGCCCTCCCCGGCTAACACGTATTGTATGCTTTAAAATGTAGAGTACAATTTCCTTTTAATTAAACATGTGTCGTTGTATTTTTCATAATTTTGAAAGTACAAGGTATTTTTATAAATACTTTTCAGTGTTGGTTGTGCGCTGTGGGAGCACTCATTAACCACGATTGACGTGGTTTATATTGAACTTTAATTATACATATGTATATATAGGTGTTTACTAAAAGGTATCAATAACTGTGAATTTTGAGAATCCAGCCCTATATTTCAATCGCGTTTTATACACGCACAGCGGAGTATTACGTTGAGGTTGAACGTGTCTCTAGACATAGTGTGGCTAACTTCATTAAATATGTGAGAAGCATAATTGGTTTTCTCAGCCGACATTCGGTTTATGAAAAGTGCTCATATTATCTACATCATTTTTTAATACCAGTGAAGTGTCAACTTACTAAGCCAGCTGTTCTGATTGATGTTGATTTTTTTTATATATAATTATTTCGTCAGCGCAAGGTTGACGAGAATTTTTTTTAGCGGAATCAAACACTCTTAATTTTGAGGAAACGTGCACATTTATTAAACTATGAGGCGTGTGTTCATTAATATTTTATCGTGGCAGTTTGGTCTGCTCATTTAAGCACTTTGATATAATGATTGTTTTTTGTGTAAATTTTACCCCTAGCTTATTTATATAGCTTTTTTATACTTATTGTGGAAGCTGGTTTCTAATGCTCCATATTTAATTTTGGCTGTTGTCATTTTGCATTTATTACTTTTATTACATGTGAATCGAGGCACAAGATAAGACAATTTTTTAATAATTTTGGCGAAAGCTGTTTGTAATATACCTTAAATATTTACTGAATTGAACAAGGTCATACAAATATTAAACAAACGATGGAAATATGGTTTTGTAAAAATTTGTGCTAGTATATTACTCAACAATATATCTCGGCAATAGAAAATAAACGTTGCATAATAATTCAAACGAAAACACTTGAGTGAAAATCCTGTTACACATTAAGGAAATGTTCTAATATTATGCTAACTATAAATCTATAGGCTGAGGACTTGCCAGTAGTAAGGGGTGTGTATTACAGTATCAACTGTGTCCAGTGTAGTGTGAACAATAAGTAAGTTGGAACACGGAAACCAATTGAACTGGGGTTTATGTAGTGGGTGATGTGAATTGTAGATCGTCTGGGATGCCAAACTGTGTGTAGACACTTGTACAGTACCAAATAACACACTCCCTTCACGACAAAGTGAGCACTTGTGAAATCAACCTTTTAAAAATATTACTCTCCATTAACAGCATATATAATACAGTACTTACTAAAATGTAGACACATTGATAAGCTGGTATCGAGTTAAGTAAATCAGTACAAAATCTTGATGTTGAGCGAGTGTAAAGATGAAATTTATGGCAAATACTGTTGGTGTTTTCTTCGATTTACCTATTGAAATACGAATTGGTATAATAACATCACGGCTAGGCTCCTAAAATGTTTACTTTTTTACTTGATAGGTGCATGAATAACGTTATAAGTTCCATAGCAATGCAAAATATGCATATGGCGTAATGACACATACAAAGCATATATAAGTATATATTAAGAAGGGCATTCAGTAGTTCTCACATAACAGCTCACAGCAGCAAGGAAGAGAGACTGGCGCCAGCCACTCGCAGATAGCGAGACAGTCTAAAAGGCAAGCTGTGACGTCAGCGGCGCCCAATTCAGCTAGGTCATGGAGGAGTCAAGTGAAGTGACCTACGGCTTGCGAAAACAGGGCATCTTCTTGCTTTCTAGAGTGGCTAACATGTCCCAAACTTGTTCTGCCTCACCAACATAGCCTCGCTCCTATTTCGACTTACGACCTAGCCACTTTACATCAATATAATGATACAGGTTAAGGCCGACGAATACAGAACCTTCCTTTTTATTTGTAATTGTCAGGCGACAAATCATCATAGGCATACTGTATACTGGAGCCTGAGCTACAATGTAAACCCGAATTTGTGAAAATTGAGCTAATTCAGTTTAAGCAGTGGAATTGTATCCACTGATAGTCAGGGACAGAAAACCGATTGTAATGATGACCGAATTTCCCTCATTTTGGCTTATATGTATTCACCACTGAATTTTGAGACGTACATTACCACAAATCACTTGTTCCCAATTAGTTTTATTAATTCGCTAGTTGGTAGCAGGCTATCAACTGCCTTTCAGTGAATGGCAAATTACTTACTGACATTTGTGGTTGAAGTTGTTCATTTGCTGTTACTTCAGTATTTTTATTTCAGGTCAGATCGCACAGCATTCCGTCGTAAATAAATCACCAATTTGTTACATACTGAAAGCCTTCCTTCAAGTGTATATTAAACTGTGATAAAAACGATAAGTTTATTTAAATGTAGACTGTGTTGAAAATAAAACAATTGTATGCGGCTATTCCTCTGTTGTGTGTGGATGAAGAGCGCTGTATTAGTGGCTATATCTCTGTTATGTGTGGCTGAAGTGCGTTGTATAAGCGGCTATATCTCTGTTGTGTAAGTGGATGAAGTGCGCTGTATTAGTGGCTATATCTCTGTTATGTATGTGGATGAAGAGCGCTGTATAAGCGGGTATATCTCTGTCATGTGTAGCTGTAGTGCGCTGTATATGCGGCTATTCCTCTGTTATGTATGTGGATGAAGAGCGCTGTATAAGCGGCTATATCTCTGTCATGTGTAGCTAAAGTGCACTGTATTAGCGGCTATAACTCTGTCATGTGTAGCTGAAGTGCGCTGTATAAGCGGCTATATCTATGTTGTGTATTTGGATGAAGAGCGCTGTATTAGTGGCTATATCTCTGTCATGTGTAGCTGAAGTGCGCTGTATAAGCGGCTATTCCTCTGTTGTGTGTGGCTGAAGTCGACTCTATAAGTGGCTATATCTCTGTCATATGTTGCTGAAGTGCGCTGTATAAGCGGCTATATCTCTGTTATGTATGTTGATGGAGAGCGCTGTATTTGCGGCTATATCTCTGTCATATGATTCTGAAGTGCGCTGTATAAGCGGCTATATCTCTGCCATGTGTAGCTGTAGTGCGCTGTATAATAAGCTATTTCTCTGTTGTGTATGTGGATGAAGAGCGCTGTATAAGCGGCTATATCTCTGTCATGTGTAGCTTAAGTGCGATGAATAAGCGGCTATTCCTCTGTTGTGTGTGGCTGAAGTGCACTGTATTAGCGGCTATAACTCTGTCATGTGTAGTTTAAGTGCGCTGTATAAGCGGCTATATCTCTGTTATGTATGTGGATGAAGAGCGCTGTATTAGCAGCTATATCTCTGTCATGTGTTTCTGAAGTGCGCTGTATGAGCGACTATATCTCTGTTATGTATGTGGATGAAGAGAACTGTACAAGCGGCAATATCTCTGTTGTGTGTGGATGAAGTGCACTGTATAAGCATCTATATCTCTGTCATGTGTAGCTGAAGTGCGCTGTATAAGTGGCTAATCCTCTGTAATATATGTAGATGAAGAGCGCTCTATAAGCTGCTATATCTCTGTCATGTGTAGCTGAAGTGAGCTGTATAAGCGGCTATATCTCTGTTGTGTGTGTATGAAGTGCGCTGTATAAGCGGCTATATCTCTGTCATGTGTAGCTGAAGTGCGCTGTATAAGCGGATATTCCTCTGTTATGTATGTGGATGAAGAGCGCTGTATTAGCGGCTATATCTCTGTCATGTGTAGCTGAAGTGCGCTGTATAAGCGGCCATATCTCTGTTGTGTGTGGATGAAGAGCGCTGTATTAGCGGCTATATCTCTGTCATGTGTAGCTGAAGTGAGCTGTATAAGCGGCTATTCCTCTGTTGTGAGTGGATGAGAAGAGCGGTGTAAAAGCGGCTATATCTCTGTCATGTGTAGCTGAAGAGTGCTGTATAAGCGGCTATTCCTCTGTTGTGTATGTGGATGAAGTGCGCTGCATTAGTGGCTATATCTCTGTCATGTGTAGCTGAAGTGGGCTGTATAAGCGGCTATATCTCTGTTATGTATGTGGATGAAGAGCGCTGTATTAGCAGCTATATCTCTGTCATGTGTTTCTGAAGTGCGCTGTATGAGCGGCTATATCTCTGTTATGTATGTGGATGAAGAGCGCTGTACAAGCGGCAATAACTCTGTTGTACGTGGATGAAGTGCACTGTATAAGCATCTATATCTCTGTCATGTGTAGCTGAAGTGCACTGTATAGTTGGCTAATCCTCTGTAATATATGTAGATGAAGAGCGCTCTATAAGCGGCTATATCTCTGTTATGTGTGGTTGAAGTGCACTGTATAAGCGGCTATATCTCTGTTGTGTGTGGATGAATTGCACTTTATAAGCGGCTATATCTCTGTCATGTGTAGCAGAAGTGCGCTGTATAAGCGGTTATTCCTCTGTTGTGTTTGGATGAAGTGCACTGTATAAGCGGCTATATCTCTCTCATGTGTGGCTGAAGTGTACTGTATAAGCGGCTATATCTCTATTGTGTGTGAATGAAGTGCACTGTATAAGCGGCTATTCCTCTGTTATGTATGTGGATGAAGAGAGCTGTATTAGCGGCTGTATCTCTGTCATGTGTAGCTGAAGTGCTCTGTATAAGCGGCTATTCCTCTGTTGTGTGTGGATGAAGAGCGTTGTATTAGTGGCTATATCTCTGTTATGTGTGGCTGAAGTGCGCTGTATAAGCGGCTATTCCTCTGTTGTGTGTGGATGAAGAGCGTTGTATTAGCGGCTATATCTCTGTTATGTGTGGCTTAAGTGCGCTGTATAAGCGGCTATATCTCTGTCATGTGTTGTTGAAGTGCGCTGTATAAGCGGTTATATCTCTGTTGTGAGTGGATGAAGTGCACTGTTTAAGCGGCTATATCTCTGTCATGTGTGGCTGAAGTGTACTGTATAAGCGGCTATATCTCTGTTGTGTGTGGATGAAGTGCACTGTATAAGCGGCTATTCCTCTGTTGTGTGTGGATGAAGTGCACTGTATAAGCGGCTATATCTCTGTCATGTGTAGCTTAAGTGCGATGAATAAGCGGCTATTCCTCTGTTGTGTGTGGCTGAAGTGCACTGTATTAGCGGCTATAACTCTGTCATGTGTAGTTTAAGTGCGCTGTATAAGCGGCTATTCCTCTGTTATGTATGTGGATGAAGAGCGCTGTATTAGCGGCTATATCTCTGTTATGTGTGGCTGAAGTGTACTGTATAAGCGGCTATATCTCTATTGTGTGTGAATGAAGTGCACTGTATAAGCGGATATATCTCTGTTGTGTGTGGATGAAGTGCGCTGTATAAGTGGCTAAATCTCTGTCATGTGTAGCTGAAGAGCGCTGTATAAGCAGCTATATCTCTGTCATATGTGGCTGAAGTGCACTGTATAAGCGGCTATATCTCTGTTGTGTGTGGATGAATTGCACTGTATAAGCGGCTATAGCTCTGTCATGTGTAGCAGAAGTGCGCTGTATAAGCGGTTATTCCTCTGTTGTGTTTGGATGAAGTGCACTGTATAAGCGGCTATATCTCTCTCATGTGTGGCTGAAGTGTACTGTATAAGCGGCTATATCTCTATTGTGTGTGAATGAAGTGCACTGTATAAGCGGATATATCTCTGTTGTGTGTGGATGAAGTGCGCTGTATAAGTGGCTAAATCTCTGTCATGTGTAGCTGAAGAGCGCTGTATAAGCGGCTATTCCTCTGTTATGTATGTGGATGAAGAGAGCTGTATTTGCGGTTGTATCTATTTCATGTGTAGCTGAAGTGCGCTGTATAAGCGGCTATTCCTCTGTTGTGTGTGGATGAAGAGCGTTGTATTAGTGGCTATATCTCTGTTATGTGTGGCTGAAGTGCGCTGTATAAGCGGCTATTCCTCTGTTGTGTGTGGATGAAGAGCGTTGAATTAGCGGCTATATCTCTGTTATGTGTGGCTTAAGTGCGCTGTATAAGCGGCTATTCCTCTGTTGTGAGTGGATGAAGTGCGCTGTATAAGAGGCTATATCTCTGTCATGTGTAGCTGAAGTGCGCTGTATAAGCGGCTATTCCTCTGTTGTGTGTGGATGAAGAGCGCTGTATTAGCGGCTATATCTCTGTTATGTGTGTCTGAAGTGCACTGTATAAGCGGCTATATCTCTGTTGTGTGTGGATGAAGTGCACTGTATAAGCGGCTATATCTCTGTCATGTGTTGTTGAAGTGCACTGTATAAGCGGCTATATCTCTGTCATGTGTTGTTGAAGTGTGCTGTATAAGCGGTTATATCTCTGTTGTGAGTGGATGAAGTGCACTGTATAAGCGGCTATATCTCTGTCATGTGTGGCTGAAGTGCGCTGTATATGCGGCTATATCTCTGTCATGTGTAGCTGAAGTGCGCTGTATAATCGGCTATATCTCTGTCATGTGTAGCTGAAGTGGTCTGTATAATCGGCTATTCCTCTGTTGTGTGTGGATGAAGTGCACTGTATAAGCGGCTATATCTCTGTCATGTGTAGCTGAAGTGCGCTGTATAATCGGCTATTCCTCTGTTGTGAGTGGATGAAGAGCACTGTATTAGCGGCTATATCTCTGTCATGTGTAGCTGAAGTGCGCTGTATATGCGGCTATATCTCTGTTATGTATGTGGATGAAGAGCGCTGTATAAGCGGCTATATCTCTGTCATGTGTAGCTGAAGAGTGCTTTATAAGCGGCTATTCCTCTGTTGTGTATGTGGATGAAGTGCGCTGTATTAGTGGCTATATCTCTGTCATGTGTAGCTGAAATGCGTTGTATAAGTTCCTATTAGTCTGTTGTGTGTGGATGAAGAGCGCTGTATAAGCGGCTATATCTCTGTCATGTGCAGCTGAAAAGCGCTGTATAAGCGGCTATATCTCTGTTGTGTATGTGGATGAAGAGCGCTGTATTAGCGGCTATATCTCTGTCATGTGAAGCTGAAGTGGTCTGTATAAGCGGTTATTCCTGTGTTGTGTGTGGCTGAAGTGCACTGTATAAGCGGCTATATCACTGTCATGTGTAGCTGAAGTGCGCTGTATTAGCGGCTATATCTCTGTCATGTGTGGCAGAAGTGTAGTGTTTAAGAAGCTAATTTTCTGTCGTGTGTGGATTAAATGCACTATATAAATGGCTTTTTATCTCTCGTGTGTGGCAGAACTGCGCGGTATATGCAGCTATTTGTCTGATATGTACGCTGTATAAGCTGCTATTTCTCTCTCGTTTGTGGCTGAAATGCACTGTATAAGCAGCTATTTTTCTGTTGTGTGTGGCTGAAGTGTGCTGTATAAGCGGTTAATTCACTCGCGTGTGTGGCTGAAGTGTGTTGTATACGCAGCTGTTTCTCTGTCGTGTGTGGCTGAAGTGCGCTGTATAAGTGGCTATTTCTCTGTTGTATGTGGCTGAGGTGCACTCTCGCAATCGGGCGGGTGTCTCGACATGTCTGGTTTTACAACTGTGACGGCTCAAAATGTGTATTTTGCGGAGGTGCAACATCGAGCTTTGTGAAAATTTCATTTCAACAATAGGTACGGCCATCTGTGCAATAATTAATGTATTACTCTGACACTTGCTCCCATACTGGAAGTATGTGATCAGCCCTCTGCCTGTTTATTCCGAGTGTCTCTTGAGAAGCTTGGAACTACATATACTTCCAGGGATCGACCAAACCATTAAAAAAAAAGTGTTGTGGGAGGATTTCTGATTCCTGCCCAAGATTATGCGTATTTATTCATATATATATTCTTTATATAAGATGATACTTGTACGACCTTCCAATGCCTTTCCCTGCACTGTTACATAAAAAGACCTAGATGTGTTAGTGTGCACATAACAACCAATTAAATAATGCATATTCTCGTAAATATGTATGCATTCTTGTGCATGTATGTACTCATATATGAGTTATGTAACTCAAATGGTACCCAGTGTTCTTTTACGTCATGCATACTATCCTAGATAGAGAGCTTCGTTTTGTTTCCGAGGTAGAAAGAACTTTGTTAGGTACACTTGTATTGTTGAGCTTAACGTATGATCTGCATTGTGATTGTGAGTAGGTAGCTCCTGTATTAATGTCATATTTATTAATTGCCAACCTTCGAGGAGGCTTGAGTGAGTGAAGGGATTCGGGTAGCTCTTAACAGCGAAATCTTGAGAGCCGATGAGAATCATTGAGGTGAGTATGGAGCAGCACCGAAATGAAAAGGCAGGGGAAACGGGAGATCCCAGAAAAAATCGCCGACTTGCGCCATCGTATGTCACAATTCCCACATGCGTAAATCCTGGTGCGACTCCGCCAGGAATCGAACCCGGCTCACCAATTTGGGGGATAAGCAGTCTAACCCCTTCACCTCCGCGACCCCTAGTATACTTCGTTTTCGGTTGTAGTAATATTAGCTACTTATTTTCAATCAGTTCCCCACAGGGGAGATTATTTAGTCTACACTGAACCTCAATTAATAAAAGTATATTGTTCATCACAATTTAAGTATATTTCCATTCCGGATGATTCAAAAACGCTCCTTTTGCGAAAAAATTAAACTTTATGAAACAATGTGATTTTGATTAGGGAAGGCGAATTTCGCGAATTCATTTGGCAGCAGCTTAGAGCCCTCATTTTTCGACATGATCGATACACAATCGTTTATTTGTCGTCTGCTGTCATGATAGGAGTGTGTTTTATTCAACTTGGCCGCACGTCATGTAGTCACAAAATTTGTTCCTTTTTACTAACTGTAAAGTTAACCAGGGTGTGTCTAATTTCCTGCGGCCCAATCACGAACGTAATATTAGACTATGCTTGCTTGAAACCCTGCCTGTCACCGAAATAATTGGCAAATTATATTTACCACTTGTCATAGTTTTTGTTTTGTAGTCTTGCGAATAGCATCTTTTCAGTGTGTATAAATCCATTGATGTTTTTTCCTTCTACTTTGTTGTTTAAAGCTTTGAAATATTAAATGAATTACCGGGATCTTTTAAGTGTGGCATTATTATTAATGTTGCTCATACTATATCAGTCAACATTATTTCGTCAGTTACACGAGTTTTGACAAGTAGCGACTGCGATAGGACATAGTTAGGCCTAGCTGTTAAAAAGCGAGAGGCTACTTTCACGAAACTTTACAATACCACTAGACATATTGTGGGCGCAGGATCAGAAGGTAGGATCGACCTAGTTGCTATCAAATTTAATCAAGCGTTCCTGAAGAGGAGGCTTTCCGAACTTTGATGAATGTGTTCTTGACTTAAACTTAGCAGGTGCCAAAAACGAGGATGACCTGTAAGCACAATGAAATGACACCGATTTGCATAAATTAAATATAGTACTCTGTGTATGGAAATCACAGCACTTATGTCTATTGAAGAAGTGGTTGGTGACTGTGTAGGCGAGTCGAATCGAGACGTTAAAGTATCATCAAAACGTAAATATAAATTACCGAAGGTCAAGAAGTATGGAGGGGAGATGACAGAATGGTTGGGATTACGAAGCCAGTTGTCTAAAATCCATGAAGATATCGAATTAGATGAAACGGATAAGTTTCAGTATCTGTTTGAAGCCATGGTACCTGTTTCTAAAGCCCGAGAAGTTGTGGAAAGCTTCCCACTGATGGTTAAAAATTATTGCAGATCTTTAGAGTGTCTAAATTTAGGTTTGGTCGTGACGACATATTGATTGAGGTGTACATACATACACGAACTTTTAAATCTCACCATACAAAGCATGTGTGACAACTACGAGCTGTCTTTCTTGTATGATCAATTGAAACTCTGGATGTTATATAAGTTAAATATGCTGCCATGCTGTTCCCTTTAGTGGGATCCTGCTTAATTGAGGATCCACTGCGTGTCTAGCAACGTAGAGCAGTTGGACATCAAGGTGAAAATAAGCTAATGAGTTTAATGGAAATTCTTAGAAAGGAAGCAGTGAACAAGACGAGCGAATCAACATTTTAATGAAGGGGTTCAACATGAGTTACTGTAATGAAAGTAAATTGAAGGTGGTAGGTAGTCCTGCTACAGTGGAAGCAAGCTCAGCCACTGCTGCAGGTTTGGTAAACACAAAAGTTATGAACAGTGCTGCAATATGTATTTTCTGCCAAAGTTCCTATTATTCTAGGGATTTTTCGAAGCACGGCGAATGGCTGTTGCTGAAAAACGCCAAATCGTAGATAGGAACAAGTTCTGTTTTGTTAGTTTATGAAGTTGCCATATTGCAAAAAGTTTTTAATGACTTGTATGGTCTGGTCAAACACATGCCACTTATTTTTCCTAACCTTGAACAAGTCAAAACTGAACCTCCTGGAAACATATTCGTAGATGACGAGGAAAAAACTTTAGCCAGCCACTCTTCACATGATACTTTGTTGCCAAAGCTTATCGCTATGATAAAAGGGAAGACACGTGAACGACAAATAAGAATTATTATTGATACAGGCTCTCAGCGTTCTTACATAACCAAGGAATTGGCAGCTAAAATGGGATACCAGTCAACTGAAAAAAAAAAAAACAGCTAAGGCAGTCTCTTTAGTGATCGTAAGTCTAGTAAGGTGCATCACACTCGCTTTCGTGTCACACTTGGAAATATTTGTAGTAGCTATTTTTTGTAATTTTGATGTCCTTGATCAGGATATAATTTGCTGTTCTATAACTACAGCTGGCAGAAAAGGTCAGAAAATACTAAAAGAGACTGGTATAAAAATAAAAGCTGATGTCAGCCCTATACTATTACTGGTGGGAGCCGATGCAGCTGGTAAATTATGGACTTTTGGAAATTTGGTTAGTTGCAGTCAATACAGATCTGGGATGGACACTTATGGGAACATTTCCAAATTTTAAGTCGTGTTCACAGACAATAATAGTGTCAACTTTATTCTCTTAACAGATGCATTTTTCTGCATTGGGGGAATTAGATGCATGGGGTATTGAGTATCCAGAGTTACAGAAGAAGAAGGTAGAGCTAATATCTGCTGTAAAAGACCATTTTGTGCAAAGTGACAGCAGTGACAAAAAAAAAAAGGTTGAACTCCATAAATTCATGGAAGAGTCTACAGATATTTTTCACGAGGTGAAATTTAAACTTCGTTGGTCGGAGCACACTAATCCTGCAGTTGACCACAGTGAAATTACTCCAGTTTTAGGTGTTTTGTGAAGCAGAGGAACAGATAAAATTTCTGTCAATGCAGGAATTGCTGAAATTGAAGTAGGGCCTTTGACAAAAAGAAAAATCCTTTCAGCTGCACATAAACTCTTCGGCCCCATTGATTTTACGCACCTGTAGTATTGATCCCCAAATTTTTAATCCAGCAACTATGGAAATATAATTTAAACTGGGATGCACCTATTCCAGGGACTGTTGAAGAGAGTTATAAGTTATAGAAAATGGGACAAGTCACTTTACTGTCTGAAAATGATAGCAATTTCCAGGTGTATCATTAAAAAAGATGCCAAGCAAAGTTTGCATATTTTCTGTGATGTGTACCAATACGCATATGCAGCTGTAGTATTCTTAAGGGTTGAATAATTTTACATCGAAGTTCATCTTATTGAAACAAAGGCTAAGGTTGGGCCCACCAAAAAGATAATAATCCCAAGGCTTGAACTTTTGGCTGCAATAATCGCGACCTGGCTAACATCGAAAATAGCTTATATTTAGGGATTGATATGTCTGATGTTCATTTTTAGAGTGATTCAGAAACTGGATTTGGATAGAGCGAGAAGAAAATTGGGGCGTTTTTGTGTATAACAGGGTGCAAGAGATAAGGAAGTTGTCTAATAAAATATCATGGAGACATGTTGCAGGAAAAAAAATTTCCAGCAAACCTAGCAAGTCAAAGTTGTTCTGCAGATGTGTTGTTTCGGTCGGAATGTTGGTAGGGGCCAGAGTAGCTTATGACGTCTCCATTTGAGTAGCCTGTTTCTGTGTGTGGGGTAAATTAATATGAAATAAACCTAGATAAAGAACCTGGAGTTATTATGAACCTGACTAGAATTTGAAATTAATAATTGCTGTAACTGCTGATATTTCTCCCAATACTTGAAAATATTACGCCTTCTTGGTTGGGTGTTTGGGTTCCTGCACAATTGCCTACTTCACGAGGGCAAGAAGTCTGTTGAATTATATGCCTTTTAGCTTAGCAATGCAGAAAGACATTTTGCCAAACGTTTTCGAACCGAATCCGTCAATGGTGTTGAAGATGAACATATCACACCTTTCATGCCTTTTGATGAAGAACATAGCATTTTGCTCATAAAGACGAAGATATCTGAATACAAAAATGTCCTAGAGTTTAGGCACACTGCGGGGTTGCCTGCTGATCACACTGTTGTTATGAGGCTGTTATACGGACTCGATGAGCAATTTAATCATGTAGAGGCTAAAATGTCAAGAGTGGGCCGAAATATTGTAGTACCAGCTCGCTACAAAACATAGGAACTTAGAAGAGTGTTAATGACTGGATGCCTTCTTTCCTGTTTCTTGTCAATTTTATTTATTTGTTGAGTCAGGGACTCAAGATGGGATGATGTTGCGAATAGCATCTTTTCTGGAGGTTATTTCCTTTGGTTTTGTTGTTTGAAAAATTTTGAAATATGAAGTTTATTACAAGCATATTTTATTTTTGCTATTATTATTAAAGTTGGGCACATTATATTTGTTAACCATATTTCGTCAGGTAGACGAGTTTTGACAATTAGTAAGTAATGAAAAAACTGGTTATAATGTTTAGATATAAATTAAACGTAATTAAATTTCATCGTAACCAATTACTAATAATATTTGTCTTCATTAGTGCCATTATTTTCTTACATAGTAACATAGTAATTAGTAATTTTTATAATTACCTTGCTTCACGAATATTTTCTTGCGAAATGTGCTTTCTCAAGCACACACAATTTAAAAGCTTGAATTTCCTTCAAAATATACACGAATTAATCTTTTTAAAACATTCTAATCAGTATATACTAGGAAAATAGTTTTTGTTAAAACTTATATGTAATATTTTTTTCATATGAAACATAAATATTGTTTTACTTACTACGTTGGTACTGCTTGTTGAAGAGCCGGGTGCAGTGCTCTGTGGAAGTCACACTCCTAAGTGAGTAGTAGTCGTATGTATGTTCGGTCGCAAGGGGATAGTGTGGAGTGGAACGGTGTATCTGACTTTAAATTGCCTCAAACTAACAATTTCCCTTTTTCTCCCAAAATCCCTTTTTTTGCTCAAAATCGTACGTTTAAGACCAAAAAATATCTTAAATATTTTCCTTTGCCCCTTAAAAATTTCCCATTTTCCCCTAAAGATTTCCCATTTTTCCTTAACATAGTTAAAAGCTACACCGAAGCCGCAGAAGGCAGAAACGAGCCAATTTCAAGATTTTGGGTGGCTTCCTATTCCTTCTAGACCAAAAGCAATGCGGTATCTGAGAAATCGGTGAAATGAAAAAACAATTAATTTTTTATAGAATTAAAATATTTTATAATTTAAACATATAAAGACATAAGTATTAAGTGTTATATATCACCGGAGTCGTCCTTTGAAGCCGCATACGATAATGGCGTAATTCTGAATTTGGAGAAAAAATGAGGAAGTTCTGGGAAGGAAGAAAGAAGTAGACTAACCGGAAGTCTTGAGTTCATTTTGGTCCATTGAAAGCCAAATTCATATTTAAAAAAAAAGTATTAAGTGTCATATATCACCGGAATCGAATTTTCAAGGCTCATGCGATCGTGATGTCATACCACCATTCTGTCTTGTTTTTTCATGCTATATCATTCCATATGTTTTCTCGGAGACCTCACATTGTTTCTCTCTAACATTCTTTCCTGTATTTCTCTCTCCATAACTCTCTTGTCTCTCACATTCGTTCGATAAGTCGTATTTGCTTCAATTATTGCTCGAACTTGTTCGACACCACGGTCTGCATAGTCCCTTCATCATCTACTAGAGTGCGCGAATCGTCGTTGTGTATACTTATATAGGAATTTAAAGATGTAAACTTTCCATACAGGAGAAGGCATATAATAAATTATTGTAAAGTGCATCCCAGGCAGTTGTAAGTGAACAATGGTAAAGCAATTGTTCAGCATGTACGTGCATGGAAAATGTTTTATGAGTATTAATTTGTCGATATTTTGTAGTATATTACATATAATATGTCAGTACCTATACATATACAAAAATAATTTCTCTATTGTTACGAATATTATGGAAAAGTTGGTTTTTGCAATATTGAATAGAAATTTGAAAGCACTAAAAATGTAAATCTTTATTCCTATATTTAACCTACAAAAGTTATAAAATAAAGTTTTCCATCACATCACTACAGCCTCAATACTCTGTTTGTTGAATGGCAAGATAGAAGCTAAATCGTCTTCACATGTTCAAACTTTCTGTATTTGAAGAAAGGAAAAAATTTATATCAATCGATGCTCTCAGTGGCGTGGTGTGTTTACGAATGAACAATAACTTTGCACAGGCTATTGCCATTCCCTTGTAACTGCTCCTATTATATCAAAATCAACAATTGCAGAAAATAGAGGAACTATGTTAATCCGTATAGATTAGGGTGAAAATATTTTACAGCTGTTTTAAGACTGTTTACGACAGTAGCTTTTTATTGTGTATTTATTAAGTAAATACTGTATAGTGTCGAATCTTTGGAATAGTAGCATGTAAACATTTTGTTTGAATGTACAGGCATATGGCAATGTTTATTCATATATATTACGAAAGTACAAACATTTATTGAGAGGAGAAATAAAAAGGTTTACAAATTGCTATCTGTGAATAGCTTAAATACACTCGAACATCGGACCCGATTGTGTAGTCGCTGTGAAAGAGCAGTTATAAGCCTACGATTGTCAAATTGTCAAATTATTTAGTTCGCAGGAAGTGTTTTCAAAATTTATGGATTATGTTGCGAGCATTTGCATTTCTAACAATTGCAAAGTGAGTGGTTTTTATTAATGTTGTGAATAGCAGTTATGCATAAAAGTGGTTTATTTGACCTATACTGTGTCATTTCAGAGGACGTGAGCATATAACAGTATTCTACAGTACAATTACAACCTACAGAAACTTTTCTGAATATAGATGCAGTCGATTATGTTTTCGCAGATTTCCAGCTGATATCTTACGCTGTAAAAGTTTGTTTCCCTATACTAAAACAATATAAGATGATGTAAACTCTGCAGATATTTCCACCTCACGATCCATGTCGCCGACTCACAAGGATACTTAAGTGCCGAGCTCGGATCCACACACAGTGGAAATGCCCTCTGTGCGTCACTCAGGTATAAATGCTCCTCCAATACGACCATGAGCGGGCCTTTGCGAGCACATGGGTCGCGCATTGTTTGACCTGCAGCATAAAAGGCCTGGTCGTGAGAAGGAGGCCGTCATCATGGGGGACCCACAGGCATGTGACGTCACCTTGCTCGCATGGATACATACCCACAGGAATGACCTCTGTGCGTCACTCAGGTAGAAATGCTCCTCCAATACGACCATGAGCGGTCTTTTGCGCGCACTTGGGTCGCGCGATGTTTGAACTGCAGTGTGAAAGGCCTGGTCGTGAGAAGGAGGCCGTCATCATGGGGGACCCACAGGCATGTGACGTCACCTTGCTCGCATGGATACATACCCACAGGAATGACCTCTGTGCGTCACTCAGGTATAAATGCTCCTCCAATACGACCATGAGCGGGCCTTTGCGAGCACATGGGTCGCGCGTTGTTTGACCTGCAGCATAAAAGGCCTGGTCGTGAGAAGGAGGCCGTCATCATGGGGGACCCACAGGCATGTGACGTCACCTTGCTCGCATGGATACATACCCACAGGAATGACCTCTGTGCGTCACTCAGGTAGAAATGCTCCTCCAATACGACCATGAGCGGTCTTTTGCGCGCACTTGGGTCGCGCGATGTTTGAACTGCAGTGTGAAAGGCCTGGTCGTGAGAAGGAGGACGTCGTCACGGGGGATCCATGTGCATGTGACGTCACCTTGCTCGTGCGGATACGCACCAGTGGAAATGCCGTCTATGCGTCACTCAGGTAGAAATGCTCCTCTACTACGACCATGAGCGGGCCTTCACGCTCTTGTTTGACCTGCAGTGTAAAATGCCTGGTAGTGAGAAGGATGTGGTCTCTGGTGACCCACATGCTCGTGATGTCACCTCGCTCGCCCGAACATGCAGCAGTGGATGGCCTGCTTTAAATGAACTATAAGCCAAATACACACGAATTTAAGTGATCACTCGTGCTGCTATGCGCTCTGCCAGCCAGACATCTGTGAAGCGATACTTTTATAAATATTTAGAATTATTTAAATTTATTTTATTTATAATTTCAAAAATGTCGAAAAATAAAGTTAAAAAATGCATTTGTAATGTAGAAATCTGTGAAAAAATATAAATATTGTAAATGTCACACTCTGCCATGACAGCAGCTAACATTTTAATTATTTTTTAAATTATCATGTAGGCACAGAGATCTGAACCACAGACCTTTGTGTTAGAATACAGGCATGCTAAAAACTGTATAACTTTTTTTGCCATTGTTCTAGTTGTTTTTGTAGTTGACGAGCTCAGTTTAATCTGACTTGTTGACAAATTCCCAGTGCGACAAGCGAACTGAAAATCTGTCGCGTCGGGAGGCTGAAAATGGTCCACTATCTATTATAATGCTTGAATTGCTCAATAAAAGTAATTTTTTTCTTATTTTGGGGTCAAAATCAATAAACAATCGATAACAATTAGAAACACATATTTGACTAAATCATTTCTGGGATTTAAAATACAGAAAGTATTAAAAATTCTATGCTTATAATTCGAGAGCCTCGGGTGTATACTATGGTAAGTGACATTTTCATCAAAAATCGAGATACTGTATGTAGAGTATGGCAAGTGGTCTACTGAACAACCTGGTGCAAAGAGTACACGAAAATAACAACAGATGGCAGTAGGAGTGACGTTTGTTTCTATAGTAACTACCTCCTTGACTTAGACTCAGACAAACTCGAAGACTGTGGTAATCGTGATGGTGGAAGTAGTGAAAGTGAAGTGGTTGAGGATTCTGATAAGTACGTAGAATATGTACCAGCAGTCAAAAAGAGAAAAATATATTAATAGAAAGTAACACAGAAGTATGTTTAAAATTACTAATGGCTTTGCATGTAAAACATGTTATGTACTGCAGATACCATGATTCCCACGCTAAGTGTATAGTGTATAGGGTAATCGTGAAATAAATATTTCAATGTAGATACCATGCTTTACATGCAGACCTTTAATTTGATTCGTTGCATTTTCTTTCCTTTTCTTTACTTAAAAACATTCTTAATATTCTGAAAGTACTATTTTTTTTTTTTTTTTTTTTGCAGTTTGAACACACACAATGGGCTATGGTCTGCATGGCTAAATGAGAAAGTAAGAGTACTTTATAACTATTAAATTAGAGTTTGAGGTGATAATTTTTAACAATAAAGTAAATTAGATTTATAGTTTCCTTGTTCCTTGTCATGTAGGATATTTTAAAAGTTTTGTCTAATTCTTTTAATATCTGATACTATTGTAAATAATAATGTATATAAAATTTAATACTTAACTTTGTTATAATTTAAACTTTAATGTATTATGGCACAATGCAGCTCTTAACACAACTATTCTTTCAACAAATTATATAAACACTAACTATGAAAGTCTATCTAGTATAGTTATTGTTATTGTTCTTATTATTAAGTTATTTGCAATTCATCTATTGATTCGTTCCTGACTGCGTATGCGTATGCGTGTGTGTGCGTCGTCCCAAAAATATCAGAATTCCTGGAACGAATTTCACAAAATGCGATAAACTTATATTACTTAGTAAGGACAATGGAATTTTATAGTTTTCGACAGTGTTGCCTTTTCAAAAAGCAGCGCAACCAATTTAATTTATATCTGAGGAAATACTGTATCGAATACCACCAAATTTACCGTGAATAATATATCTGATACTGACAACAGGGGTTTGGAGATTATGTCACTGAGGAAAAAAGGATGACCTAACAGCTTCCTGGAGAACTTCACATGATGTCTTCCTAACAAATTTGACTCTGCTAGGCATATAGAAGCAACTAAACTATGGTGCGTAATGAAATGTATTCCCTGGATACCGCCAAAATATCACGAATTCTACAATAAATTGCAGCCCATGCATAACGATTAGTTAGTTAAACATATTCATGTTCATTTATAAGTAATAACTGTGTAACAGAAAAAAAAATATGTGGTCTGATTTTTAATTAGCAACAAACATTATTTGAATCAATATTCAGTTTGTAACGAATATAAAGAACTTCATATGTCAGTAGAATGTGAGAAACATTTCTGGACTATTGTCAATCAATAATAGTTTCTAACAGGCCTAATAGTATCTTAATTTTTTAATATTGCTGTGAACTCTTTAAGATATACTAATTTTAGTATAGTTTCTTTTGATTGTGGTGTTGCAGTTGTGTGTTTAATATTGGATATTGAGTTGAAAAACTTAAGCTTTATATAACAGATAAATTTAAATACCTTTATGTATAAGTATATGTATAAACATGTTTATTCTGTTCTTTAATCAAATATTCCCATGTTATGTTAACAAAAGCAACATTTATATGTTTGTATGTAAATAATGGCAACTCTTTGATTGCATGCACATAAATCATGGTAACTGTATGAATCTATGCAGTACCAATCTTTTTATAAATTTAATTTCTATACATAAAAAATATTTCTCTCATAACATGTGCATTATTAGTGTCTTAATACCTTAATAGATGTATACTTATGGTTGATACAACAGAAAGTGTAGGTATATTCTTGCAGTATTTTGGGAAAACCCAAGTATTGAATAACTGAAAACTTATAATATGCTACTTACCATAGTTTACATCCGAGCCTCTCATATGTAATCTTTAAACATACCAGTTTTTTCATAACAGAAAAAAGTATGAAAGAAAAGCATTTACAAAAAATAATGCATTTACAATTACTCGTCTAACTTTCAATGTCTGAGTTTTATATCTATTGAGCTCAATATTATAAACGAAATCAAAACTATTTAGTGAGAATCTATTAAATATATAAAAAATATTTCCTTGAACATTTTCCAGTCACCTTGTATCAGGGGTGGTAATGTAATTACAAATGACTGAACAGTATTCTAATTTAGATCTAACTAAAGAATATTATAATCACAATAAAGATTCAGTTATTGAGGCAGAGTGAGTTATAAATATAGTTAATCCTAATGTACAGTAGAATTACTAATAAGACTGATTCGTAATGCTTTCCGTATCTTTGATGCTCACTCTGCAAATTGACTTCGCCCCATATTAAGTGCAATGCTAAACGCATTTGACAAGTCATTAACTCCGACAGTACTGAAGAGGCGGCACACTTGCCTACATGGTACGATGGAACAATGTCAGAAACCAACACCACTGCAGCCACCACAGATCATCCTGCTGCTTATGAGAGACTGGACCCTCCAGAGGCTCTCGCTGACATTTCTCTGCCTCCATTCCACCCTCTGGTTTTGAACCCAGACCCCTTTTGCTAACATGTCATGACGACGTGCCCCTGCCTACCGGATGGTTTTGGTAACAATTGTGCTACCCATCTGGTAGTAGTCACCTGAGTTCGTTCTTAAAGAACCTTACCCGAATTGGGGTAAGGTCGAATGTACAAGTTTCACAGCCTGTATATGGTTTTTAAAAGGGGAGGAAAGAGGCAGAAGTAGTGAAAAGATGAGACATCCAATTCCCCACTTTCAGCAGGATGATGAAGGGAGAGTATGACAAAGAAAAAGGGGTTGCTTGTTGTGGAAAATGTGTCTACTGGTGGTAGGAGTGTTACAAGCAAGAGGGCGAGAATGCTGATGAATAAGGCTTTGGCAGGACAGCAAAAAAATTCTGTATGTTTACCAACTAGTTGCCGACAATCAGCCAAAAATGACCATCAAAATATATTATCAATACAATTAATTAAGGTATTAGAAAAATCTAATGACTAAGCAAACATTGAAAATTATGTTTTTTATTCTCATCCCAAACATTTTATGGAGCATTGTTGAAAATATGTTGGTTACACAACTTTGGCCCAACGAACGAAAAATGGTCAAACATCAAATATTTGGTTCCCAACTTTGTTACAACATAAAACCAACTGAACATATCTAATAGGAAAAGGGTCAGAATTGTGAACAACAATTAGATTTTATATAATGCAGGAAATAGGCATTGTTTCCATAAATTCGACAATAAAGTTTTAGCTGAACAATGTTGGCCCAACATAAAAAGTAATGAAAATTATCAACTGTATATCTAACAACTTATAGCCAACATTCAGTCAACCTCGACCATCAAATGAAATTTGAAAGAAAATTTTTATGCATTAAAAAACCTAAATTTTAAGCAAACATTAAAAGTTATTGTTTTTTTATAACATTATTGAGCATTTTTTGAAATATGTTAGTTTCACGATTTTGGCCCAAATAAAAGAAAGTACCAATCACCAACTGTTTCGTTTCGAACATTGTCCCAACATAAAACCAACTACACGTATTTCAAAGAAAAATTGGTAGCATTGTGAAAAAATCTTGTATTTAATAAAGTGCAGGAATGGAACATTGTTTTAATTAATCACATATTCTCTAATGTTGGCATAAAAATGTTGGTTTTACAATGTTGGCCCAACATAGATATTCATATACATTACCAACAGTATGTCTACCAACTTGTCGCCGACATTAAGCCAACCACTTTAAAGTTTTCAAAAATTGCTCTTGCAACATGTTGTAACATTTTTGATATATTGATGTGGCGATGTGTGTTTTTCTAAGGAATCTACTTAAAATTTTCGAGTAGAAATGTTTGGTTTGAATATTACGTTGCGCCAGTGTTGTATTCTTGTATGTTTTCTAACCCAACATATTGCCAATCTTTCCAACCAAATGCCAACCATCGGGCCAACGTATGTTGCTACTTGGGTCAGGGAGGGTACAACACCAGCGATAAATTAAAGACTTTTTTCTTTATATGTATTAATACTTCTGACTAAAAACCTAAAAGGCGGAATTCTCAATTTGTCCACGCCATTCGCAATGTGTCTTTACAGCAAAATACTCACTTATCACATAATTAATATAATATGCTTATACACAGCTCAAGACAGTCCATTCTAGTAAGCATCCAACTAGTACCCATGTCAATATATTTTTCTCGACAAAGTTTTACGACTGTCACTGTCAAACAGCTCCATTAAATCAACCCGACTGCTTATATACTCGCAAACTGGCACCTAAACCTTCAATGTTCCACCCACTGTAACTCGTGCATACCATCTGCTCTATTGACGAACACCAGACATACAGAATCCAGCAATAGGTTTTTCTTTTCAAGTTTAAGAATTTAAGTTTAACATTATAAGTTATGTATATTAACTTATATATAATATATTATTGCTTGCCAAGAATTATTTATTTATTATCAGATTTAACTCATGTGGTTTTTTAAGTAGTTTATTCACATATAGGAGCTTTGTTACTCACACTGACATTACCAAAATGTACTTACTGTCTGTACTTTCTGCTCTACTGGTCTACACACCAGTCATATGTACATACATATGTATATGTATATATATTGACCACACATACCATCCATTATATAACCCAAGTCATACCAGGCCACCCAACTCCCCATCTCCTATATAAAAAAAAAACTCAATTCATCTACACCACCCAATACACCAAGCACAATATCCATCATAATTCGAGCAACTATACAGCTGAGGCCAACCCATAATTTTACACCCATTATACTTGTTCTACCAACCAACACCACTTATATCTACCAACCATTCCTACCTACTATAACACTAGCATAACTCGCCCATTCGTCCACACAGACCATACAAAGCAATATCAGTGACACAATACAATTCTTCTCATACCACCCACCATGCTGAGTGACACCAGTCAAAATACACTGACCACCCATACCAAACACTTTAAACTCTAACAGGCCTTAGCTATACATGCATATATACTGTCCACACCATTCAACACACACCAACAATCGCAAGACAGATAATCTGGAAAACATATCACAGAACATTCCCTCCATGATAACACAAGCATGCCAATCAAATTTATAGTCCAGACCAACCCACAAACAATTGTTCTTACCAACTGTTAAACAATCATTAATGACTGATATCATGCAAACCAATATTCAATCACCTATAACCAAAGAAAATCTCAATTCAACCATACCAACCAACACATATTATACTATCCATCATAATTCAATTTTATCAAGCAAATGTACAGTTGAGACCAGCCCATAACCTAATACCCATTCAATATTCTCTGCTAATCTCCAGAACCAACACCACCATCGCCACCAATTCCACCCATACCATAATGTGTGGCTTACACTTGTGTGCTGCACACTTGGAAGGTGCAAAACCTTAGCTCCCAACCTTGTTCTGAATGTATTGTTTGGTGAAGAACATGTAATGGATGATTGGGCAATGAGTATGTCTAACGAATGAAATGTTTTGATGTGTGATAGGGTGGTTTGGGTATGCAATTTAAGTTTTAAGTAATTTTAAGATTTTCAAAGTAGGTGTAGGACTGCGAGTATGAGCGAGGGTGAAGGTGTTTAAATGAACTCTAGGTGGGTTCTTGGTGTATATTTGAGAGGAATTTAATAGAGTTTAGAAGAAGATACTGAATGACAACCATAGTATTCCACTATGGACAGAATACCGAGACAATATCTCGAATTCAGGACATCTCTATACTTTTAGATACTCGCAAAAGTATGTTAAAAACATCTATAATAAACTTCCAAGTACTCTGAGAAAAATAAGTTTGGTAGGTGTATGGCTGCGAGTATGAGTGAGAGACAGGTATAATTTTTTTACTAATTTAGTTAGTTTTGTGTAGTTTTAAGGATGTTTAAGCATGGGCTGTTGTGTGCTTGGGTGTGTTTGATGGAGCAGTGAAAAACAATGAAAAAATTATGCCAAACTATGCCAAGAATGTTTGGAGGGTTACGAGCCTTGCCTGACTCTCTGCTCAGCATGTTGTCAAATGGTGATGAACGGTTGAGTGATGAACAAATGGACCTGAACATGTCTAACAATTGTGGAATGATTGAAAATGGGTTGGGTTTGGATATTTGTAATTTGATTTTAAGTATCTTATTTAGTTGTAAAAGTATAAAATGTTACAATTTCTAAAAGTTTTTTAATTTAAGTAAATTCTACAAGTGTTTTAAATTATTAGTAATAGAGTGTGATAGATTAATTCCCCTTGCTAAAACTTTCTAGACGAAAATAGTTATTAAATTTATAAAAATGTTGATGTAAAGATATTTTTGGTGTACAATAACTTTAATTTTTGATGGTGTCGAGCAATTCACATTATTTTTAACATTAATATTTAAAGTTTTGTCTTAAACAAATAATTGTTGATAGTCAAAATAACTTGTTTAAAAGTATTAAATGCACTGTAAACACAGCTCTTATGTTACGAAGTGCGAAGACTGTACTAGAAATGCCTACTGTGTAGTGAACTGTTGCGCGATGGCCAACAGATGTCGATTGTGCGAGTTGTGGAGTTGCCGGAGGGCAGGGGAAGTGTCGCCATAATTCTCGGGGCAACACTTAGCACAGATGTAGAAGGAACTGTTTTAATTGCAGTGCGTAAGGAAAGGGAAGCTGCGCTTGGTGCAGGCTTAGGTGATCGTGCAGCGAAAGGGAATCAGAGCGGGAGTGCGGAGGTGATCGAGCAGAGCAAGGGAACTGCGGAGGGGATGGTTGCTGTCTGAAAGGACAGGGAAGGGGAATGTTATCCGATATGTGGTGCTAGGCGGTCAAGCGCCTAAGCTCGCTCTCTCCTTCCTTCATCCCGCGACTCCACTCGTTTCATGCAGCTCGCTTCGTCCTCCCTCCCTCCCTCTTTCCACCTTTTTGACAAGCTTAACAGACACTCTTGGCAGATGGTGTTAAGTGGCTGTTTCTGTAAACCACTTCACTCTTCACGACTATTCCTCCTCGCCACGCATGTCCCAGCTCGATCTCGTCTTGCATTCATGCCTCGATGCACCACCATTCCTCTCCCTCGTCTCTGGCCAGGCATGGTCCCTCTTGTTCCACAATGCTCTCTCGCCGCGACATGCTTCCCACAGCTCCGACAGCCTTGCTTTGTTGAGCACGTACCATCTTGCCTCCCACCACTTACTCTGGCAGCCAGCAGTCCCAGTCAATTTTGTAAACAAGAACAGCTCCGACGTGGTTCAGCGTGCATTGCCTAAATAAACTCTCTTGTGCTGGGGATTATTCTCTGTTTCCACAAGTCTTTAGTGCGGGTAATATTAACGATTTCGCTGTGAAATCTGTTTGCATGAATATAATTTGTCAGTATGATCGAACAAATTATTATGCCAGTCATTACACTGAGTGAAAAAAATTACGTATTTTGATCACGGAATACATAACAAATTATTTTTTCTTGTGTTATGTTGATATGCTTTTTCAAGATAAATACATAAAAAAGGTTACACCCACAATTAAATAGATGGTCCTCACACAAACATTTTGTAAAGTTATGACCATAGATTGATAAAGTAATATGTGTTAATTTATGTAAACAATTATTTACTCATTTTTTTTAAATTATGTAGTCTGCTTGGTGTTAAATGAAATAACCTTTTCGTTTGAAACACAATTTATTATATTACATTTTTCAGACATACATAATATTTATTTCATATACATATATCACATTCTTAGAATATATTATTATATACACAAAAAATACATTATTCTAAAAATATTTATTTACATATAGAAGCAATCTTCTTTATTCATTTGAGCAATACATTTTGAATTGATGTAGTGAAGTTCATATCTGGGAAAGATGCTGTCGATAGGTTGCAGGGAAACAAACTCGTTATTCTCTCAACTATGTGACATGTTTTCATTTTAGATAAATTGTTGATTTTCTGACTGTCAGATTATAGTAAGACTGTGCTATAGTAATGTACTAGATGACTTACACATTCTTGAGGCGGATGGAAGCTAGATTCATTGGCAGATGATACTATACCTCGTTGAAGGTGACTGAGCTGAATTAATTGTGATACAGAGTGTAGTGTAACATAGATTTTTTTTTTTTTAGCTCTGCGTTTGATAAAGTGAAGATATTTTGCCGAATCTTCAAACTGAGGTCTTCAGAGCAGATGAGGGTGAATCAAAAAATGGAATAGCATAAGATTACATATCTTCTTATAGGCAATAGCTTAGATTACCTCCGACCAGCAGTGAAAGGTATATTTTGGGAGATGTCTACAACCATTTTTTTTATTAGTTGTAAAGTCCACCCACTTCCATGAGCACTAAATTCTTCAAGTCTGGTTGTTATGTAAGGCACTATGGTAGAATTATAAAGGTCACCAATATCTGTGGAATGTAGAATGGGGAGAGCTTAAGTGTGAAAATAGAAGGTTTCTGTAGAGGATTCCTCCGATATGATGGATTTCATATACTTACATGATATATTTATACTAAGAGTTATTGGCTGGGGTGATGTATTTAAATCTATCAGAGGCTTCCTACACCATGAAAAAAGTCTTTGAAAGTCTATATCAGTAGCTGTTTGGTTTTTACATATCCGTGTGCCAATCAGTCTGCCTGAAAAAGCTGTGCGTAGTATTTCACAATTGAGTTGGGGCAAACCGGAAAGTGAATTACTTCCCAATCCTGAATTAAGGTACCCCCATTTTGAAGGAAATACAGTGTGGTAAATTTCAACTGTGATTATAACTGTGGCATAATCTGATGAGCAAATTGTTGCAAAGAGGGATGAGGAGAGGACGGGGAGCAATTGAGGAGCAGTCAGGAGCAGTGAGGAGCGATTGAGGGGAGGGAGGAGCAATTGAGGATCAGTGAGAAGCGATTGAGGGGAGGGAGGAGCAATTGAAGAGCAGTGAGGAGTGATTGAGGGGAGGGAGATGTGATTGAGGAGCAGTGAGGAGCAATTGAGGGGAGTAAGGAAGCAATGTGGGGTATATTATTCATTTGAAAGTTTTAAATCACTTTCAAATTTTCTATTGTGTAATCAATATCCCACCCACAAACCTTTATTGTTTAATGCACATATTCGAAGGTTACATAATATTACGTTTTCAAAAATTATTTTGTTGTTAGAATTAGTTTATATGTGGATAATAAAATTAATGCATTCCTAAAGTCAGTAAAACACAATAAACTAGTTTCAAACCACTTATTTAATTACATCTGTATTACAAATTACAAAAACAAACATTAAATAATTTCTTCCCTTTGACAATATTTTTAGTAATACCATCTGTTTGATTGTTTTGCAGTAGTATTATACATTCTGGTAAATGCAGGAAAAGTGTGAATACATTTCGTCTATAATAGAGTTGTATTCGGACAAAACACATTTTGCCTGATCTGGAGACGATATTAAATCATTACAATTTTTCAGCTTCTAATGTACATTAGATATTTTTTAATTTCACATTTTAGTTTCCAGAAATGCAAATAGCAGTTGAGTGGAAAAAAGAAACTAAAACTATTCCTTTCCAAACATTTTGTAAAATATTTACTTCAGAGTACAAGTAACTTGCTAATATTCAATTTACACTTTGTTTTCTGTATGCACGAGCACATTACCTTGTTCTCATCTTGATCCATCTTTACATAATATTGGCTTGCCCAAACCAAGTACTTTTATATATATTAAATTCCACTTGCTTGGTCTCTCATCCCAGATAATTCCATATCACTCATATAATATCCATTGGTGACTCTGAGGGAGAATCATTATAATCTGATTCAACCCAGTCATTCATCAATGCCCAATTTAGCATTCATCGAGGGTTTTCCTCTGCAGAGAAGAAGTTTGATTTATAAAAAAGATGTTTTACACAATTTTTTGAACGAGGGAAAATTGTATTCTTTTGGAATATATGTTACTTTTCCATTCCACACACTTTGCAAAATGTGTTTTTGCTCAACTCCACCTACATATATTTCCCAATTATTTAAGTATTGTTTGCAAATATCTTTAATGATCCTATACTCCATACATCCATTCTCACATTTTCGACCTTGGTGGTGTTTGGTGACCCTTCTCTTTGTTTTCTTGTTTTTAGGACTTAGATATTTCCAGCTAAATACTGTTGTGTATTCTTCCATATCAGTAATAACAAATTCTTTATTGCAAATTTTCACTGAAGAATGAAATCCTTTCCATTGCAAAACATGTTTTTAATACTTTATCTTGTTGTATATTGACTCAAGTCATTATCTTCACCAGCTTGACAATTTATCATGAATTATCAACACATAAGCTTGTGTATTTGCCACAATTGGTGTATTTGCAATAATTTCAATCCGTGAATCAACTACGCTATTGATAATTGTGTCATCTTTTCTGCTTACATCAAATACAAATAACATTCCTCTGGTTTTAAATTATACAGGTTCTAGGATCAGTGAGCTGATTTTGTTATAATACATTTCCTGGAACTTTGAATACATATTGTAGCAAAAAAAGAATTCCCCATTACTAAAGTTCACATTTAAATCTGTATAGGGATAATCTTGACTGTTTAAATGCAGTTTAATGTGTTTCATATCATAATCATCGAATACTGATCTATCAGCTTTGAAATTGTTTTGTCAATTGGTTTGAAAACAAATAGCAACAAATCGTTTCTCAGATAAAAAACTTGATTTCACATTCAAAATCTTTTGTGATGTGGTAGGGCTGGAAATGTCTCCAAAGCCCACAATCTGAATGCAATATTTAGATTATTCCCTTTTTTGATATATTTTAAAAACTTTGCATGTTTGTGAGTGTTAATTTCAATATGTGGCATTAGCCATTCAACAGTGTTTTTATTCGACTGTTACTCCATCATTATTAATCATGTTGTATATAGCGTTCAAATGTGTGTTACCAAATAAAATAACTAATTCTTTTTAGCATTTAATATTACATGTATATAGTCCTCAGCAAATCCAAGTATCATACTTAACAGTATAACACCTTTGTACTTTCCACCTGGGTTTATTTGTAGTGTAAGATTATTAGCATTGTTCCACAGAGCCATTTATCCTGTATACAGATTGTTTACATTTTCCAAAAGATATTGTTTTATCGTGGCAGTAATTCTAACATCCTATAATTGGTCGATTTGAACACCATTGAGCAGATATGCAATTATATCGATAAAATGAAGAATTTGGTTTCTCACTATTCCTCTGGTTACTGGACTAGTTGAATTGGCTGTCTTTTTAATTGTTCCTCTAAACCTTAAAATTGATTTCGACAGTAATGTGTACATATTGTGATTTTGTATAGCAATCCTTATTTCTGATGGAAACATATACAGACCTCCTCGGAATGGTTCATATACATGTATTTCTATATGGTGATTGCATCATCATAACTTATTGGTTCTTCAACATGAAGTATGTCTTCCATTTCTATTAATAGTATTTCCAAATTCCTTTATAAACAATTTGTTACCTTGTGTTAACTTTATGGGAATCATGTTTGAAATGATCATTTTTTACTTCTGTTTGTCTTTTTATTGTTACTTTCTTGGAAATACATTTTTTTAGAAATGTAGTGTTTAAATGAAGTGCCTACTTTACAACTCTAATGACTATTATACACCATACCCATTTTGATTGTAATAAACATGGCATGGACATGTTTATATAGCTTTTTTTAAATGTAATCGAATGGTAATTTCTTCATTTCTAAAATTAATCAGTTTACCATCTTGATCATCAATTATAACAACTAATTCATCCACTCGATTAACTATTACTGGAAGATATATCAACATATTCGGTTTTTCAATTATTTTGTAATCTGGTGCCACCGCACACATGAATTTATGTATGTATTTGTTAGTTTTCCATTCAAATATGATTGGCCCACAATATTAACATTTATTCGACATACATTAATCGACAATATATTAACTTGTTTTGACAATTCGTACAATTGATTAGCTGGATATACTCTCCTTTCATAACCTAACATGTGTGCAATTGGATTGTATTCTGTGAAATCTATATCGACATTACTATACATCACACTAGTTCATGTATTTGGATTTCCACATAATCGGAAATGTACTTTTTCAAGTAATTTCACTTTAATGAATGTTTCTAAGTCATCCAGCTCATAAGATCCTACCCGTATCACATCTTATATGTTTTTTCACAGTTTTTGAACAAAATTAATGGTTGTCTATATTGTTGTTTGGTTTGCTATTGTAAGTAACAAATTCGATTATACTTATTTGCCAATGTACCTCTAACTCCAAACCTGGCAAATATACCGAGCGTAATTGTAACGAATTTCCTTTTAATATCAACTTAATTGACATATTACTAAATGGTTTTACTAATACATTGACTTATATATCCTATATATATATAGTCAAAAATTGTAATCATAAAGGACCACAATTGATTGTATTAGGTAATTGTTCCATTTAGTAATTGTATCTTAATTGCATGTTTTTCAAATTATTGCATATTTCAATTGGAGGACGTAAATTGCTGAAGTTGTCATAATACAATAATTGATTTACATTTTTAATTAAAACAACCATATTTATTCCATCATTTTTTTTCGAATCTAAATTAACAATTATACATTCATGAAGGTTGGTTTCTTTAGTAATTTATCTCATATATATGCCTCGGAAATAGGGAATCTTTAGTTTCTTTGCAAATATTAATATCTTTGTTAATGCACATTTTGAAGAATTATTTAGAACTTTTTCCATTTCTTTCCATATTTGTAGTTTTTTTCATCCTTGACCGACTTTATATGGTTTAAGATACATTCCTGTATCACTTGATTTAGCAAGAGCTGAAACACCTCCCATTAAAGCTCCAAGAGCTGTTAAAGTGGAAATATGGAAGGAATGATTCCTACTTTCTTGGTTTTTTGTTTCGTTTTGCATTTTATGCCCATGCCTCTTTTCACCTTCACCACATACCATTGTTAACAACCCAAGCCCGAGCTTTTCTTCTGTAGATATAGACGGAGTCTTCCTTATATTCGCTGCTTTATCGGCTAGAATTGTATCCATTATATGTCTTTCGTCCAAATCATTTGTTCGATCTTATACTATATTGTATTCTTTACAAGCATTATCCAAAGTGTTTATTCCTTAATCGTTCCATGCCAGATGTTTTGCAAGCTTAGCTCCTGGTCAACAATAATTGTATTTCGGTAAATGCAATTCAAATGGTAATTTGTTAATCAATATATTTAATACTCCACATCATTTTTGTTACATTTATTACAGGCCATTGTTTTCAATTGAGCACGAACCTATACATATAGACCCACATTTATAGTGTTTACATTAGTATGTTACCTAATATTGTAGAAATGAAGGTTATAAAACAAAATGCTCATCTGCTGGTAATTGTAAATACGAAAGAAAATTTAATTGAACAGAAAGAAACATGGTGTTATTTTACCACCAAATATATGTTGTATAATAAGTGGCCCTTCTTCATGTGGGAAAACATGTGTTACTATGTCGATGTTGGAACATCCGAATGGACTTAAGTTTGAGAACATTTATGTGTTTTCTAAAACAAATCAACAAGAGAAATATCAACGATTAGCGATTATTTTGTTGTCAATTGAAGGAATGCGATATTTCCCTTTTACAAATAAAGAAGATATGATACCTCCGAATAAAGCATTAACCAATTCCGTATTTATATTTGACGATGGGTGGTTGCAAACCACAGAGTGAAATACAGCAATACTTTAGTTTTGGCAGACATCAAATGTCGATTATTTTTATCTATTGTAAAGTCATGCACGTATTCCAAAATATAATTTGCAACATAATGCAAATATGTTAATTGCATTTAAAATCGGCAGTATGAATTTGCAATGATCACATTTTAGGCGATATGACATTTACAAAGTTTAAATATATATGTTTTTACTGTTGGAAAAACAAGTATGGTTTTCTGGTAATTATACTAACGCTTCTCCTGTATAAAGAAATATGTAGGTCTGGATTTTACACTTTCTTACTTCCCGACAAAGAATAATAAGTATTTCTAAGTTCGGATATAGTGGTATAAAACACAATCATTACAATACCTGTTTAATAAGAAATGGCGATGGGAATTGTGAATTGAATGGACATATAGTACACAATGTGGGTATGGCTGTGAAAGATACTGATGCGGTAAATAAATGTTATGTGGAAGACTTAAATACTATTATGTTGAATGTACTTAAATCACAATCAATCTATATACAAAATAAATTAATAAACATAATGGAAACTATTACAAAAGTATATACTAATATTAGTTATATTTCGGAAATATTGATAAATGTGATGATTATGTTGCAAAATATAGAAACTAGAACAAACGAACGTTTGGAACATTTAAAAAGTGTAATTAATGAAATGGCAAGCACCAAAATTAAAAAACAATTTAATACACAAATGGATGCAATGTATAAGTGTTGAAGTGATCAATAAAATGTATGATTTAGCTATGCATAGGTCATTGAAAAAGCAAATTGATGATTTGAAATCTCGAATAAACTATTTTAGTAATGATTTTAGTGTTAAAAATGTGAGTAAATAAACATACCTTTGAGTAAAGTCGATAATATTGAAAAAGCACAAACTAATCGCCTTAATACACCCATTAAAAAAACAAGGACATTATTCATATATAAGTAGTTGTAATTTAATGTAAACAAAGAAAATGTCTGACTGTGCTTCAGAATTACATAAAGTCATATCTGAAGTAAAGGCGAAATATTTACAAGCTAAATGTGCTCGAATGGAACAGGATGTTTTGAATGAAGAAATATTAAAACCTGTTACGAGTAGAATGGGTACATTGCATTCTGTGCTAAATACTTTTAATGAACCACCAGTGGAATTGGAATCTTAAGAACCTATAAAGAAAAAAAAGCTGTCTCAATTAACACGATGTTATTTAGCTATAAATCAATCTTCGCCAATGCACGATACGGTATTTGGTGTATATCTTCATGGAACTATATGGCTTCTGGGAAATTCGGTATGTAAGTTTTTGCCTGAGAATAGAATTCAAAAAGGTGATTCTGTAACTGATGTTAGTGAAGGATTGTTTGAATTATTATTTTTTTTAAGTTTCGAATGGTTATTCCTATACGATTTGGAGAAATAAAATTATCTTGTTCATTAAATGAATGTTACTAAATATTCAGACGATGATGAAAATCATCCAAAACCACATTTATTAAGCAATATTGTTGGAAGTAGAATAAATAAAGATGAAGTTGGCAATAGGTTTTCTCCTGCATATTCAAAAAATACCAATGAATTGGTGGATAGATTGAAACTTCTCATTGCTTCGAGAGAGAGTGGGAATAATTCACATATGAACTTAATTGTTTCTATTATTGAAGAATTGACTGAAAATGGATATAATACCATTTAATTTCAGTAAGATCGTTCAAGAGCTTCGCGCTCCTGCAAGGGTAAATTTCCTAGAAGACTTGTTATTACTAAAAGATCAAATGCTCTTTTTAAAGCCAATTTGTTTGAAATGACATTGCTTTCGAAATTCAATAATGGCTACAAATATATTTAACCATAATAGACGTTTATTCCAAATATAGTTGGGGTACACCTCTCAAGAACAAGATGGGGGAACAGGTTAGCAATGCAATGAAGATCATTTGGCGAGAAAGAACACCAAATGTTCCTTTCCAGAAATTAATGACCTATTATGGCATCAATCATAACTTAACATATTCAGACCTTAATGACAGCGTTGTCGAGAAGTTTAACAAGAGCTTGAAACAACTAATATACAAGCATTTCACATCAAAGGGAACATACAATTGGGTGGAGGTTTTGGCTGAAATAATTAAACTTTATAATTCCAGATATCATAGAACTATCAAAATGGAGCTCGAAAAGGTTACGGACAGTAAAATTGATGAAAGCTGTGTATAATAATGTAAAAGTATTTGACGAGAGAAAACCAAAGTTCAAAGTTGGTATGTATGTACAAGTGTCTAAGCTGAAATCTGTCTTTGAGAAAAAATACCTGATTAATTATTCTTACAAAATATTAAAAATTATTTTAGTTAGAAATTCGTTTCCCAGAGTGTATTACTTCGAATCCTATGATAGAGAACTTTAAAAGTTTATAGTGGTTTTTAAGAACATGAATTGCAAAATGTTTCGTCTCTAAATTAATATTTGGTTGATAAAATCTTTAAAAGGGAAAATAATAGGTTATTCGTTCGATGGAGAGGTTTCTCAAAAGCACATGACTCATGGGTTAAGAATAAGGATCTTAAAATATTGAAATAAATTTTTTTGTAAATTGTGTTTATACTAAATTAATTAATTGCTAAATATATTTAACGTGTTGTTCATATAATAAACCTATCGATATTGATGAAGAATGGATATACAATTTTTGTGCAATCATTCCTATTGTTTGGGTAGTTATCTATTACGATTATTTTCTTAGTGTATTCAATTATTTTTGTAAGGTGTTAGGTGGTATGTGAAAGATCGTTCATCTGGTTTAACCTGTATTTCGATGCATGTGCTGAGAGTCGACGAGGGTGATGAGAGTAAAGTATTTGTACTTTTGTTGGGAGGGGATCTATGTTAAGGGGAGGGGGGTTTATGAGACCTGGAGTAATGGTAAGTTGTAATTTTATATTAAATGGTTGTTTGTTTAATTTAATTAAACTTGTTTCGTTCATTCCATAATCGCATGATTAAAGTTTGTTTACTGAATATATGTTTGGTTCCGTAGATTATATGATTAAAGTGGAGATCAGTTACTTTGCAATGGAAAAATGTTTTCATCGAATGATTAATGTCTTTTGGTTAAAGTAACTTTTTAATGATTCGTACTTATTTCATTGGCTTCACCGAAATACTTCGTTACATTTATGCTATTCGAGGAGTGATTATGATTAGTATTTGCTCCATTCATACATTTAAATTAATAGATAGTCTCTTTTCATTAAAAAATATATATTTTGCCAAAACATTTCTCCCATAGCTGAACTAGTTAAATCCTCAGTATGCCTCTGGACATTCGACCTGGATGTCTAGCCCACTCTGCATATCAGTCACAAGTACTCCAAACAAATAAAACATGTTACTTATACCACTCTTTCACCAACATCAACTCCTATATAATCAATTACAACCCACCCATTTGTTCAGTCGACTCCTGAACGTCATAGAGGACACATCGATGCTGCTCTGCCAATATCACCCTTAACCCTATCAACACCAATAAAAGAATTTAAAAATTAGATTTTAAAATGTAATCAAAGAATTATTTTATTAATCGATTAATCGAATTAATCAATTTAATTAATTAACTTATTAATCGAATTTATCAATTCAATTAATTATTAAATTAATTTAACAAGTATTTAATCTCATTTTCATATGCTAATTAGGTACTTAGCCTAATCTTGCACCAAATGTGACTTAGGTCACTCTTGCGCGAAGTGAATATTAACTGCCTCACTCCCTCTACTCACCTGTGATCATACCTCCTTCCTTTTGTTTAATAGCCATACAGGCACATCAAACAGAGACAAAGCTATTCCATGAAAATAAACTCCCTCCTGCAATCAACCCAAACTAATACAAGGTCCCAGTCACACATTTCATACATCGCTACTACCATACTGATAAGCCATACAAGCAGTAAACACCAACAAACCAGTCAACCAATGGATAAAACCAAATCATCATATAGATTGGTTTAAATAAAAAAAATCTCTTGCGAGGTTTGATCTCTCGAACGGTAAATGCGAGTACGGCCCACCAAATAGTCAAATAGATAATGGTTTTGGTTGAGGGATGGGGGGAAGACTAGTTCGAACATTGTTTTAGAGGAGGTGCGTGTCGCCGATAACACATTTGTTCCCCAGCACCTGACCAAATTACTTTCACCTAATATTACAGTCTGCGAAGCAATCCATACAACCTTTGCGAATAGCAAATGTACCGGTCGCTGCAGAACAGATCTACTAAGCTATCGCATTACATGAAACATACATAGATTTCATCCATCACAAAGAACCCTACACAAACTTCTCAACAGATGCTTGACTGACAAGTGGTCGTATTGTCAACAACTCATGCGAACAAATATTTCTAGGATAAATAGTCAATATACTTGATTTACACAAATGGAGTCCTCACCAATATCACAATATTATTATTAATGAAATATGTCGACCACCTTTGACCCAATGCCAATTCATAGTTTTATGGCATATCTAACTACTATATAATCCCAACCTCCATATGCCCATCGAAAATTGTTTAAAATATCTCGTAATATTTTGATATCATATCAAGATTGCTGCATAAAAAAATAGACCAAAAACACATTTATACATATTCTTCAAGACAAAATATTCTAACTTGTAATGTTCCAAAATACCCGAACACTACATACAATCCATCCCATTACATCATATTGGTTATACCAAAACGTTTCCGTTCATACCATCTAGGACAACAAACCAACATATAAACATTCCTATGAAATAGTCCATCGAATTTCTCTCATTAAACATTTCATGATGTAATAGCAACCCACAAACACATTCAAATAAAATGAACACCCATACAGTTTACCATAGTCAACGATCCGACCATAACGCAATCTCATTCCAATAGACCATATCACCAAACCAGCAAATTAAATGTTTTTGCAGAAAAAGGAACATTCTTACCATCAATACTCGCAGACCTTTTCATGCCACACCGCCCATTTATACAGGCTATAACATATTCTAATAACAAATATACTACCATACCATTATGTACAGAACATACCAATTACCAAACAAAATATTCCAAACTCTGACCAGCCACACTATCACGCCATACAATCCATTTGCACACACACAATACCAGCAAATTTAACATACAATATTGACAAGGTATACTAAACCTCGATCTATTAATTATGAATACCACGCATCGAAAAAATGTTTTAACACATAATATTTTAATTCATATTATACTTAATGCTAAAAAGAACACGCCTTACATCCAGTTCTACGCATTCTGCCAGACAAACATTCTAACTTGTAATACCTCAAATACTTGAACAGAACATAACAACACTCAATATATACAATCCATTCAATTAGACAATATCAGTTATACCAAGCCCTTTCATCAAAAAGTCTCAAGGCGTGTAAAGACTGTTATGTTTAGAGTTCAACGACCCTGTCCGAAGTCATAAGATGCACTGGTTTGACTTTCCAGTCGTACCAACCACAAAACCGAAGCCTCAGAGTGTGTAAGCTTGGGCCCAATGACCCTATCTGGAAACAGTACAGCTTTACAATATCCTAGAGACATCTCTCCGCATAGCCTTCCATAGAGCAGGCAAAGAGCACGGACCACCTTGGTAGTGCCATGTCAACGACTTAACCTCTGACCATACTAGAGGGAAAAAATCTTGTTCGCATGCTCTCTAGTTTATATTTAATATTAAGTTATTATTCTACTTTGAATCAGAAAATTCAAAATAGAATATTTAATTTATTTTTTATTTGTGTATCTTTTTGGTTTATTATTTTAATATTTATTTAATTTATATAACTTATATTAGAGTTTAATATTGAAGATATTAGGGAAGATTTTTATCTTGTAAATATTTATAAAAATATAATTTTAATTTTACAATGAAAATGTAAGGTTTTGCTTAAACTATATAAATAGAAATATTAATGGAGTTTAACCATTAAAATAATTAGTTAGCAGCTATTATTTATACAATTATATTTTCTTAATTGGAATGATTAAATTCAATAATATCATTAACAATGATAAACTTCTATTTGGTTTCAATTAATAAGTAAGGATAAGTTTATATCTTCTTTTAGGTCTAAACTAATTACATTAAATGCTTCTTACTTGAGATAAATTGATTTTTCAATACTTTTTGAATGCAAAACAAATGATATTATTAACTATAATCCCAGCTAGCTCAATTTAGGGCTCCTTGATTCCACTCTGTTCGCATGCTCTCTAGTGCAGTCATTCGCAACAATGAATTTTTCTAATTAATTAAATATAAACACTTCCGATCTTCCAATACAGTCTTAACAACCCTAAACCTAGTATAAATGTTTTAATGTAATACATTATAAAACACACAAAATAGAAAAAAAAAAAAAGTGATTCCTATCAACGAATTGTTGCAAATAAAGACAACTTAGTTGAAAATGTAGTAGTATTGTTCACTAAAGTGGGTTTATTCTACACACTACCTTTACGATATTTGTAAAATCTCCTAATTCATTTTTGTATGTATCACATCTTTTAGTAGTAACGACCTAGAAAAAGTTCGAACCTCTTATTATTCTTTACCGAAAACAGTAGATGAGGTTTTTTGTTTATTGAAAGATGAACATTAATTTAACCATAGTGAAAACATGTTCGTATACATTAACGGAAGATATATTATATGTTTTATGGCAATGCACGATAATATGATTAAAAAATACATATTAAGCTAAAAATGGGAACATATTTACTTAAATTAGTTCGTAACATATCACGTGTTTCTTGAAGTCTATATAGGGTTTATGGAAAGTAAAGATCTTTTATGTTATTTTTAACTGATATTTTAAAGGTTTTCTGGTCTTTTACACATATATCGGGGATGATACATCAATAGTATAAAATGTAACATATAATAGCTTTAAAAACTAAGTATTTGAAACCTTCCAAAAGGAATAAATAACAAGGCTTCCTTTAGGAATCTATTACTATTATTATACATCCGTACAGGTGTAGAATTGAAAACCATGAAAGATATGTTTATAGCCATATTAATAACATGTTTTATACTTCTTTTTTTTCTGTAACTCCAAACCGTATATAAATTATAAAAATTTATAAAAAATATACCATGGAAATGGTATACGAGAACGTGATTGGGTACTTTAATGTCTAACACACTTCTCAAGACTTTTTTTATTGATAATGAACCAAAATTATTATAATTATTATTATTATTACTATGGAAACAATATAGTTTCCTTTTCTTAGGGAGGAAATGCAGTAGAGGTTTGTCTTAAAGGCTTTGGTGAGGGGTGTTTAGGTGTTGAAGTTGTTTGAAAGCCCAAGATGTGAAGTGGGAAAAGGTGTTGAAGTTGTTTGAAAGCCCAAGATGTGAAGTGGGAAAAGGTGTTTGAAGCCCTGGCTGTAGGGAGGGGATAAATGCCACTTCCTGACCATATCAACAAAAAATTTGAAATTTGAAATTTTTTATAAATAGGGGTCTAGCCTCCAGACCCTTCCACTGTTTTCAGTAGTTTTGAGTGTGGATAACATAGCGATGTCGGAATTTTACGAAGATTTGTTTATAGGAATGACGAGTCAAGGCCTTGAACAGGCAATTCGAGATATTATTTGTAATGTCTTTAACTATAACATGCCATCGCCGTATGCATTGACTGGAGATTAATTACATTCTTTGGAGGAAGAGTCGCCACCTCCGATGTCTTGGATGTCACCTCTGATGCTGGCTCTGATGCCTTCGATTACGTCACTACCTCCGATGTCTTGGATGCCACCTCTGATGCTGGCTCTGATGCCTTCGATTACGTCACCACCTCCGATGTCTTGGATGCCACCTCTGATGCTGGCTCTGATGCCTTCGATTACGTCACCACCTCCGATGTCTTGGATGCCACCTCTGATGCTGGCTCTGATGCCTTCGATTACGTCACCACCTCCGATGTCTTGGATGCCACCTCTGATGCTGGCTCTGATGCCTTCGATTACGCCACTACCTCCGATGACGTCAACGGTACAGCCTACGATGCTGCCTCCAATTCATACTTCTGTGGTTGGCCCCTGCGAGGGTTACATGGCTGGAAGCTGAGTCAAGGCAGAGCGACCTCGGCCAGCCGAGCCATTGTTATAGCAAACAAACTCCGGGAAATTAAGCGCGAGTTCAGGAAGGGAGTATACAAGCTCGGAGTAATAGCGGCTCCAGGCGCCATCTTGCCAGCATCGCCTGACGAGAGGGCCACCTCCTGTGGTCCGAGTTCATTACCTGAAAAGCCCGCCGTTGAGACAGCTTCAGCGAGACGTCATCTAGAGGGTCATTATATTCCCTTGTAGAGCGACTGAAGGCATATTAGGGCTCGGGACTTGCAAAGGCAATTAAGCTCAATCTGAGCAGAGTACCACCTTGCTAGCTTAAAGTTGATTTTAATTTATTAATGGCATCAGTGCCTATTGGAGTATATATATTGTTGAAATCCAGTTTTCTTAAAGCTGAATAACTGTTGTATTTTATTGATTGTATAGATGCATGCTCGATGCATATTTGTATTGTTAAAGTTAAATAAAAGTAGTATATTGTATTCGAGTGCTTTTCCATCTAGCTACCTATATCGCCCTAGTTAATGATTGACCTGCTCCACCCCCCCCCCCCCCCCCCCCCAAGGACAGGCCCCAGCACTACGAACATCGGCTCTTTTGGCACCGCCTGTGATGTCTTCGCCATCGGCTCCTTCGGAACCTTGAGACTTAAGGCTAGTGAAAGCAGATGAGCATAAGCTTGAGTTGGTTAGGCGGGAAGAGTGTTTGTGCTGCATGCCATCAAATTTCAGTAAGGAAAAAGTCAATTATGTTTGTGTAGAGGATTCTGGTCGTTTGTTGTTTAAAGAATTGGAGGAATTTTTTATTTCAATTTTTTCCCTCACCGCCACCAACGATATCTAGGCACCCCGCCCACTCCTTCTTTCATACCATCGCCCCAGCAAATACGAAATAGCTCTTTTCCATCACCTATATCACCTGCATCACCTGTCGCTCCTCCAAAGTGGAGTAAAATAATTTTAAACCTGGCCTCTAGACGAAAATTGTAGTGAGTGTGTTAGCGTTTTCGGTTAAAACTTAAAGGATGTAGTAGATTTTAATGTTTCAGACATAACATGACGTAAAGTTTAATGTTTTCACATGCAAGTTTGTGAAGGTTTTAATGTTTTCAGACATAATATGGTGTAAGCTTCAATAATTTCGTAGAGTTTAATGTTTTCAGTTGTAACATGATGTAAAGTTTAATTTCTTTCAGATGACAGTTTTTAATGTTTTTATATATTCACATGAAAGTTTGTAAAGGTTTTAAGGTTTTCAGACGTAACATGGTGTAGTGTTCATTATTTTTGTAGAGTTTAATGTTTTTAGATGTAACATGATGTAAAGTTCAATGTTTTCAGATGACAGTTTGTGAAGGTCTTAATGTTTTCAGACGTAACATGATGTAAAGTTTAATGTTTTTCACATGAAAGTATGTAAAGGTTTTAATGTTTTCAGATGTAACATGGTATAAGGTTCAATATTTTCGTAGAGTTTAATGTTCTTAGGTGCCATATTTATTAATATGTTTGAGATTAGATGCATTAAATGATTTGTTGTTGTTTTGAATGAGTTGTTAAAATGACTTGTAAGAAAAAATTTCCTTGAGTTGAGTGGTATGAAAGGCGATGGTTTTTGTTTTACCTATGACATGAGTATGAATGTTTTAGTAATTTTTTTAAATAAAAAAATTAACTGTTTAAAGGAATTATATATCTTGAAATTGATAGTTCCTTATGTCATTTTAATATATTAGTTTTACACTATTTATCTTTGTGTAAATGTGGAGCTGGAGTATTTGTGAACAATGAAGTGATAGTTTCAATATACATAACAATACTACAAAGAAAAAAATTATATTACATTTAAGAGTTGGTTGGTTATGAAGAATTTTTTTTAGATATATTATTTAATTATCCTGAAAAGAAAACGACTTGGAAAATGTTGGGTTGAAAAATCTGAAATTTTCTTAATGTCAGTGCTGGCAAGCAGTGAAAAGTTTCGTCCTGCAAAGAGATTAGCCGCAGCTAGCGGGATGCCTTTTGTGGCAACAGAGAGATACAAGTCTTTTGAAGAAGGTTCCGAGGTGAGTACTGTCTTATGCGAGGAAAACATGTCTATGAATTAAACTATAACACCATTCATTTAAGGTTTGTTTGCATTCATAACACAAAAGTAATTTTCAGTATGACTTACTATTAAATATTAATATTATTTGTTTACAATAAACCTTACAACTTGAATAATTTTCTATAAAACACTCATAATTACTTAACATGCAAGGATAAAATTCAGCGAGATTTTATTGTTTTCCTGTTGTATCCAAAAAATCTTGGGTGGAAACATTTAAAACTTTATAAAATCATACGTTCTTTTGATGCACATAAAACTTTGTGTTTTAAAATGTGGTCTTATAGAGAAATATACACGAAAAATGCATCCAAAATGTATTTTATTTTCTCTGCTATAATCTGACATTAATATTTGAACAAAATTTTACGTGCATTTTGTTTAACGTACGTTTTCCATCCTGTTTCTTACATGTTAAACCTTTGAGTTATGCATCGTGAACATATATTTTAATAAATCCAACGATATATGTTTGAAAATGGTGTTTTATGAATATATTCATTTTAAAATGATTATAAAACAATATTTACTACACAAAAAAGTTATGTAAAAATTCTTGAAATTGCATAACATTTATTTAGTGAAAATATCTATTGTTTTTGATGTGCGAAATTATTCGTAATTGATTGACATATTTCCTGGATATATGATTGTAAGAAAGTAATTATTAGTGTTGAGGAAATATTTTTTTTGTGGGAATTGTTAAAATATATGTACTTGGAGCATGCGAGCTAAAAATGGTTGAGAGTAGTGGAAACATCCTGGTTTGCACGGGCAAAGAAGCAGGTTTTTGGGGTGAGGGAGGTTTGGAGGGAGGGGGGTTGCTGGCTAGCGGGAAGTTACACACATGCATGCAGACTGTGAGCACGTATCGTTCCTAGCTACTATCTTCCAGTGCTGTGACAAAGCTTGGTGTGAGCAGACAGAGGGCAGGGTTCCGGTGATGGAGATCGAAAATAGTAATCCTGTCATAAACTTCCCTTCATAAGATACAATGCCACATTTTAATATTTTTCTTTTACATTAATTTTTATTCGAAATAATTCGAAAAATATGTGTGTGTGTGAACTACGTTTCTGAGGTCGACCTATGTCTGAATAATTATACGAAGGTGCTGTCGTGAGAGTTTGTGTTAAGATGTGAGATTGTATGCTATTAATTGAAATCATGGCATGGGTTAAGTTCTTAATTTTGTGTACGATGCCTTGCTAAATCTTTGTCCATGTTTAAAACATTTTGTATATTTTATGAAATTCTATGCGATAGTTAATTAACTTTGTACGTAGTTAAAATGTTATGCTGTAAAGCTAGGAGCCAATGAGGGAGGTATGCTTAAATTGTTCGTGGGTTAACAATATGAACGTGTGCACTTTTAATAACTCATTACACCTAAATTGGTAGTGTATTAACATGAAGTTATGTATTTTTAATAAATCACCTTTGTTAATTACTTTGTTGTGTATATAATTCATGATGCATATGATTAGTGTGCAAATTGTTTTGTTGCATGTTGTATGCATAATTTTGGATATGTCGTTCTTGTGTTTATGGCTAGTGCGTTTGATTCATTTAATATGCGTGTGGTTTTGTGGAATTGGGATAATTTATTTATGTTCTCTTTGCGATTACTTAGTATTTGATTCGATGAGCAATTTTATTCTGATGTTTGAGATATTTCATATTGGTAGAGAAATAGTTTCCTTTTTTTGCTTTGTTAACTACTTCATTGTAGGTATATTTAGGATACATCTTTCTTGTGTTTATGGCTAGTGTGTGGTTTCGTGTAATTGGGATAATTCGGTCCTTTTGTTTCATTTATCTAGTATGTCAGTACGTGCATCGTAAATAGGCTAAATAATCTTTTTATTGATTTGTGAAGTGTTTCAATATATATTTTTAATTCATAATTTTTGTGCTACTCGGGGAGTGATTATGGTTAGTATTCATTTGTTGCATGCGTGAGTGTTTTAATAATATTAATAAACTGCTGTTGTGTATTTGAGTGCAAATCGTATTCATGTCTTTTGCATCTTATTGATTTTCAATACCTATTTAATAATCATTTCATTTCGCTGAAATACTATACTTCCTTAAATTAAAACATTCATTTCAAAATATGCCTTTCTGAACTCTGCCATAATTTCATTCTACAATCTCATGCCAGTCAAAGTTGACATATTATCCCTCATTCGCCTGCCAGACGGTAAACGAACTCCGAATTCCTCCACATCCCCATAATTAAATACATAGATATATACTTATCACTTCCCCAACACATCACACCTCAGTACAACCCCAGATGTCCAAGGATGAACATCGATGCTGCTGCTCTCCAACAAAAAATTAAGGACCCTTATCACACATACCATATATATACAATAACACAAAATTATTTTTAATAATTTCAAAATTTAAAAAAAGAGTTTTACATTTTTAACACTTTAATTAATCAATAAATCACATTAATTTTATCTAGTTATGATTAGCAGATTACCAATTGTCGTGATATTGATGGTATTAATTACGGATTAATTACCAGATTAATTTAGGTCAGTTAATTTTATATCAAATATATAATCCGATTAATCAAAAGTGGCCTAGAACATACATTCCCCTACTACTCACGATCGTATGCACTTTAAAAATACGGGTCAGGTGATATATAACACTTAATACTTATGCATGTAAATTTTTATAGCAATATATTTTTTAAATTAAAAAAATAATTATTAAAATTATTTTATTTTGTCAACTCCTCATTATGTAGCTGAGTTTCGGGTAGCTCAGCTACATTGAGGAAAAAGTCAGCCTCATTGAGGAAGAAGTATTTTTTTAGGGAAAACTGTAAATGTTTAAGGGAAAATGAGAAATTTTGAATGATAAAATTTTAAGGCATTTTTGGGCTAAAACGTAATATGTTGTGTGAAAATAAGCGATTTTGGGGGAAAAAAAACGGGAAATTTCCACCATCGCGGCTGTCGCACGCCCGAGCGACCAAGTCACTCCCTTTTCCTAGTGTGCCCCAAGAAACTATGCCTATGTAGTTTTGCTAACTTGTCCTTTTTTGGCAATTAGTTTTAAAACGTTCGTTTTAAGTAAATAAAATATTTTACTGCTTGTAAGAGGTAGTGTGGCCTTATCGCTCATGTAGGCCTACTGCTCAGCCACAATCGGAAATCTAGTTTTATGTAGGTGTTTGTTTATAATATAAGTAAATTACTATTTTGATATAATGTTAAAGTCGAATCCTTATTACGACAGGCAGAATTAAGGTACATAATTTCTAAAACCATAATTAACCGATTTTTGTTTCTATATCTCCTGTGAGACTGAAAAAGATTTAACAATGAGTTAATCTTTATTACGACTGCATACATTACAAACATTGTCATGGGCAAAGAATACTGAGGACTTAAAAATATCTGTTAAAATATGCCATACACTCAGAAATATTTAGTGTGTACGGCGTAAAGAAAACTGTGAGGAATAGTAGTACCCTGTTAGTAAACAATGAGATGGAGGATGTGCCGTAGAGGGAGAGGGTGTGAAGGCACGTTGCAAGTGTTGGAGCCTTGCTACGGCTTGTCTGGAGACAAAGAGAGCGAGTGTGGAGCTGGAAGAGTCTGGAGTGATGAGGCGGGGAGAGGAAACAGGGAGTATGAGAGGGGCACGTGTCTGACATCTGCTAAATATCCCGGCGACCACAGTCTGCTCATTGAGTTGCAGCTGTCGCCATGTGCCGCCTACTGCTGCTGTTGTTGCTTCTGCTGGTGTCTACAAGAGGTGAGTCTGCCACGTCTTCTCACCTTCCTAACCTGCCTGCCTGCCTGCCACTCGCCGAACTTCTCTCTGGAGGCTGCCCCGCGTCATGTACATACACGACATGCTCTAACACACGCACCACATGTCTATTCAACGTGGATAGGCTGCAGCTTCAGGTCCTCATCTCCACTTCACTTTCACTTAATAGCACTGCCTGGTTTTCCACCACTAGTTTTACCAAAACACGTTCATTACGATCCTCATTCGTGGTAAAAAATAGGTTTTTAATATCACGCGTCTCATGTACCTGCACGGTAATCACGAACGTTTTAATGCCGAAATATCTTAATTCTAGTTGGTCCATTCTGGTAGGAACATTTCTTTTCACAAGGGGACGCGGTCAATAACAGTTGCAAGTGTACACTTAACGTTCTGTGTAGCCTGTGCGTAAATATTTTGGCGTAAAATATGCGTGGTACGTATTTCGGACGTGCAATTATTCTGACTGATTTTCATGGCGGCGAAAAGTAAAAGTTCAATATGAAACAAGTGTTCCATTACGTTACAGTACACATGCAATTTTTAGCTTCAAATTAATATAAGTAATATTAAATACATTTCGTTACATATTGTATTAAATGACTTTACTCAGACTGCATTAAAACCTTTTGAAGTCTATGTGATGAAAGGAAATACAAGGGAAAAAAGATTCTCAGTATTGGGGTGCGGCGTTGGCGAAACTCGCGTATGTTGTCGTACCTTCTACATCTGTGTATGCGGAAGTTTGACACACGACGAGAACAAAGCTAGTATCGTCACCAGCAGCAATTGCAAGCCCTCACTGCCATCCGATTTCTTGGCGCGAGACCTCTGCCTCACTACAATGGCATTTGGCATAGTGAGCTCACTACAATGACATTTGGCATAGTGAGTGGCTTTGTACGTGTGGACACCCTGTTTGCGCGAGTCTAGCTCGGAGCATGTCTTTCATACTGTGCTCGAACAGATTTACAATCTGAAACGTACATGAGATTTAGGTTTAACTTGTTTGCAAAGGAATCCGCGACATTTCCAGCTCTCTAGTGACTTCGATGCCAGTTAGAAAATACGTTCCCACCCCCACAATTGTCCTGCCATATGTGCTCTTCTACAATTTGTCTTTGGTCAATGACTGAGTGTAATATAAGAAGACATTCTGTTACGTGACTGTATGGCCGGACTCAGCTTATCCAAGAATTGGACGTTTTCCATGCGCGTCCAGCCGGCGCCTATCCCATCGCGAAAGTGTATCTCAGATCAAGTGTTTTGAAATACAAATAGGGAATAACTTTTCACAAAACTCACGTGTTCTTAGTTATTGCATAGTTGTATGTCAAAGCGCGTTAGTTCATATCGTCTTAAGCGACAGGATGGCTATATCTGCATAACTAATGCCCTTCATAGGTGCCTGCCCATCCCGAATGAAAGACGCCCAGTGTCGGATTAACCTAATTCTGAGTGACATTGAATACCACAGTCTCTTCTTTAAAAAAAATTGCTCATAACCGTAGTAAAAGTGCGGGTGTGCAATAAGGATATTGAAATGTAACCTAAATATTCTCTCGGAATCCAGGTATCCCTCACTATCTATATAAAGTGTGTGTACGACACAATGTAGCCTGCCAAACCATTCATAGAGTCTCCCCGTCACTCGCCGTTTTAAAAATTTATTTGTAGCTACATTTCTTATAATGTTGCTCCTTATACCGCATATTTAAATCCTTCCGAAGTTAACGAAGTAATCGAGTGTATTATTCTTAAACAAATTTACAAAATTAAACTTTCCAGGAAATTTTTATAAAACATCTTTCGTATTTCAAGATGAATTTGAACGTAGGTTTTCCTATCATTTGCGGCCTATGGCCGTGTAACCAGTTCTGATCGACTTACCCATTTCAGTAAATCACGTCTCACGCTAAGACGCACTCCAAAGAAAACAACGGAAAACTGCAAATCTACACAGAGGATTTTGCAGTCTAGCTCATACAAATACATTTTTTCCCTAAAAAATCAGTATTTCCTTATAAAACTACTTGTGCTACGACTGTGTAAATAATGTGTATGTTGTAATTCACATTTCAAATGCAGATTACTTTCATCGTTCTCTCAGGAGTGAATCAATGTTATTCGCGTAAATATATTGTTGTGCAAATCTAAACGAAGGGAACGAGCGATGCCCACTTGCGTTTCGTTATTAGCATTTCGGTAGCACCTTTATATCTCCCTTCACTGTCGGACACTATTGCTCGTAATAAAGACTCTTACATGTTATTAGCATTTCGGTAGCACCTTTATATCTCCCTTCACTGTCGGACACTATTGCAAGTAATAAAGACTCTTACATGTTTTGTTAGAGCTTGTAAAAACAGTAAAACAATGAAAGGCGCTGGACTTCAAGACCACACACTAGTGCACTTATTTTTCAAGCGGAATTAAGATGTGTGGACAGTGAAAGGTTCAATAAGAAAGCAAGCGAATTAAGATGTGTGGTCAGTGAAAGGTTCAATAAGAAAGCAAGCGAATTAAGATGTGTGGACAGTGAAAGGTTCAATAAGAAAGCAAGCGAATTAAGATGTGTGGGCAGTGAAAGGTTCAATAAGAAAGCAAGCGAATTAAGATGTGTGGGCAGTGAAGGTTCAATAAGAAAGCAAGCGAATTAAGATGTGTGGGCAGTGAAAGGTTCAATAAGAAAGCAAGCGAATTAAGATGTGTGGGCAGTGAAAGGTTCAATAAGAAAGCAAGCGAATTAAGATGTGTGGGCAGTGAAAGGTTCAATAAGAAAGCAAGCGAATTTAACAGTGAATTATAACACAGGTAGAAGTATGATGTTCCGTACATGAATAATTATTTCCTGTAAAAATTACTTCAAAATGGCAAAAAAGTCGACTTCAGTATGCCAGGAAGTGTACTTGCAGAGAATGAAGGAGAGAGACAGGCGCCTCTCATCTGTCACTCTACATTGCTGTTTCCATGCGTAGGCCTACATTCCTCTGCGCCACTTACGCCGCTCACTTCATACTCCCTTCCTTCAAATGCATACCATTTCTTGATATGCTTTTAACATATTTCGCTGGTTTTGCGACTTAATAGCAACGAAGATTTGATAATGGTGCGAAATTTTTTTAACCCTTGAATATATTACCCTGAGTATACTAGTAGCCGTAAGTTATATTGCAGGGTAAGTAAGGTGATGGTCGGTGTTGTACAATACGAAACGCCAGCAAAAATACTGACAGCATATTTCCCTGGCAAATGAGACTGGTTGGTGCTGATACAACAGTGTTTTATAATTGTCTCCTGCTTGTGGCATAAACAAAAACTACATCCTCTTTCTGCTTACATTTTGTAAACTATGGACTACGGTAATTTCGGACGAGCATACCAGAACAGATATGTCCTCTGTTGCAACACCTTGAACGAGAAATGTATATGTATAACTTAAGAAGTTGAATATTTAAAATACTTGTAACCGAATGCATGTTGATGGCTACAGCTCAAACAAGTATGTTGTTTGAGGGTTGTCTAATGTACACTGCAGGGATTTATTGCAAAGTGTCGACACTTCCTTGAGCGTAATATGGTTTGTGAAAGTTTCTGCACTCCCCGTTTATGAACTATTCATGACGGTAAAGGCTGTTTATGGTTAAGTGAACATTTTCGAAACACCTTCTTTCTAAATAATTCTCTGATTACATTTAATCTATTCACCATTCATAAATTGAACATTGTTATGGGCCTGATCACATTATGCATGCTGTTGTGAACTCGCGGCTCGATTCCGTATATAATTAGACCAACGTTACAATGCGTCTTTCAAGTGAAACTGTGAAATTAATATAAATGTAAATGATTTAGCAATTTGCTAAATTTTATACTTAAAAGAATTAAAGTTACAGAAAAAATAATAATTTCAGAATAAATAAATGTCTACTAAACACTTTTTATTGAACTTTAAGAAATGGAACTACTTTCTCTCCATCGTTACCAACGTTACTGGGCGTGTGCCAGACATTATGCTCTTTAAAAAAAAATACAGCTTGGGGCAGTGACATTTGTCAAAGTTTTTTCCCTAAAGTTATCTCTTTACCTTGTCCAACCTTCACCAGAGAACAAGCCACAAGTGGCTCTCTACTTGTAAGAAACACACTCGATACTAGTAGACTACATACCAAACAATTACATGATTCAAACGTTTGATATCACAAATTAATACGTAAACGAACAGGTTTTAATTATTTTTCGGCTACTTTTATTAGCGCAGTTATGAAAATCTTAACCGTAAATCTTGCGGCAAATCAATTTCCAAAAGGTACACGAATATGGTATTTGAATTTAGCTGAAGTGTGTCTTGAAGATATAAAAATGACACGAACTGATTTCTCTGAAGTCTGGCATTTTGTTCGACTGCGATTAGGATTTTCAATTAGCAGTTTAAAATATTTGATTTATTGTAAAACTTAAATAATGGGGAAGTGATGTAAAGAACTGGCATGAAATTTCTTTGTCTTGGTCATATGTAATTAATAATTAGTTTAAACTGCAAAAAATATGGCATTCATTCAAATATTAAATATGTACAGAAAAATACATTTTTAATAAATTCCCATAGGTCGCGTAGTTATATTTGTAAACAAGTGATCGATATTGTTTTTCACTTTCATCCAACTAGTATTTGATGTTATACAACAGATTTTTAAAATACCCACACGGAAAACCTAGAAAATGGTATTTGAAATGACAGGCTGTAGGCCGATGTGACAGGATACGAGAGTGATGACACAGAGATTACGAATCCGCTTATACCGCGAACTCCATCCGCACACACTGGCCACCAAAATGGCGTCACTAGCCCAAAACACCACTCGCGAATCAGCGGCTGGTATCTTACTTCCAGGTGGTAGCCCAGTAGATAGCAACACGTTGTAGCCAATCAGACACAAGGACCGATCCAAAATATTCACCCAGTCAATCAGAGAATGGATAGCCACACGTCAAATGAACCGCCATATATTTTCGTATCTGTGTATTTATCAACTCTGTTCTATTATTTCATATGACACAACACAGTAACAACTTACTCGAAAAACGGAATATTTTTTGGCATTTAAACGTCCTTAAATCCGTTGTTTTCTTTTAGAACAGTATTATAAATTCAGAGCCTCGACTGGAGTGTGTAACTAGTCTGCCATGGCGCCACGCCGTGTTATGCTAAGAGTTGAATTAACTAGTGGCTATGGTATTTCGCGAAAAGTTTCAGCACCCTCTTCTGTCGTTTAACTTCCGTAACGCGTGCTGTATATTTCGGCATAGTTGAACTGTTATCAGATTGGCCACCGTCCAGTGTGGTGGTTATTGAGTCAACTTAACCCCAACAGTAGTTAGCCAATAAGAGAGAAGTGTATGCATGCTACTATGCTCTCACTGTATAATTCCTTCTGTATGCACGCCCTCCACATAGCACAACCCAACATACTCTGCTTTGGGCCCGTCATTTCCGTAGCGAAACATAGTTGCGACAGGCAAGCTTTGCAACACCTCCATCCAGTAGTAAATACTTGTCCATCCGGCACGGAATACACCTGCTTACATCAAACAGAAGAATGGCGTACAAAGTATGTTAGCATTTAACTGTGTCAGTTTTCATGCTCTATTTACTGTTACCGGATATTACGAAACTAGTTCGACTGTTAATGTAAAAATATTTGGACCCAAATTTCCATAAATATATTTTACTTCTCAAAGATAAAGTTTTATTTCCTTCGCGGGTGCTTATTTAGTCGAAGTGTTTCAAGATTTGGTTCAGATACCAAGGAGTTTATTAATACCATAACATTAATGTTTTAACAGTTTCGTTTAATATTCTATATATAGAGGATATATTGGGCAGAATAATTATTTATTTGTAATGTATCTATCAGGAAAATAGGGTTCAATGAATGAAGTCTATTTTACATGAAACTGTCAATTTTATTTGTGCTCATTTCATAGGTTTACAGACAGCGACTGTCAATAATGTAAAACACAAGGTATTTTGTTCCTTGATTCTGATAATGTAGTGAGTATTGATACATATACATGTTTATTGGTAGTACTTTTGCCATATGTCAAAGTTCGTAGGATACATATACTTAACAATTTAGGGTTGGTGTTTTTGAAAGATAAATCATCATTATATAAACAGTTGCAAATATGATAATCCTAAGACTAGGTTGCGTTGCTACAAGTCAGAAGACTTTCCTTGTGCTCAAATAAAGAAATAAAGACGTACGGAGGAAATTACTAACAAAGAATATTCGAAACGACAAAAGCCGGCAATCTTTGTAATTCTCAATTAAAACTACACGAAGAAAATATTTTTGCTATACAGAAAGCTCTTTGCAATGTGTAGGCCTACAATAAAAGGAATATCTTAATGAAGAATGAAAATATGCTTTAACATTGCATGCAAGCTAATGGACCGATGTGTCAGAATTCATTGCATAGGTATGTAGTTTGGTGCGGAACTCAGTAAATATTTCTTCGAGTGTTCCTCACAACTGGCTGATATCAGTAAGGCAGGTGATCAGCGATGGATCCCTCCAACACATCGCACAAATATCTTATTTGGCCATGTTGATCACACTGTTAGCCGGAAAACTGCAGTAGGTCCACGAACATATGATGAAAAGCACGTTCCCTTCTTGTATGGTGCGCTATCCTCAGGAATATTTGATTGTTTTGTGGGCACAGTAAGTCCACGGAGAGCTGCAAATGATCACGAAGCATTGCAGTCCTGAATCAGTGAATTGTTTAACTAAACCAGCAAGGAGACGAGGCCAAGTAAAATTAACACACTCTACAGTATGCCCCGCTAGAACATGAGAGGCAACTGCAAGTGTGATTCATTAGATCCCTCCACACGATGCCACACCTACACGAGCTCAATTAGTGGCTCTACAGTACAGTTATTTCCATTCACTTCAAGGAAAGAAAATTATCGGTAAAGGAGTGAGGTGTAGACTAGACTACACAGTGGTGTGTATAATAGAGTGTCAGTACAGTGCCTGCTGCCACAGTAAGTAGGCAGTCACACTCACACCAGGCAGAATGGCATTCCACCCTGGCTTCCTGGCAGACGTCGTGTTGACTCAGGCTCATCCATGCAGTTCCTGGTCCGCTTGCTAAACTTACTCACATGTACACCTGCATAGTATACCATTCCTGCCAGCAAACATATTCACAAGCACACCTGAATAGTATACCATTCCTGCCAGCAAACTTACTCACATGTACACTTGCATAGTGTACCATTCCTGCCAGCAAACTTACACACACACACACATATATATATATATATATACACACACCTGCATAGTATACCATACCTGCCAGCAAACTTACTCACATATACACTTGCATGGTATACCATTCCTGCCAGAAAAATTACTCTCATGTAAACCTGCATAGTATACCGTTCCTGCCAGCAGACTTACTCACTTGTACACCTGCATAGTATACATTCCTGCCAGCAAACTTACTCACATATACACCTGCATAGTTACTGTCCCTGCTAGCAAACTCAATCACATGTACACCTGCATAGTATATCATTCCTACCAGCAAATTTACTCACATGCACACCTGCATAGTATACCCTTCCTGCCAGCAATTATCATTTGGAAACCAAGTTGCCGAATATTTTCTTCGAACTCTACAGCTGACATATTGAGTGTTCACGACATATTATTTTTAGAAATAATACAATTTCTTAATATATACCAATGTTTACAATATACTTGAAGTCTAAAACACTTGCCTGTTAAAATTCAATGTCATTTCGACTCATTCAACACTGAGGTTTTCTGAAAATTTAATCTAATCTATTTGCAGTGTTACGAACATATCTTTGGCAACTAGTTTTAAAATAATTCCTTGCGAAATACGAAAAAAAGAAAAAAAAATGGCGACAGAGTGCTCGAAGTCTGGGTTGTACTCAAATGGTTTTGTAACAAATTTCGAACTATTATTTCTGTCAGTTTCTACGTGCGGTAATACAACGCAATGCTTCCATACTTAATTTGAATATCTTTTGAAATGCTACTTTTTGCAGTAATTAATGTTTTATTCGTTAACGCGAAGTCTATAATTGTGAGTTGGTGTGTTCTCCAAAGTCGGATGAAAATCCCTTGGGCCGTCATCGAGAAACATCATTTCGAGCCATAATTTGTTGGCACCCACAAACAATATTATTTTTTGAGAAAATGAAAGAGAAAAATTTAAAGCAAAGAAAGGAAAATCAAATATTATTATGACACCATATATAAATATTATATCTACATTAATCATTAATGATATGATAATCGATGTATTCATGGTCAAACACAAGCACAAATCCTGTCGTAGTCATTTTATTGAAACAACGTTTGAATGCAGTTTGTGCTCTGGGCCTACAGTAATTATTTTTAAATGATATATGTGTATATTTTTATTTTATTAGTATTTATCGAAACCAAAATCCTTTTCTTTTTTCGTATTTGTATAAAAAGAATTAATGCACTAGTTGAGGTAATCTCAATAGAGACGAGTTTCAAATTCACTGAGGCGGAAAACATTAACAATATAATATGTTCTGTTAAAAGAGTCCATATCTCGAAGACAGACCCATGAGTAGTTGTGTTTATTAGGTTTAGAAACAAGGCGGCAGGGGACAAGAGGATGTGCCAAGGAGTCACCATGTTGTCACATCACACGCCTTCCATATTTTCCCCCTTTTTTACCTAAAAATTTCCCTTTTCCCATTTGCAAACAAAGACACCAGAAAATTTCAATTTTTCCCGGAGCAAGAGAGACGGATTAGCGAACCATGTTACCTTGGGTCAGACAAGCGCACCCGTCCGGACATTTGACCTTCCCCTTTGAATCCAAAAAAAAATCGTAACATTTTAAAAAATCCCCAAAAATTCCAAGAAAAAATTTATAATATTTAAAAAATATTAAAATTTTATTTTGAAAATTTTATAATCCGCATCCCCTTATCAAACAAACTAGTCAGCAGGTATCCACCCCCCTCGCCCATACTCAGTCAGCAATCTTGGTTTTGTCAGCCATCAGAGCAAACATATTGAACGCAGGTGACCTTGACATTGACCAGATGGCTATGAATATTCTTGAAAACCAAAACTCGAGAAAAAAAGACATAAAAGTCAGCAAGCAGATGACGTTTACTACCACCATATTGGAAATCAGTGACCTTGACCTTAATACCATGACCTTGAATAATCTTGAAAACAATTACTAGAGAATATACATCAAATTTAGCAGGGATATTACATTACAGACTACGACCACCATAATGGATACGGGTGACCTTGACCTTGAACCCATGACATTGAATGACCTAGAAAACTAAAACTTAAAAAAGTCACAAGAGTCGGCATGCAGTAAACCCAGTACCGAGATATGAACGAAAACTGCACTTAACCTTTTCAGGTCTTCGCATGTTTTAAGTAAACTGTCGCCACATCTGAATTGCTTACCGCATCTGTCACACAAATGTGACATACGATAGGTATTTGTGGCACAATTGAAGCACTCCCGTCGACATTGTGGTCGAACATAAATGTCATACAAAAGTGCCACTGATGATGACATAGTAATTCAGCCAAAGGCTTGAGTATGCGTGTTGGAGATGTAGGTGCTGGAGCTAAAGAAGCAGGTAACACCGACAATAATATTTTAGATATCACTCCCGAAGGAGTCGATGACACTGCCGTAGCTACCATTAGCTCTGGAGTGTCTGAATACATCACAGATGCAGAATAAGACTTAGATGGCCAGATGCAGAAGCGAGCCGATATGACCCACCTTTCAAGACAGCTGTTGTGAAGCTAAGACTCTCAGCTAACCTCCATACTGTTTATAATATACGAGTGTGCAAGCCCTATGACGTCATATTGACTTTGAACAATTCGTATTGCAAAATTAATACATAGTGGAGACACCGAACAGCCAATCACCGAGTTGCCACGTGATTGCAGCTGGCCAATCATGTGAGGTGGTGGTGGTAATGGAGTCCTTTTGGAGTCATTTTGTGGTGGTGGTGGAGTCATATTGGAGTCATTTAGAGTTATTCGGAGTCATTATAGACTCGGAGCCGCTTGAAGTCATTTGGAGTCTTTTTGGAATCATTTGGCAGCAGTAGAGGTAGTGGATTCATTTTAAAGTCATTTTGGAGTAATTTCTTGGTGGTGGAGTAATTTTGGGGTCTCCTAGAGTCAGTCGGCAAATTGGAACATTTCGTGCTCTTTGTGCGTGTGAGCGTGTGTGGGTCACAAATTAAAATAAATTTTCCCTATTTTAAAATAAAATTAATAAGTCCTACCTCCAAAAGCTGAAAGGTGAAATATTTATTTGATAATATTGCTTTAAAAAAGTATATATACTGGTCCCTCGGTATATGTCATCGCTTCCTGGGTAAACTGTTTTTACACTTTGCAATAAAACTGCCTAGAACTACAGCAGCCTCCCACCACGCTTCACCATTGGTCGATGCAAAACTTGCACTTTGTGCTGAACAATGCAGCCCCATGGCAGGCCTCCACCATGTTTCATAATTGGTCCACGCAACGACCAATTATAAAACATGTCAACTGAAGTCAAACTTCGCGTCCCATTAACTGATACTAACAACACACAACATTCTACAAATAACACAAACAAGGAAATGTGTGGCAATGATAACAAGGATAAACTGAGCTACAATAATATTCAAGCCTCGCTGACTGGCAAGGACGAATGCCGCGTGCGATATGTACAAACATCGATGCAGCGCATCCTTGCCCGGCTCGCGGGCAGGTCTTATAATGCGTTGCTCGACACGGGATGCTCGCGTTCTTGCAATAGCTTCTACACTTATTTACGAACATTACCGGCAACCAGTCAGCAAACAATTTTCATTAGTGGGTGCCACAACAGACATCGAAATACCTAAATAGAAAATAAATTTAAATATTAATATTGCAGGATACCATTTTAACTTAGGTTATCTACTCCTTGGCAATTTAAAACTGGACAATATCTTGGATGTAGATTTTATTAAAAGATTCGCTTGAGTGCCAGTACTCATACAGGACGGAATATACGTACACTCGTACCACAGTAAAGGTGTCATTGATATTCCAATAAATACCAACCAAATGTACTACGAAACAAATAATTCTATGGAATATTATATTTAAAAAATTGAAGCACTAGATAACCTGAGTGAGATGATAGGCATGGGTAACATAAATGACAAATTGCCTGCTCACATGCGAGAAGAGTTAAGAAAAGTCCTTTACACTTATAACGACTGCTTCGCAACTAAAATCTCAGAATTAACTGAAACAAAAAACCATGAGATAAAATTAGAGCTAACATCAAATAAACCTATCCACACAAGGCCCTATAGGACCAACCCCCAGCTATGTGAATAATTGCTAGAACAAATCCAGCAAATGATAGACGCGAAAGTAATCACTCCTTCTGAGTCAACTTATGCCACGCCAAGTCTTGTAATAAAGAAATGACAAAGTGGCATGATTCATTACGGATTTTAGGTTACTAAATAATATCGTAAAAAGGTTCAATACCCCATCCCTAGAACTGAAGACATTATTAATACTTTGCAAAATTCCATATACATGTTGAGTGGGTTTTATGCAATTCCAGTAAGGTAACAGGATAGAGGAAAGTTTGCTTTTAGATTGGACGGTGGAACACAGCAGTGGCTTACATAGACGACATTTTCATTCTAGGAAGTTCTTTTCAAGAACACATCCACAATATTCGAAAAGTCATGGAAAGACTACATAAATTCAACGTCAAAATTAATGCAAAGAAATGTCATTTTGCAGAACAAGAAATAAAGGATTTAGGCAACTACATAACACCAGAGAGTATCCGAAGGGACCCCGGTAAAATCGTAGCAATCAAATAAATGCGCCCCCCCAAAAAAAAAAAAACATTAAGCAATTACACATGTGCTTAGGACTAAAATCGTTCCTATAGAGGTAGCCTACATTCTAAATTATGCCAAACTAGCGCAAACACAGAACTTACAAAGGAGCCAACACCTTTCACATGGATAGACGAACACCAAACAGCATTTAAGAAGCTAAAAACTGCCGTACTAAATCCGCCGATATTAGCTAAGTTACTAGAGGATCATCACACTATATTAGCTTGCTACACATCATAGACAGCGATAGGCGCGGTACTGATGCAAGAGATTCCAGGGTCCAAAGAGCGTAACATAGTAGCATTCGCGTCCAAAAAGATTTCACTGAACGAATAGAAATGATCAGCAACGGAACGCGAGCTTTCGGCTATTACATATTTTGTAATATATTTTAAACAGTATTTATATGGTAGAAAATCCACTATCTAAACGAGCTATGCCAGCCTTCGATAGCCGAAAACAAAGGACGAACATAATGTACGGATACAAAAACTGGCGATTGCATTAACGGAGTACGAATTCGAACCCAAAATAGTCTAAGGGAAGCTAAATACACTGGCGGACTCCATGAGTAGAATCCCCATTACAGGTAAAGTAGATATCACTCACAATTAAGGTAGACAATAAACACTATCCAACAAAACCAGAATACATTAACTGTGCATCATTTTACAAAGCACTCGCTGAAACTCTACTACAAAATCCGCACAAAGCTGAAGAAACAAAGAATAATATACCTAATTACATAAGCAATAATTGGAAGGAAATAAAGCATCTGATTAACCCAGAAATCACGACAACTGACAAAAGGCGCACAGCAAAGCTAATTACAAACGAAGAATACCTACATCTTGAAGCGATAGTAGAAATATCAACGGCAATATACCAAGTCAATTTTTAAATTACAAGGGAAGGCGACACGAGACTGATTAGTCAAACTGTATCGATCCAAGACTATATTGTAAGATCCTCATCTTTATAAAGAATGCTCAACCCCTATACCACCCCATTTACATACACGACCATGAATATATTAAGGTCGAAGATGACACACACATATTCCTGGCCCCTATCACACAATCACAATCGTCACCATTCTTAACAGAACGATCCTCACATAGCTCAACTCAAATTGGCACTCACTGAACTGCAGAAGGCAATGCCCAAATATTTAAGATTAGCACGATGGTACGGCGTAACTGGCAATGGCGAAATATTTAACAAAGTCCATACCCCCAATGGGGAAAAGAGACTACCCCAGTACCCCAGTACTACGTACCTGAAATCATTACGGCACACCACGGTGTGCTACTAGGCGGGGGACACTTTGGCCAATTTAAAACTCTACAAAAATAAAAAACCAATACCATTGGGACAACATGGCCAAAGAGGTCAAGGATTATATCAAAAATTGCCCCACCTGTCAAAAGGTCAAACATGGCAATCAAAAACCAATCGGCCTTATGGCCCCAATCAAAGTACCCCCGCCCCCAAACCATTCTTGGGGCCTTGAGGCGAAACGCCCACTTCAAACAACAAAATCGGGAAACAAATACATATTAGTAATGACCGAATTCTTCACACAATATGTAGTGGAAAACCCAGTAAAAACTATAGATGCTAACACGTGCGTGAGGTTTATCAAAGATGTCATATTGACGTACTGATGTCCTAAATCCTTGCTCACAGACCATAGAACATCTTTCAATGATGGACTCATCGCGGAGCTACTTCAAAAATTTCAAATCAAAAAACTGCAAACAGCAGCATACAACCCGTCATGCAACGGGATGACGGAACAAGTAAATAAAGTCCTGTCCCAGCAACTTACAGTATGTGCAAATGAGGACCAAGCTTACTGGGACTAATATGTCTAAGATATAGTTTTTAATTACAATTCAACCGTAAATAGAATCACAAAATACCCCCCATTCTTTTTAGTATATGGTGTCGAGGCCTTTCAGCCAAGCCACATAATTGCTCACACATTCTCCCAATGCGCAGACTGGTGCGAGCAATTGCAACAAGCTCGTGAGCAGGCACGAATCAACTTGAATGAATCACAAAAATTACAAAAAGAGATCTTCGATAAGAAATTCCGCCCAAACGAGCTAAAAAACGGGCAGTATGTATGGGACAAGAATCATGTCGTACAGAAGGTGCTGACCTTCAAATACCATGGACCATATAGTATACACGATATGTTGGGACCATCAACAATATCGATCGAAATAAAAAAAATTATGGTTAACTAAAATAGATATCGTTAACACGAGATATATCAAAATCGCAAATATCAGACATTAACATTGATATGTATGTTACGGGTGTAATGCCAAATACAACGATGGGGATGCTGCCATTAATCACATGTCTCATTGTGTCGGCGTCCAATAAGGCCTCCTTTCAACAGCCGCGCAGGCTAGCAGCAAGACAACAAGCGTCTGCAGTGTGACAACAACCAAGACGCCATCCCGCATTAATCAGCCGAAGATAACATCGCAGTTCAGCCAGAAGAGTAATTGCCTCGCTCGGCTGCAACAGGGCATAATCGCCAGTGCGAGAGACGGGCGATAGCGCACAGCGATGTCGCCAGTGAAATATTACTGTAACTATTAAAGAGTTAGAAAAACCTGTGTTTATTAAGTGCCACGTATGTTTCCCACCCCTATATTTCAGCTGCAGCATACGAGCGAAGAGAGAGAGCGAGTGTAGCCAAGGGTGGTTCAGGGGAAGTTATTTAACAATGTAGCGAAAATAGTAAAATTGCTTCCTTAGTTGTTTTAAGCCAATAGAGGCAATAGTTTTGAAGGAAAGCTATGTAAAATTGAAATTAAATACTTCACGTTAAACTCAGGTATAGGTTACCTAAGGAACATTACAATTATATAAGCTGTTCCACCATCATAATCTTGACTATAGCATTAGTAGGCATTTATTATAAGCTGATCAAAATCGCCATTCTCGTGAACAATATGGCCAAAGCGGCGCAACCATAACAGGGAAATAGTTATCACAGGGGCAGGCAAATCTGTAAATAAATTAGCTCCCTCCATGTTGCTAATTGCATAGCGAGGCTACTCTTCCAGGAGGAAAAAGTTAAACAATTACGAGCCAGTATGAAAGGCAAGACATGTGCTACCAGGCACTTTGCAAAAGCGTTAAGACATTTCAAGGAGTGAATCGGTCTAAAAAGTCATGAGAAAACATGCATATAAATGCAGAATTAGTTGTCTTTCTTGCGAGCTAGGTAGAGTAATATGAATATAAAAGCACAGCTCTCTAATACCAGCGAGGCACGCACATTTCTGTAGCAAGGCGGACATTGCGGCACTCAGCGCTACCTAGCGGGCAAAATCAGAATAGCTGACTATCATGTCGAAACCATAGGCACGCTTGCTGCGACAGCGAATGTATAGAGGGCAGCACAGGCGCACTCCAATGGCCAAGATACCTTTTCTGCTTGGGCGGCACTTACAGCCGCACCGCGATTATCGCCATAGCAATAAGGATGGGGCTCCAAAATCATGGTAATAATTTTGTTTTATGCCTTAAATACTGTTAAGCCTGTAAAAATATATCAACACCTCTAAATAAGGAATTCGTTAAGATATTAATTATGCACAAATTCACCATAGTGCAAAATGTAAAGGACATTGCAAATTATTTTATGTAATCATGTCAAGTTAACCAACAAGAGCAAAACTAAAAGAATTGATATACTCTATTAAGTAGCATATATTTTTACATTCAATGTTGAATTTAAGTCTGCTATAAACTTACGGCGCTATTGCCGACTGTTGCGATTTAAGAGAGCTCTCACCCCAATCCTCACCCTCTGTGTTCGACGTTGGGTTACAAAGTACATTTCATTTTTAAGGAGTAAAAATAATTCCAAAACGGAGTCGAGCACTAAGTTCCCCTTCCTATCAACCCAACACGCAAGCAGTAGCGACTTTATTACTACATTAAGGTTCCGGCTCAAAAACCACTGCTAGAATCAGCTAATTATTGATTTTTGTTCTAATTTAAAAACACAATTGTCATGTAACATATTATTAGGGAAATCAAGCCACCTTTGCACAAATCCTTGTTAAGAAACCACACAACTGTAAATAACATACTACAATAAGACTGACTAAAATAAACTAAACTAACTTGTAGTCTGGTAACCTAGAACACGAAGTTAATAAATTTAGCTGGTAAATGTATATATTGAACTATGTTCACGTAAATGAGAATAAATATTGTAACTTACAACAGACAAAACGAATCATGCAAAGTGATAAGAAAAATGTGTAACAAGTGTTACATATGATTATACTTATTTCAACCACTTGTAAATAACTATTCTACCGGTGCCATATCGGCACTGAACAAAATGTAACATTGCCATCGACTGCCGCTAATATAACACAAGCCCGACCATACGTGCCTGGTACCACCTTAGGCAGTCGTCGAATGACGTGGGGGGGGGGCCGACATCCTTCAGTTAAACACAGCTACAAACTAACACCACGGTTTACAGCAGCTTTCTCCAACGGGCTCCACCACTCCACCGAAGCATGGCTACACCGCTCCAAGTCTCAACTCTCTGACCTGACCTGGCCGATCCCCTGCACCGTACCACCCGTTCTCCAGACAAGGGCGTCTGGATGCTCGAAAGAGAGGGGGTCGTGCTGGGACCAGCGCCTGCGAGGATAGCCTAGCATCGAGCTGCGGCGAGACGTGGGCTACCTCGGCCAGATGAAACTCTCTTTTTAATAACAGACCTCGGGGGATCGAGCACGAGGTCAGAGAGGTTGTATATAAGCTCAGGGCACTGCAGGCTCGGGGCGCCATTTTGCCTGCTGCCGCCGGAGGTGCTGTCCATTAGACGCCCAGGCGAGAGGACCGCAGCCCAAAGTCCACCATCGACGCCCAATGAGAGCCCGTGGTCGAGAGAGATGTGCTACTGCGACGAGACTTTGGGTAAATATTATTTCCCTGGTAGGGCGACGTAGGGCACTGTAGGGCGTGGGACTTGCGATGGCATAAGCTCTTTAAAGCATTGCTTAGTCAATTCAAATTAAAGGTAATCCAAGCTTGAATTGGAGCATCAGAACCCTGTTTATCTATTACTGAATTCAACGATTTGCGTATTGGATATTTGTAGAAATTGAGACCTGTTTGACGAGTGTACTGGAGGCTTAATTGTAAATGTTTTGTAATTTAATACAAGCAGTATTTTGTAGAGGAGTGCATTATCCTTGAGCTACCTTGATTCCTCTAGTTAATACGTGGCCCGCTCCCTCTGGATAGGTCACAGCAACATGTTGCCGTACATTGTGCACGATTCCTGCAAACCACTTCGCACAAATGGAGAATTTTATCCAGTCTACTTTTTCCATTGTTTCGTAATAGTTTTCGCCACTCTCAGTGCAGTTGTCATCTTCACTGTAGCTACTGATGTCGTCGTCTTCATCATCTGGAACTTGAAGAGATTTCCTTTTGAGTGTTTTCTCTGTTGACTTTCCCTTATGAACTTCAGTAGTCAGATTTCTTGCTGCGCAGTTAGAATCCATTGCAGTTTTCCGTTTTTTATGCTTTTGAGTTTGGTCTTCAGCTGTGAGAACTGTAGCAGTTAGTTTTCTCCCTTTTCGGTACCTTGGTTTCATTGCTGGAAGTGTTGAAATCTGATGCAGTATTTTCGTTGGGATTTAATTAGACATACCAGCTGTTGGCTGTTGATCACAGGACAGAGATACATTTATGGAAGTATTTGTAGGACTATTAATTTCGTCGCTTATGCTAAAGAAGTGTTCAAGAATAGCATCTTGGTCAAGAGGGAATATCCCCGTTTTTCTGAATTTAAACGCGATATTTACTGAAGCTGCGGTGTTCCAAGCCCTGCCAATCAAATCGCCAACCTAATTTCTAGAAGTCGTCGTCCTGAATGATGGAGAATCCACTTGTTGGTTTCTTCTTTGAAGTAGTGTTTCAAAGGCTTGAAGAAAGAGGTCGAGTGGTGCAAGAGCTTGTGTGGTGTGACTCGGAAGACATAAAATTATAATGTCATGCTGGTTAGCACATTCAAGCAACTCATAACAATTGACATGAGAAGCCATGTCCATCAAGAAGCAGGAGAGTTTTTCCCTCAGGTTTCCGCGCGACAAAATGGTTTTGCATCCAATTGAAAAAAATATCATTGCTCATATATAACGATTATTCATTTATTAAAACTAAAGACCCAGGGGGAAGTCCATCATATAATCCTTCTTTCCTCGAACACCCTTGAAAATTATTGCAGGAGGAATAAATTGTCCCTCAGCATTGCAACAAGCTATAACTGTCACATTTTCTCCTCTTTCAGTAGATGTCAATACGTGTACATCCTTAGAACCTTTGATGGCAATAACCTTGCCTGCGAAATTGTTGAGTTGGAGGCCTGTCTCGTCCATGTTAAACACATGCCCTGGTTTTGTGTATAACTCGTATTCTTCATAAACTCCTGACTAAAGTTGAAAAAACTTGCCAATAGCTTCTCTGTTCAAACCGTCGCTTCTTGCTGCAGATAGTCGTTGAGATTGCCTGAAACTCAGTTCCGGATTTCGTCTTTAAAAAAACTGTAACCAATCACAGCCAGCCATTTTAGTCTCTGAATTGAACCGATGATGTAGTCCAAGTGTGTCGGTTTATTTATAAGCTAAAGATCTGATGTTTTCCCTGGTACGTGTGAAACCAGCTTTTTCCAGGTGTTGAATATGCAACAATACGTTTCTCATTTTCAGTTCCAAGCACACTTCGTGGACCAAGAGGAAACTTCACCATGTTGCAAGACTTTTTCCGGCGTCGAAGAGTTTGAGAGGGAATGCCATAATACCTTGCAGCTCCATTCACTCCGATTTCTCCTGCTTGTGTTCTAGCGATGGCTTCTTTCAAATTATCTTCTGTCCATGTCCCTCGGGCTGCTCCAGTTTTCTGACGTTTATATTCTTTACGAATAACTGTAAACAAAGAACAAAAGAAATACAAATTATCTTATAGTAAGTAGGTAAACTTTCTTGGAATTGTTGACGAAAAAGTTAAATACTTATTAGGTAGGCATATATTATTATAACACTACAAAAGGCCCTTCTTCAAAATAAAAATCTGACTACTTGTGCATTTCCGGAAAAAAAGTAGAAATTAAAAAGAAAACCATCGTTGGGGCATCTCTCCCGAGTGTAAGTGGGGCATCTGTCCTTTAGTCCAGGAGAGATGCCCCAGCGGGAGCTCTAGATAATACGGTTACAATCATGGTTGTCATGACAGAAACAATAACTACGAAACCCCCAACGTGCGTTCTGATTGATTACATGTCAATTTATACTCAAGGAAACAAATCCCACGCAAATGTTTAAACTTTTCTCTTATAATAAGTGAGGAAAATTCTGCCACATATTGTAAAACATGTGAAAATTCTTGTAAACGGACGAAACTTTTACCGTGGCTCCTTTTCGCTTCGGCCAACTTGCGTACTGGAGACAGGAGCGATCTAGTGATTACTTCGGAAACTACTTCGACTGAGACATCTTTCCCGGTGGGGCGTCTCACCCGGAATTACCATACATATATTAAGTATGGTTGCATTTATAACAAGTGCGCGATGACATTTTTGGGCTAATTATTACCGAGTGCATTATGTGCAAATATCAATTAATGTGTGTATAACAACTGCACCAAAATAGCCAATACTGGGAGAGAGAACCTGCCATGCAGTAAGCTTGGCTGGTAACCCGGTCACATTCTCTACACAAAACTAGATTGTTCAACTTTCAGTATATAAAGGTGGGATGGCAGTGGTGAAGTGGGTGGTTAGGCTACTCGCCTCCCACACATGTGAACTGGGTTCAATTCCTGACGTGTAGTAGGTAAACAGAGAGCTAGGACAGGATTCAGGAATCCGAGCCGGAGCCGGCCACGATGTTGGAATATTTTTCTCTCAATAATCGTTAGTTTTACCCAAAATTTTCGTTTTTATCCTCAAAATCTCATGTGTTTACATAAAAAAAAAAGGCCTCGACATTTCTCTTTTGCCGTGTAAATTTCTCATTTATTTAATTTGGCAAAAAAAAATGACTCCCCAGTAAAGTCCGTCTTAGTTATTTTCTCTGAGAGGTATCAGTGACCCAGGTGGACTTGGGGTCACGAGAGCGCGATTCAGCACTTTTGACCCTTAACCCCAAAAATCTAAAAAATCGTTTTTTAAATTTAAATTTTTTGTTATATCTAAATATTTTAAGACATAAGTATTAAGTGTTACATATCACCGAACTCGCCTTTCAAGGCGCATACGGTCGTGATGTAATACCACAATTCTGTCTCGTTTTTACATGCTCTATCATTCTTTGCTCTCTCTTTCTTTCCTGTCTCTCTCTCTTCCCCTCTTGACAATCTTATTCCATCTATTTATCTCCTTCTCTTGCGCCTCTCTTTTTCTCTTTCCTTTCTCTTATTCGTTCAATTAGTCCCATTTGCTCCACTGATTACTCGCGCTTGTTAAATTAGTCATATTTGCTTCACTCCATCCACCGTCTACATAGTTCCTTCGTCGCCTGTTAGAGTGCGCGAATCGTCAATGTGTATAATTATTTACGAATTTAAAGACGCAATTTTCCATACACGAGAAGGTATATAACCATTATTGTAAAGTACATTCCATGCAGCGCTTAGTAAAACATATTCGAAGTTTAATACTTTAAAAATCAATTAAATCGATATATTTTTTAACCAATGTATTTTTTAAAATATTTTTCTTTATTAGATTAGTTTTTACTTTCGTACGAAAATGAAGTCGCCTAGCCTTGCAACCCCGAATGCATCAAGAGGTCCGTGAGCCAGCTGTGACAGGCCAAGAGAACAGTGACGTCATCAGCATGTGCCACGCTTTTTGACAGGGGCAGAGCGTATATGACTATTGGGCACTTGGCTAACCGGCCTTGCCAATCACATTTCTAATTATTAGATAAATTAAATTTATTTATAATTGGAAAAAAATGCCGACAAAACTCTTTGAATATACAGAAAGATGTATTTTAAATGCATTTGTAATGCAAATTCCGTTTAAAACAACTTATCTTTTGTAAATTTCTCACTTGACCATGACAGCTGGTAACATTTAAAAAAGGAAACTTTCTCAAGCTTGGATGGTATTTAAACTACCGACCTTTGGGTTTCATGTCAGGCATGCTAACCACTAGAACTCGAAACCTACAACAAGAATCAAGTGCTTAAATAAGGTATTAAAAGAGTTTTGTAACTTATAAATTTCATTTACCAAAGCTCATATCTAATAATTTTGTATATATTCTTTTTTTTTTATTATTTAAAACTCGGGTTCGAAGCGTGTGATTATACAGACATTTATGATGGCAATTATAGTTTTCGAACTCTAAGAAAGCAGGTTATTTCGCGAAATTCAGTTTGCAAATAACATTTATAACCCCAGGAATTTATTCGTTTAAGCTCTATATAACCATAATAGTAATTAGCTTAATATATTTTTTTGCTCTTTTTAATGAAAACAGTTATGACAGACTGGTTACGATACAGAATTAAAATAACAAATAAAGTATTATATTTAAATGTTTTAAAATATCATAACTACAAGTAAACCTCAAAAATGAAACCTGCTTCTTATATACCTGCAGATATTGAATTAAAACCTGCATTTGTTTCTAGTAACCATAATTTTTTTATAGGCGTAGGGTTATGCCAATTTAAAAAATCTGTATTTTTTAACTTTTTTTAAAAATATATTACATTATAAAATTTCTAAAGTTGTATTTTAATTGTACGTAGAGTACAGCAGAACTATGCAAAAGTTTTTCAATAACTTGCTACAATTTTGGTCTCCTATCTTCAAAACTAAATAATACACCATGTCTGTATCTGTAAATTATGTTCATTAACTCGTTGGTTTTGTAGGAATAAAAGTATGTTGCTCGGACTTAATAAATGTATTTGTTAGATGAATGAACATGTCCCATCATTTTCTCTATATCAGGATAAGTAGGCAGGAGACAACACCAACGAGAAATTAAACACATTTATTTTATTTATAACATATATAATATTATTTACATACTTGAGATTACAACCACAAAAACTGAATCCTTAATTTTTTTCACACCATTCACGTAGTTTCTTTACAGCATAATACTCACTTTCCACTTAATTAAAATAATCTACTAATACACAGCCCAAGACTGTCTATGCTAGCAAGCGTCCAACAAGAATACTTGACTTGACCATATATTCTTCTCCTTATTCTTCACATCAAAGTTTCACGACTGCTACGGTCAAACTAAGCTTCCTAAGTGGAAAACCTCAGTTGGTTATATATTTTTATGTGTGTATATGTGTATATATATATATTCGCAAGCAGGCACCTAGACAATCAATTTTTCTCCCACCATAACTCAAGGTTACAGAAACTATAGAGTTCGGACCAGCCGAAACACAAACATCGCTGCCATCTGCTCTACGAACAAAGACCAGACAAAATATTCTCATAGTTAATACCTCTTACTATAATTCAATCATAACTCAGTCCACGCCCACTAAAATATATCAGAAATCGTAATTCCAATATGTCTGTCATATAATAATTACCATCAGACATCAGCCAAATATACACTATTCACTCTATAACACCATACCATCCATTATACCCCAAGTCATACTGGACCACCCACTACCCCATTTCCTAAAACCAAAGAAAAATTTAATTATACTACACCACCCAATACACAAAGCACAATAACCATCAGAAGTCGAGCAACTAAACAGCTGAGACCAGACCATAACCTTAACCCCATTTTACATTCTCTACATACCAAAACCATTCATACCTACCAAACATTCCACCCATTACACCTGTACATTACCACACCCATTCGTCCACACAGACCATATAAATTATTCACACAGCCACATACTCGTGACAAAATCAACTTCTTCTCATACTATCAACCATGTCAACTGATACCAGTCAAAATACACTGACCAGACCATGCCAAACACTTTTAGCTAAAGTATGGCTTAGCTATACAGGACTCGCCGACACACACATATACTGTCCACAGCATTCGACATACACCAAAATCGTAAGACAGATACACTGGAAAAACTTATCACCCAACATACCATTTATGTTAACCCAAGTGAACCAAGGATGATTTATAGTCCTGACCAACCCCGCTAAACAAATATTCTCACCATCTGTAAAACTAACATAACTTAATGTAATAAAGCAAAAAGTAACCTAACCTACCTTAACCTACGAAAACACAAAAAATACAGGTTACCTTCACATTTGACATTGATCTGGTAACCTTGAAATCACAAACAATATCAAAAATATGAACAAACTAAAACTTTTTTTTAAAGATTGGTTTTCCTTGTCTTCTATCATGCGTCATTTATAGGTCAGTTAATGATGGTGGTGGTGATGGTGTTGTTGGTGATGGTGGTGGGGGTGGGGGTGGTGGAAGTGATGGTGCTGCTGATGGTAGTGGTGATGGTGGTGATGGTGGTGATGGTGATGGTGGTGGTGGTGATGATGGTGGTGGTGGAAATGGTGATGGTGGTGGTTGAGGTGATTGTGGAGATGGTGGTGATAGTGGTGGTGGGGGTGATGGTGGTGATGGTGATGCGGGTAGTGGTGGTGGTGGGGGTGGTGATGGTGGTGATAGTGATGGAGGTAGTGGTGGTGGGGGAAGTGGTGGTGATGGTGATGGGGGTAGTGGTGGTGGTGGAGGTGGTGGTGGATATGGTGGTGGCTGTGGTGGTGGTAATGTTGGTAGTGGTTCAGATGGTGGTGGTGGGAGGTGGAAGGTGGTGATTGTGATAGTGATGGTGGTGAGGTGAAGTGGTGATATTGGTAGTGATCGTGATGGGACTGGTGGGTGGTGGGGGTGGTGGTAGTGATGGTGGTTGCTGGCGATGGAGGAGGTGGGGGTTGGTGATGGATGGAGACAGTGGTTAGTGCTTGGTAGTGATGGATGGTGGTGGTGGGGGTGGAGAGGTAGTAGTGATGGTTGTTTGGTGGTGATGTCGGTGGTGATGGGTGTGGTGATGGTGTAGTGATGGTGGTGGTGATGGTGGTGGTGATGTTGGTGGTTGGTGATGGTGGTGAGGTTGGTGGTGGTGGTGGTAGGGGGTGGTCGTAGGTTGGTTGTGGTGATGGTGGTAGAGATGGTGTGGTTGTGATGGCGTGTGGGGTGGGGATGTTGTGGTTTATGATGTTGGTGGTGGTGATGTTGTGATGATGATAGTGATGGTCGGGTGGTGATTTTGGTGGGGTAGTGGTGGTGGGGGTGGAATGGTGTAGTAATGTAGGTGAAGGTGTGGTGGTGGGGATGGAGATTTCGAAGTGATGGTGGGAATGGTGGTGGCGGGGTTGGTGGTGTGGGGGTGGTGTGGTTGGGGTTGATGGCGGTGGGTAATGGTGTGGTGGTGTGGTGGAGGTAATGGGATGGTGGTGATGTGGTGGTGGTGGTTGGTGGGGGTTGGTGGAGATGTTTTATGTGTATGGTGTGGGATTATGGGGGTGGTGTGGTGGTAAAGTTGATTTCTGTGGTGTCGATTGTGGTGATGGTGGTGGTGATGGTGATGTGGTTTGGTGGTGGAGTGGTGGTGGTGTGAGATGGTGGTGGGTGTGGAGATGGTGGGTGGGTGTGGAGATTGTGGAATGTGGTGATATGGAGTGGTGGGTGGTTGATGGTGGTAGTATGGTGGTGTTGATGGTGGTGTGGTGGTGGTATGGTGGTGGTTGGGTTGGGGTTAGTTTGTAATGGTAGTAGAGTGGTGTGGAGATGTGGTGGAGATGGTGCTGGTGTGGTGATGGTGGTGTTGGTGTTGGTGGTGATGGTGGTGGTGTTGGGGGTTTGTAGTGGCGGTGTATTGGTGATGGTAGGTGATGATGGCGATGGTGAGGGGTGGTGTGATTGGTTGTTATTGGTGGTGGTGATGGTGGTGGTGATGATGGTAGTATGGTGGTGGTAGTGTGGTTGTGGTGATTGGTTGTGGTGGGTGGTGCTGGTGATGGTGGTGGTGCTGATGATGGTGTGGGTGGTGGATGGATGGTGGCTTGTAGTGATAATGGTGGTGGTTGTATGGTAATGGTGGGTTTGGGGATGTGGTTGTGAGATGGTGTGATAGTGGTGGGTGGGGGGTGGTGTGGTATGGTGTGATGGTTATGGTGGTGGTTGTGGTTGAGGGGGGTGGTTGTTTTGGTGGTGGGTGGTTGGGGTGGATATGTTGTTATGGTGGTGGTGGAAATGGGGGTATGATGGTGTGGTGAGTTGATGGTGGTGTCTGGGTGTTGGTGGGTTAGTGGTGGTGGGTGGTGGAGATTTGAAGTTGGTGAGGTAGGTGGGGTGAGATGGGGTATTGGGTGTGGTGGGTTGGTGATGGTGGTGGTTGTTGTGGTGGCGGTATGGGAGATGGTGGTATTGATAATGGTGGTGTGGTGATTGGTGGTGGTGGGTGGTGGAATTATGTATGTGGTGGTATGGTGTGGGTGGGTGGTGAAGTGATTGTCGTGGTGGTCGTTGTGGTTTGGGGTAGTGTGGTGTGGTTGAGATGGTGTTGTGATTGGTGGTGGTGGGTTATATGGTGATTGTGGATGGTGGTTGATTTGTGGTGTTGGGTTGTGGGGGTGATTGTTGAGGATGTGTTTGTGATGCGTGGGAGGGGATGGAGATGGTGTTGGAGTGGGTTGTGATGGTGGTGGAGTGGAATGGAGGATGGTGGTGGTGGTGTTGGTGGAGACAGTGGTAGTGCGGTGTGTGATGATGGTGGGTGGTGGGTGGAGATGGTAGTAGTGGATGGTTGTGGTGGTGATGTCGGTGGTGATGGTGTTGGTGATGGTAAGTGATGGTGGTGGTGATGGTTGGTGGTGATGTTGGTGGTGGTGATGGTTGGTGAGGTTGGTGGTGGTGGTGGTAGGGGGTGGTCGTAGGTGGTTTGGTGATGGTGGTAAGATGGTGATGGTTGTGTGGCGGTGGTGGGGTGGGGTGTTGTGGTTTATGATGTTGGTGGTGTGATGTTGTTGATGATGATAGTGATGATCGTGGTGGTGATTTGTGGTGGGGTGTGGTATGTAGGGTGGAGATGGTGATGATGTTGGTGAAGGTTGTGGTGTGTGGGGATGGAGATATCGAGTGATGGTGGGATGTGGTGGCGGGGTGTGATGGTGGGGGTGGTTGCGGTGTTGATGGCGGTGGTAATGGTGATGGTGGTTGTGGTGGAGGTAATGGTGATGGTGTGATAGTGGAGGTGGTGTTGGTGGGGTGGTGGTGGAGTTATTTAATTGATATGGTTGGTGATTATGGGGGTGGGGTGGTGGGTGGTAAAGTTGATTTCATGATGGTGTCGATTGTGGTGATGGTGGTGGTGATGGTGATGGTGGTGTGGTGTTGGGAGATGGTGGTGGTGTGGTGAAGATTGGTGGTGGGTGTGGAGTGGTGGTGGGTGTGGAGATGTGGAAATGTGGTGATTATGGTGGGGTGGAGAGGTGGTAATGGTGTGTGGTGTGTGGGTGGTGTTGGTGGTGGTGGGTTTGTTGTTTGAGTAGTAGATGGTGGAGATGTGGGGAGATGGTGTGGTGATGGTGGGTGGTGTTGATGATGTGGTGTGGGTGAGTGGCGGTATTGGGTGGTAGGATGATGGGTGGTAGGGGTGATATTGTGTGTATGGTGGGTGATGGTGGTGGTGATATGGTATGGGGTGTGGTCTGGGGGTTGGGTGGTGGTGATGTGGTGGTCTGATAGGTGGGAGGTGTGGGTTGTAGGTAATGTGGTGTGATGTAATGTGGAGTTGATTGGTTGTGAGAGGGGTGATAGTGTAGGGGGGGGGTGGTTAATGGCTGAGGTTATGTGTGGTGGGTTAGGGGTGGTTTTGGTGGGGGTGGTTGGTAATTTGTAATGGTGGTGGTGAATGGGGGAGTGTGGTGGTGATGATGGTGTTGGTGTGGTTGGTTTGGAGGTGTGGGTTGATTGGTGGTGGTGAGATTTTGGAAGTATGGTGAGGTATTGGTGGGGTGAGATGGTGGTTGTGGTGGTGGGGTTCGTGTGGTTAGGGTGGATTGGGGGTAGTGAGGTGGAGATAGTGGTATTGATATTGGAGATGGGTGATTGGTGGTGGTCGTGGAGATGGTGGAAATTGTAGTAGTGATGGTGGTGGTGATGGTGGTGGTGTGGGTGGTGATGGTGATGGTCGTGGTGGTCGTTGTGGTTTTGGTAGTGGCGGTGGTTGTAATGGTTGTGATTGTGGTGGTGGTATATATGGTGATTGTGATGGTGGTGATTGTGGTGTTGGTTGTGGGGTGGAGATTGTTAGAGAGAATATGTTGGTGATGCTGTGGGAGGGGATGGAGATGGTGTTGGAGAATATGGAGATGGTGTTTGTGATGGTGGTGGATTTGGTGTTGGTGGTGGTGGAGATTGTGGTAGTGATTGTGGTAATGGTTTTTGTGTTGGGGGTGGAGGTGTGGAAGTGTTGGTGGTGGTGATGGTGATGGGGGTTGTGGTGGTGGTTGTGATGGATGGTAGTGTTGGTGGTGATGTAAGTGATGGTGGTGGTGGGGTGGAGATTGTGGAGGAGGGGGTGGAGATGATGGTGGTGATGTTGGTGGTGATGGTTGTGGTTGTGGTCATGTTGATGGTGGTGGAGGGGGTGGAGATGGTGGTAGAGATGGTGGTGGAAATGGTCGAGATGGTGGTATTGACGGTGGTGGTGGTGTTGGTGGTGTGGGTGGTGGTGATAATTTTGGAGGTGGTGATGGTGTTGATAGGGTGGTGGTGTAGCTGGTGGTAGTTTAGTTGGTGGTGGTGATGGTTATTGTAGTGGGGTGGAGGTGGTGGTAGTGATGGAAGTGATAGTGGTGGGTTTGGTGGAGGTGTTGGTGATGGTGGTTATGGTGGTGTTGTTGGGTATGGTGGTGATGGTGATGTTGGTCGAGGATGGTGGTGGAGATGGTTTTAGTGATGTTGTGGTGGTGTTGGTTGTGTTGGTTTTGATGGTGGTGATGTTTGTGGTGGGGGTGGAGATGGTGGTAGTGATGGTGGTGATGATGGTGGTGATGGTGGTGAGCATGGATATTGTGGTAGTGATGTTGGTGGTGGTGTTAGTGATGGTGGTTGTGGTGATGGTGGTTGTGGTGGTGGTAGTAATGATTGTGGTGGTGATGGTGGTAGTTATGGTGGTGATGGTGGTTCAGGTGTTTGTTGGTTTGGTAGTGGTGGTGATGGTGGTGGTTGTGGAGATGGTGTTAGTGATGGTGGTGGTGATGGTGGTAGTGGAGATGGTGTTAGAGTTGGTGGTGGTAGTAAAGGTGTTATTGAAGGTGGTGTTGGAGATGGTTATGTTGATGACGATGGTGGTGCTGGTGTTAGTGATGGTGGTTGTGGTGATGGTGGTTGTGGTGGTGGTAGTAATGATTGTGGTGGTGATGGTGGTAGTTATGGTGGTGATGGTGGTTCAGGTGTTTGTTGGTTTGGTAGTGGTGGTGATGGTGGTGGTGATGGTGATGGTGGTGGTTGTGGAGATGGTGTTAGTGATGGTGGTGGTGATGGTGGTAGTGGAGATGGTGTTAGAGTTGGTGGTGGTAGTAAAGGTGTTATTGATGGTGGTGTTGGAGATGGTTATGTTGATGACGATGGTGGTGATGGTGTTAGTGATGGTCGTGGTGGTGGTTCTGATGGTGGTTGTGGTGGTAGTGTATATGGTGGTGATGTTGGTGGTGGTGGAGATTGTGTTGTTGATGGTGGTGTTGGAGATGGTGGTGTTGATGGCGATGGTGGTGATGGTGTTAGTGATGGTGGTGGTGATTGTGGTGATGGGGGTTTTGGTTTGGTGGTGGTGGTGATGGTTGTTGTAGTGGAGATGGTGATGGTGAATATGGTGGTATTGATGGTGGTCGTGTAGATGGCTTTAGTGTTGGTGGTGGTGGTAGTGATGGTGGTGGAGATGGTGATGGTGGAGATAGTGGTAGTGATGGTGGTGGTGGAGATGGGGGTAGTGATGGTGGTGTTGGGGTGGGTGGTGGTGGTAGTGATGGTGGTGGTAGGTTTAGTGGTGGTTATGTTGGTGATGGTGAGATGGTGGTAGTGATTGTGGTGGTAGTGATTGTGGTGATGGTGGTGGTGCTGATGGCGGTATTAATGGTGGTGGTGGTATTTATGAAGAAATAAAATAATTAAATGCATTTTTTTATTTGTTAACATTTTTTGGTATCTAATGGTGAAATATCACAAGGCCTTTGGCAATGGTTATAGTCACCAGCATTTTTGGCCTTTGGTAGGTTAAGTTTGATTAGGTTTTTAGGGTTAAGTTATGTTAGTTTGATAGATTGAAGAATGTTTGAGTTGCAGGGTTGGTCTGGTCCATACAATTTGCTTGGTTCACTTGGGTTAACATAGATTGCATGTTAGGTGATATGTTTTACCAGTATATCTGTCTTACGATTTTGGTGTATGTCGAATGCTGTTGACAGTATGTTTGTGTGTCGGTGAGTCATGTAATGCTAAGTCATGCTTGAGCTAAATGTGTTTCGTATGGGCTGGTCAGTGTATTTTGACTGGTGGTAGTCGGCATGATTGATAGTATGAGAAGAAGATGATTGGGTCACAGTTTTGGGGCTGTATGTTTGCTATATACAGTCTGTGTGGACGAATGGTTGAGGTATGCTAGAGTTATAGTGGGTGGAATGGTTGTTAGGTATAAGTTGTTTTGGTTGGTAGAACAAGTTAAATGAGTGTTGCGTAAAGGGCTGGTCTCAGCTGTATAATTGCTTGAGTTATGATGGATGTTGAGCTTGGTGCATTGTGTGATGTGTTAGAATTGAATTTTGTTTTGTTTTAGGAAATGAGGTGTACGATGGTCTGGTATGTCTTAGGTTATAAGGGGTCGTATGGTGTCACAGTGACTAGTGTATATTTCGCTGGTTCCTGATGTTAATGAAGCTATGATAGACATGTTTAACTTATGATTTGTTATATTTTAGTGGGTGTGGGCTGAGGTATTCTTGATTTATAGTAAGAGGTATTAACGTTGTGTGTATATCGTCTGCTAAGTGTTGGTAGAGCATATAGCCGAGATGTTTGTGTTTCGGCTTTTCTGAACTTTATAGTTTATGTAAACTTACATTATTGTGGGTGGAACATTAATTGTCAAGGTGCCTGCTTGCGAGTGCTTGTGTGTGTGTCAGTGTATTTATATTATGTATATAATCAGCTGGGGATTTCCTGTTAGGAATCTTATTTTGACAGTGGCAGTTGTGAAACTTTGTCGTGAAGTATAAAGAGAACATATGGTCAAGTATTCTGGTTGGACGCTTGCTAGCATAGACAGTTTTGTACTATGTATAAGTATATTATATTAAGTGGAATGTGGGTATTATGCTGTAAAGACACTATGTAAATGGTGTGAAAAATATTGAGGATTCTGTTTTTGTGTTTGTAATCTCAAGTGTGTTAATATTAGTAAAAAAAAAAAAAATTTGTTTAATTTCTCGCTGGTGTTGTATCCTGCCTACTTCCCATAACATAGGGAAAATGATGTGGCAAGCGTGCCTGACTTAAAACCTGGTGTCCCTTGTTCGAATCCCGCCCGAGTATGAGAAAATTGTATTTTTTTTAAGTGTTACCAGCTGCCATGGTAATGTGTAACATTTACAAAATTTTGTTGTATATAGGAAATTAGCTTTAGAAATGCAATATTTTTTTTTGTATTTTCAAAAATTGTTTTCGAATTTTTTATACAAAAAATTTAATAAATTTACACCATTATAATTGTTTATACATTTATAGCTTCATAGAAATCTGATTGGCAAGACCAGCCAGCCAAGTGATTTGTGGTCATTTGCTCTCAGCCCCTTTGCCCCAATCCCCTCGCACCAGCTGATGACATCACTGCTCTCTTGGCCTATCGCAGCTGGCTCGCGGATCTGTTGACGTGTACGTGCATCATTGTGTGCGTGGTTACATGGTAAGGCGATTAAATTTCCGTACAAAAGTAAAAACGAAATGAATAAAGTAAAATATTAAGAAAAATTGTCGAATTTTTCCAAAAAGAAGAAATTTTTGAATTAATTTTTAAAGTATTAATTCTACTGTGTTTCACAAAATGCTGCATTGTATGTACTTTACAATAATTTTATATACTGTTACAATTTCTCTCTCTACAAACTAAGTGGGATAAACAACGTTCGTTAAGGGATAGATGTCTTAATCAAATAAAAGAATTAATTATAATATTCTAAATTTATTTACAATAAGTACAGCCAGTCACAATGTTCTAAAGTCCTCCAAGTGCCCTCATGCACAGTAGGCTTCACTCGTCGGTTTCACACCATCTCGTCCATTCAAGCTGTGACACAAGCAAGATGCCGAGCAGCGCGACAGACCGACGGCCGCTTTGCATTATACACAGGTTTCCCAGAAAGGGACGGTCGGGAGGCAACAAGCCTGTCAGCCCGCGTGGGGGAGGGGTGAGGTAGGTCCACCACCACAGCGCCGGGCAGAAGCGCGTAACACTAACTCCTCCTTAAGACAGTTCGTCCCGAACAGACTCTACAACATCAGGACCAATCGGACGATGTGGACAACCTGAGGCTTCACCCGAGAGCCTTGTCGACAAATCCTATAGACCACATAATTTATCTGCTTCAGGATCCTGTACGGGCCTTGCCATGATTTCTGTAGCTTCGGGCAATATCCCATCTCCCTTTGAGGGTTGTACAAACACACCAGCTGTCCTTCTTGGAAAGACTCCTCAGGCATTCTTCGGTCATGTCGCGTTTTCATTCTGTCACTGTTAATTTCAAGGTGCCTCACTGCAAACTCATGAATGTTGTTTAAATTCTGATGTACCTTAATTGCATGTTCTGGGGTGGCTGTTTCTGCCGCCACTGGACATCCGAACAGCATATCACCAGGCAGGCGGAGCTCTCTCCCAAACAGCATCCTTGAAAGTGTTACCCTTGTAGATTCGTGGACTGCCGAGCGATATGCCAGGAGAAATAAAGGTACTTTAGGGACCCAATCCCTCTGATTGTATTCTACGAAGATATGCAGATACTGTTCCAGGGTACGATTTAGTCTCTTGACCATTTAATTCGACTGATGGTGTAATGCTGTAGTTCGGGTTTTCTTTATTCATATAATCATCGTAAGCTCTTGGAAAAGATTTGCATCAAAATTTCGTCCTTGATCCGAATGAAACTCAAGTGGCACTCCAAACCTGGAGAAAACATGCTCGACAAGAGCATCAGCTATTGTCCCTACCTGTTGTTTTGGTATGACTTCGGGCCACTTTGTAAAATAGTCTTGTGCTACCAGAAAGTATATATTTTCCCCTTCAGTGAATGGTAGGTGTCCGAGAATGTCAACTGCATCCTCTCGAATGGAGCCCCAACATTGTACTTGTGAAGGGGACTACATCCCTTAACCCTCGGACCCTTCCTTGCATTACATGCATCACACAGACAGCACCACTTCCCAACATCCTGCAGACAATGCAGCCAATATAATCTCATTCGGACTCTGTCAAGTAGTGACCATCTGCTGCTGTATTGTGCAGTTCTCATAGCACTTCTCGGATTCGACACTCTGGTAGGACCAATTGTAAATGACTCTGTCTCCCATCGATACTTTCGCAATTTCTGTAAAGCACAAAATTCTTTATAACAAGGGAATTCCATTGTGCCAAGTATAACTTGACTGTCACACCTAGGCTAGATATCTCCTCCCATCTCAGTCGCAGCCCGGTTTCCTTCTACTCCAATTTTGGACGCAATGTGGGGGTACTTAACTGATCATTTCTTATGTCTTTTCGTCACATGTAGATTACCCATCACCAGATACAGGGCCTTGAATTCTTGTCCTCCTTGATTTCCACGATACACCAACCTACTCTTCCTGGGGTACACTAAGACGATGGAATGCTTCGCATGGTCTTCTGAGAGTGCATCTGCATTGCTGTGAAGGCATCGAGACCTGTGTTGTATTTCAAAGTCATATTCTTGCAGGTGGTGTATCCACTGGGCTATTTGACCTTCGGGATTCTTGGAATTTTGCAGCCAGCGTAATAAAGCATGATCAGGATGGAGTGTCAGCCATAAAAATATGGATGAAAATGATCAATCGCCTTCACCACTGCCAAAAGCTCCCTGCATGTCACACAGTAGGTCCTCTCGGACTTGTGTAGCACCTTACTGAAGTATTCCAATGGCTGCTCTTTTCCATCCTGGATCTGAGATAACACAGCCCCGATTCCAACATCACAAGCATCAGTATCCAGAATAAATTCACCCATCTGCTCGAGAAGCCCAGTACTGTAGGATATATAACAATTTCCTTTAGTCTATTGAAAGCAATTTCGTATTTTGAGGTAAAACAAAATTTTCTTTTGCCTGAGTCAATTATTGCAGAGGTTTGACGATAGGGGTTATTATTCTCCATTAGTCGTTCGAAGGTGGCAGGGGCATTGCATAGCCCAAAGGGCATAACCTTGAATTGTCAGGTTCCTTTCCCTTTGACACAAAAGCCAGTCTTTTCCTTGTGTTCCCAGGCCACCTTACACTGTCAATACCCACTGTTCATATCTAGAGTAGAAAACCACTCAGAATCTGCTAGACTATTCAGTGTGTTGTCTATCCTAGGGATTGGGTAAGAAACTTTCTTGGCCACATTATTAATTTGGTGGTAATCAACACAAAATATAATAGATCCATCTTTCGTTTTAACAAACACAATGGGAGAAGACCATAAAAACTGACTGATAATTCTATCACATCTAAATCCCTCATCTCTTTCGGAATACCATCAATGACCTCATATAAACCTAGTGGTAGTCGCCTTGGTGGCTGCTTCATGTGTCTGGCATCACCTGTGTCAATATGGTGGCATGCAACATTAGTTCTGCCAAAGTCATTGGGCTCTCAAGAGAAAGCACATCTATTTCTCTGTAACAATTCAGAATCTGCCCTCTCCTGTCGCTAGTTGAGATTTTCTTTCTTCTTGTCAGCAATTCCCACAGAGCATCTGGAAGAGGACATTCGGTAGGATGTAACAGTGAAGCTTCTGGAACATTTGGAAGTACCTGTGAGACCTTCTTGCAGAACCCTATTGTGGCCCTCTCTTCAAGGCAGATAGCACGGTCAGACAAATTAATCATCCTAACAGGCAAACTGTCCGATTTTGAAGAAATCAATGTCTTGGCTACAATGACACCATCGGGTAAAATTCCACCTTTCTGAGCTGGTTAGATTATGCCCAATCCCCTGACAAATTTTACCTGGTATCTGCCTGGAGTAACAACTTCGTTGTCTGATTACACACTACTTGGCAGCTCATTGGCGAAGATTAATCTCGTCGTGTTGACACTACCAACTAGGTATGTTTTTTAAATGAAGCCTGTAATTTTTTTTGAATAGTTAAATTCTTCTTCATACAATACACAACCCCCATTTTTGTAATGCACATATTGTAAGTATTGGCATACTATTTGCTCTTTTTCAAAGGTAAACACACTGTAACTTCTTCATTGCTAATGTTAAAAAGTGTAAGGTTTTTATCAACTATTGTAAAAATTTATTCACCTAAATGATTAACCATTACCAGAAGATACATTAAAGTACTTGGTTTTTCAATCATTTTTTATTCTGGTATGACTGAACACAAACAATTAATGTGTTGTGTTTCTTGGTTTTCCATTTAAATATGAATGCCTACGATATTTATTTTTATACGACACACATTAACTGCCAGAATATTAACTTGGGTGGATAATTCTTGTAGTTGGTTTCTTGGAGAAACTGTCTTTTCATAACCGAACATAGGTGTGATTGAATAATTTTGCATGAAATCAATATCGACATTACTAGGGATAAGATACCTTAGTGTATTTGGATTACCTTGTAATAGATAATTTACTTTTTCAGAAACACTTAACTTTATTAAATTTTCCAGGTCTTCGAGTTCGTATGACCCACCAGGTACAGTTACTGTGTGTTTCTTATAGCCAATATCTAATGTGAATAATTGGTAATGTGTGTCAACATTGTGAATAATTGGTAATGTGTGTCCACATTGTGAATACTATTATAAGTAACAAAATCAGTTAAACTGATTCGCCACTCGCCATCTAAATTCAATAGTGGAAAATAAACTGAGTACATAAGTAAAGCATTAAACATAATTATAATATCAGGTTTTAAGGAATGATTATCCTATTTATACTCAAAAAACTTAAACATAAATATTCACAATTATATGTGTTTGTTTACTGTTCTCTTTTGTAATTCTACCGTATTGCACATTCTTTAAATAGTTGTGTACTTCAATTGGAGGTCTTAAGTCGCCCAAACTATCATAATAATCTTCAATTGGAGGTCTTAAGTCGCCAAAACTATCACAATACACTAATTTTTTTTAGTTTTTATTAAATGCAACCCAATGTGTTCCTTTATTTGGTTTTGAGTCTAAATTAAATACCATAAACTTCTTAGATTTTTGTTTCAGCGATATATTTTATTTCAGGAAAACTCCCCGAAAGTACAGAATGTTAGGTTTCTTTACAAATGCAATAATATCTCTGTCACAAAGTACCATTTTGGAAGTTTATTTATCACTTTCTCTGCTTATTACCGCATTCGGAGTTGTTTCGTCCATTGCCAACAATACATGGTTTAAGTAACACTCCAGTACTCCTTGATTAAATTGATCTACTCAATGCCGAAGCTCCACCCAGGTGTGATCCGAAGGCCATTAACATTGGAAATAATAGTACAGGCAATACACCACCTTTCTTCTTTCCTTTGCATTTTGGCCTGCCAACTGCCATACCTCTTTTCACTTTTGCACACATTACTTTGTCCACAATATAAGCCCCTAATTTTTCATGTGATGATGTAGATGGGTTCTTTCTAATACTTGCTGCTTGGTCTTCCAATAAAGTGTCTACAATATGTCGCTGTTTTAAAATGTTTTTTCGAGATTTTGCAATGTTTTGGTGCTTATGCACATAATCTAAAATGGTTATTCCTGGCAGTTACATGCCAATATTTCTGCAAGTTTTGTGTCCAGAAAACAATAAATATATGTTGGTAAATGTTGCTCAAATGGTAGTTTATTAATCATTGTGTTTAAAACACCTGTACCTTTTTTAAATAGATTTAGTACAAGACATTGTTTAAGGCTGAATGTTAACCTATATATATATGTTTATTTAGTTTTCGCATTGGTATTAACAGTTTTGGTCACAATGAAGGTAGTGAAACAAAATGTATAACTTCCCATAAATGCACCAAAGAAAAAAACATAATTGAACAGAAACACAGTATACTTTTACCAACAAAGATGCATTGTATTATAATTGGACCAACATTGTGTGAAAAGACATGTGTTATAATGTCACTATCACAGAATCTAAAAAGCTTAAAGTTCGAAAACATATTTGTGTTTTCTAAAACAATAGATCAAGACAAATATAAGCTAATAGCGATTATTTTGCTGTCGATTGACAGAATTAAATGTATCCCATTCAACAGTAAAGACAACAGCATACAATTCTGTATTTATTTTTGATGATGTCCAGAGTGAACTGCAAGGAGGGATTCAGCAATATTTTAGTTCTGGGAGACATTCAAATGATGACTGTTTATACATATCACAAAGTTGCGCTAGAAATCCCAAATACTTTGTGCACAACAAAGAATATATGTTAATTGTTTTATAATGGACAATTTAAAACTACAACAAATTTACAACAACCATTTATTTTGGGTGACATATCATTTACAAAGTTCCAAGAAATATGTTTCTATTGCTGGAATAAGAATATGGATTCCTAGTAATTACTCCTGAGTTTACACTATATAAGGGTAGGTATAGATGTGGTTTTGACTCTTTATACCATCAGACCAAGAATAATTATTTCAAAGTTTGTAGATAGCAGAATAAAATGGAGACATACATGTTTAAGCAGAACACATGTTAGATAATGTAGTTTGGGAGGTAATATATTATGTAATTTTTTACACCAATGAAAGTTAGTGGTGCAACAAATAAAGCATTTGTGGAAAACTTACACAGTGCTACTTTGGAAATTTAAAAGTCTGAAATTAGTGAAATACAAGATACATAAATAAAATTAATTGATGGAAAGGCATATGTTTACAAACATATTAGCATATTTTAGGAAATTCGAGCAAATATATTGGAGGCAATAAAATCATGAAAGTAGAATATATGAACTTTTAAATATCTTAATAAGATAAATTAATGACTTGGTAACCACTAGTATTGCAGCGAAACCTACTGCAAGAATCAAAGAGTTGTCTCAATATAATAAGTATAAATTATTAATTAAACATCGTATTTAGTTATGTACCTAAAACTAGAAAAACCAAATGTAGACTTGAAATAACATCTGATTGTTGTAATTAATGATTTATAATATCAGTTTAGAAATAAATAAGATACAGTTTTAAGTAAAATTGAAAAGGGGCACCCTACACGCAGTAATGTTGCAGGTAGGAAACCAAATCAATATATTATATAAATAGTGGGGGATGCACATAAATTTTTACAAAATGTCTGCTGAGGTGTCGGATTTACGCACAGTTATAAGTGCTGTTAAAGAAAAGTACTTACATGTGAAGAGAGCATAAATGAACAGTGATGTTTTTAGTAAACAAGTATCTCACCCTGTTACAAGTAAATTGGATACCATACAGGAAACATAATGTAGAGAGAGAAAACCTTAAATTAAAGTTGACCCATATTTAAAGACAAAAAAAACTGTATATGTTAAACTTTCTCAATTAACACGTAAATATTTAGCTTTGAAGTATACATAGTCAGGTGTATATCGTCATGGAAATTTATGGCATTTTGGGGATTCTGTAATTATGTTTTTACCCGAAGACATGATTTAAATATGCAACAATGTATTTGATACAAGTGAAGGAATGTTAGAATTATTATTTTTAAAATTCCCAAATGGATATCTGACTCTGACCTTAAGAAATAAAAGTAGCTTATAAAATATACAAATGCTAATTTTTGCTTAATCAGTATTGATGAAGAGCACCCAAAATTACAGCCATTGAGGGATATTATTGATAGTCGGATATTAAAAGATGGAGTTGATATGATTTCACATATATTTTAGGACAACCCGAAAAAATAAGTTACTCATAATAAATTGCTTATAGCCTCAAAACAGGCTGATAATTATTCGCATACAAACTAAACTGTCTCAATTATAGAGGAGTTGACCAAGAGTGGATACATTTATACATAATGAAGTTCAGTAAGCTTGCACAGTAGTTACATGCTCCTGCACATGTTCGATACCCATTGAGGGCAGTTACTACCCCATAGTTAAAATTACATATTTGAAGCTTACTTCTGTCATTTGAGTTAAATTTCTAAATACAACTGAGTATACAAGTATAATCCAATTGTAATTCACGTATATTCAAAATATAGGTTTCTGGATCTGGTGAAGAATGAAGCTTAAAAACAAACTGTCGATGCACTGTGAAGTGTGTTGGAAGAACGAAAGCCGAAACTTCTCCACATAGAAAAAATGATGGAATTCTTTAATACATACTTCAAAAAGTTAATGATATAGTATGGCATAAACCATTATGTCACTTATTCTGGAATAAAATGTGCTGAATGCAAGAGATTTAACAAAAGTTTAAAACAGTTACTTTATAAATACTTCACTTCTTGGGGTACTTATAAAAGGTAAGATATTTCGATTAAGGTGATAAAATTTCAAAATGGTAGGTTTAACAGTGCAATAAATATGATGCTAGAAAAAGTTACTACAGATTATGAAAACAGTATATAATAATCCTAAAATTATTGACAAAAGAAAAGCTGAGTTTAAAGTTGGGCGACATGTCCGTATATATAAAGTCAAAGGTCGGTTTGAAAAAGGTTACATAATTAACTGGTCATTAAAAATATTAAAATTATTTCAGTGCGAAATTCGTATACCAGAGTTCATTATTTGGAAAGCTATGATGGTGAACCAATCACTGGTGGGTTCAACGACCAAGAATTACTGAGGGTACATTCACCAAATACATACTTGGTTAATAAAATTCTAAAAAGAATAAATATCATGAGTTTATATCTATGGAGTGTGTTTTTCCAAAATCAGAGGCCAGTTGTGTGTCAAACAAGAATGTTACTAATATGAAATAGCTGTATTTTGGAGAATGTCTATTGAGTAAAGTCAGGGTGTGGAACACCCTTACTCCCACTCCTTTAAACCTAATTTCTGTGAGCTGTAGATAATTTTGGTGATTTCGTCTTCTTGCCCGAATAGAAATTGTCTGTGTGTGTCAATTGTGTAGAATGAATTTCCTGGCAGTATTCTTCAGGTGTTAAAAAAACTTTCTAAAAATATTCTCGATTGCTATATTTTAATTTTTCATTCTTTCAATTTAATTTATTACCTAATTTTCTCTCCGAAGAGAAAATCATGAGCGTCATTTACAACCTTCAGTTTCTAAATAGTGCAAAAGATCATTGAATGGTCCGATATTTTAATCCATTCTTGCGTTAAAAGTATAATTGTAATGCTTCACTTGGACATAGATAATTTTGTTTGCTATATTCTCCAGAAGAGAACATTCTTGATGCAATGTTTCTTTAAAAGTGTAATTTATATGGTGCACTGAATTTTATTGGCCATTTATCTCGCCAAAATAAATACTTGACATTTACTAATAATACTTTCTAAAACAATGAAAAATATGTTCGTTGGGGGGGGGGGGGGTCATATATGTTTTCCATTTATATGCTTCAATTGGGCATAGCTACTTTTATTAGATATTTGCGTTAGTGAAGAGAAATACTTAGTTTGTTGTGTCGAATGATGGATATGGCACTATGTCTCAGGAGTTACAACTTTCTAAAAATATTCTGAAGTGAACAAATATTTTTAGTACGTTCTTTCCTTAAAACCATAAATTCCTGTGTATCAGTCAGTTGTAGATAATTTTATTGGCTATTTGTTTCGCCGAAGAGAGGTGTTCTTGCACGTCAGCTATAAGTACCATTATCCACTCCACATGCTAACAACCACATTTCAATGGGTCGTCAATTTAGTGGGAAAAAATAACAGTTAGGTGGTGTCCATCTTGAATACCAAGAAAGCAATAAATTTACTGGGATGAAACAAAAATTATGGATGTGTGGGCACCTGTCTAGTCGTAACAATGTGTTAGCCATAAACTTTTATAGAACCTACAGCAAAAAGGCTTTTTAGAATGTAGGACTATTTTGTTTGGCAGCAGATAAACTGTTTTCAACTTATAAATAGAGCTGTTGGTAGTTTCTTCCTTCTACTTAGATGAGGAAAACATTCGGGTGTGCTAGTCGCATTAGTTTATATCCCTGGCGTGGTATTGTTTCGTGATTTAATATATAATGTGTGGAGTTTACATAGAAAAATATTCAGCCTAATTTTTGAAATCGTAGAGTTCACAGCTGCGATAGATGCAACACCCTAGTGTTAGGATGTACGAACAATAAGTGGCATTTAAAGGGTTTGAAATATCGACTTCATACTAAAGAACAGAGTCAGCTCTTGGTACAAACATTGATATAAAACCAACGACAAACCAATAAAAATTTAAATGATGTATCAAACATATATACCCATCTAAATAAGAACTGCTCAGACAAAAATTATAATGAAGCAACAAAGGAAGCGATACAACTTATAGGTTAATTAATTAAATTAACTGGGTGCTCACACTTGGCAACATTAGAAAAGAAGGCTAAATACCTGACAATTAAAATAAAATATATATATTTATCATAATTAGAGAACAGACCCAGAGAAATAACGTATAATAAAATAAAAAGACATGAATTTGTGGTGTGCTAAAATAATATATATTGGTAATTTATTAATACTTTCTTTAAATAGTTTCCAAAATATTTATCAAGTAATGCAGGGGTAAACAATTGATCACATTCGAAAACACTAAATAAAAATTAATAATATTATTTTGTAATAATTGATTTGCAAATATAATTTATATAACTTTAGATTAAATTCAATGCATTAATCAATTAACGAGTATAGGTTGTTGGCCATTTGAAGATATTGAAGAGATATCAGAATGAAACACTTTTGTTAGATTACAAATTAGAGCTAATTATTAATTATCTGTCAGCAGAAAAATAATAATATTTTTAAAGGGTAACAACACAATACTTTATTGCTCAAATTAAAATTTAAAACACATGTTTTAATATACAAATTAAAATTAAAATACGTTTGTTCATGTGCAAACTAAAACAAAATATTATCATTTAAAATAGAAAATGTAATGGAATTAGACAATCAAATTAATTGTGCATGAAAGAAAGTCATTAATCAAAATGATCATTTAGAAATCACTTAGCAGTACATGACCAAGACTGCACTCACAAGTAAAACCAAAAGTTTGACGAGACGTTGTACTGACAGTTGAGCCAGAAATTGAAGCAAACGATGTACCAATGTCGAAGGAACATTGAACAAGAAATTGGACCCTCACAAATGTTGAACCAAAGCTGAAGGAAAGTTAGAATGAAGTTGAACGAAACTTTTGCCAATAGCTGGATTATAGCTGACCCAAACTTGGAGAATAGTTGGAGTAGAGTTGAACACTCAATATAAAAACAATTATCAAAAATTGTTAGTGAATAATAATTAGGGACATGAGATGCAACTAAAATAGATAAATAGGAAGGTAGATAAATATTCCGCTCATGTGCTAGATCAGGATGCCGAAATCACAATAATATTAGTCGGAATAAAAAAAATTCACAGCACCACAAAATAACTTTTACATATTGGCGTTCTATTCTTCGTGATGATTCATATATAGTGGCTAAGTGCTAAACCAAACGACAGCGAAACCAAACGACAAATGTCGCAATCGCAGCATTGCCGGTGACAAACCAAGGACGAAAGTGAAGCGAAAGTGGGAAGAATGTTAGTTGGTGACCAGAAACAGCGGCGGATCGAAATCGAAACAGTCTCACCGGGTTGTTCTATGGTCTCCGCTAAATGTCGCAGACGACCCACAAGAGGCGTGAACGAGAAATTTGTCAGCGAGAATCGCAAACTTTTACGTGATCGAAAGACTTATTTTATGAGAAGTCACGTGCTAAGTAGGTGATCGCACAAAGACTTCACCCACACAGCCACACGAGAAACTAAGTGTGAAAGGGGGTAGAGACGGACGTGAAATACAATATCCTGCAGACAATGCAGGATACATCCATTCAGGTAAGGAACGAGAGGACGAAACAGCTGCCTGGAAGGCTCTAACGAGATTTAAGAAGACTCTTTCAGAGTACCAAATTAAAACCAAATTAAATTTTAACTTATTTAGGGGAATTTCAACTCATCGAAACACTTACCAAAACATAACTATTCTGGACTATATATCAAATAAGTCACTAGAACAGCCTAATAAACCGAATATAGAATATATATCAACACGAAAACAGAAATAAATGTCTGACCACTAGACCCCAATTAAGAATGGCAAAATCTCAAATACTTCAAACCGAAAATAAAGTTATTTATTACCAGAAAAAATGACTTTAAATATAAATTACATGACTCATAAAATTTAAAAAAATCATAAAGCAATTGATTATCACAATAAACAAAATATTAATACAACCAAATGATTAAGATATATATCTCATATTTATTAATATAAAATTTCCTCGCAATCAAGGTAAATTAACTGAGATAATATGCTCAAAACCAATAAAAATTAAGTTAATTATAATGGACCTAGGTAATTATAAGATTCGCCATATGAATAACAAATCAAAATATTAAAATTTCAGTATCCAAAAATTTGATAAAAATATCTCATAACAGTGATAACATAAGAAATTTAATCTTGGCATATTTCAAAATCACAATGACATATTGTAAAATTCTCGGTAACGCATAAAGAAAACTATGTTAACACATTTAAAAATAGAAGCGTCACATTGAAAATTAAGGAGTCATGCCTAGAATGGCACAACACTCCTCCCCTGAAAGTCCTGTCAAAGGTCATAAACTACACCACAAGTGAAAAAACAGAACACAGCCGATAGGCAATTAAAAACCTAAAGTTTTGTAAGATTGCCTTCCAGAACTCCGATGAAACCCCATGGAACAGTACCATCGCATACCAGTGCTACATCACAAAGTTCACGGAAAGAAAACGAAAAATTTAGCAATTGTCCAAGATCAAGAACGAGGTTACAAAGCAAAGCACGAGCAACAAAGTGCCGAAACAAAAACCCGATCCGAATAAAGAACAAAAAATATCCAAATAGTAAACCAATTTAAATTAACTGTAAACTGTGTTACCAATAACAAAAACAAAGGTATTTCAGTAAATCCAAAAAGTTTAGTAATAAATTTAAAATTGTCGAAATAAATTTCCAACCAAGAGGTAAGGTTAAGTTATGAAGAATATTTCGACGAGGCCTAACGCACTAAGATCTCCCCATACCGTCTCACTATGCTACCCTCACCGAAAAATAGAAAAGACCAGCGAAAATTTAAATACATTTAAAAAAATGTCAACATTGTCCAGGCTCAGGGACAAGGAAACGGAAAACGTTCTAGCAGCAAATGCTAAGCTCGAGCACAAAAGGCCGAAATTGGACCAAAACCCCCAAAACCTTAACAACAAATCTAAATGAAACGGAATGTAAAAATAGCAAATAGCAAAGATTCCTTAGTAAAAGTTGGGTATTGAAACTAACAGTCTGTCACGTAAAGGAAAGAAACCAAATAAAAACATTAAACTAAGAGGAGATAAAAAAAAAATAAAGAATTGGAGACTACCTCAATTTTTGAGAAAAACGAAAACTTTTAGGCATGCAATGACCGCTCGCTCGCCAAAAGACCCACAACATGGAGTCCACTAAAGGCAGCTGCAGATGGAAACATTGCTACTAACCCACCAAAACCACACAGGAGGGCAGCTACCCTGGTGAAAGCCACACCTGAGTATCTCCACCAAGAAGAGGGCATGTTCCACCAAAACTAAAAAAATATTAAAACGAACAGTACCACCGAAATGGTAAACAAGCGTGGAAATAAAATATTAAACAAGCTAAATTAGGGCACATTGAAAGCCAGTTAGCTTTTTTTTCTATATAAGGAATTTTTAATACTGTATACTCCACACAATATACCGTATGATTATCCTTTCCTTTCCGAAGAGTTGAGAGATGATCCTGACATTGTTAGATATTTAACATGCACATACTGTGATCATGGTACTCCTGTATTTGGGAACGACCCTGTTCGATCGCACACGCGATGTGTTTGCTTGTTAGGGAAGATGCAATAGATAATTGAAGCTAATAGAGGTTTTGGTCCAGTTCCAAGTGACTCTGGGGTAGATGAAGTGCAATCAGAAGCTACAAAAGTTATACTCTAATCTTAACAGACATTTTCAATTATCAAACTAATTGTTTGTTCATTTATTATTTACGATACCTCCAAACAGAGAGGTCACACACAATTTATAAAACACTCGAGAAAAGCGTGTCTGTCATTTACATACATTTTTGTGTTTAAAAAAGGTGAAAATAAAAACATAAATTCTTAATTTGTAATAAAAATATCAAACAAGGGTCCTAACTTCCAACACTCGAGAAAGGAGTGTCTGCCATTTATATACAGTGCTGTGTTTAAATATGTTGAAAAAATATATAAAATCTTAATAAAAATAATAATATTATGTACTGAAATTAATTAACAATATTCCTAACGTCAAACATATAAAAGAAAATAGTCAATCAAACATATGATGTGTGAAACAAATAAGCCCTAGCCAATATGGCAGAGGTATTTGTAGTACATAATATAGACAATTTGCTCAGATGACAGATAGCTGAGCAAGGGAACGGAAGTGTACAGAGATTTTGTACCTAGTTATTAATTATTGCGATATGTAAAGTATCATTGATGCTTACGAAATTGCACATAGTTTCTTATTATAATTTTATATTTATATATTTATAATTTAATCAATCTAACTATTTATTACATATGCAATTAAAATCATATGCAACACCTCCCCAGCCCCTCCACCTTCTACGACATCAGAGATTACTCGTGCGCTGGACACCGATCTGTCAGTTCATGCATGCATTTCCCCTCCAGCTCCTATACACCTAACCATCCTGCCAACCTCGTAAATCTGCTTCCAGCTCCCGACCTCACAACACCTGTACTTTCTCTCGTTGCTAAAAAAAACAACAAATTATTAGTACCATCCCTTACGAAGCGCCGACCGCGGCAACACACCAGGCTGACGGACAATGATCGCATGACGAACCGCCAGAACACACCCTCCATTCTACGGCACACCAGGCTGACGGACAACGATCGCATGACGAACCGCCAGAACACACCCTCCATTCTACGGCACACCAGGCTGACGGACAACGATCGCATGACGAACCGCCAGAACACACCCTCCATTCTACGGCACACCAGGCTGACGGACAACGATCGCATGACGAACCGCCAGAACACACCCTCCATTCTACGGCACACCAGGCTGACGGACAACGATCGCATGACGAACCGCCAGAACACACCCTCCATTCTACGGCACACCAGGCTGACGGACAACGATCGCATGACGAACCGCCAGAACACACCCTCCATTCTACGGCACACCAGGCTGACGGACAACGATCGCATGACGAACCGCCAGAACACACCCTCCATTCTACGGCACACCAGGCTGACGGACAACGATCGCATGACGAACCGCCAGAACACACCCTCCATTCTACGGCACACCAGGCTGACGGACAACGATCGCATGACGAACCGCCAGAACACACCCTCCATTCTACGGCACACCAGGCTGACGGACAACGATCGCATGACGAACCGCCAGAACACACCCTCCATTCTACGGCACACCAGGCTGACGGACAACGATCGCATGACGAACCGCCAGAACACACCCTCCATTCTACGGCACACCGGCAGATGTAGGACGATGGCCGGGGGAGGGGAAAGGACACGTACAATTGCAATTACCACTTCACATGCAATTGCATATGCACAGGAAGTGCACTTGCACCAGAAGTGCACCTGCACCAGAACTGCAACTGTAATGATCTGCGAGGAAGGGAGAGGGTGGATAGAACGTTTGGAGGGGTGAGTGGGTGGGGTGAAGGGGAAGTGAAGCACCGCTATTTTGAATAAATTATGTCCTTGGACCATCCACCTACCCATACTAACGGCCACTTTCACCACATTTCCCATATTCAAATATCCGGGTGGCCTCGCTGGTAATCGAACTCGTTTCGCATTGGTGGGAGGCGAATAATCTGACTAAAACACCACCATTAAAGTCACTTTAGTAAATAGTTAACTCGCCAGCGAGCGAGTGATAACCATGCACTTTAAATCTAAATCCTCCAAACAGGTACAAAGGGCTAAGTTTTTTGTACAGATCTGTTTAAACTGCTAGACTGTAATCAGTAAATGTCAACCGATTATTTTGATTCCTGGTTTTCACAAATTAAACTGCAATTCCTACTTATTCTTCGCAAAATACACTTTATTGTGAATCGATAATTTAGAAGTTTTTATTATTATGAATCATTCTTTAATGTTAGTCAGGGGCGAGCTAATATACAAACCCTAAATACAACAGATTTATAAAAATTATGTACTAGTAAAGATAATTATAATCTCATATCAGACAACTGTTACAGTCATTATTTATTTAGTAATGAAAATTAGCATATAATTTATAGCATTATTAATTGACTTGTATTGAACCACTGTAGTCTTACCTAAGTTCGAAGCCGGAGGCTAATATGGACGTGCGAATACATCAGTGTCCTTGAAAGCTCCTTGATGCATCTTGCTTGGCCGCCATGTGGAGAGAGCCCTCCCTGGTTTATGGTTGATCTGCTGAACTATATTGTCTCCGAGCCTCATGTAATCGTGCCCTGGTTCCCAGGTGGGCGAAGGAGATTCTTACTATCTAACCAGCAGCCTTGTACAACAGCATCCCACAATTTTCTGCCTGCTGGCCTCGTTGCACTTTTAATGGCGCGTTCAGGCAAGCCGATGATTTAAGGATTGCCCATGCCATCACAACTAGCCATCCACTATAAAGACGCGCCACATATAAGTGGTAGTGCAGAAACCACACAGTAGTTGTCTCTGCAGTAGTGGACGTGTTGTTGCTTGTCTTGGTCATCATTGAAAGTATGTGGACAGTGAAGTGAATAGAATTTGTTATGTTGCAGCGGCGCTGGAGTCGACGTTCGTGCACTGCTGCTCTATTGGCTCGACGCTGGCGGCCGAAAAACTGCAGTGCGACCAGTACTCGGCTCCCGTCACTGGAGTATCTGTCGAGCAACAGAGCATGTGCCTGTCTGCTATCGAGATATGCTGCCTCCAGGTTTACAGGTAACAACCCCTCACCTCAAACTGTAGTCACTCTCCGCGCACTCTTACAAATATTTATGTCAAGTTATGGCAAAGCAATGTTGCAAGTTACCCAGAAATTTTTGTTAAATTTTAAGCAAATATGTCATTTGCACGATGTTCCAAGTTGGAATCTAGCCATATTTCACAATAAAAATGACGCGAGACATCAGAATGAGTGCCAAACAAGGAAAAAGTTTGGCATATGAAGAAAATTGTAAAACATCTCTGCACGAAACATAATAGGCAATGCAGTCGAACACAATGGCTCGTACAGATGTATACAGGAACGCACAACTAGGACAATACAGCCGAACACGATGAATGTAACATATAAGCACATGGGAACATACATAGGGCAATACAGACCAACACGATGGCTGGAACAGATGTGCACACGGCAACACAACTAGGAGAATACAGGCGGACATGATAGCTGGAACAGACGGACACACGAGGACAGTAGACTTACACGGTAGCTAGAACAGATGTGTACACAGACACACGATGAAAACAGTAATGACAAATGCAGCAAGCTTTATCGGTAACAGGCTCGGCATTACGGGAACAGCGATCTATTTCCATCTTCAGGCACACACAGTCAGAAGAACACCTACAGCATGACTGAGACATCTGGATAATACAAGGTTTAATGTACTCAGGGTGTCCTCTTCTAGTTCAGTCAGTGGCAGTTGAGCTGTCGTCTATAAATACCACAATCGTTTGTTTCATACTCATGGTGTGTCGTGTCGTTTTCCTTCGGAAATCTGACTATATTCTTGCTTGGAATTGTATGTGAAACATATTTGTTGGTTGTGTCATTTTCCTTGTTATATATTCCTTCTTGGATTCAAGTTAATGTTACATATATTTGTCGACAATCGTTAACTCTGGCTCGTTAATATTACCAATAGATTATTTGTATCTAAGAACTTTTTTACATACATTTTTGAACTTTTCTACAATTGTAGTAAGAATTTCCAATATTTTATGTCCATAAAAAGAGCTCAGATAATTTAATGCCCTTTTCTTCCTTTGCTGGCTCGTCAGTATAATGTCTATGCAGCGCCACTAGCATATTTAAATGACTCGAATAAATCAAAATGGCATTCAATGGAAATTAATAGTTATAGGTTTTCATAAGCACGTGATATTATATACTGCTGGCCATTTAAATTGCAACATAAGAAAGGATGAAAATGAAGGTCACCACATTCGAATAATTTGTTGAGCTAAATTGGACAGCGAGGTGATTAGGTGTTCAGTCGATTGGCGTAGTGAAGCAATGGCGACACTTGTAAGTAGTATATAAGTCGAGTGGCATAGTGAAGCAATGGTGACGCTAATAAGTTGTATATACGTCACGTGGCATAATGCAGCAATGGCGACACTTATAAGTAGTATATAAGTCGAGTGACATAGTGAAGCAATGGTGATGCTAATAAGTAGTATACACGTCACGTAGCATAATGCAGTAAAGGTGACACTGATAAGTAGTATATAAGTCGAGTGGCATAATGCAGCAATGGCGACACTTATATGTAATATATAAGTCGAGTGGTGTAATGCAGCAATGGCGATACTGATAAGTAGAATACAAGTCGAGTGGCATAGAGAAGCAATGGTGACGCTAATAAGTAGTATATACGTCACGTGGCATAATGCAGCAAAGGTGACACTGATAAGTAGTATATAAGTCGAGTGGCATAATGCAGCAATGGCGACACTTATATGTAATATATAAGTCGAGTGGTGTAATGCAGCAATGGCGATACTGATAAGTAGTATATAAGTGGTGGTCGGAGAGCTACTAAGATGTATTGGCAATAAGGTTCCCCGCCGTTTGTGTGCAAAGAAAAATAATAAGCAGGCTGCATCGAATAACACGACAGCTATTCGAACAAGTTTCTGCCTTTGGTCATGAAAGAATAGTGGTATATCGGAATTGTGAGATATCATTTCAAAAAATTGTATCTCGCATTGGGAGAAATGCATTATCAGTGAAGCAAATATGGGTTATGTGGGTCGAGGACGGATGGGAATATCGATATGCCGGGAGACAGAGAGAGTGAAGAAAAAATCGGGTCTGAGGGTTGAGGAGGGATTGGATTAGCGATGTACACTTCTCGTCACAAAAAATGAGCGAGATCGTGTAGCTGAAAATATTTCTAAGCCCCATTCGGGTATGTTCGGCAGGTTGCCCCGTCCCAAGTCACAGCCACGTGCCGCGAAGTAGGCGTGGCTAAGAGCTGCAGCAACACATGGCTTTGGAGGAAAAAGGATACAAAACTCGAATAATAGATCTGTGAGCTCAGTTTTGTCCGAATATATTCCAACACATTAAATGTAATGCAGTTAAAGTCAATTAGTGGTGACACCTTTGGAATTATGAACTAGCCTGCATCAGATCTGAGAAACAAATAGTAAATTATAAATTTGAACATAACACACTAGACCACTGGAAAAAATTACTTCCAAATCATGCATAATTGTAAATATGAAAGGAGGTGTTACGTTATAATACACCCTTGCCAACACACACGAGATCTTAGAAAACATAAAGTGATTATCACTAAAAACATTAAATAATACATCATATGGAATAATTTTTTCATATGTATGATAATTAGAGACCATGAAATGTCTCGAAATGAATGACCTGTAGTCTAAACTTCACAGTCCAATGAATACCCGATCAACTACTGTATATTCGCTGTTCGTTTCCCCAGTAAGTGGCCAATATTACTCGCACATTCCTGAGTGAGCCTTGTTAACTGTAATCCAATGCAAAGGTAGATTAGGTCTATAAGTGTGTAAAGTTTAGCTTGACCTCAAAATAATCCGCGCAGTTTTCCTGTTCCTGCTTTGTTCCGTTCATAAAGTAAAGGCCTATTTGCATGCACCCACATGTCTTAACCAAATGTGGATTACAGTAACCAAATTTGGATTACAGTAAATAGTTATTGATTATTAAAGTGTTATAACACGGATTTACTACATTATTATCTGCGGGAGTGATTATAGTCTCTTGAAAGATCTACGGTTATTTAAAAATACTCAAATTATTTACCTTTTAAAACATAATAACATATAGAATACATGCAACGAGCTACTAGATATATTTCGAAGAAACTATTCGAATTAAGGTGAGGACTTCTTGATGCCTGTCGCATTTTATATATGGGCGTATTAACCCAACTTTCAATAAAGATTACGCATTAAGTCGTAACTCAGTTTTTATTTTCATTTATACACGAACTGAAGTATAGATAAAATTGCTTGCATGTTTCATGTGTGTGTTATAGCAAAATTACGAAAAGTGTTAAGAGCTCACTTTGGCGCGAGCAGTCTATAGTGCCGTTACATCTAAGCTCGACAGTTCAACTCGAAGTGTTTTGTCATGATGTGGTTTCTCACCGAACTGCCTCCATTGGCGATTCGTGCCAGTAATGGTAAGTAACCCAATTTGAAATACTTAGTGGCTGGCAGACACCACACCGACCAGGCACCTTACTGATTGGTGGATACATGTGTAAGTGTGCTTTCTAGCAATTGGCCTCTCAGTGTTTCGCGACATGTTATGCGAATGCTAGCCATTGTGGCGTACACAACTAACATTTGTTTGATAATATTTCACATTGTGATCACAAACATGATTCGCCAACATTCTATTTATATATTTTTATAAATCGTTGTCAGTCCCACAACTACAAAATAAGCAAAATATGTACCAATTTGATACTTGCGTTATCTTGGACTGTCTTACACATGAAACATTCACGCATGTAAATATTTACTAAATTAATGTTTCTTTAAGAATTACCTTCCTTGCAGGATAAGGTATTGCAGTTTCTAAGTTTGAGTCCAAATTGGTTGACCAAAAACCGAACATTCAACCTGTGGAAGACCGTATTCAGTGCCTGTACGAAATAGGTACACAAATAGAGATAGATAATTACATTTTCTTTATAACACATCTACCAACATCTGACTTTGAAGTCCCCGCACTTTGACCTCATACCTACCCAAATCGTAGAGGTTATACTTACATAAAGGGTTGGGAGAGTGGAGGTACGTTTTAAATATTACTAATATGACATGCAGTCAAATGAAAAGTTACTGAGCCAGAGTTCCAAAATGTCGTACAGGAAGGTCCATGCTGATCCACTCAAGTTCTATTTCGCAGTGGTTGTTTAAAAATATTTAATCATTTACCACCAATCTGTTCTACTTTCTAACCTTTTCTTCTCCGTTTATAATGTTTGGCAATGCAAGTCAGAAAATGAATAAATTCACAATAACATTTTAATTTGTAATGTTGTGAGTACTATATACAAATTACTTTGCCACAAAGGGATGGGGGATAGGAGCGGAGGAACCGGCCGCCAACATGTTGAAATTTCCTTTTTTTTCCCCTTTTTTTTCCTCAAAATGTCCATGTTTTCCTCAAAATGAACTAAATGTCCTAAAAATTTAGATGTTCAGTACAAACGTCCCTTTCCCCCTTAAAAAATGCCTATTTTCCCAGGCAGATCAGTGACCCTGGGTAGAGCAGTGAGACGGATCAGCGACTCAGGGTCAAGGATCAACGACCCCGGTGACCGGGATCAGAGACCCCAGGGGCAGAAGAGTAGGGCCAGGACCTTTGCCCTTGACCTTTATTTCAAAAATTTTTGAAAACGTATTTTAAAAATTGTTGAAAATGTATTATAAACAATTTATAAAAACATTATTTATAAAACTTTAAAAATTCACTAAGAAATGTATTATTAAAAATGTGTACGAAATCATTTTAAAATATATAAAATATTATTATTAAAAATTAATTAAATAATTATTAAAAATCGTTTAAACATGTATTAAAAATGAACTTTCCATAGGTCACCCCTCACCCATATACATCCACCATCTTGGTAGGTGCAAGGGGCGACCATCTTGATAGGTGGCCACCATGTTGGTAGGTGACCGCTATAGTGGTATATATCACCTGTCCGCCATATTGGATGCAGGTAACCATACCTCAAACCCATGACCTTTAATGACCTTGAAAACCAAAACTCGAGAAAAATGCATAAGTCAACAAGCATAATTCATTACAAACTACCACTGCCATACTGGATGTAGGTACCATCGTCCTTGACCCCATGACCTTGAATGATCTTGAAAACAAAATCTCGAGAAGAAATACATAAATGTCAACAAGCATATTACAACTAACTACTACCACCATATTAAATGCAGGTGACCTGACTGCGACCCCTTAATCTTAAATTAACTCGAAAACAAAAACTAGAGAAAAAACATCCAAGTCAGCAAGCACATTTCAATACTACCTACTACCACCATATTAGAGGCAGACTACCTTGACCTTGACATCATGACCTTGAAAACAAAAACTCCCGATAAAATGCATCAAAGTCATCAAGCATATTACATTATAGACTACTAACGTCATATTAGGTGCAGACTTACCTTAACCTTGACCCCATAACCAGGAATGACCTTGAAAACCAAAACTCGATGAAAAAAATAAAAGTCTACAAGCACACTACAATAGTAGCAACTACCACCATAATATAGGCAGACTATATTGACCTTAATCCCATAATTTTGAATGACCTTGAAAAAACACTCTTAATAAAATACATAAAAGTCAGCAAGCATAATACATTACACACTACGGCCACAATATTAGATGAAGGCAACATCGACCTTGACCCCATTATATTGAATGACCTTGAAAACAAAATCCCGACAAGAAATGCATGAAAGTCAACAAGCATATTACATTCCTAACTACTATGACCATTTTAGATGTAGGTGAAATTAACGTTGACCTTATGACTTTGAATGACCTTGCAAACAAAAACGCGAGAAAAATTAATCAAAGTCAACAAAAATATTACATGACTAAAAACTACCACCTATTAGATGCAGGTGATCTAAACCGTAGCCCCATCACATTGAATGACTTTTAAGAAAAACTAGAGAAAAGGTACATAAAAGTCAGCAGGCATATTACGTTACAACCTGCTACTATCGTTTTAGATACAGACAACTTTGACCTTGGTCCCATAACCTTGAATGTACTTGAAAACAAAAGTTCAAGAAAAAAATACATGCTTTAGAATTCTTGTATATATAGTTGTATGCGCTTTTCAATCCATTGAAGTTATCGATGCAAAATGTATGTCTTTAGCTGCAACTTGTGACCTCGAACAAGGCGATTTGGCCATTATATCTTATGTCTTCAGGTAGGCACAGGTACCTGCAATTTTTTATATGGTGGAATTTATATCTGCCATATTCATATGTACCACTCGTGATATAGAACAAGGCGATATATATGGACTACCATACCACAAGTCTTCATTATTCTTTGGATAAACCAGTTACTGATACCAGAATTGTTGGCAACCCTATCAGCTACTTTGTTGATCGGTATGTCTTAACATTCATACCTATTTAGCCTCGCGGTCATAACACCTACTCATACTTCTTTACTTCTTCCCTTTCTCTTCTATAAATAGCCTTTATATATATTCGTAAATATTCACTGGCATCTATTGAAAACTAAATCTGCAGTTAAACTGCAAGTAATGGGGTAATGTTTCTAGGTCGGATGCTACAAAGCCAGAGCCGCGTAGGTAGTTGTTCCAACTCTCCCCAACAAACCCCCGCACCCACGTTCAGACAAGTGCCACAACGTCTGGCGCAGACAGTAGCATGCTTCTTGAACGCTGACCCGGACCTGGTCGAGCGAGCGTATACATGTCTGCTCCGTAACTAGGCCAAACAATACTATAGGTCATTTGGAAAGCTTTCAGTCATTCTCGTACAAATATCCCTGCAACTGGGCGTGCACTGTCGTCTCATTTCGAAATATTTTCCGTGCCTAAATATGAGAGATAATTTACCTGCATTATGTTCAGTTCTGACATAGCAAAGTCATGTTTTCGGCTATTCTTTTAAACTGGTTTCTTCAGCTACAGTGTTTTTATTCCTTTTAATAAAATATTCTTTAAAGTAAGCGCTTTTAGGCAAACATAGCCGTTTAATGCGTAGCGCTAATATTATCATACTTAAAAAGATTTGGCTTTAGCATGTTAGTACAAATTTGTTGTTACGACGTCATTGCGTATGTAAGACATAACAACTATAACCGGATAGTGAACGTTAAGCATTCCTGGGGCCGTGGTGGTGTAGTGGTTAGACAACTCTCCTCCCACCATGGACAAACGGGTTCGATTCCCGATGAGATCACCTCCGGATTTTCGCATGTGGGAATCGTGCAGGACGATGCCGCTGGTCGGTGGGTTTTCTCACTGATCTCCCATTTCCCCCACTCTTGCATTCCAGCGCTGCTCAATACTCATCTCGCTTTACCCTAAACGGCGCTCAAGACCTCGGTGATAAGAGCAGCCTAAATCTCTTCCCTCGCTCATTAAGCATTCATCCTACGAGGACGTATTTTGTCCAGAAGGGCGAGACACTGAGGACGACCCAGGCACGCGCATCACATGCATCATCGTCTCTATGTGCAAGATACTGAACAAGTGTGCAGTCTTTCCTTCAAAACATACCTCTGAGACAACTTTAAAATTAAGCCTATTTCATAAAATATTTGCTACATTTTCTTATTACCAAACAATAAAGTAAATATATATTTAGATTTTAGTTTCTTGTCGTGGATTTACGTCGTAATCATATATTCATAAACTGAGCTTTCGCCCATGCACTAAAACGGCAATGCCGAATATCTATTCAAATTTGGACGGCTTCGTTTGGCGTGATCGGTGTGAATGTGAACTGAACCAGGCTTTAGTGTGAAATCATCCAACGGAAACCTCGGAGTGAGTGAAGAGATTTGGGCGGCTCTTAACAGCGAGGTCTTGAGAGCCGATGAGGGTGATTGAGGTGAGAATGGAGTGTCGCGGGAATGAAGGGGTGGGGGGAACGGGAGGTCCCCGAGAAAACACGCGGACCAACGACATCGTCCAGCACGATTCCCACTTGCGAAAATCTGGTGACGCGGCCGGGGATTGAACCAGGTTCGCCTTGGTGGGAGGCAGGGAAACCTTTGAAAATGCTTTTAGTAACGAGTACAGATAATCGTGCCGTTAGTATTTCTACCCGTTGCAGCGACCGTCCGTGTCCATCGCATTACTGACCGACGAGGGAGCTCAACAGGGCCACGATGTCTGGCGCGAGCAGTAGTGCGAGCTGCAAGCAGTGTCAACCGCACACAGCCAGGCGGACTATGAAGCAGTTGAATGGGGAAACCACCTGACTGCGTGTTAGTTTTGTCTCGGCACTAAGCACGCCTTGTTAAAAAAAAAAGTCTACTTGGCTTATTTATTTAAACATATTACCGCTTACGAAATAAAATTGACTTCATTTTTTGTTCGGGAAAAAATATCTTTGGAAAGCAAGGTTAGCGTGCAAACATGTTGAGATTGTTTTTAATAATGTATTATTCCTAGCTGCACTTATCGATTAGATGAACAAAAACATAGTGTGACTAAATGTAATACACTGCAAATATATTATATTATTTTCTATATAATTTCTCATGTCATATGTTTTCTCTTTTGCATGTTTGTAATTTGTTTTTATTTGCTCACCAAACATATAATTGTAGGGCTGGAAGTATTAACACTGACAAGGGAACTGGAGTCTCTGTGTTACAGACCACAAGATTAACTGAAGCTGAGTATTTGCAAGTTACACAAGAAAAAAGTTTCCCACAAAGACTCATGGTTCTGAACATAATCATAATTCAGTCGGCAAGTTGAAACATGATAGGGAAATTTGAAGGCACGTACAGAACCCGTATTTCACGCCATGTCTAAGTGGCATCTACGATTAATATATGATATTCGTTGGCCACAAAATTAACATTAACTGAGAACAGAGATGAAAAATGTATGTAATTCTTTAAACGATCAACGTAGATGTGATATACTTCATGTAGGTGAAACACAGTCTTAAGTTAACACCAGTGACAAGAGAGAGACGTAAGTGGCGCTTAACAACTAAGGTCTTCAGAGCTGATGGTGTTGAAGGGAGGTAGAGATGGAGCAGCGACAGAAAAGTGAGTACCCAGACACTACCCACCGGCCAACAGAAACACCCGCCATGTTTCCTACACACGAAAATACGGATTGGACCATGGTTTGTCGAGGTGCGAGGCGAGTAGGCTCACAGTTACAACACAACAGTTCCTATAAGAGATTAAATATTATAAAAATACACATCACTTTTCTTGGCGAGCTGATATTCCCAATGGAATAACTTTTCCTTTTATTTTGTAAAAGCGACAAGAGAAACGTGAAGCTCCGCATTAATGTTATTTTACTTGTATTTTAGTGCTTCGTTAAGTCAGCAAGAAAGGCAAATAATCTTGCTTCCTTGAATACCTCTATGTCAAATGTTGTAATGTCATTTTATGTCAAATGTTTGAACGCAGATATTGTAAGCTGAACTAGTTGGAATTTTGGGCTGAAATGCATGTTAAAAATGTTTTAAGTTTACTTACAGCGCACGAAAGCGTGAAAATGGCCGTGGGACAGCCTAGTATAGCCATGGTAGTAAAATGTACAGAATTCTCCTGAGCATAACTGCGAGGAGGTGGTTTCAGGTCGGGAATGCATGCAGCAGCGAAACAAACCCTGCAGCTCACATCATTATGTTTGGGCTATAGTATCTTAGAAGGTCACACATACAGTTCCTTCAACCCCCGCTCTCCAGTTTCCTAGAGGGCTGTGCTTTGTTAAAGTTATCGTATAAAGCGAAGAAAATATGCACATTTTGTACGAGTAATTGAACTAGCGCATACATTTTTTTTTTTTATCTGGCACTTGAACTTGTCAACGCTGTCAGAAAACAAGTGAAATGCCCTTGAGCCTCTTAGATTTGCAATAATATATTTCATTGCAAACTGGCTGCCGGTCCAAATATTTAATCTAGTTCTTAACAAACAGCTATCATATATTTTTCTGCATGGAGAAATTGTATAAAGCATAAATGATGAGAATTAAACGTTCTACAAAAAATGTTTTCATTCATTGAGTCGATATTTTAATGATTGAGAATAAGCACACAATTATACCCTAAGAGTCAGTATATTTGCGCATATGAGTGCCCAATTTGTCAATGATAAAAATAAAGGTAAGCTGAATTGCTTTGATAATGCCTGTATTATTTTTTGTTAAACTACATTTAACCTACCAATATTGGCCCAGAAACTATTTATTCGATTTATTTTGTAATATATAACATGTTTTGTTTAAAACACTGATAAAGTCTCATTTCATTCAATTGTTTATATACAACATGCTGTGTTATTTGTATCAAATTTCCTTGATTTCATGGCTCTGTTATATAATAGTAATCAAAACGTTCATGTCGTCGCCATGTTAAAAATAAGTGACCGACCCACGTAACACATACAAGTTTATTTGATCAGCGTAGTGAACCTTGTTTGCCAAATTAGATAGTAACAGGTTTATTGTTTTCCGACATTTGACAAAATATGTTTTCTTGTTGTAGCGGTGCCTTACAACATTGCAGACTAGATTAGATAATGCACCAGCATGTTTAGTACTTGTAGGTGATACGTTCAACACATCAAGTTTGGGTGAAATTGTACAAAAAACAGTATGCTACATGCTGTATACCAAATGAACCTAAAATATTAATATAGTCACTATGTCAAAATTAAGTTTCTTACACACTTAAATCGCATATGTTATTATGGCATACATAGTATTAGATACAGTATACAAAGATTGCTTGAAATTGGTCACAACTTTTCATAGATACAGAATAGTTATCAAAATGTCTATATTGCCACCAATAAAACTAAATGCCTGAACCAATTAATTCATATCAGCATATGGCGCCCTACTGTATTAAAATAACAACCCTTTCGAAATCAAGCAAACGGCTTTGCAGAACATTGTAAAAATCAGATGTCCTTACTAAGTTCAATATGTGCACCGAATTAGGTGATATATGTATCACAAGATCGAATGTTATTATGAGGGGACATACAGAATATCACAGACAGACATTTGCATGATTATATAAACTAATTTTTCCAAGAAAAGTAGCTTAACATTGAATGGAAGTGAAAGTGAATTAAATGTTTCAAGTTAATCAAGAGATTACGGAGGGATTATCATTCATTTTGAATTATTAAACAACTCTTAGCAGCAACATTAATTTTCGAAATAAACTGTTTACGACAGCATATAAATGTCTCACAAGAAAAAATAAATGGTTTAAATATTATAAGCTGTGTATAAAGTTTCCTTTTTTTTCTTCTTTTTTGTTGTTGTTGGATTCAGAAAGTGTTTCGTACAACTAGGGGCGTACCGTCTTAGGTTTCCTAGCATTTTCTCGTGGTTTCACAGAATTCTTTGTGGATGTCATTATTTTCGTTTTTCCTTAAATAATATAGCTTTATGATATGCACTTAAGATTATGTTGGTTCAGCGATGCAATGAGGTAGGCTACCGTTTAAACAAAAACGTTCAGTTAGACTCCATGCTACATACACTAACGCAGAAGAAAACAATGAGAATAATAAGTCTGGCGGACGAACGTTTGCTTCCATCTGAGATATAATTTAGGTTACGCCACATGCAAAAACCTCTACTGGAATCACGCTGAAAAATGTTTTGTTGCCTTCTCTAAAACATGCAGTAGTAAGTCATCTTCTTGCTTCGCATACCATACAACAAATATTTACTGATCTCTGGCGTGGGGATACTTTATTATGTAATCATGTTCAAATCGTACTTATGCTTATATTCATGATGAATTCACAAGTTACACTTTATGATTGTTTAGTTTTGGGCGGAGTGTACGAAGTAAGGAATGCGATTCCCTATAACGTACAATACACAGGCTACATAAAGAAACATACAGTATGTGCTGTCATGATTACGGACAGTACATGCAGCGACGTGTGCAGAGCTCAAGGCATATACAGCCGTTAGATGGCGCAGGCTAAGTTGGCCAGGCTGTTGTAGCAGCCTACCTGTCTACGTGGGTACCTCGCAGATCTAAGTGTTACACTGCAGCTGAACTGACGCCATAAACGTGGTTATCGTACGCGACGATAGAAGGGAAGAGTGTACAGAGAGCGAGAACCTCGCAGGGTTGCCAGGTGTACAAATCAGTGTGAGTCAATGTTCAGAGAAACTTAATGACAACCCATTACTTCACGCTGCGAGGCGCGTGGTGAGTGGCAAGGCGTTTTAATTGCCCCTGACCATGCGGAATAAAGAGATCAAGTTGATATCTGTCATAACCACGGCGAAAATACATTAAAATTGATGTGGCTCGATTTTGCGTCGTAAAGAAATCGGGAAATCTGTTCAAGTGTTGTTTTTTTATTGCAAGCATGCCGACATACGTACATTATCTGCTAAAGGCTGTTCACGATCAAATTAGCACTTTTGAGGCACTAGTTACTTTTATCTTTCAGCCATTTTTAATTCTTTAACCACCTTTTTAATTAAATGTGGCCATGTAAGTAATAACCACAGTGTAAATATTATACCGCACTCTGAAGTTAATGCATAAGGCTAAAGTAATATATATTTATTGACTATTATTCCAAATGAAGAGCTTTCAAAAGTGCTCAATTGATTGGCCTATAAAATGCAGGCATTCACGGCATAGACAGATACACGCCAACTTACAAATGAAAGGCTCTTGGAAAGGAGGTTTGTGCAGTTAAACTGAATGTATTCTATTCCTGTGCGTGTGCTGTGTATCAACATAATTGCTTATTGTACAGAAGTCGTGAAAGGAACAGGATGTATGAATATTGTGATCGTCATTGTATATACATATTAGGGCCTGTACTATTTGAAAATGCTTTCCGTGGTATTCTTCAAACACAAGAATGATTTAGTTACATTCGCAATTTGGCCTTACTTTAATTCTTATGCAATCTGAACAACTTTTAAGCCAGTAGAGATTACTGACATCAGACTTAATATACACAGATCTGCCTATCACTGACATCTAGAATGTTTTCAATCTGAAAACAAAAACAACTTAAACGTCGCGTATATGCGGTCACGGGCAGAACTATAAGGACAGTGGTAAATAGCAATTAGTGACATTCGTAGAAAAGCTTAGCCTAAAGGCAGAAAACAGGTAATCAGCCATGTTGAATGTTACTTAGTAAGGTACAACATGACACACACAACAAACAACATAAACTACGGTATCACTGCATAAGACTACATCATCTGTCTCCAGTTCTTATAAACGTTGGACATACATCAGCAAAGTGTTGATCATTGTTCACTCCAGTTATTTGTTAACTTCCCTTTCTGCGAACAACGTCCATAGGTCTATTTTGCTCTAAATTGACCAGTTTTCTAGTAATGTCTGGCCCAATGCTATTACAATTTGGTAGAAACACCTCGTTTGTGTTTTGTGGGAAAAAATGTTTTTTCTTCTCACTCTTCTCTCCAATTCTCTAGAAGATTCTCTGTAGGATTCGGGTCCGGTGAGAGTGACTGGGTATTGTATGGCATATGGGGTGTGTTCTAGACGATCCATTTCTCAGTGTGCTTGGGGTCACTGTCGTGTTAGAAATAGAATACCATTAGGTTTCTGGAGTTCGACCTTGAAGTTCATTCCTACTGATTGTGTTATTTTGTTTCGTTGTAATATAAAATGTTACAATATCATAGAATGTATTTCATTTGTTTGCATATGTTTGCATCCATATAAAAAACGCATGTAACAAACAAAGGTGGTCTTGCGTGTATAGTTCTGACGTCCGCTGTTTCGGGTTCGAAACCACCTCGCACCTTTAATTTGTATCTCAGTGTGGTCAATATTCCACGTGGTGTGCCATTGGTTTTTTGTGTGACGTTTTTACGAGAGTGTTTATTTGGCCCTGAAAAGGGCCGATGGTGTAACCTCAATAAGATGACCAGTATCCATCATTCTCAACTACCTGCCGTATTCGTCGTGGTAGAGAGGCAATCAGAGTAGTAGTATAGCATTGGCTACTAGCTACTTCATCCCAGGCATCCGCTACTAGCTTCCAATGAGCATCTTTATTTGCTGGCTGTGGATCAGGCTAGTTTTCCGCCATCGTGAGCTTCGTCTTCGACCAGACATTCTCAATTGGATTCAAGTCGGCACTGTAAGTTTGCCAATCTACGAGATCTAGTTGGTCTTGCCTTGCGAACCTCTGAGAGGTGTGTATCGGAGAATGGTCCTGCTGGAAGCGCAGCACACCATCGGGATACAAAAGTCGCACCGAGGGAATCATAATGTTCTCTAGAATATGTAAATACTGCCCGGCATTGAGGCCGCATGTATTCAGACCTCGATCGTCGATTCTGTGCAACACGCCTATCTCGCGTGCACTCATCCATCCCCAACACGCAACGGATGCATGACCATAGCGTGAGCACTCGGCCACATATTCCGGATTGTGCCGGGTCCCACGAGGTCTGAAGACACGCATTGGCCCATCATTAGACGAGGAAAACACACACTCTTTGGAGAATACAACATCTGACCAGTCTCGGTTAATGTTGTACTTGGCAAATGCGAGTTGATATATCTTGTGCTCATCGGTTAGCCTTTGCTTCCTTGAAGCATGCCAGAATTTCAGTCCCGCCGCCGTCACGTGCCTAAGCACGGTACTCAAGCAGCCAGGAAAGTGCGTGGCATGTTTTAGCTGAATGGCGCCCCTGAAAGGAGTAAATTGCGACTGGGTAATCAGACTATTGTCCTCGGCTGCAGTTGACACCCTCCATGAACCCGTTCCTACGCGACGTGTCACGTCACCCATGTCCTGGAACTGTCATACCCATCGACTCGCAGTGCTCTCTGGAACACCGTAACGTCTGCCTGCTTCAGCGGCGGAAAAACCTGCCGCTTCAACAAGGCCTGGCGAGACATCACTACACAATGACGTGTATTAAAATGGTTGTATATGCCTGTGACGTAGATTGTATGCATGTCCAGAGTCGAATGGGGACCAAAGATGTGCGAAATGTGTATGTTGTCAGATGATATCTGTTTAAAAAGGGATACCATAAGGCATGTCCGAAACTGCAGTAAGGTCCTCAACTGATCATGTGACGAAGTTCAGGGATACAAATGCATGGGCAATCAGGACCAAACTCTGTGACTTTGGAGGGGCACGCTAAATGCCCAAACTGCCTGTCAAATCATCTGATGCTTTTTACTTTCGTTACCCATTACATGACTGTGCAAACACAGAGGTGTATAATGACCCGAAATAAACAGTAAAACAGATATGTTTATTTGTGTGAGAGTAACCGTTTTTTGTCAATACATTTACTTTGTACTATATTTTGATTTACTATATGAGACACCAAAAAGACAGCTGATAAACGTAGTATTATTATAGGCTGTTCATAGTAAAACAAGCACTTTTTAAGGCCCTTCTAAATATTTCCTTTCATCCAATTTCCATCTTCCTGCTGCTTTTTAATATAAACATTGCAATGTGACCAATAAACACAGTGTATACATTCCCTGCCATAAAAATGTAATGCCTGAGGCTGCAATATGATATATTTATTATTGGTTTATGTCTGTTGGGAGGGTCTTAAAAAGTGCTCACTTTACCATGAACAGCCTATTGCAGAGACCAAAAAATAGTAAACGAAGAAATAGGTTTCCTACAGATAAAATCTACCACCTCCTTGGCGAATGTGCATCGGGATGTGTCAGATCACAAAGATACCTACTATATGTTTACACATTCATATTCCTCACATTGCCTAAGTGATAAAACAACTTCGAAGTATACATTTTCGTAGTCAACAATTTTACTACGGTCAGCATTGACACATTACTTAGAATATATCGTATATTCTGTAGGTTGTTACTTATTTCACACAAATTAAATGAATGGACATTATCAGTGAAACTTAAATGTGCTGTCAGTACTGCTACGTGCACTAAGTTCTATAATACGAGCAATAGGTACGCAATAAATCTCTGAAAGAGGTTTGGATGTCAGAGGAGTTGTGTGGAGGGCGGTTACATTATAACATGTGATATCTGAGTAATTAATATATTAAGGAAATTGAAAATAAATAAAATAAGACCAAATTTGTTATGCAATTCAACAAGATGTAAAATTCAAATGTGAAATATTTATAAAATATTCAATAGTATATATGCGTGTAAGAAAAATCACTTTACTCAAAAATCACATTAAACTTATGTTGATGACCAAAAATGACGTACCACCATACAGTAAAAAATAGAGTTAAATCAATTAAGGAAAATAAAGCAAATTAAAAGATAAAAATAAAATATGACTGTAGTGCTACTACAAAACTAAACAACTGACAAATGACTTGAAATTCAAATCAGAGAAAAAATTAGTTCTTAACAGGAATTAGCTTTCCTCAATTTTTAACTGTTTAAGAAACTCTCTAAGCTCCCAAGTAATGTCTCAATTATAGTTCTCACTATCCAAACCTTTACTTGAAAATGTCAATTTAAGTTTTAATTACTTCAGAAGAATTACTCCTCACTTTCCCTCAAATAGTTAAACTCTGCTCAAATGAGATTACACTGAGTTCAATAGTTTTTAGATGTTAATGTGCTCCGGCGTTACGAGCTCATATCGGATCTCAGGACTACTGATTATACACAAGTTAAAGTTCAGAAAATGCCTTGTTCTGTAAGTTAATCTTCTTCTGGCAATACTGCAAGTTCGTAGAAAAAAAAAACAGATTACAAGTGAAGTCTTTCACATAGGTCTGCACCCAGACTCTCAAACTCCTTGGCGTCACTTGTATTCTGATGCGCCGCTAACGTGGCTGACATGGCGCCTGGCGTCTAGAGATCGGTGTCCTAGCGTCTCCAACAAAACTCACTAATACAATTAGCTAGACACCTGACATCAACACCTCCTCTATAATCGGTTGTTGCAGTGACCTAATCACTACTTCTGGGACTTATTACTAACTTATTCTTATGTTGGTGCTGGGGATTCCCTAAGATTGAAATCTCAGCGAAAATACAATTAACCATCCATGTTGAAAGTCCCACCCAGAAGCAAGCTTTCCGGCATCTCCATTTAAGGCTAGCCAAGCGCGGCCTACTTCCGACTAGACCTCCTTAAAATAAAATAAGCCAAAATTAAAATTCTTTCTAATAAGAAAATAAAGTAAATAATTAAGCTTAAAAGTCATAAAGTAATTACTGAGAACAAAAATAAACATATAAACATAATATTACAATTTTGAAATAACAATGTGTCAAAACCAAGAATACTACATGAAAATTATCATAGAATATAGAAATTAAGTAGACTGGTGGTTTACATAAATCATAAATTACATGATTTAAAAATGTTACCATCACATATGAGAAATTTCTGAAAATTAATATTCAAATTACAATAGCGTGTGAAACAAAATAAATAATACAACTCAAACACTTATATAGCTAATCTGCACGTACCAAACATAACCAAAACATTTGTTTGGTCGACCTATGACAATAATTACTCTGTTTAGGATATTATGCTTGAGGCTTTCACTTTCTATATTTATTAAATTCCTATATTTTACAATGAGAATGTATGTCGGTTTTGTGTAGAATAATTATGAAAATGTTATTAGTATTATCACAACTAACTCTGTTTTTGTGATGAGCTGACAGAAGAAAGATGCATAGTCCAATCTTAAGGTAATTTAGACAGCATATGCTCATTCGCAGTGAACGTACAATAGTTGCACTAGCCTTTTAAATATCGTGGTGTGTATGATCAAGTTACCGTATTGATTTAACTGTTCTTGACAATTATCAGTATTCAGTAGTACACAGGATGAGCTCTCGACACAATCGGCATTCTCACATCGAGCGCTGTAGCTTCTCAATAACACCTTATCCCAATACAAACACCATGTACGAAGACAACAGCTGATCTCCATAGACTATGTATACCACAGTCGACGATATATTCACTGTAGTTAGTTATACACCCATATACTGATAAGCGAAAAAGAGCTCACCCCAAAACGATCTAATCGCGTGAACAGGCAACACAGAATGACTAACGCACACACTCTGAGAGTCATCTGACTTGGCAACAGGGACTTTTGCAGCAGCATTCTGGCATCATTAAAATTAATAGGTCACCATCCACAGTGATTGTTAGCAGTGGCCTGAAAGTTGTTCATTTGCGATATAAAACAGAAATATTCAAGTGTTAACTGGATATATTTAAGTACCTGAGAGTAATTATCACTCTTATTATTTACTTGTCTTGAATCCGCATTTTGTTCAGAGGCAAAATTTTTGTTATTCTGAATATTTTATTAGACACTATGTTACTTAGTTCAGATCTGTGTTCATTATTTAGACAGTTCGCACGATATGTTATATGCAAAGTAATTTACTACACAGCGATTACTATAACTATGAAGGCATTTTCAGATATTCCTTCACATTAAACACACACGCAACAATTTTATCCCTGTTTTAGTTTTACTGACCTAAATAAATATTACGGCAACACTACCATTTTTCAACGTAATGACTACAGGAATATAGTTTTAAAACATATTAAAAATCACTCTTTAAAGGTTTTCTAGTGTAATTATTCCACGATCGCTAGGAAGTGTGTGACCTTCAACAATCTTGTAGTTTTCACTCCATACGGATATCTAGTGACTATGTAGAGTCTAAATGGGCAAGCATAAGGTTCTAAACACTACAATTGCCTCCTAATTCTACTGTTTCGTGGGATTTTACGTTTACAGGTTGTTCGGTGTAACTTGCACGCTTTTGCAGATAGACAGTGCCCGTAACCGCATGTAGTTTAATATGTGCACCGGCTGAGGTACTGCTGTAATGCTAGTTGTGACTCACGTAAATGGGTTCTTTGTTTCGCCATTGCATTATAATAATCGTGTTCCAAACCAATGGCCACTGAAAATCGATTCCTATAATTTGTGCAGGCCTACCACTGAACCAGAAGTGGCAGCATAGAAACATGTTAATTTTGCAAATAACTTAACAGTGTTGCTTGATAAACATACTTACTCAATATCATGATAAACATACATACATACAAGTCACTTGACCTATAGTAACACCAATGTTGCATGAGGCGAAAGACACAGGAAAGTGGGAAGGGCTTTCAACATTGTACTATGTTAATCGTGGGCAGAGTATAAATGGTGATACTGTAGCTGCTAAAGAATAATTTTCCTGGACCATAGTCGCAGCATTGTGTAAAGTTATTTGTCTCGAAAGTAAAAAGACAAAACGTGAAGGCAGTAGCCAACGAAATTCTCAATTTGTCATTACATAGTGAATTCGATAAATTCTATGAAGATACGTTCAGTGACCACTACTTAAAGTGGTATTTATTTTGTGATGTTAGTATTATTTTACAACTGATAATTTAATCACGTAAATAATAATAAAATTATAGCAAAGATTCATAACTTCACTTAGTGCGTTTGAACGTCCGTAACTAAATTTCCAAACTTTTTACAGTACCACTTTAATTATGCTCTAAACAGATAGTAGGACGTTGCCTTGATTGTGGTTTTATGTGCTAAGTATGTTACACTGTTTCGCCAGTTAAAAAGGTGCAGTTTAGTTATTCGTGAAATCAACCCAATGCATAAGTATTATAAGACTAAACCCAGTAAATCAATTCCATAAAGTAAGTAATACATTTAAAATGACTACTTAATAGTATTTTATTCTGATATGTAATTTCTCTGTTGCATTAAAAGGTCGTTAATATTTATTAGCATCCAATTTTAAAACAGGAATACACAACCATATACATACAATACTCTCCTGTGCAGTGTATTCGGTCCTACATATCATTCTAAATACTGTTTCATTACATGAAATTCAAACTGCATTCCAACTACTCCTGTTTATGAAACATGCCCTCTCGTAGTACATCATGTGTATATATTGTGGAGTCTATTGTGGAGTCATGTTGGTTGTCTTTGATTATGCGTTTCAGTTTTGGATACTAATGTTCTATCATATTATTCAGATCTGATGACGAAGGAGGTCAACGCAAATATTACATGCATTGTTGTTTCCGAAACCATCTATAATCTGGTTTTCTTCTATGGAATACCATTTTCTGTATCTGCGACAATATTACTCTAACATGCTATAACATTAAAGAGCTCGCTGCTTTAATACACCGCTAGCCACTAAATTTGCAATACCATGAAGATCATGAGGCATCACAACCGGATATATTGGACAAGAACAGCCATCATACACGGGTGACATGTTTATACTTGCAGCACGATACTATGTATGGATTGTAGGAAATCAGCACTTTGTGCCCTACTTCCTACCCCTCTCAGATAGAATTAACCGCCGCTGCACCCACGTGGCTTCGATGTGTGCCCAAAGTTCATCCGATGTAGTGGCGGGAATCCTGTCACAACCAAGACATCGTTTGGCCATAGACCACAAGTTTTCGATTAACAAGAGATCCGGTGAACACACAGACCAGGAAAGCAGTGTTACATGTTGGTCATCCAGCAGTCGTAGGACGATGTGTGCCAGATGAGATCGCGCATTGTCCTATTCGTACATGTCCCCAAGTTGGCCCTGAGATAAGGGGACAACAGGTTCCAACACCTCCACAATGTAACGGTTGCTGTTCAGCATACCAGCAATATGGACTAGGCCCCGAGCGGGACGGGAATACAATATCACCCTATGTCATTATTCCAGGTGCCAGGCCGGTATGACTATGCATTATGTAGGACTCGATCAGGCGTGCACCACGGTGCTATGGGAGCTTAATGCGACCATAGTCATGCTACAGGTAGAAGCGGAACTCGCTGGTGAAGACTACGGCAAGTTATTCGTCAGTCCATGTCCGACGTTTCATGCACCATTGCAGCAGCAGGCACCTACAGTATGTGAACATTCAGTGGCAGCCGCAGAATTCTGCACCTGGACATGAGGCATCGATGCTCTAGATGGCGACAACTGTGTGTAAGAACACAGATTTATGTTCCAGACACCTGACATCCCGAGCGGGAGTGCTGGATGTGACTGTATGGTCTGTAATCGTCATGCGTTCCAGATGTCTGCCTTGGCGTTTGTTGGTGTGACAGGGCCGTTATGGTTTCCTGCACATCGCTCAGCCCGTCCCTCCTCGACCACTGATCTCATATCTACTTAGCTGTAGTTACACTTCTTACAATCCGAGGACCAATATTGCACTAGGATAATCCACAATCTTGATAGGTTAAGATTCTTCCACAGACAAAAGTGGAAACATGTTTGTGAGATCACCGTGTTCTCCGAACCTACATACTGATTCGTTTGTGCACACAAACAGCAGCGAAATATACAGCCACTACATCCTAGTTGCACAGCGTGGTGCCACTCGGCGAACAACTAATTACGCCATTGCTACCCTATGCTACGCAGTCTCCCAATGTCGGATCAATATGTTGCATCCTTCGTGATGAATTTCGAAAGTCCAGCAATGTACTAGCCGTTATATGTACATACTGATTACCTTTGTAGTATTCCAGTAAGTAGAATTATTTGGGGAAGCCTGCACAAGGGGTATGGGGATTGGATCATCAGAGATGTTCATGCTCTGCCATTCTGGTCGTCTGGCTGCCATTTTAGATGTAGCTGGCATTGACCTTGACCATTAACCTTGACCAAGACCTTTGACATCGACCCCTGGGGAAAATTGATTTTAAAAACCCAGAAATAACAAAATATTTTAAAAACATATAAAACAATATAAATGATTTTTAAAAAATCCAAAATATATATGCAAACTTGTAAAGTATTAATTCTACTTTTATTTATTTAAGAATTATTCAAAACATTACTTCAATACTATTAAAACACATTTCGGAAAGTCCACAAGCACCATGCTCCGCAAACGACTGACCCCCTCCTCTGCTAATGACCGTGTGAGGTGGCGCAGTAGTAACACACTGGACTCGCATTCGGGAGGACCCGGCTTCGATACCCGGTCCGGCCATCCTGATTTCGGTTTTCCATGGTTTACCAAAATCACTCCAATTGAATTCTGGGATCGTTCTGTAACAAAGGCCGTGGCCGAAACCTCCCTCAATCCATCCTGTGCAATTTGTTCCATCTCTAATGACCTTGCTGTCGACGATATGGTAAGCCAACAACTTACCCACCTACCGCCCCCAGACTTCTCACCTATACCCATTCTGTTGTATGCGGTCATCTTGGTTTTTCGTTTCTCTTTCTTTATACATTGCTGAAGGCTGTCATCTTGGATTTTTGTCTGTATTTTGTTTATACATTGCTGGAGGCCAACCATATTGAATTTCATATGTTTACATTTACATCACCTATGCAGTGGTAGTGTATAAATTATCGATTTAGCCACAAGCTGGTGGCCATAATAAATTATGTTTTAAAGTATAGGTGGTGCTGATGGCGCCCTATGTATTGCATTCTATTTTCAGTGTTTAGGTAATACTAGTGTTCTCGGTTATGCCGCCAGGTGAGCGATGGCACAGGTTCCCTCCATCCCCACCCACAATTTTCATTGGCAAAATACTTAGCTTCATTCAACCCCGCCACCACCACCCTTGGTTCTCATTGGCTAATTAATTGTGCGTTTTTGGAAACCTTCGTTTTGATCAATCAACGGTCATTCAGCGTGGACTATTGTTTCCCCCTAAAAAAAAACAAATCTTATTCCATATGAAAACATTCCCAACATATTGAAGGTATCCCTAATCAGATAGTGTTCTGTGTATGAAATTGGAATATACCAAGAGCCGGCGATTCACAATCCATGCCCCACTGGATTGAACGTCGTTGACATTAACAAGCAGCGCTGCTGAGCGCCGTTTCGACAGCTCGTCGAAATGTATGCCACAGGACGTCATGCGTGCCAAAATCAAAATCATTTTTGTGCTCCATGCAACTCAGAAGCCCTGCGACTATGGAGTTATGAAAATCCATGGTACATTTAACAAATATTTTGAGTTTAATGCCATCATTGACTCAGAGATAACTCGTTTAAAAATGGCAATTCCTTGTATTGTATTTGCTATGCTGAAGAAGAGTATTTTGTGATGTGTGCATAAATAAATGTGTTTTGTTTTAAAACTAAATGTTTTGTATCTTGAGTTGTGTACTACTCACAAAAGTTTACAAAACACTGTTGGTAAAGGAAAAACATATATTTAATTTTTTTTTTAATCAGTTTTATTATAATTTACAGAAATTAAATAATATTCAATAAGACTCAAGCCATCATATGTGTGTATATATACATATATATATATATATCCGTGTATAAACTTAATTATTTATGAATTTAACAGATAGAAATCAAGGATTAGGGTAGCAAAAACACTTTGCAAATAGAAGCTGTCTCGAGATGTCGGCAGGAGTCAGTCGGCAGGCGTTAATCTTTACATCAATCCTTCGCATATGGAGCGAGTGTGGGGTATGTGGAACAATTGTGGAGCATATGAAGCGATTGTGGAAAATGTGGAGCATGTAGATCATGTAGGGCATTTGGAGCATGTGGTGCCGATTATGGTGCGTGTGGGTTAAAAGTTAAAATAAAGTTCCCTTATTTTAAAGTAAAGTTATGTAGTTCTCTTCCAAAGCTGAAATTTATATTCTTTATTTAGTAATTTAGCTGTGAAATTTATATATATACATATGTATATATTTACACATGCATGCATATATATACATACATATATACACATAAATATGCACATGTATATATAAATATATAGGTCCCATGGTATAGTTAATAGCTTACAAAGTAAATTGTTTTTGCATTTTGCAATAAAAATGCCTAGCACCATGGCGGGCATCCAACAAGTTTCGCCATCTGTTGAAAAAATATGTTGCACTTTTTTTTCAACCAGGCAGCACACAATCAGTATCGCAGGAAGGAATCAAATTAATTAACTATGTAAGTTTATTCCTGGAGTGATTTAAAGAAACCATGAAAAAAACTCAAAACATGATGTATGGACTGATAACTGAACCTGGGTTCTCCAGAATGCATATACTGTGTTTTATCATGGCAGCATCTCATTATGTTTCATAGAATCAGGAATGTTACCCCACAGATGCTGGGTCGTACAATACATATGTATGCATTTTGCCTCGGAAACATTTATGTGGATGTCATTTCTGGTCTCACTACCATCGAATTCTGATACTGAGACATTGAATACCTAAGTGCATAAAGCGAAAAATTCGGCATGAACTGCTCAACATTATCAAACTTCCCTCAATTGTACAAATACAGCTAGCAGCTGGTAAACCATCGCAGGTCTGGAATATGTACCATCTTACACAGAAACCAATAACAGATTTAAAAAATGCTGTGAGCTTGAAAAAATATGATCTTTTTGTCTCGATGCACCAATTCCCTCACTATGGACTATGTGGAAAAGCAAAAAGCATTCGCCTGCTTTGATGTTTCTTTTTAACAGATATTTCTCTTTATGAGTTTTCAGAAGGCTGATTATTTTTACTGATGTTGCATCAAGGCCCATTTTTGGCAACGAACTGTATGTTAAGTGTTGCCGGCAATATGGTGATGACAATGAGTTAATGAACTGGTGAAACATATTTTTCCTCCCATTCTTCGAATTAACACTTATAACTTTTTTTCTTGTGAATAATGGTGTTTCTGGCTATCACTCATGATATCAAACTACTCTTGGTGGATAGAGAAACCAGATGTTTTTCAAACTTATTGGCATATTAAGGCAAGCAAAACTGTGCTGCTGAAGTAGGATAGGCATGGTGTAATTTTCCCTTAGCATGTTAATTGTTCATAGATACTATAAAATGCATGATTAGGGTTGTGAATATTAACGGTGAACAGTTATGTTGAAGTTTGATGTCTGTATTATGAATTTGGCAACTATATCTTATGTGGTTCGGATATTACATCCACCTATGATTATAAGTAGATTATAGGGTACACTTGACCCTGCAAACCTCCTCGTTCGGAAATTACAGTCAACTATGCTTATAAGTAGACATGGGATATACCTGGCCCTGCGACCCTTCTCATCGTCGGCCTGTGTTATGAAGTTGACAATTATATCTTATGGGGTTCGAAAATTATTGTCAACTATGCTTATATGTTAGGCCTGGTGAGCGTGTAAACCTATGCTGGTATTCGGTACCGCATTATGGTGCTAGGTCGATGGATCCTGAAAGGAATTACAGAGCATGAGACTCGGCACCTGCCAGGATGCTAGGTGTAAGGGTCCCAACACCATGGCATCATATTGACAGCTGGAGGTTGGGATCCACGATGGCCACCATGGGTATGAAGTAATTGTTTAATTTTTTTGGGGGGAAAACAGGAAATTTGTCTTGTATGGCATCATCAAAAATGGTGATTGCCTGGTTCCCTTATCTGCAGCTCCAAGCCCCTATTAGATTGCCCGTTTGTATACCACTACATGCGAAGCTTTACTTGAAGATATGCATCAAAATGCAGTACATAGTGGTTACTACATTATAAATATAATTATATACAGCTTTTTAACGTTCTCATTACTTTCACTGACCCCAAATCGGTTGAAAAATTTCTGAGAAATGCTATATAAGCATTATATTTGAGGTAGCGCTGTCTTCCAAAATGGATACAAACATAGACTTATCTACTGGTACTGGCAAACGTCTATGCACACATGTTCAATATTATTCCCTAGACTGCAGCTCCGCGCGGTCCTGTCTCTAGCTGAGCGACAAGATTGCATCCCGGCAGTATTCACGCAGACATAAAAACATTCGATATTTTGTCTTAAGTAACAGCACATGCAAAACCGGACACAGAGACTTTTTGCTGGCGACATAGCAGTGTTCTTGTGACAGTGTGTGTTGGAGGAATTCTTTACCATCTGCGTGTATTGTTCGATATAATACAATAGCTTTTCTGTTATTTAGTGCAATTTTTCTGTTCAAATATTAAATAGTATCGAATTAAAATCACATTATATAAAAGTAAGAACAATGGAGGTGGATTACTTTCTGTGGTTTGATGCATCAACAGATTACTTGTTCCTTTTCCACATTTTCATAATATCTTTCACCATTAAAAAGGGGGTGAGTGGAGGATATAAATATTTGATCTGAAGGTATACGGCACGGCGTACGAAATATCTCAATGGGAATGCATTACTCAAGACAACATTTGTTTACAAAATTTTCAAAAATTGAGAGGCTTGAGACAGCATAATACTAAGCCAACTTGAACACATTTTACTGCATAGCAGTTTTACTTCCAAAGAAATCCAAAATATGCAAATATTAATACACAATGTCGTACAGAGCTGTCATCTATCTAGTCAATGCCGAATGTAATTTCGTAACATATCCATAGTTGTTGGCAAAGATATTTTTGATGACATAGAATACTTGAATTGTGTCTCTTGTTGAAATCATCAATAATCACAATACGGGGAAGCGAACAAATTAATTTTAATAATGAACAATAAATTTAAAAATTGTTTTCTATAATAATGTTATATTAAATGATAGAAGAATATTTAGTACAATAATTGCTAGACAATAACACAAAATAGAACTGAGAAAAGGATAAAGTTATATTTTAATTTACAATCTTTTATTCCAAAAAAAAGAGTGACGTATGAAGGTTAAGCTAAACTATAAAAACTTTGTCTGCAGTTTCTGCAATTAATTTAGCGCAAATATATGGAAGCAAATACCAACCCATGCGCAGTGAATTATAGGTACAATGTGGAATAAGTAATTAATATTGTTACACTTTCTATCTCTAGAAATTATGTGGGCTATACCAAGTTCGTTAAGGAATGGAGGTCTTAATCAAATAAAATAATTAATTATAATTTCCTTATTTTATTTACAATAACTACAGCGAAATTCTCTAAACCCGAATCCTCACAATAAATTGTAATCACTTATCGTTCACAATTGACACCAATTAATAAAAATTTATAATTAGGACAAAGAAATAAATTAAATTAAATAATTAAAGATCAGTCCCAATAGACAGTGTCTTAACCTATTCAATTATTTTATCATTTATGTTTCCATATTTGACAGTTCGAATATTTACAATAAAATCTGTATTACGCTTCCATTTACTCCCACTTCAGTTCAGTCCATGTCCCGCTAGTCGTAATGTTATAGAGTCCTCTAATCGCCCTCGCGCACAGTAGGCTTCACTTATCGGTAACACACCCTCTCGTCCATTCAAACCACGAACACCTCACTCGCCGACGTCCGGTAATCTCCAGTTGTCGTCCACAAATTTACTTCGCTCGCGCACACTCGCCAGACGGCTTCCGTCAAAGACTGCCGGCCGCTGGATTGCGGCAGCATATATAGGTCTTAGGCCATCACCTAGAATCTTTCCAACTCGCGTGATATGTCGCGGAGGACTGAGGCGCCAGCCAGTCTCACCAGAACATTCTTGCATTGTCGCTAAACGTATTAGAAACTCTAGCAGGCGAGATGATGTCTGTGACGCCAGCAAGTCTCGCCGCTGTCGGCATTCGCGGGATTCCCTGAAGAGGAGCAGACAGCCACGAGCGCTTCTTTCTTGCAAGAGGGGAAGGCGAGGTGGGTCTCCGATTACGGCGTGGGGTGCGGAGTCGGCGCCAGCTGCAGCACGTAACAAAATATTACTTAAATTGTAACTTAAAAATTATCTGGAATGAAATAAGCTGCTTTTTGTCCACTTAAAAAAAGTTCTTATAATCACAGACAGTGTTCTGGTTGACCTATTGGCTAACCACTGTGGCACAGTCGGTTAAGTGTTGAGCGTGAGTGGTTCCGGTTTTGAATCCCGGGTAGAGCAAGGGTGTGATTTATGCTTGTCCGTAGGAGTCAACCTTTCATGGGAAATGTCACTTCCAATAGGAAAAATATGAGAAAAAAGTTGTCACGGAATTAAAAACATTAGTGCTGTAAATCTGGAATTGTGTGTGAATTTTATGTTACTTTTACAAGTAAAACCTTGAAAACAAGTAACTAAAAGAATATATGCCTTTTCTTTTAGTAAATTAACTAACCTAATAAGTGGAATTGCAATGTATAGATATTTAATATTACAGTCAAGCTTGTATTTCAATCACATTTGTAAATAGAATATCTATATTAATATATAACATACTTTCGAATATATATTTATTTATACCACAAATATAATACAAAGATTATTATTTTTTATATTATATTTAAATAAATACGTTCCAACTAGAAATTGAACCTACTACTTCTTGAGTAAATACGTGTGGCCTTAACTTCAACACCAACAAACTAATTTACTTATTACTATAGCTTAACGATATCGTTAGTTTCGAATCTGTTTGTGTAATAATTTGACAGGCATATAAACAGTTAATGTTTTAGTTTTTAATGAATTTCAAATAGTATTACACATTTGCACAATCTTTGTTTCACTATCGAGAAAATATTTTCTCTTAATGAACATTGCATTTGGAATAACATTCACTGGCATAAATTATAGACAAACGTATATTATCGTCTGTTAAGTTAGTACAAATAACTGTATCATAAATGCTATAGAAATATTTTTATTTTGGTTACACCGTCTGCTGAAGCCAGCATTATTTGGAAAAACATATTTACAGGTGGCATTAAGTTTGCACGTGAATCGGGATTACAGAAAAAATACATAAAGCGACAAGCTACTTAACACCTTTTTATTTAAACTCTAAATGTTTACTGCGATTTTCGTGAACTTGTTAGTTTGAACACCTAGGCGTATCTAGACCACGATTTCACATAAACTACCATTTAGCACGGCAAGAATGCTTACACGCAGATTAATTTGGTGGAATTTGTCAAGTACATAAACATTATGCTGTATGTAGATTGTAGTTTTATTATTTGATTTATTGTTTTATGAACACTGTGTGTATGCATTCTTTATAGTGCGGGTCAGTCCACCATGAGTAAAAACGCTCATTTTCGCGACTTTGTGCAAATAAAGATATACAGCATTTTCTATAGTTTCAAAATAAAAGCGCTGGCCTGAAACTACTGTTCTGTTATACTTTGATAAACTGTACGTATACATTAATTCAAGTGGAATTGCACCGAGTGTTAAAAAATAAGTAGTATTCCAGTTGTATATTCTTATATGTGGTTTTATATAAATAAAATGGTCAAGTGCAAATTTGTAACACTGAGGATACATTTCCTGTACCTCTGCGAACGTCCTTCGTCCGATATTGCCTTACATATACCTGCCTGAGCCCACCGTAACTGATGTTTGTGGAATAGCTGCTAGTACAATAGCCGATAGTATGGCCAGACCTACGTGCTCATCTCTTCCACTCCCTCCCCCCGCCCGGTTGACTCTCTTTAACACGCTCCGCGCGCTCAGACGTGCACAGACGCCTGCCGGCTACAGTAGACAATACGAAACCTACGTAAGGATTTCATTTGGCAGGGTAGAAATTGGCCCGGTTAGTTAGGACGTGGCTTTTCATGCAGACGGAAGCTAGTTGCAAGAGAAACATTCTTGATGTGCGCATACAATAATTACTTCTGCAACATGCGCCGATTGTTTCATTAATGTTCAGTGGCTTTAGTTACTGACGAATATAGGCATATATTCCGCTAAAGTGTGATATTCGGTTTTCGCAAATGCGTGCGACAGCAGGAAATTTATTTCTGTGTATTGATAATAAAAGACAAATATTATAACTACTTATCGTCTTACATAGAATAGGGTTTATTTTGATTATTACCATAGGAATTATGCATTTCTCTTTTACAGTTATCTGTAATTATAGTCATTTCACATACGTTTACAGTTTCATTGTTTGAAGCATCGAATGTCGCGTACATAACTGGAGACAAGCTATATTGCACAATACAGTAGCTCAGCTCACCTTTATGATTGGTTTTCTTTTGGCTAAGTGTTACCTGCTTGCACGACTCTCAAACGTTTAGTGTGGAGCTCATGTGAGGTAATTCCGCTTAAATATCTCAGGACAAGCTATGTTGCACAACACTGTAGCTTCGCACGCATTTACGACTGGTTTTCTATCCGCTGGCTGCTTGCATGACTCGCGAACGTTTAGTGTGGAGCTCATGTGAGGTAATTCCGCTAAAATATTTCAGGACAAGCTATGTTGCACAACACTATAGCTCAGTTCGCCTTTATAATTGGTTGTTTATTCCCCTAAGTGTTACTTGTTTGCACGTGACACACGGACTTCCAGTGAGGAGTTTATGTGAGATATTCTGTTTTTGCATTAACTTAATAAATAGCAGGACGAGTTGCTTCATCCAATTAAATACATTATATTCACTTAGAGAAGTCGATGTCAGAATGATGCTCCAATAGAAGCTAAAGAGATTCTTGGTGCAATTACAAAGCTGAACTATTGGCCGGATAGTTATGAGGCTGGTTGCCTAAGAGCCAATACATATCGTATTGTCAAAATCCGAAGATTGCCGAAGGGGACTTTAACTTTTTCCGTCGTTCATTTATTCTGACGGGAAGTGTACATGAAGACAATAACAGTTAAGCGGATATGTGATTAGTAGGTCGGGGAGGGATAGTAACAGCGATGCAGAGAGAGCCAATGACAGTGAAGCAGGTATGGGTTCATTGAATCGAGGAGGAATAGGTATAGCGACATACAGTAAACCAATGACTGTGAAGCAGGTATTGGATCAGTGGATCTAGGAGACATGGAAATAGTGACATGTGGGAAGCCAGTGTCAGTGAAAGAGAAATATGTTCAGTGGGTCGATGAGTGATGGGAATAGTGACTAGCAGAAAGCCAATGACAGTGAAGCAATTAGGGTTCAGTGGGTCGATGAGGGATGGGGATTGTGATGTGCAAGAAGCCAATGACAGTGAAGCAAAAATGGGTACAGTGGGACGAGGAGGGACGGGATAATGACATGCTGGAGCCATTGAGAGTGAAGTAGATATCTGTTGAGTGGGTCGAGAAGTGAAGGGAATAGTGACTAGCAGGAAGCCAAGAACAGTGAAGCATAAATGTGTTCAATAGGTAGAGGAGGGATGGGATAATGACATACTGGAAGCCAGTAACAGTGAATCATAAATATGTTCAGTTGGTCGAGAAGTAATGGGAATAGTGACTAGCAGGAAGCCAATGAGAGTGAAGCAGAAATGGGTTCATTGGGTCGAGCAGTGATAATAAAAGTGATGTGCAAGTAACCAATAATAGTGAAGTAGAAATTTGTTCAGTGTGTCGAGAATATTTGTGAATAGTGATGTGCAGGAAGCTAATGACAGTGAAGCAGAAATATTTTCAGTGTGTCGAGAATATTTGTGAATAGTGATGTGCAGGAAGCTAATGACAGTGAAGCAGAAATGGGTTCAGTGGCTGAAGGAGGAATGGGAATAGTGACTTCCAGGAACCAATTAACAATGAAGCAGAAATGGGTTCAATGGTACAAGGAGGGATGGGAATAGTGTCGTGCCTAAGGCCAATGACAATGGAGCAGAATTGGTTTCTGTGGGTCAAGGATGTTTAGGAATAGTGGCATGCAGGAAGCCAATGACAGGGAAGCAGAAATATCTTCAATGTGTCGAGTAGAGATGTGAATAGTGATGTGCAGGAAGATAATGACAATGAAGCAGAAATGGGTTCAGTGGCTGAAGGAGGAATGGGAATAGTGACTTGCAGGAACATATTAACAATGAAGCAGAAATGGGTTCAGTGGTTCAAGGAGGGATGGGAATAGGATCGTGCATAAAGCCAATGACAGTGAAGTAGAAATGGGTTCAGTGGGTCCAGGAAATATTGTAATAGTGATGTGGAGGAAGCCAATAACAATGAAGCAGAAATTGATTCAGTGGGTCGAGAAGGAATGGGAACAATGATGTGCAGGATCCCATTGTCAGTGAAGCAGAAATGCGTTCTGTTGGACGAGGATAAATAGGAATAGTGAGGTGCAGTAAGCCGATGACAGTGGAGCAGAAATGGGTTCAGTGGGTCGATTAGGGATGGAAATGTTGACGTGCAGGAAGCCAATGACAGTGAGGGAGAAACGCTTTCAGTAGGACAAGGATGGATGCAAATAGTCATGTGCAGGATGCCTATGACAGTGAAACAGATAATGGGTTCATTTTGATAAAGAGGGATGGAAAGAGTGTCGTGCAGGAACCCAATATCAGTGAGGCAGAAATGGGTTCGGTGGGTCGAGGAGGGATAGCAATAGCGATGTGCAGGAAGCCAATTACTTTGAAACACAAATCAGTTTAATGCGTCAAGCAGGGAATAGAATAGTGACATGCAGGAAACTAATGAATGTGAAGCCGAAATATTTTCAGTGGGTCGAGGAGTAATGGGAATAGTCAATGGCAGGGAACCAATGACAGTAAAGCAGAAAAGGATACAGTGGTACAAAGAGGGATAGATATAGCATCGTGTAGTAGGCCACTGACAGTGAAGCCGAAATTTGTTCAGTGGGTTAGGAGGGATGGGATTAGTGGTGTGCAGGAAGCCAATTACAGTAAAGCTGAAATGGGTTTATAGGGTCAAAGGGGGTTGGGAATAGTGATTTGTAGGAAGCCAATGACAGTGAAGCAGAAATGGTTTCAGTGGGTCGAGGTAGGTTAAGAAGAGTGCCATGCAGGAATCCAATGACAGTGAAACAGAAATATTCTCAGTGGGACAAGGAAGGAGGCAAATAATCAGGTGCTGGAAGTCTATGACAGTAAAAAAATATAATGTGTCCATTGGGATAAGGAGCGATGGAAATAGTGACGTGCAGGAAGCCAATGTCAGTGAAGCAGAAAAGAATTCAGTAGGTCAATAAGGCTTGGGAATAATGCATTGCAGGAAGCCAATTAGAGTGAACTAGAAATGGGTTCAGTGGGACAAGGAGGGATGGGAATAGTGACGTACAGGAAGCCAATGACAGTGAAACAGAAATGGGTGATTTGGCTTCAGGAGGGATGGCAATAGTGTTGTGCGGAAGCCTATTACAGTGAAGCTCCGTTCAGTGGGACAAGGAGGGTTATGCACAGTGAAGTGCTGTTAAACAATTACAGTGACTCTGAACAGGATTCAATGGAACAAGAAGGGCTGGGAGAAGTGACATGCAGGAAGCCAATAACAGTGAAACAAATATTTTCAGTGGGACAAGTGGAATGGGAATAGTCATATGCAGGAAGCCAATGACAGTTAAGCAGAAATGGGTTCAGTGGGACAAGGCAGGATGGGGTATAGTGACATGCAAGAAGCCACTGATAGTGAAGCAGAAATGGGTTCAGTGGGTCGAGGAGGGATCAGAACAGCGACATGCAGGAAGCTAATGATTGGGAAGAATAAATATGTTCAGTGGTTCGAGGAGTAATGATAATAGTCAATGGCAGGAAGCCAATGACAGTAAAGCAAAAATGGGTTCAGTAGGACAACGAGGGATAGGTATAGTGACGGGCAGTGAGTCAATAACAGTGAAGCCGAATTAGGTTCGATGGGACAAGGAGGGATAGGTTTAGTGAAGAAACCAATGACAGTGAAGTTGAAATGGACTCAGTGGGACAAGGATGGATGTGAGAAGTGAAGTGCAGGAAGCCAATGACAGTAAAACAGATATATGTTCAGTGGGATAAATGGAATGGGAATAGTTATGTGCAGGAAGTCAATGAGAGTAAAGCAGAAATATTTTTTTGGTCGAGTGAAATGGGGATAGGGACATGCATGAAGACATTAATAGTGAAGCAGAAATGGGTTCAGTGTTTGAACACGGATGGGAATAGTGCAATGCAAGAAGCCAATAACAATAAAGCATAAATAGTTTCTGTGGGTCGAGGAGGGATGGTAATAGTGTCTTGCAGGAATCCAATGACAGTGAAGCTGAAATGGGTTCAATGCATCAAGCAGGGATCAGAATAATGATTTGCAGGAAGCTAATGATGGTGAAGCCGAAATATTTTCAGTGGGTTGAGGTGTACTGGGAATAATCAATGGCAGGAAGCCAATGACAGCAAAGCAAAAATGGGTTCAGTAGGACAACGAGGGATAGGTATATCAATTTGTATTAAGCCAATGACAGTGAAGCTGAAATGGGTTCAGTGGGACAAGGAGGGATTGTTATAGTGATGTGCAGGAAGCCAATGACTGCGAAGCAGAAATATTTTTTTTGTTCAAATGGAATGGGCATAGTGAAGTGCAGGAAGTCAATAATAGTGGAGCAGACATGGGTTCTGTTGGACAAGGAGGGATGGGATAAGTGATGTGCAGGAAGCCAATGTCAGTGAATCAGAAATGGGTTCATTGGGACAAAGAAGGATGGGAATAGTGAAGTGCAGGAAGCCAATGATGACCATGAAGCAGAAATTGTTTCATTGGGTCGAGGTGGTATAGGTTAACTTTTAAAATTTGTGCTTTTGCCAAGCAAGAATTCTGTCCAGGTGTTGATTAGTCCTCTTGAACCATGCTGAAACCAAATGCCTTTTTAACTAGGCCACCGACCATTAACCTACATGAACGCTTCTTGAGTTGAAATACATAGGCTCTTGTAACAAAATTTACCTTTCTTTGCATTATCAATTACTACAGTCACATGAGTCAATAATATTTGCACCTGGCTAAGGACGTTTCCACCGATAACGAGTATTGCCTCCCGTTTCTCTATAGCTATACTCAGGGTATGTGTTTTGTACAAAACAATGTCTACTACTTGAAATGAGATAACTCTGCAGTCTTTATCATATCTCTCTTTTGACTTGCGGTGTTCCAGGTTTAAGTTCTCCTTAGCCTGTATTCAGATGTTTATAATTTCCCTAGGATCATCAATTAGGAAGTCGGCAATCGACCAGAGACTGGAAAGTAGTGTGTTAGGTTTGTAGGTGAACACGAGTTCAAATGGAGTGAACTTATGACCTTCATGGCGCGCATAATTGAATGCCTTCTGCAGTCATTCAACATTCTGATCACATCTATCCTGAATGTTACCATGAAAAGCAATGGCAGTTGAGCGAAGGGTCCTAATAAATTTCTCTATGTGGGAAGGTTGTGGATAATATGGCGTGGTGGTAACACGTTTAATGCAATTGCTGAAACACATGTTCCTGATTGACTTGGACTTAAACTGTTGACCATTATCAGGCACAATGATAGAAGGAAACCCTGAAATTTTGAAAACGTAATTTTTCAAAGCTGCTATTCTGGTGTCCGAAGTAGCTTTACGTAAGGAGACTAACCACACGACTTTCATGAAGGCATCTATCTATACATACCAAAAGCATTGTATTACCTGTTTTAGACCGAGGTAAAGGTCTAATGAAGTCTACAAAAACTTTCTGTAAAGGACGTTCTGCAATGTCGGAAGAAAGTAATCCTAGCTAAGTTTCTGTTGGTTTGTTTAAGGCACAAAGTTTACAAACTTTTACTCTGTTTGAAATATCTTGGTACATACCTTTCCAATTAGATGTATGCCTGATTGAATTAATGGTTTTATAAGTTCCTAAATGTGCACCTTATGGGGAGGAATGAAAATATTGGAATACCATGTCACATAGGTTATGGGGCAAAACAATTTTATACATGTTGACTGAACGAGATTTGCTATGCAAAACACCCTTATACAGCCTATACTGTTTTAGTGCAGTACCCTTCTGAACTTCATCAATGATCTCACTGATAAAATAGTCTACCCTCTAATGGGTCTCAATATCCTGAAAGGTAACAGAAAATCTGTTAGCAAAGCACTACAAATGTTGTTTTCTGGTTAGACAAAGTTTCCTCAGGGTAATTCTTGAACATATGAGACAAAGCTTAAGCAACAATATTTTATGTTCCTCAGATGTGTTGAATTTTGAAATTAAGACAAGAAATGTTGACTATCGAGAGAGAGACCTAGTTTTCCTAACTGTTTGGGAACAGCAAATAACCATGAGAGTGCCTGAACATAGGTTTCAAGAAGAAATTTCTGGTGTTCCAAAAACTGCTTTAACATATCTATTCCTATGGACAACCGTATTTCGCGAAAATATACCCGCACATTTTAGATTTCAATACCCTACGAGCGTACCAGCAGTTTCCTTTTGTTAATATGCAGCGTGTGTCTGTGAGAAGACATTTTCTTCTTTGACTGGCTATTCAGAAATTATTTACTCCGCTACTGTATGTCTCTGTTTCGTGGGTAGACACTTAAGACACGTAACATCTACATCACCCAATCAAAAAAGTGGATCTAAGCTAAAGTGTTAGGAAATTCAACTGATCGTGAAATATTTTCGCGAAATTCGGATGTCAATATCTATTCCAAATACGACAGCTAAATACTCTAATTCGTATACAGAAGCAGCTTTTCTCTACTGTTGGGTTAGGTTACGGGAAGTAAAAGCAATGGGCTGCCTCTACCTATCTATTATTTGCGACAACACAGCACCTAGTGCCGTACTGGAGGCATCCATTGCTGAATAAAAGTCTTTGAAAAGTCAGCTGTTTTTAGTACAGGGGGACTAGCAATAGCTTGCTTTAGAAAATCAAATGCTTCCTGTTGTTCTTTACTCCAGGTACATTTTGTAGCTAACAAAGGAAAAATTGAATAACATTTAGGAACAGTCCGCGGTTATGGGAGACTTCGAGATCGCTGCGACCCAAATTTTCATATTACAATTCGTCGCTCCCTGGAGAGTAACGTCACGAAGGTGCGTCCAAATTCGCCATTTCGCAATCTTCCTAAAGTCATGTGACCCATCTTGAACATACCCTTTCTTTCAGTCTCTTATAGCAGACGCCGCCTCTGTCTATTATACCTCTATGGCTATAATATACCTCAATGATTATATAACATATTGTGAAGCCCGTTTTGTATGATTTAACATAAACATGTTTATGAGCACCGTTCCAAATGTCCCACATTCTCTTAAGTTATGAGTCTTGTCATCTGAGCTATGTATACCTAGGATTTTAATTATTTTAGTTAAAAGTTTAGGTTTTGGCTTGCTGGCTAGCTGTTCTCCTGCCCAGCCAGTCCACAGACCAGAGTGGTTAAACTTATATGTGGTTCAATGATTTGAGGGATAACTTCTACATTATTCAACATAATGGCTTGCCTGCCGTGAGAACATTTAATAGTTCCTTACTTTGCCGCAAACTTTCAGCATGGAGCGAAATCGACTAAGCCGCCAATAGAAATTGGTGACAGTCGAACGAAACTGAGTAATTGGGGTGGATGGAAAGAACGTAACTAATTAGCCATTGATATTCATTGGGTGGGATGTCTCGAATGCATCTGAGAGACTGAAAGAATGTGTGTAATTAGTAGGGTGTAGGGTGTTCTCTCCTCAGCTGGTTCACCATTTCGCATCAGCAGGGGGAGGTCTAATCCCTTAAACCTGGGCACTCCTACTAGGTGCTACGTGTGGTGTTACTTAGCGCCCCTTATAGGCTGGCTCTGCTGTGCTAATCCAGCCAACCACACCAAACGAGTAGGTCCAGTACTTCTCTGATCAAGGCATGACCAAACCACCAGGCATTTGTTAATGGTACTTTCTTCCCATGAACAGCCTTACACCCAATACAGGCCAGTTACTCTTGCCAGATTAAAACATTCCATGATTTATAGGCGGTGAACAACCCTCCCTCTTTTCCAGTACCTTCTGACCGAGAGGAAACTACTCCATCCTGCAGGCCGTCATAGCTCCCACTGGGTGGTCGGAGGTGCTCCCTTTTCACCTTACACCATTAAAGAGGCCAGCCTTCTGGCTTCCAGCGTCTTTCTTGGCACCTAAACTTAAAACATAAACACACATGTCCGCCATCTGGTAGGGGTGGAATGTAAGAGAAAAACTCTGAAACAAATTATACCTACCAACATGACAGGCACTGGTAACATATAAACAAATTATGTGTACCACATGGTAGCCTCCAACAGAATACAAACAAATGATGTCTACCAACATGGTGGTCTCCATTTACATTAAAAATTACGCCTACCAACATGGCGGTCGAAAGCACCTACCAAGATAGTGGGGTCTAAAGAAGGTGAGAGCTTACTAACATGGTGGTGGAACGAAGTGACTTATAGGTCAAACATAGGTTAGAAACCGCCATGATGTCAATTTTTTAAAAATAAATATTAAAATAATAGTATCAAAATAATTGGTTATTTACAATTTTAACAAATTTTTTTTATTATTTTTTAATAATAAATTTTCATAATTTTTTCGGAATTTTGGATTTTTTTTTGCATTTTTTGGACTTTTTGGGGTTTGGGTTTAGAGATCAAAAGTCAAGAGTTATGGGTCAAGGGTCTAAGGTCATTGGTTAAAAGGGCACTGGCTTATAAGATGACAGACTGTGACATCCTTACATGGTGGTCGGGTTGCTCGGGCGCTCCGAATCCGGAATCAGTGTTCCCAAATTCCCATAATCCTAATAATTAATTCATTTGATCTGCCAGATGAATGAGTTAATTTTTCTAAAATTAATTTAAAATTGGAATTATCCACGTTAGTGTTTCATCAATTAATTTCATATATAGTTAAATCAATTTAAAATCTAATCTTTATTAGTTTAATTTAATTAGTGTTGGACATGGGAAATTCGGTTGAATTTCTTGCCTCTTTCGTCAACAATTTCCAGTGTTTTCGGAATGTATACAGTTGTAAGTATTTTGAATGTGATGAAAAAACTAATGTTAGTGTGTGAGACGAAAATGTTGTGTATGCCTAACTCACCGTTCATGGGCATGATCAAGCCAGGCAAGTAAAATTATACCGATTCACCTTCACACGTTTAAACAAGCTATTTCACCTCTCGTTATTAAAATATCTGGATATCTATAATATCCTTTTTAAAATAAACATAGTCCAGAAATACCTCTTTCGTTTCCGAAAACCACATCATCACAACAATGTTTGCTTACAGGATATTGTTCAAATGAGACCTGTTAAGCATTACCCTTTGATATTGTAAGATTAATGGTACCTATATGTAATTTACTTCTTGTGTAAACAGCAGTGCAGTGTGTAGATACCAACAACAAATCTTTACTGTTTTACTTGGAAATGATCATAAACTGCAGCATTAAGAGCTAACCAATGCCATACATTTATCGAGAAAGAAATTATGATTATGTATTTTGTTTCATCTGTATCACCTTTGAAATGAAAAGATTAATGTTACTTATTGCAAAACACATAATTACATGTGTAAACACTAGTGTAGTGTTTTAATACCAACAAAAAATAATTTTTGAAAGGAAAAAATGGATGATTTCATGACTTATGTATTGTTTATCTTCAATCAAGTAGTATACAGGTGAGGATCCTAGTGCAGCTCACAAAATCATATCAAATTCAAGCAATTTAAAACTAAAATCAAGTAAATTTTTCGTTTTTTAGTAATTCTTTCATCTTTCTAGAATCCTCATTTCGAACCTTTGCTAATATAAGCCAAAATCGAAAATCAAGCAAATTTAAGCTAAAATCAACCAGCCAAAAAGAAGTAACACAAAAGTAGCAGGATAAATTTGATGGAAAAAAATTAAATACAATGAAAAATTTTGACAATTTATACATTTTAAGAGACAAGGAGAAAAATCTCATTAGTTTTTAAAAAATGATGTTTTATTCAATAAAACATCCAACTATACATGTAAAAAATTTGTAAACATTAAAAAAATTAAGCAAATTAACTATACTTCTAAAACTTTCTATTTATCTATAGAAACATTTTCTTGTTTCCGTAATATCGTTTACTTCTTCCAGTTATTATTTCAAAAAAAATATATGTCTATACCAAATCTTTCGTTCAAGTAATCATAAGCTAGATTCCTTTGACTGATTAGAACAACATTACAAATTTTTTCTGCTTCAATAGCTTCAGCAAAATCCGACAAATTTTTTTATTTTAATTTTTTTCTGTATAAGCAATAAATCTCATATAATGGTCATCGCCCCCAAAACGAATAATAATTGACATCGCCATGAAAGTTTGCAGTTGGTTTATAATAAAGTTCATTACTTCTATATAAAGTATCTAGTTTTGATTTTGAATATCTAATATCAAAAAAGCAAGAAACATTTTAAAGCCAAAATCATTATCAATATCTTGTTTTCAATTTTCTTTTGGAAAAATTTAATTTCTTTCATTCTTAAAATAAATATTTCTTTCATTACAGTGATCAAACATATAAATGTGTACATACTGTTCAGCACGATTTATTCTATTACTTTGAAAACCTACAATCACAAAATCAGGCATGTTAAAATGTAAATTATTTAATTAATCCTTTTGATCGAAGTTAAAAACAGTTGATCTAGCAAGAATTTATTTTTCTAAAATTTCCAATAATTAGAACTAATAGGAGTTATTGGGTGTTCGTATGTTTTTTCTTTAATTGCAATGGCTGTGTTAGATTCGTATTCAACAATAGCCACATAATTTCTCATTTTTTCAGTAACAATTTTGCTTGAATCAGCATAACATTTCTGAACTGCACAATCTGCGTCCTTTGTTTGGTAAACAAATTAACAATTATTATCAGATGATTTACAAAAAAAAAGTAATTTTACAACCACTTCTCTAGTAAACTTCTGCATTATCTCTGATAAAACCAAACAGATGATTCAGAGTTTATATTTCATAAGTTTTATCGCTACGGAAGAATTTATTCTATATTTTATATCAATAGAACAACTAAATAATTTTGTTCACTTGGAGATCTTAACAAATCATTCATCATTGTTGAAGTTATTCTAGGATTATCAACAGCCTCAATAACATTTCCATGTTTTGAGATGTATACTCTAGGAAACGAAGAAGGAAAAAAGTTATATTATAATATATTATAATTTTTCATATTTTACCTCATCTCCAACTTGATCTCTTTTAAGTAATCTATAATTTTCCAAATTATAAGCATAATTTGGGAAAGAAATGCCATCAACTATAGGAATATCAAATTCAATTCTATGATTGTAAACCTTAAAATTTCCCCATGTTAGATATGATACAGGAAATGTTCATCATTCAAAACTCTCAATACATTTATAAGTCGTTTATAATAAAAAATATTCATATCTAAATGAAAGATTTATCAAAGGAAGTTTCTCGACTTAAATTACACTATGTAAAATACAGAAATTTTAAAACGAATCATGAAGCATGTGACACATGTGCGGCATTGACCAAAATGTAAACAAATCACTTTTCCAAAACACAAATGCAGTCACTTCTCAGTACTCAAAATAAAATTAAAGAAACCACATCAATTATACCTGAAATGATGTTTCAAACCATAAACCAACTCAATAACACCCAAATAAGTAGCGGAATCATCAGGGAGCATAATAAGCAAGCAATTGCTGATGCTTTGTGATCTCATGTGTCACAAAATAGAATAAAATAATAACAACAGGTTAATAATACTGCAATAAACTTAAAAAATAATCTTAACATAGAAATGTGATATTAAAGAGCCCAGAGGCCATATACCTGAATACCAAATTAAAAGACTTGGATTCGTGGTGTGCTTATATATACTCCTTTTTTCAAACTTATTGTTTTCTTTTGTGATCCATATAAAACATATATTTACAACAAAACAAATTAGCTCCCTAGTGAGCATAAATAAATCAACAAGTAGTAAGATGATTATTTGATAATGATAAAGTACATTGAAATATTGGCATCAATTTGAAGGTATAATATCGTGTTTACATAAAACGTCATGTAACTTTAATATCAGAGCATAATATTTTTGAGCTTCTTGAATATAAGTTAGAAAAACTTAACAGTATCATGTGAATGATAAAATTAAATAACATAGATATAAAAAGAATGCATGGCCAGCATATAACCTATTCAAAGGGGATCCTCGCACATTATGATATAAAATTTATATCTAAAACATGCATTATTTTAAACTGTGCATAGCAAAACCACGAACAGTTACACATTGAATAAAGTAAATATTGTCATCAAAGTTATTAACGATATAAAACCATACAGATAAAGTGGCAGTTACACAGTGTGTATTTTACTTTCGCCTGAAATAGATATAATAATTAATTTCAATGGGTAGACCACTTAGCTGTCCAAAGTTGTTGAACCAAACTCGCTCGAGTGCAGTAAAAGGCAAAATTTTAAGTATCGAAGAATGGTAGTGTATACTTGATGATAAATAAAATTGAAAAAGAGACGAAATACACAGGCCAAACAGGAAACATCGTGGACGTCAAGTAGGTAGAAAGTAGAAACCCAGTGAACCAGGGGGAACCCTCATAAGGAGCGTGAACGAAGAATATCCTTACATGTAGCAGATGAATTCATTTCAAAGCCAAATAATAAAAAAAAATAACTTTGCACACTACACAAAACTACATCCTGGCTCCACTGTGTGATGCTTAATAGTGTAAAACACCAAAAAGGAAACTAAGTTCCAAAGGTAGCTACCACGGCCGACACTGCCGAGGAAATTGACATGATGCAGACGAGCCAAGGAGACAGAAAAAGACTAGAAGATGGGAAGAAAGTTAGGAGGTGGCCAGAAACAATGGCGCATCGAAAAAAATTGGCCGTCTAGGTAGTTCTAATGTCGCAACAAGATGGCATCAGGAGTATGAAAGTGACCAAAATGCAGTGTGGCTGGTAGATAGCACGTGAATGTAAGACATGTTTTATGTGGAGTCATGCAGCAAGTACACGACTCCACGAAGACTCTGCCGACACAGCAGAAACGAAGTTTGGAAGGGATATAGCAACGGACATGACACACAATATATTGCCAATGCTACAGCGTGCATCTGGTCAAGTGGACGAAAACAGTCTGGAAGTCTTTGGCGATCTTTAAGACTAAGTTTCTCCAGAGTACAACATTAAAGCAAATTGAATCGTAATTTTCACAGGGAATATACAACAGAGGAAAAATAGCAATAAATACACAACCAGTCTGGCCTACATACAATAAACGACTTGTACTGCCAAAGAAACTGAATACAGAAAAATACATCTATCAATATGAAAACAGGAATTACTGTCAGACCACTAGACCATGATAGTCTTTAAATAAATCTAAAATCCTTCAAACTGAAATAAAGTTATTATTTACTCGACCAAATAACTTTAAATATAAATGTACTGACTCAGATAATCCAAAATAAAAAACAAAATAATTAGTTATGGCAAAAATCAAAATCATCGAATTAATGGGACAATTAATAATTAAAATACTCGCAATCATGTTAATGACTGAAAACAGAATTAATGTACTCGAAACCGATAAAAATTAAATGAATTATTAGGTATCTAAGTAATTATAATATTCTCCATCTCAATAACTAATCAAAACATTAAAAATTAAAGTTTGTAAATAGCTTAAAATTAGGTAATCTCAGGGACAACGTATAAAATTCAATAGTAGCTTATATCGAACTTCCAAAGACATATTGAAAAATTCTCAGTGACCCATTAAGAAAACTCTTTTGAGGCATAAAAAAGGGGAGTGTCGCATAGAAAATTAAGGAGGCGTGCCTATACGGCACATCACTCCTTCCATCAAAGGACTGGCATGGGTATTACCAGACTCCAATTGAAAACCAGTAAATAAACTAAACAAAATTGGAGTGGCAGGAATCTAGATAAAATGTGCAATGTAAAAACTTACATAAATGACATAATGACAACCTTCAATCAAGAATAAAAGGTCTTTTCAAAAATAATATTCAATAAGCAAGCAGAAATGCCAATTGGCAAATTATATCTCAATCATATTAAGGTGGCTAGCAAAACTCACAAACAAAGAACGACAGATCAATAATGGATGTACAAGTACCCAGGACCAGCAGTGAAATACCTAAAATTTGTCAACATAAAACCCCAGGACAAGACTCGACAATAAACAAACAATAGAACAGAGTGTCAAGAACATTCCGAGATCCCCAAACAATGGGTAAGTCCACAGCACCAAAAAGGAGCAAACAAACATGTTGGGTCTCCGAACCACAATCACGACTCCAAAACAAAGTGCACAAACCAAAAGGACAAAAACCCACACTCATGCTGGAACAAAACCAAGCAAAGGTCCTGACTGCCACTAGCTAGGCTAGAAACTAATGTGTGTCCTAAACTGCCGATGGATGATCAATTCACAAACAACTAATGTGCATCGTAAACTTCTGATGGATGATCAGTTCACCAACAACTAATGTGTGTCCTAAACTGCTGATAGATGATCAGTTCACCAACAACTAATGTGTGTTCTAAAATGCTGATGGATGATCAGTTCACCAACAACTAATGTGCATCGTAAACTGCTGATGGATGATCAGTTCACCAACAACTAATGTGTGTTCTAAACTGCTGATGGATGATCAGTTCACCAACAACTAATGTGTGTTCTAAACTGCTGATGGATGATCAGTTCACCAACAACTAATGTGCATCGTAAACTGCTGATGGATGATCAGTTCACCAACAACTAATGTGCGTCCTAAACTGCTGATAGATGATCAGTTCACCAACAACTAATGTGTGTTCTAAACTGCTGATGGATGATCAGTTCACCAACAACTAATGTGCATCGTAAACTGCTGATGGATGATCAGTTCACCAACAACTAAGGGTGTTCTAAACTGCTGATGGATGATCAGTTCACCAACAACTAAGATAAACAGCACTAGGCAAGTTCCATACTGAGGCTGACACAAAACCACCAAAAAATGTTAACAGCAACCTACACATCCGAGAACTAATTAAAACCATGCGAGGTTAGTTTGCCTCCAAGAACTCTGATGATACCCCGTGAAATATCACCAGTGCTACTACACAAAGCTCATCGGAAAAAAATTAATTATAAATGGTTCAGTACCAGGGACAAGGACAACACAAAAAAAAAAACTTTCTTGCTATAAAGCAAACCATGAGCAACAAAGTGCCGAAGTGAAGACCGATCCTAATCAAGAACAAAAAAAAATCCAAATATCAACACCAGATAAATTTCAACTGCACAACTTATCAAAAACAAAAGCATACCAGTACATCAAAAGTTAACAATAAATATTAAACTTGTCGAAATAAATTTCCAATTAAAAGGTTAGGTAAAGTTACTAAGCAAAAAAAAATTCGAGGAGGCCTGATACAGCAAGAACGTCCCATACCGTCCCACTAAGCTATCCTTACCCGAAAAATATGAAAAAAACCAGAGAAAAAATTTGAATAGACCCATAAACGACAAATGTCAACATTGTCCAGGCTCAGGGACCAGGTAACGCAAAAACGTGCTAGCAACAAATTCTGAGCTCGAGCACAAAGGCCAAAACGACACCAAAACCCAAACCCGAACAAAACGTCCAAAAATCACAAAACAAGTTACACGAGGGTGATAAAATGAAAGTTCTCACAAAAAAAAATGAATGGGCAAATAAATTTCTAAACAAGAGAAGAATTTAAGTGAGAAAGAGAAAATGAACGAGGAGCACTACACCGATGTGTCCCATGTCGCACCACTACGATAACCTCACTGACAAAAAAAACACACTAAAAGGGACAAATTTGAGCAGTGTCCAGTCTCAGGGACAAGAGGACCTCAACAATGTCCTTGCTACCAAAGTAAAGCACTAGTACTAAGACAGAAGTGGGACCGAAGCCCCTCAACCCAAATGACAACACTAAATTAAGCCTGAGAATATTCAATAAAACAAACATAAACAGAAATTGTAGATTTAATTGCCTGACATGCAGTTAACCAAGGCCTACGCGACAGGAGCTACCCCAATTCAAGCTAATGCAAGACCTAACAAAGCAACCACATACAGGATGTTAAACCGACAGAGAGCTAAAATAAAAAACCAAATTGTGACAACCGTAATTTAATAGGAACAATTTGGGAGCTCCGACCAATCATGCAGGAGAAGGCCGCAGTATGGACTTAACCAAAGCCAGTCACAGATGGAAAACAGTGTGGAAATCGTCCAAAACCACACTACCCTGATGTCATCTACACCAACAAGATCACCACAAACAACGAGGGCACGAAACACCAAAACTAAAACGAAATAAAAACGAACAGTACTACTGCAATGGCAAACATGGAAAGAAAATAATTAAACAGAAAACTAAGTTAGGGTACTATGAAGACCCTATAACGAAAGAGCCAGCCAGCAAAGGAAACAGATCGTTTGTAACACTCTTAATTTAAATAACATTAATTAATTACTCATGGTATAAGAAAAATGTATAGGCTGCTCATTAAAATAAATTACAATTCTCCTAAAAAAAACTTATGTAGCTCTGCGATCCCCCAAAGAGTGACAGTTAGTTGGGGAATTATCACTACTATTTACAAGTAACTAAGTGTCAATTCTGAGAGTCTGTTAACGCTCAAACAATATCAAATAATAAAACCCAAGGTTAGGTAATTATTTTGTATAATAAAAGAGTGTACCACAATATGAATGTAAACAAAAGGAAAATAGCTAGGTGATTAACAACAAAATACAACAAGAAGTTATGACTAAAAACAAGAATGAAAAAATACATTTCTAAGTATTTAACGAAGGAAAAATACCCTTAAACTGAATCACAACACGAAATGACTCAATGGCCATTAAACTGATTCCATATATAAACACGAACCAAGCAAGAGGCGTGTTTTAAGAAATAGCTTCGATTTAAGGTAGAAATGGGCCAGGAAGTGTGGCACACTTATTATTCAACATCAAATAAACAACATTTACGTTACTGAATGGCAGAATCACAGTTCTAGCACTTTTAAATTACTGCGACACAAAAGTAAACAAATCCCGATCCAGCTATTGGGCTATAAAATACAGCCAGGTTGGCACTACTGTGAAACAGGAAAATCACTAGCGCGGCCATGTTGTGACACTCATCACTAACTACACTATAATAACACCACGAAAATTACGTGATTATTACAAACACGCATTACCAAATCAAATTAAAGATTGCTTATTAAATAAAACACAACATAGTCTTAAATGTACAACCGATTATCCGAATCACGTAATAAACATCCATTAATGATTTCAACAGAACAAAAACGAAATCTACAGTAACGATTTTTGTGTAACAAAACATTTAACTGGTAAAAATCAACATTAAAATGACGTAGATAACTGTCTCAAAGAGCAAAACCTGGTATGGATTAAAAGTATAAATATATATGTTAAATCAGAGCGACACAGGTTATAACGAACACTTAGGCCTAGTAAAAAAAGTAAATAGTGATGAAAGGCAAGAGTAGAATAAAACACTGTCACTGAGTTCACTATTAAAAACGTCACCCAATTATAAAAGTAAAATAAGACTGAAGATCTTACAAGGGAAACTTCAGAACATCCAACATTGACAAGCAACAGGCCTGCCTTCAACACACAACTCCAAGGTCAAAACATCTGGAAAACTAGGTCGCTAACTGTGAGGGACAAAAGACAGTTGCTTCAAAGGCAAAATACTGTGACAAATGAAAATAGTGAAGTAAAAGTAAATCATTTTTTAAATCTTGAACTTTAAATTGCAACAATTCATGCACATGTAGTTGAACAAGACATTAACTTGCTTAATAAATGTATGCTTGCAGCACTTACCAAATAATGCTCACTAATCTTGCTATTTATAGTTATATTCTCATTCAAATTAAAATACATTTAAAAAAAGGCACAACCACAAATCACGGGACAGTAAATCACGCTAACTGCTACCAGTTTTGTGACGTATGTGCGGCCTTGACCAAAATGTAAACAAACCCCTTCATCAAAACACAAATGCAGTTAGTTCTTAGTACTCAAATTAAAATTAAGGAAACAACGACAAGTACACCTGAAATGTGGTTTCAAAACACAAACAAACTCAACAACTTAACAGTTAATAATAAAACCCAAAGAAAAAGCGAAAATATCAGGAAGCGTAATAAACAAGAAATTACTGATGCTTTGTTTTCACACGTCACCAAATGAAAGAAAATAATAACAGGGCAATAACACTGCTTTAAACTTAAAAAAAATCATAATATAGAAATGTAATAACTTTAAATATAAACGAACTGATTTAGATAATCCATAATAAACACAAGGTAATTAATTGTGGCAATAATCAAAATAATTGAATTCACGAGACAATTACTAATTAAAATACTCGCAATCGTGCTAATGACTGAAAAGAGAAATAATGTACTCGAAACAAAAGGAAATGAAATTAATTATTAGATACCTAAGTAATTACAAAATCCACTGTCTCAATAACTAATAATAATATTAAATATTTCAGTTTGCAAACAGCTTAAAATTATTTAATCTCAGAGACAACCTATAAAATCCAATAGTAATCTATATCCAACTCACAAGGACATATTGTAAAATTCTCAGAATTCTCGGAAAATATTTCTGAACGAATTAATGAATGTATGGTTCGCGAGAAGATGCACATATTGTTTTTCATTGGAGATGTAAAAGGAATGATACATGATGATAAACTATTTGTTAACGATAAAATAATATAAATTAACAGAAGGGCTTTCTAATTCGTTAACAAAAGAAAAAGAAGCATATCTTTACGGTTAATTCACTGATAATGAATATGAAAACTATGCGGAAATGGTTTTATCAACCAATGCTGCATTCCAAAAATGTAAACTTAATAAGGAAACAAACTCGTATAAATTTGGATGTACATAAATATAATTAAACCAATTTATGAACTGCTTATAAAACAATCATATTCAACACTAGATGCAAACACACCAGAAAGAATGATTTCTCCAAATTCTGCTAGATCTGGAGAAGGTATAAAATACACAATAGTTTACCAAAAGAATACATTTGGATGGGTGATGTAGGGAATTCTTTGTTAGGTTGTTAGTTTTTCATGGTGAAGAAAATATGGGAAAAAACAGTTATTACTATGAAAAATCAAGAATAATGAATATGTTGAACAATAAGTTTTCTGAATTTGTTATTAATTATCCCAAAGGAATTCCATATCTTAAACGAGTTTTAAATGTAATTCCCCAGTCATTTTGAAATTCCATATCTTAAACGAGTTTTAAATGTAATTCCCCAGTCATTTTGAAATTCCAAACACCATGGTGGAGGAATAATAAATTGGGCACTAAACAATTTGAATCTACTTGAAATGCATTTGCTAGGTTATAATTATTGTAGACAATTTACAATATTGATTAAAAGACTGGAAAGAGGTTACATAGGAATAAAAAGAATTAGATGAAGCATGCAAACATCATGACATTGCTTATAGATGCAGCAGACAAAATTTTACAAAAATAAGCTAAGGAGATTATGTTAGATAAAGATAATATAATCGGTGAAAAAATGTCTTCTGCTGCTGTTGCTTCTGCCATGTTTACAAGAAGAAAATTAGTTTGGGAAATTAAAATGTGTTAGTTAACTATATAATGTTTTCTTTATAAATGAAGCTAACAAGCATAACTTTTTATATACCCATAGATCAGCTCAGAGCAATGGGTGTAGATACATTTTTAACAAAAGTATAGCTTGAGAGAAAAAATATAAAACTAAAAGAAGGCAAAGATTTTAAATTAACTTTGCCACTTCTAATAATCAAAAAGATACTCAAAGAAATTTGGAAGTGGTTTACATCACGGAGGATTTCTACAATTTTTAATTCCTTTGTTAGGTGCACTTGAAGCTTTAGCTGGAGGAACTACTGCAATTTACAATTCAGTTGAACAACTGAGACAAAAAAAGAATTAGAATGATATCTGAGACATAACTTAGCAATGGAAAATAAATCAGGAAATTGTTTAGTTGCAAAGAGGGAGCGAACAAAATATGTTAGTTTATAACCATGACCTAATTTTCATATTGAAAAATATGTAAAAATACTAAATATTAAGCATTTCATAAATGTTTTCATGTTTGATGAATTACAAAGTAGAATGCACAAAAATTAATGTGATGTGGATAATTTTGACATCTTGTCAAATCCTGGCACTCCCTGGATTTGTTATATTAAAGAAAATATTAACGTTTACTACTTTGATTAATTTGGAGGTAATATTCAAAGTAACGTGATTAATTACTTCAAAACTAGAAATGTTTATTACAATGATAATCAAGTTCGGAAATTTAATTCAGTTATCTGTGGACATCCATTTTTAATTGTATGATATATTTTTTCGAGAGGATTTTATGATATAATTTCTTTTTTATTAAATGATGGATATATTTGGGAAACAATAAATCAAATATTTAAATAAAAACTTTGATGCGAATTCTTATGCTTTAAAAGCATACGTGGATTCAATATACAATATTTTGTTTCTACTTTCGAAATATTATGTTTCTTTTCAAAATTGTTGAGTTAGTAATATAGCTGGGTTAGCTATATTACTATAACATACAGATGCAAAATATGCAGTCAATAAAACAACATTTGCTAAGGAAATAACTGTTAAATTACAAAATTTTAACCAATCAGTTTTGAATTATTGTGATACACTTGTTAACTTGAAAGTTAAAAAATTTTGGGAGAGAAATCTCGAATATTATATTTTCCTGGCAAGTGAAATAAAAATAACTCATATTAATTAGTGATATATTCTAATTTTCTTTTTTTTATGGATTCTACTTTTTATAAAATAATTACTGTTATTTTCAATTTACATGATGATTCTCAGACTGTTATTAAGGAATCTAAAAAACATATATCACAGAAAGCCTCTTGATCTTAAAAAGGTGAACATTTGGTTTTTAAATATATATATATATATCTGAATGTGATGATGGATTGATGACTACAATATAAATATTCGTGGAAAATATAAAGAATAAATATTTTTTTTTACTATTGAATCAAGAACACTTGGTGCTTGAGGTGTAAGTAGGTAAATAAAAATAATGTTGTAAAAATTAAAAAAAAATGACCAATTAGTTCAGAAAAGTCAATGTTCGATATGTAATTCAAATAAATCGACATTCTAAAAAAAATGCTCGAGGCAAGGAAGGAATAATCAATGAATTATATAACCCTGCTAGAAATAATTTTCTCAGAAGAAAAGTAATATAGTATGGAATTGATGATTTGTAGCAGATTAATATTGTTGAGATAGATACTGGTATTATTATAGGAATAAAACTCATCAATAATGGATAAAAGGATATTATGACAAATATGGATTTTTTCTAAGTATGCATTTGCTATACCTATTAAAGCTAAAACAGCTTAAAAATTTAGTAAATGGTTTAGAATGAATATTTATGAAAACAAAACCACATTTTATACACAGTGATAATGGCTCTGAATTTTGTATCAATACATTTAAAGAAAGAACTTATGCAAAAATATGACATCTATTATTATTCTACATTCAGTGAACTTCAGGATAGTGTTGTAGAAATATTAAATTGCAACATAGAAAAATTCAATGTGGAAGAAATTTGCATGGATTGGGTAAGCATAAATGGGTTAATATACTAGGGGATTTGTGAAAAAATGCAACTATACAAAACATAGAACTAAATGCATGAAACCCATCGTAGTTAATAAGAAAATTTAAATACAGTTTATTCAACCAGATTTTGTGTATGTGTTTACTAAACCGAAATATAAAGTCGGCGATGTTGTCCATATTAGCAAACTTAAACAAAATTTATGGACAAGTTTATACTCCTAACTGAGCAACAGAATACCACAGGAGAATAAATAGAAAGTTGTTTTTATGAATATGAATTAATGAAAACTTACTATCCTGATGAATATTTTATTTAAAAAGTCTTAAAAACTAAGTGTAATAAAATGTATATTATATGGTTATGTTTTGATAATTCCAATAACTCATGGATTAATAAAACATATGTTTTATAATTTTTCAATATTTCTCTATAATTATCTATAGTCATTAAAGGATTTAAATTTTCGCTATATTTAACATTATATTTCGTTTTATTTTATCATTTTGTTATAAGATTTACACTTTATACCAAAGAAGGAAATGTAATTTTTCCAACTCTAGTCAATTTTTTTGTAAATTCACTGTATTCACTGAAAGTTTAAATACTAAAGAAATAGAGTAAACCATTCGAATATCTAATACCTGACTACCATATCTGGTAAATTAGGAAATTTATTCCTAATTTGACCATTCCCTTTAACTGGAAACGACATTAGTCTATTTGAGCATAATGCACCTTTTCAAAGAAGTTAAATGTTTGTCCTGAATATGAATTAAATACAGCTTTCATTATATATTCATCGCTTATTCCAAACAAAGAATATCCTTTTGGATATTGCCCGAAAGTCTTTGGTATATAAAAAATTATTTAAATAACACGGTAAAAACCTAAACAATTCTGTTATCAAAAATGGCTTATTAATTATTTTGTTGATATTCAAACTTGTTATCCAAACACTTTTATTGTAAAAAATATACAAACCACCACTAATAATTAAAAAAAATTTTATATTTGCTTGTTCATATATCAAACGATTCATTATCATTATCATTAAATTTATTTTGTGTGGGTGGCCCATAAAAGTTTTGAATGTTTTGATTGTCATCTGGCTGAAAATTATACAAATAATTATTAAGAAATGGATATATCATTGCATTTTTATCATTCGAAGTTTGAAGAGCTAATGCATGACCAACTTCATGGAATAAAACTGCCAGTAAATGAACTTTATTTTTAGGAGTGTTTTCCCATCATTATACCAATATTCCTGCTAGTTAAAATGAATTTCAACAAGACTATTTTATGATTTGTAGACATGCATTAGCTAGTTCACCACCATGAGGAAATAATTTATTCGGACAAAATCCACGGAATCTCCGATTTTTTGTTGACTTGGTATGTAAGATAAAAGTATATCAGAAAAATTCGCATTATAAACCAATTAAAAATTTGTATGCTTTTGCCAAAAGCTAAAAGCCTCTTCAGTTAACTTTTTATTTGAATTTTTTTGCAAATGCAAAATGCCATTTTAAGATATTTTTATTCAATTTTGTGGCTGATGAATAGGTACCAAATATATCATCCTTAACACCACATCATGGTTTATTAATTAAATTAATTGTTTTTCAGCGAGTTTAACATCGATTGGAGAATGTTATATTATTGAAACATTTTAAAATAATTTTCAAACTTTTCTTTATCAATATATGAAAGTGAAGTTGGGCTACCTTCTAAATATCCTAACTTATTTTAATAATTGGTAGCACATTCTGTCCTCTTCTTTTTTATGGACTGTGCAGAATTTATTTTTAAGATAGCAACAATGATTCTGTAAATCTTCACTTATATACAAAATAAATTTAAACAGGTTCTAAGAAGGCTAACCATTTCAAATGTAACATCATTTAATGCTCATAACATGCGTTCATCATCTTGTTTAAAAATTGCGATCAAACGTCATGTTTAAAAATCACGTTCATAATAAGCATGAGTATTTAGCAAACATTAAAAAAAAATCTTTGATTTTATTTCCATACTGCCCTTCTTTTATTTTTATACTCAGATTAATGCGATAAAATCATAAGCTTCATCTCAGCACTTTGCACAAGTCTCTTTGAATTTTTCATAACATTTCCCCATGAACAAAATCATTATAAATGCGCTTTAAGTTAGTACTATCTTGTTTAAATATTCACAGAAGATTAGTTTTATCTCTTACCAGTTGCTAAGGCTCATTCGAATATGTTTGAGCAAAATAAAATGCCTATATATTGTTATCCCTTCCTCTAGTAAAATATTCACAAATTATATCTTGCTTTTCTAAAATTACATCATCAAATATAACCAGAGAATCATTTTCACATTGATCTAAAGGAATAATTGCATTATTATTTTTCAAAAATATCCCACTTTTTCTTTTACCTTTAGCTTTTTGGATAACACACCAATATATTTTTGTAACTGAATATATTTGGGTTCATTTAAACTTTTTGAGCAAACATACTCTTTATTAAAATTTACCATCAAATTAGTTTTTCACACTTACTTGGGCCCACTATTATGGTCCTCATGTTGTCAGGCAACAGTTCTCCATTTTTTGTTTACGTTTTCTTTGGAAATTAATACACCAATGCCCCAATAATTTGATTTAATTTAATAAAATTATAATTTTTATTAAATGCACTAAAAAGTATTTATGTTACCAAATAATAGTTCCATACTAAAGAAGAACTTCATTATATCATCCATATAGATAAATAGATTTCTTTTATTAGTTTTCATACAAAATTTGTAACAGCCTATATAAACAACAGTACTATAACATTGATTTATAACAATGAAGTTATAAATATCTGTAGAGGTCAATACAATATTGAATCATTAAAGGAAACTATAAATTAAATTGATCAATTTTCAACTAATAACATTGAATTAACATAGAACGATGTGAAAAATAAAATATTGGTTAAATGTAAGTTTAATATTAAATTTTACAATCGGTTAACTGATATCCTTGGTTTTGAAAGAAATACAATTATTGAAAAAGAAAAAATTGTTATAGGTACTTAATTACCTAAAATTGACAAATTTAAAAGAATTAATATTCATTTTAAGTCGACATATGGTATGTTTATAAAATATGATGAATCTAACAATTTAGAAAGAGATATTATCCCCAGTTTTCCACCAAAAACCATGTTCAGTTTTAGAGATTCTATTATTGATGAACCCCCATCCGAAATTTTTTACAAAATTAATAATAAATGGTTTAATCATATTGTTTTGGAAATCAAAGATGAAAATGGAAATATAATTGATTATTATGACACTCATAATGACATTGTTTGGAAATTTAAAATGTTTCAAATATTCATTTAAAACAAAACAAATCTTTTTAGTCCATAAAATGTACATATATATATATATATATAATATAGAAAATTGAATATAGAATATATAGAGTATATAATTGGTAGAATATAGAATATACTAATATATTATAAAATGAATTAAACCGAATTAAAATGAATTAAAAGTACATATTTTCATATTCATATTGTAGAGAATCGATTTTATTTTCTAATATAATCTTTTTATTATTGCAATGAGATATTGCTACTCTATTAACTTCGACTGTACATATATTTTATACTTTTCTCTCCTAATTAAATTCATGCTTCTATATTGTATTTTCCCATTAAACACACAATTCATACATTCATCAAATGTAATTCTTTTACTAAATACACATTTCTTTACTCTTTTCTTACTTTCATTTCATTTATCATCAACTCTGTATGCATACATTTTCACTCTTTAATCTGCAAATTCTTTTATTATTTTACCATTGCATTTATATTTTATCTTACATAACACCTTCTTATTTATTTGAGGCATGCTTAGATATTGTCCTTCGGATAATCACTTGTATCAATTTTTTTTAAATATTGTCTTCATGTCTTCCTAAAAATCTTCTGTTTTTTTTTGTAATAAATGTATGATCAGAATCTTGATAACATAATTCATCTTTATCTCCATATTTTTTTTCATCACTTTATAATTAAAATCGTACATTAACTTTTTTGATATGTCTAAATTTGACATACCCATATAAATAGGTTTATTTAAATATAAGTTTGTTTTACACATAAGTAAAGCCATGAGATTCACATTAAATGTAGTACTTTTTTAATTTTGTTTTGCTAATAATTTTTCACTAATATTTTCATTTGAAACCAGTCTTATATCCACCCAGTTCCTGATATTTTCCATTGTATTACGAAACACAGAATTATTCTTCAGTATATAAAAATTTTTTTGTGGTTGTTTTTAGCTTTTGTTCTCATCTCTGTATTAAAATCCTTATACTTCTTTAACAAATCACTCTGAGAAAACTTCAACATTCTATGTATTTTAGTGAGTTATATCCATATTTAGGCACTGTTTCAAATTATGATAGTATATTACATACTTTTGTTTGGTATGTAAAGTTGTTAACAAATTAGATTGATTTATTCCTGGAACTACTTTTTCTGGACAAAATGAAAGATATTTATGTGAATTATGCTGTTCTTGAGGATATTCTAAATTAACTCCTATATATATACACCTGTGATGTGAACCAACCTTCATATTTAATATATATTTCTGCCAGAAATCTAATTTAAATTCTGGTTAATTAGCCAATTCGAAACCTCCATATATTAAAAATTGAGACATTGCCCAACCATTTAAATGATTCGCATCTAAGTACAGTAAATAGTTAGACTCTTGATTATGATTAAACTATTCTAAATATTTATTATTTGCTTTAACATATCATTTACAACATATCGGTATTCATCCTGTAATACCCTTTTCTACCATTTAAATCGTATCTTGATCATGTAATAAATCTAAAGGTTCTTTAGTTATTTTTAACATTGCATCACATGATAATCCTGGTGCTGTAAAATACCATGTTACATCTAAACAGTATGTGTTGATACATGTATCTCTAAAGTTTTCAAATATATCTGTCAACAGTAACATCTCACTTTTTAGGTATAAGTGATGATAATCCCAAAGGTTATTCATATTAAATTGTTTCCATACATGTTTTGCATTTTTATAGTCATCATCTCTTATGTCTGAATCACTTAATATATTGTAAAATTCGTTCTTCAGCGGAAGTTCTCATTCTTCAAAAATTTTTCCAACTGTCCATTTAATCATGTGGAAAAACACCTTTTCTTTTTACTAAATCTACTTTATCTTGTGGGGAATACTTTTGACTATGTACCATTGGTTCCTTGTTTAAATTATTATTTATTTTTTCTAATCTACTAGCCATAAATTTTAAGCGTCTTTAAATCACATTTTAAATTTTTTGTTTATTTCCCATATTAATAAAAATTCTTAAATATTGCAATTAAATCTGTTTCCTTTATCATGTCCTAGCTCTTTAACGAATAAATAAGCATCATGCCCAGCTAAATTATGAAAATAAATTGGAACTAATTTGGGTAATTTTAATTGAAGGTTATAATTGTTATATACTGGGTTAATGAATTTTCCAGTTATATGATCATGGTGATGTACTTTTTTTAATTTTCTTCGTATATTCACAATGGCATACAGCGCATTTTTTAGACTTATTATATAATGCTTTTTCTTCTTTTGTTAGTGGGTGCATTGCTTCAATTTGTGAATATATTTCCCAATCTCTTCAACTGTTTTTTCATTGATTGCATAAAATACTAGTGTGGAAATGGACCTCCATATACAACTGGAGGTTTATAATTACCATAACTAGATACAATATAATTACAAAATCCAGGAACTTCATGTAACTAGTATTTTATTGTATAGATACATCATTCAACTTTAAATCAGTGTTATTTATATGTTCATTAGAAAGTTAATATCTTTCTTTAAGTATATCCTTATAAATGTCATTAGCAATAACATGATCTGATAAAACTTGATAATTTACTTTTTAATTTTTATTTCATTTTGATTTTGTTTACCCATTGATGTTTTCTTTAGTATTGATTCTAGATCTGTTAGAGTTAAAAATGGAACTTTCTTTGTATATTTATTTATTTTTTAATTTTTATTTGTTTACCTTTCGATGGCAAACTTATTTTTACTGGTTCTTTTTTAGAACAGTCGACTATATGATTATTGAATTTTTCTTGAGATGTAAACACTGAAGACACATATTACATATATGTGTTACTATTATGATTATTTTTGTGCTGCAAGGAGTCTAGATAAATCTTTTACCCGACAGCAATGTAAGTTTGTATCATTTAATGAAATAATGTATGTTTATATGTTTTTCCTTTTTGTGTTTTGTAACTTTTAGTGGATATACATACATTGAACTTCTTATCACCAAAAGAGTATACATTTATAGATGTTTCAATTTGGTTTTCTATTTTTGGTATATCACCAATTTTAATTGTTTATTCATATTTATCTGTTACTCCATACATATCGAGTCCCACATTGATATATTTATTTTCTGTGGATCTTTATTTGTTGGAAATAATGCAAACTTGATAGCCCAAAGAAAACCTTTTTGATCTTCATTTTTCACATTAATACATGCTTGTTTAAACTTAATCTTTATTGGTAGCTCAGTTTATGATGCTCCATTTAATTGATTATACCTATTTATAGATAACTGTAATCCATTTTTCTATATAATTTCCAATATGAACTCCTTTTTTTCAATCTTAGTTATTCCTATAGCTTCTGATTTTTTTATGTATTTGCAATACTTATTAACGTCTCCTTAATTCAATATTTAATGTGTATATGACGGAATGTCAAAATCACCTAATTCTCCCATTTTTGTTCCCTTTAGAAAAATCGTATCTATATAAATACGAACTTTCATTTCTCTAAATTTCCTAACATGATCAATAGTACTCTCGAAAAGCTTATTTTTTACTGAAATTAAAAAATTATTAGGCTTTACTATACTAAAACTATTTTCAATGTTATAGGTTGATAACCTTCATTGAAAAGCTGTATTAACTCTGTTAGTTTTATTGCTTATATATTTCATTTGTTTACATATACATTAGTAGAAAAAGCAAATAATTATATTTAATGATTCTTATCTCCTTCATGTAGATTTTTAACACTGACATCTGATAATGGTACATTTTTTAAATTCAATTTTGTTAAATGGTTACTTTTATTTCTTGGGCTTACAAATACATTATTAGAAAAATGAAATATTTCTTTTAATTCCTTTTCATGTTTTCTATATATTTCAATAACATTGGGATATGAAAATGGTAATTTTTTATAATTGCTTTTTGTTTGTTGATTTTAAATAAATTGTATAATAGCTGTAATTAAATCAGCTTTTCTTAGATTGTAAAAATATATAATTTTATATTCTCTACCAATAATTCTCAGCTCAGTTAACTTATTGAAATGAGCGATGTAATTATAGATTGGTATTTAATAGGAATACAAATTTACAAAGTAAAAAACACATAAAAATAAAATATTGAGGGATAAAATCTAAAAAAGTGTTTAAATTATTTATTATAACGAAATTGCTTATAATTATGTGTTATAATAATAATGAAACCATTTTTAACTATTTAACTTCTTCATGTGATTATATTTCTGATTAAAGCATTATTTACATATGTTGTATATTTGCTCTTAGTAGTTTTATGAGCAGAAAACAATTTTATATATTTATTCTCAATATGTACATGTTTGTTGGACAATTACCATGATGAATTTCATTTGGAATATCTACTAGTGTACTGTGTGATATTTTATATTTATGCTTTTTGAGATATATTATAAATACATTTTCCACATTCGCATATAAATATCTCTTTATTTAACTCATAATAAATTCTGCCATATTCAGCAGAACATTTTTACAGGTGTTAATATGTTTATCTTTTGTGTCTTTAGGTGGAAGAACAACTTTCTATGTTTAATACTTCGCCACACTTTTGACAATGCTAACATATGGTACTATTTTCCATTCCATTTGATAAGAGATCATAAAATCCTATTTATTTGCAAGGAAATAAATTTATTTAAAAGAAACAAATGTGTCTATTGATTACACTTTAGTTTCATAACTTTTTCATGTTATATGGTAATTTTTGGTTTATCTTTATCTCATTAAATTTCTTTCTTTATAAATAAAACCAAAATGTATTTGCTTCTCAAAAAGTTAAACAATTCATATGAATGAACCAAAATACAAGACCTTGAAATTAATAAATGGTATGCTGCTACAGAATTTCAAATTTATTAATCTAAGTCTGGAAAACAAATTAATCGTTTTTAGATAAGAAATATTACATTACATCACCAGATTGATATGTAAATATATTTGATAAAAAAAAGTTTGAAATTATTAAATGAGAAACAAGTTTTATAGCATATAAAGGTTTAAAAGAAATGAAAAAAAAATGGAAAATCAATGCATGATATATAGAATTCTCTTAAACTGTATAAATTGTATGATTTTTTATTTCATTATTTAATTTTTCCATCAAATTTATCCTGAACTTTTTTGGTTGATTGATTTTGCTTACATTTACTTGATTTTGTTTGCAGATTTGGCTTAAATTTGCTTGATTTTTACTTAACTTTCGCTTACTTTGGCTTAAATTTGTTTGATTTTAAATTTACTTGATTTTGTAAGGAAGCTAGCATTAGTATAAAACTGCCGATTCGAGCGCAGCCCCCAGTTATCAGAAAACCAAAGGTAAATTAAATGCTCGAGCCATCAGAAAACCATCAGAAAAAATTCATCTTAATTTTCTTATCCAAAACATCAAATGCCGAATCCGAGTGCAACCGCAAAAAAGTGGCTCAAAAAGTTTCATTTGAGAGCAGTTGCAAAAAAGTGGCTCAAAAAGTTGCGTTTGGTTACATCGTAATCTTTAGAAGAAAAGTTTTGTTAAACTTTGCATTTGAGTGCATCTACAAAATACGCGTTAAAAGGTACGTTTGGGCACAGTTGCAATAAACATAGGGGCTCAAAATATTTGAACATGTAAAAATAAAATGTATATAATAAATGGGTGCAAATAAAAACCAACTGGTGTCTAATATGATGACGACCATGGCAGTGAAAAAGGCTAATACAACTGGTAATGTTTGGAAAGAATACAAATTTAAGGATGACGTTTTTGCAGAAAGAAAGAAGAAGAAATCTCAAGAGAAGTATGCCAAGTGTGACACTTGTAATCACTTATACAAACCATCTCTCATAAGAAGTCATCTTAAAATAGATTACACAAAGGTCTTACACCCATACATAATAAATCACATGAATCAAGAAATGCATGGGAAATTTTTAACTACCACAACATTTAATATCAAAGCAGAAGTTCCCACGAGAGGAACAAGAGAAATGTGAAACGCGTAGTCACTATTACAAACCGTCTCTCATTAGAAGTCACTTGAGAAGTAATATTCATAAGTACACACACAGATTCAGTGTAGAAGAAATCGAAACAGCATTTCAAAGTCGGATCAAGACTTATGCTGTAAAGAATGTGAATGCATACAAAGAACCAAATCATTTCCTAAACAATGTAAAAGAAACTGTCACAGGACTAATTAATAAACATTTGAAATCACTCAAAATGAACATGAAACTCTTCACTGAGTACAAAAGGGGAATTAGTGAGAATATTGAATATGTAGAAAGCTCCTTTAAAACAAACAACCAAATTATTCTGAAATCGAGTAATCTGGAAGAATATTATACCAACAGCATATCGAAAATCATAGCTGAGATGGGAGCTTTCAATGACAAAGAGGGATCTCAGTGGGAACACAACAGAATATTTAAACTAGAAGTGCGAATAAATAAATATGTACCATTCAAGGGCAGTTCTTATGTTGATCTCCCAGAAAAAATCAAAACTACGCAGGTGGTAATTAATTTCAAGAGCAATGATCAAAAAAGTTTTTTGTGGTCTGTTCTATCTGCATTGTATCAAGTACAAAAAGACCCTCAAAGAGTGAATAAATATATAGCTTACGAACATGAGTTTGACGATGTACTTAGGGGTTTGGAATTTCCAATGAAATTGGATAGCATACCAACCTTTGAGAAAAGAAGTGGAATTTCTATTCATGTATACGCATATGAAGAAGAAGATGGTGGTAAGAAAATATAATCTGTCCATTAAAAACAACAAAAAATAAAATGGATAAGCACATTAACCTACTCTAAATCAAAGATAACAAGAACGACCACTAATGCTGGATAAAAAGTCTTTCGAGACTTATCGCATCACAAGTAACAAATAATGGTCACAAAATATTTATATGTGATATATGTTTGCAACATTTCTACTCTGTAAATAAGCTAAAAGATCACGAACAAAACTTTCGAGATCACGATGGTGTTTGAGTTGAACTACCATGTAAAGGAAAAAATGACATATTAAGATTTAAAATCCAAAATCATTCTTTGAGAGTTCCGTTTGTGATATATGCTGATTTTGAATGTTTGTTGACTAAAATTGAAACTTGCCAACCAAACCCCGACGAATCCTACACGAAACCATACCAAAAACACAAGCCTATTATTATCTGTTACTATGTAAAATACGAACATGAATACTATAAACTACCAGTAACTTATGAAGGATCTGATGCATCTAGTGTATTCGTTAAAATGCTAATGGAAGAAACAAAGTCTATTGGTGATATATACTCAAATAAAAAACCAATGCTTCCACTGACTCAGAAAGAACAAATTGTTTATGATACACCTACCCATTGTCATATATATTAAAAGTCTTTGAATGGTGATTCTTTGAGAGATCATGATCATCTTATTGGGGAAATTTAGGGGAGCTGAACACAGAGATTTTAACTTTTCATATAGAAATCCATGTTTTGTCCCAGTGTTTATACACAATCTATCTGGTTATGACACACATTTATTCATAAGAGATCTTGGCATCGATGAAAATAAAATTGATCTAATTCCCAACAACGAAGAAAAATATATTTATTTTACGAAACATGTAAGTGAAAGTAAAAATCTTAAATTTATTGACTCATTTAAATTTTTGGCTAGTAGTATCGATAAACTCTCTAGCAACATTTCAAGACGCCAATTCCGAGAAACGTGTAAGTATTTTTCCAATGAACTTCTTGACTTTGTTACAAGAAAAAGTTTTTACTCATTTGACTACATGGATAGTGCTGAAAAATTTTGTGAGACATCACTTCCATCCAAAGATGCAGTTTACAACAAACTCAATAAATGTAGCATTACAGACGAAGATTAAGAATTTGCGAGAAAGGCGTGGGAAAAATTCAATATAAAATCTCTAAGAGAATACACAGAACTCTATAACAAATCTGATGTATTTATATTGTCCGATATAATGGAAGATTTTTGAGATGTGTGTCTTAAAACATATAAGCTAGATCCAGCATGGCATTTCACAGCCCCAGGGTTGGCATGGGATGCTATGATCAAACATATTAAAATAGAACTAGAATTATTAACAGCTTACGAGATCATTTTGATGATAGAAATAGGTGTTCATTGTGGAATTTCACAATGTTGTAAGCGATATGCTAAAGCAAATAATAAATATATGAATGCTTATGATAGTACAAAGGAAATCTTTTATCTTACATATCTGGAGGCTAATAACTTGTATGGATGGGCTATGAGTCAGTATTTACCCTATGGTGGGTTTAAGTGGAGAAATACAAATATAGATGTATCAAAAATACGAGATGATTCTAGAAAAGGTTATATATTGGAAGATGATTTGGAATACCCACATGAACTACACGATCTTCACAAAGATCTGTCATTGGCACCAGAAAAAAAAATATACCAGAAGGTTCAAAAATCCCAAACTCTTGACTAGTCTGTATGATAAAGAAAAATATGTTTTACACTATGTAAATCTTAAGCAATATCTATCTCTCGGAATGAAGTTGAATAAGATCCATGGAGTTCTGGAGTTCGATCAATCAGATTGGCTCAAGTCCTATAATGATGTAAACAGAATTATGCGAACAAAGTCTACAAATGACTTTAAAAAATATTTCTACAAATTAATGAACAATTCCGTTTTTGGAAAAACAATGGAAAATATTATAAACAGAGTGGATATACGGTTGCGCACAAGTTCTAAGCAAATGGATAAACTAGTGGCTAAACCAAACTTTAAAGATAGAAATATATTTACTAACTCTTTGGTTGCAGTTCATATGATTAAAATAAAACTATGCTTTAACAAACCCATTTATGTTGGAATGAGTATACTTGATCTATCGAAAGTCTTAATGTACGATTTTCATTATAATATAATGAAACCAAAGTATGGGGAAAATATTGAACTGTGCTAACAAGATACTGATTCGCACATCTATTATATAAAAACACCAGACTTCTACAGTGACATGAAAGAAATGGTCGATCATTTTTATACTTCTGACTATAAAAAATATAACCCATATGGTACACTGTTAGTTAACAAAAAGATTATTTGCGAAATGAAAGATGAATATAATGGAAAAATAATGGAAGAATTTATTGGATTGAAATCGAAAACATATGCAGTAAATGTGGAAGGTGGTGTAAAGAAAAGAGCAAAGGGTGTGAAAAACACTGTAGTCAGAAATGATATTAGTTTTGGTGACCAAAAAAAAGTGTTTGTTTGTTAAAAAAGTGTTGTACAAAAGTATGAATCTTATTAAAAGTAAGAAACATGAACTCTATACTATTGAGTTGAGAAAACAAAGCATTAAATCCCGAAGATGATAAAAGATTTATTCTTAAAGATGGTATTAATACTCTACCATGGGGATCCTACAAAATTGAAAAAGAGTGATACTATGAAAAAATATATAACAGTAAATGATTTTAATGGGATCTGAAAAGAGTGTTGCGAGTGAATGTAATGGGGAAGTATAAGAAGCCGTTATCACAATTAAAGTAGATCCCTCGAGGGATCCACGTTAAAAATGCACAACCTCTAATGCTTTTTTCAGATCCCATTTAAAACACTCTTATAGTGCTATTAAAGAACAATTATATAACAGTAAATGTTTTTAATTGATAACCATCCATTAAAAATTAATAACGATACATGTTTGTGCACTATTGGACTTCGGTGATTCTTTCCCTTTTGACATCATAAATTAGGTTTCTTTGGCTTACTAGTACCACATTACAAATAGTTGAAGCCGATATTGATTTATTAAAATCAATTGTATGTCTCAGATAGCTCAATCTTTTACAATAGAGTTTTTTCTGAAAAAACAATGAATAACATACAATGGTCTTCTCCCAATAAATGACCCAGAGTTGAAGTGCAGTTCATTATTATGATATGGGGTATCTCGTTTAGTGTTTGAATTTCTAAAATCATTGTAAGCCCTATACATCTTATCGATAATTTTATCATCAATGTTTAAATTCCAAATCTCTTTGGGAAACACTTCATTCCGCCCATTCTTAATATAAATATTTTTGACAAAACAAGTGTCAAACATTGAACCATGTGTGAATTGTCCAGGATCTTCATTTCTGCTGTGCTGAAAACCAACTATAACAAAGTCTGGCACATCGAATTGAATTGAATTGAACTGATCTTTTATATCAAAGTGAAATGAGTTTACATTAGTAGGCACTGGTTTTTCAAGACATTGCTAATAATTAAAACTAATTGGAATTTTGGGGTGTTTGCATAATTTTCCTTTAATTTCGTCTCTGTAAATAGGATCGTATTCAACAGTTGGCCACAGAATTTCAAATTTCTCAATAACAATTGTACCAGTATCTGGTCTATTATCTGTATCATCAGATCCATCTGCTTTCTTTGGGGGTCTTCTGTAAAAAGAAACATCATCATTAGAATTTCGAATGAATGTGATCTTGTACCCGTCTTTCCAGAATATTTCATTACAATCTCTCATAAACCCAAACAAATTTGTTAATGAAGATGTAATTACATTACACATACCTTTCCTAACATATTTACCTAGTTCTATCCCGACATTTTGAAGTATGGTGATTCTGATTCCGAACCTAGCTATGTATGCATCATTGTTGAAGAGATGCCAGGGTTGTCAATACTTTCGATTATATAACCATGTTTAGAGATCTCTATTCTTGAGAACTGGAATGGGAAGAAATTCTCGCAAAGATCAATAGTTGAAGTTTTTTCATAATCTTTATTTGTATATATTTTAGTTAGCTTATACTGTTGGTATACCTAAGATTTATTCGGATGTGTAATTGCATCGCCAATAGGAATATCAAACTCAGTGTGCTTGTTGTATTCATTCAAATTATTATTTTTTGGTCATTTGGTGGTAATGACTGACACTCATAACTTTCAATTTTTTGTTGATCCATTTGTTATATAGACAAAAAATTCCTTAAACAACTACACTTTTCTTATCAACCAAAGAATTATGTCTACTATCACTACCCTCAGACACCAACAGAAACATCTTTTGAAAGAAGACAGTTTGTTAAAACAGGCACCTATGATAGATATGATGATGTCATTAAACGAAATGGCTATGACGATGAATGCAATGTCGATAGCGTTAAATGCATTGATGATGATGATGAACGCTATAAAGATAAAATCTATGGCGATGAACGCTATAAAGATGGCGTTAAACACATTGACAATGACAATGATTGCTATGATGACGAACGCTATGGCAAAGCTTTGGGGCATTTGAAATTTGATATCTCACAGTTAACTAACTACAAAACAACATTTATTGATAAGAAAGTGGCCGATTTCTTAATTGACTGCAAAGACAATGTTTTTGGACTAAGGGCTGATAAAGGTAGATTGTATATTAGTGATAGCGAAGTAACATACATAAATGACAACTTTACTGTAAAAGTTCGGGCATACACTAGAATTGATGGTTTGATGAAAATACTAACTAGTAAGAAAGTAACAGAAAGTGATTACACTGCAACCGGCTATGAACACTATAGTCATATCCGAGCAGATACAAACACAGTTTTTCAAAACAATAATCCAAACTTGGGAACGCCAAAATCGAGTAAAGGGAATAAATGGAAAATTATTGTTAAACCTATTTACGATTCGAGTAAAAAGAAATGTCCCTCACCTAAAAAAGTGAACGGTATAAAGTAGTATACAGACTATCCCAAAGAATACATACGGACAGATGATGATAGGATGCTTTTTATTCGATTTCTCGGTATTTAAGGCGAAGAGAATGCTGGAAATATTTATTACAATGAAAAATTTGGGATAATGAATATGCTCAACAGCAAGTTTAGTGACTTTGTTGTGAATAATCCAAAAGCTATACCATACCTGATACAAATGTTAAACACAATACCACATGCTTTTTTTGAGTCGGAGCATCAAGGAAAAGGGTTACTAAATTACATAATAAATTCACTATCTTTTGAGTTGCATGCACCCGGTTATCAGCACTTAGGTCTGGGTACCAGACTAAAAGAGAGAATTAAGAACGGTGATAAACCCATTAATCCACTAGATATGGCTGTAATGGAACATGATATAGCTTATCATCATAAAAATCTAGCTGAAAGACATTTGGCTGACAAAGTACTAGAAGAGAAAGCATTCAAAAGATTGTTAAGTTCAGATGCTGATCTCAATGAGAGATTGTGGGCTGGTGTTACTGGATCTGCGATGCATATTAAACGTAAGCTTGGCTGGGGAATTAAAATTAAATGGTAACATATTTGTTATAATAAATGAAAGTAAATAACATTGTATTTCAAGTTCCTAACGATGAGTTGAAGGGTTTTTAATATTTATTCTTTCCTAACGAAATATCAACTGGATCGTAAAAACCAGAAATTAAAGGCGGAAAAAGGGAGGACTATCACAATTTCAGTTCCACAGCTTGAGAAAATGTCCAAATAAATGAAAACTGGAAATTGTTTGATAGTTCACATGGGTGGACTTTTACCCTTAATTTTCGCAGCATTAGGAGCTCTAGGAGCGTTAGCTGGTGGTGCATCATCTATCGCGACATCAGTAATTAATGCTAAGAAGAAAAACCAAGAATTGGAACAACAAAGCAGACATAATTTAGCTATGGACGAATACGGCAAGGGATTGAAGAAAGTTAAGTGGGGTAAGATTGTTAAAAAAAAAAGTATCTCCACTCAGTAACTGTGACATTAAATAAATGGTTAAAAAATTAAACATTAAAAATTTTCGGGGTGTATTTATGATCGATGAGCTACTTAACACACCACTCGATAATGCATGTGGGATTGTTAATCTAGATGTTTCAACAAACCTTGGTACACACTGGGTATGCTATTGGAAAAAAGCAAACAACAAATATTATTTTGATTAATTTGGCGGAAATCCACCCCATCAACTAATATCATATCTCGGAAGTAATATTTTTTATCACGAAGATACAATTCGAAATTTCAATCAAGTAACTTGTGGTCATTTGTGTGTAATTGTGCTAAATCACTTTTCACATAATTTTAATTTTCCAAAAATGATTTCACTATTAATAAACAATGGATATATGTGGAAATGCATTAATGAGCTCTTGGATTGAATATCAAATTTAAGAACACACAAACAATGATACAACTACTGAGAAGATCAATCATAATGATTTTGTTTCCAACACACAGTTCAATGACTTTATAGCCACACTGACAATAAATAAGAGATCATTGGATAACGCCTATCTTACTTACTTGGAAGTAGATAATGATAAATATTTTGAAAAAAAAAAAAGACTAAGACATGTGGGTGATCCCATTGCACCGATGGATGCAATCAATTTAGAGTACTATCAGAAAAATAGAACTAAAAACATTATTCGTTTAGTTGGGAAATACAGTTCAAAAGAAAAAGTATTTTACTTTGATAATCATATAGAATATTTTTTAATGAGAAATGGAACTATAGTTGAAATAATAATAAAACCAGAAAAATATAAAAGTGTTATCAACTTATACCATCAACGGAAAAAAATTGACATGTATGAACCTTTTGAAGTATACCCTGATGATATGATATTTTTTAAATTACCAAAACCCCACAATGTACCCGCAGGTACAATTGTGTTTATTGAAATAGCTATGGTAAATGAATACATTTAGAAAGATCAGATTATGTTAGTTTTTAATGGAAACACTTCCATTGAAACAAAAAAAAATTTTACTTATAATCTAAGAATTTAAAAAGTCTTTAATTTTATTATGGTACTTGCCATTATTTATCTTACGAGTCATATATATTGTAAAAAAACCATATTCAATATTCCTACATTTTAAACATGTCTCCCTAAATTTCTCAAATGACATGTCACCACCAACAAAATCACTATGAATATGTTTAAGATTTGTATTGTCTTGTCTGAATATGCAAAAAAAAATTAGCATTGTCTCTTATAAGCTGCTTAAGTACTTTTGAGTATGTCCAGGCTAAATAGAAACAATCAATATCTTTGTGTCTACCGCGAGTAAAGTAATCCCTTACCATATTTTGGTTTTCAAGTATGATATCATCGAAAACAACTACAGACTCTTTATGACCTTCATTTACATCAACCATTTCTTCATTTGATGGAAAGAAGTATGCTATCAGTTCATTGAATAATTTTGATGCTACTTCTATATCTTTCTTTAAATTTATATATTTTGGTTGGTCCAGACTTTTGGACATACATAGAGAGTACCAAAGTCCAACCATCCCTGAGCATATATAAAATTATCTATCATAAGTGTAGTTTTTTCACGGTTATTATGACCCACTATCAAACATCTAATATTATTAGGTAATAATTCTCCATGACGTTTTGTCGATACAGTCTTGTCTGATATTCTAATTTTAATATCCCAGTCTACATGTTTCATGTTTTACTTGCTCATTTATTAATAGATTTTTAATAATATAATAAATGAGTAAAGCATTCAAACTAACCGATAACAAATCAGTGTTGAAGAAGAGGCTACATTATCATTTAGAGATAGAGGGGCACTCATTGGCTTTAGTTCAGTTCTATTCTACTTATGTAACACATAACATTATCTCTGGAAGAAATTAGCTATATTTTGTGGGTCAGAATGATAAGGAAACAGCAATTGATATTCCAGTTGGTCAATATAGCTCAAAAGATGTTGAAAAAACTATAAAAGCAAATTTTCATTTAGTGTAGATTCAATGGGTGGGAAAGAAAATGATATATCATTCGAGCTAGCTGGATAAAATAACAAACAGAGTGAAAGAAAATGTATACTTAAATTATAGTTTGGAAAATGGGGTTCAATAGGAAAACTTTTGGGTTTCGTAGATAATAAAACTCTGAAAGAAAATGTGGACAATTATGGCGATATAATTCCAAAATTTGCTACATTTGAAACAATAAATATTCACTGTAATATAGTAAATGGTATGATATTATAATATGATGAATATACTCATAGAGAAACTAACATAATTACAACTTTTAAACCAAGAATATTTGGATTTGGCGACACGATCTATTACGAACCAGCTTATCCATTATTTTTTCCAGCACAAACAAATCAAGTTAATGAAATAATAGTTGAAATTAAGGGTGAAAAAGTAAGTTAATTAACTTTGATTTGTCCGAAAGAATAGTGGTATTAGAGATGAGACCATAGATAATTTTTGGGTTGGAAGTAGTCATATTCTATATATAATAATGTTAATAGTTTCTGAATTATTAAAGTTTCATGTGATAAAGATGAATAATATTTCTATAGAAAGTACAATGAAAGATTTCGAAAAATTATTCAATGTTTCGGCTACTTTAATATGTCGAGTTTGGAGATGCATCAGAGCGATAATTGTGTTATATTGATACGATAACCATTACAACTTTATACTGATATGAGCACAAATAAAAATCAACTGATGTCTAATTATACAACGACGATCATTTACTCTTTTAAAAACCGAATAGAATGCATTTGATTAACACCACAATCCACCATTCCATCATAAGCAAAACTTATACCTCCAAGATTAACATAATTTAAAACTTTTTCTCTAAAATCTGAATATATATGTCTGGTAAGGTTACTTTAGAATTTCCAGAAGTAATTATCACTTTGTGTCCATACTGTGTATAATTTATTTCAGCATGGTTTATGGGATAGAACTGTCCAATTGTAAGTTCGGAAAGTTTCTTAAATGGTTTGGTTCCATTTAATACATTTAGCAACTAATCCAACTTTAATATATACAACATTTATTTTTACGTATTCAAATTTTTTGGGCCTCTCATTTTTTGCAACTGTGCCCAAATGCAACTTTTTATGCGTATTTTTTGCAGATGCAGTCAAACACAAAGTTTAACGCAACTATATTCTAAAGACTACGATCAAACCAAATGCAACTTTTTGAGTCACTTTTTTGCAACTGCACTCAAACGCAACTTTTTGAGTCACTTTTTTGCAAACTGCTCCCAAACGCAATTTTTTGAGCCACTTTTTTGTGGTTGCTCCCAAACGCAACTTTTTGAGTCATTTTTTTTTGCAGTTTCGCTCGAATCGGCATTTGATGTTTTGGATAATAAAATTAAGAGGAATTTTTCTGATGGTTTTCTGATGGCTCGAGCATTTAATTTACTGTTGTTTTTCTGATAACTGGGGGCTGCGCTCGAATCGGCATTTTTATACTACTGCTAGCCATAAAAAAAACTCTGCGTGGTCATTTTTGAGGAAAAAAGGGTAAATTTGTTTCAGTTTGCTGATTTTGGCTTTAATTTGCAAACCCTAGAAATGAATATTCTAGAAAGATGAAACAGTTCCTTGAAAATGAGAAATTTGCTTGATTTGGGCTTTAATTTTCTGTTTTTTTGATAGTTAATTTCACTGAGCTCGTACTCTAATAATGACTAATACTATTAAGGTATCTAGATATCTATTACATGATTTTTAAAATAAACACAGTCCAGAAATACCTTTTACGTTCCCGAAAACCACATCATCACAACAATGTTTACATACAGGAAATTGTTCAAATGAGACCTGTTAAGCATACATTCTTTTATAATTTAAGATTATTGCTAGTTATATGTAATTTACTTCTTGTGTAAACAGCAGTGCAATGTGTAGATACCAACAGTAAATCTACTGCTTTACTTGGAAATGATCATAAACTACAACATCAACAGCTAACCGATGCCCTAACTGCTATCTGCAGATAAATTATGATTATTTAATTTTTCATCTCTATCTTCTCTGAATTGGAAAGATTAATGTTACTAATTAATAACAAATAACATGTCTAAACACTAGTGTAGTATTTTTTTATACCAACAAAATATATTGTTTGAAAGAGAAAAAGGCATGAGTCCACGACCTATGTATAGTTTTATCTTCAAACATTTAGGAAATAAACGTCAATTTCGTAGCATAATTGCATAGCAAATTATGAAATACTTACGTTCTACAGACTGAGAATAAAACACATTTGTTTGATTGAATGAAAACTAAGTAAAGTGTACTGATATTCTTTAAGTTAGTGATTCAATTTTGTACATATACGTGAAAACAAATTGGGCCTCAAGTGTTAAAGTAATGTTTTCGCATCCAGGGATTTGAAGTGTATTGACGGAAAGCGTGCAGCCAAGAAAGGAGCCGACTGTATAGCTGATAACGGCATCGGTGGACAGTTTCAAAAGGTATGTGTGCCAAAATATCATGAAATTTTTAATATATATTTACAATTTTCACTATATCTCTATCGCAAAGTCAAGAATGATTTTCATGTACGAAGTTACACTTATATGGCTTTAAATCCCTTTTTTTTCACATAAGCGTACAATATTATGTAGAGATAATAAGCAGATTTTTTCTTCATGTCATCTTGATATTCAATAATGTACATTTACCATAAAAGGCGTATGAGATTCAAAAGAAAGATAGCAGATGCGTAGCGAATTTTAACTGCATTAATGTAATGGCGTGTTCAGAACTCCGAATTATTGGTTCGTTCCCGATGATTCGTCGCCCTTACTTCTCTCGTCATTTGTTTGTTCCCTTTACTTCGATTCTTCAATCAAGCCTGTGTCCAAGGTAGTATACAGGAGGACAGGGACCCTCATAAAGGTACTAATGTTGCTGAGTAGAATGTAAGGAAAAATTACACTCTAATATAAAACTTGTGAAATGTAAATCTTTTATACGACAGCTGTTGAATTGTAATGAATGGGTAGCTCAGTAATTATCCTAATTTGATATAATCAAATGATTCAATTTTTCAATATTTAAAAAAAAAATCAAGAAAAAATCCCCAAAAAACTTCAATAAATAACAAAACTTACTAGATATTTTCTCGAAAAATACCAAGATATTCATTTACTAAAAAAACTACATAGCAATTAAAAAAATTATAATAACATGAAAATTAAAATAATAATAAAAACTAAAAATAAACCACATGAAAGGTACAAAACATAAATATATCATTGGTTATTTAATTACGAAATATGTAAAGCGAAAAATGTGCGTATAAAAACCAATTTCAACTTTCTCCTTAAACGAATCCTTTTTCGCCTTTGAAGAGGTTATTAATGTTAAAGGTTTAGTTGAAAATATCTGAAATAACAATGTACTTAAAAATTATGTTGGGAAAATTGAATTTAATCATTTTGATAAGAGTAATGATAGTGACAATAGTAGTGATGAGGGTTGTATTAAATTTTTAGGTCATTTGAAAAATTATAATTGTTTTTAATATTCGTGTTTTTTAAAGAAATAATTATATATTTGAAAAACTATCTAATATTGGCATTTTATAATAAAAGGTAATAAATAAAATTGAATGTATTTCTAGACCTTCTTTTCCACTCTCTTGTAAAACTGAACAAAATTGAAGAGCTTATAATTTTAAAATGGAAAACTAATGGTATGCATACAAATGGATGTTTCAACAGTTGCTGTAATTAAACCGTTAATATTATATAAAACAATAAATCTTGGTGAAAAATTAACATATTATATTGAAAAAATTGCAATTATAATATATTTTGTATAAAAGGAGAAGAAAATAAGAGAATAGAATAGGCTATTATATTTTGAATTTGAAGAATATATTATAATAAATAAAATAAAAGAACAGATGGGGATTTAAAATTCCTTTCTGAGAAAGATATTGATAAATATGAATAGAATAATTATGACTATAATAATGATGCTTAGGTTTCATTTGAAAAAAAGTTATGAATCATAAAAACTATAATCCAAATTTAACAGATTATAACTATCCAAGGCAACCAAATGGTGAAAAATTTAAGAAAGTAATTCAAAATATGAGATAAAAGTCAAAATCTAAAATAATGAATATATGTATAAAATACACAATAGCAATATATTATCCAAGAATGCCAAAACCTGGTGACTTAATTATAGATATCGGCCAAAAAAGTATATGTAGATGAATGATGTAAGAAAAATTAATGGATTAATCAATAGTTGTTCATCACGAAGAAAATGCTGAAAATAAAAAAATAAAATAATTTTAATGTCAGGGCACAAATATGTTCAATAATAAATGTTCTGGTTTTGTTGTGGATAATCCTAAATAAGTTGTATATTAAATGCGAGTTTAAATACTATTCCTTATTATTTTGGTATTTTCAATATCACGAAATGGGAATAATACATCGGGCATTAAATCATTTAAATCTTCCTGAAATTCATCTTCTTGGTTATAATTATTGCAGCCCATTCACAAAATTAAATGAAAGATTCGTAAGTGGTAATAAATTAATCTTTAAATAATTGAAATAGTGAGCAGGGGAGGGTTTCTTAATGAGTTTTGTCGTTCGACTTTTACATTTTTTAAAAATATTTTGCTCTTTCTAGAATTTTTTTTGGAATTTGTTTGGGATCTTTCGGAAATGTTTTGGTTCAAGATCATATAAGGTTTCAGGCATGTTGCCAAGGTCATATATCTGAGGTCAAGATCAAGGTTACCCATATCGATTATGTTGGCCGTGTGATGTCACAACATAAGAGTCAGTTGGCACCTAGCATCGATCCCTGGACCCTGTGAATCGACTTGGCATAATTTTTGTCTGCAAAACTTATGTAAAAATAACTACCATGTTGTTGACATAAACATTCACCCGATCTATACAAATGAACTGAAAACTGTTTTTGATAATCGTGTTTGCACATGGCAAATTTGTGCTTTTTGAAGGAAGCATGGGAAATTGTGCGAGGAAGAACGGATATTTGAGAAAAACAGGAAAATTCCAACATGGTGGCTGGCCGGTGCTTGGGGCTTGTGCCTGTGCCCTTGTCGTCGACTCGGCTATATCATACTACTAATTTACTGCTGACCGACCATGTCAAATCCTTCATATAACTATGAGTGTATGCATTTATAAATATTTAGAATTATTTTATTTAAATTTATCATTTAAAAAACGGCGAAATTTTTTAAAAAATGCAGAAAAAATGTAATGAAATTTATTTTAAGGTAATATCGGTTTTAAAAAATCAATTAAATAAAATTTACTCTTTTCCAAGACAGCTGATAGCATTTTAAAAAAGGAAAAAATTCTCATCTAGGTACAGGATTCAAACCCCAGACTTTTGGATAGGAGTCCAGTATGCTAACCACTCACAAACAAGGCGACCATTGACAACAAAGATTAAATGTTATATTAAAGGTTTTTGTTACCTTCTGAATATCATGTGCCTATCCTCACATTGATTTTTTTAATATACTCATTAAAAATAATTACTTAGCAATCCTTATTCTCACAAGTCAGCTCGTAAGCAAGCAAAGTATGTGCAAGCATTAAGGTAGGTGAATATAATTTGAGTTTACAAGTACAATTTCCGGTCCCCAATCTCCAAGACTAGAAATATTTCACAATGTCGGTATGTGTCAATTATTCATTATCTCGAAGGTTTTGTAGGCATAACTATCCTACTCGGATTATATTTAATGTATCTATATGTGAATAGACCAAGCGCCATCATATTCCCTATATCAGGGTATGTAGGCAGGCTACAACATTAGCGAGAAATTAAATAATTATATATATATATATAGGCCATATATTCTTCTCGACAAAGTTTCACGACTGCCACTGTCAAAGGAGCTTCCTAACTGGAACATCCCCCCCCCCCCCCGGCTTCTTATATACTCGCAAGCTGTCACCTTGACTTTCAATGTTTCGCCCATCATAACTGAAATTAACAGAAACTATAGAGTTCAGACCAGCCGAAACAACAACATCCCTGCCATTTGCTCTACCAACCAACACCAGGCAAAATATGTTTATATACACAGACACATCTACACACAGACAAAGAGCCCGAAATATTATAATGTGCAGACGAGACTGATAACGCTTTAAAAAACTGGTAATGTGACCAGGAACAATGTTCACCTACATGTTACCGAGGCAAAATTCATACATGTGTACATAGACGGGAGGAGCAAGAGGAGGACCTACGACACTTCGACACTTTTCATCCTTTGAACCTTTGACCCATCACCTTTTACCTTGACCCATCACCTTTTACCTTGACCCCATAACCTTAGATGATCTTGAAAACAAACAACTCGAAAGAGAAACTTTATATAATCTACGTAATATGTAATTTTACGTGCTATATTATAGTACAGATTATGGAATACTTTTTAATTAAATTATTTCTGTGCCTTTTAAAGTTGAATTATATTATAGCAAATTAGGAATCATACCTGAAATAAAAAGCCATTCTATTCACAGGTATTTTTTTATTCAATTAAGTTATTACAGTCGTTCATACCCTCAAAAATTAAAATATTCTTCAATATATATGCATCTCCATACATGTAAAGTTATTGTAGGTTATAGTATTTTATGCATTTTGCTATTCACACTCATGTTGACCTTGTGTGAAAATATCACGACATTTAATACACGGACATACTGTGCAGGGCGGGGTGTGTAGGTAACTACACTTTTGAGGACACGTACCAAAGTCACAAGAGACCTACTTGCACCAAACCTGGTACCAAGATACTGATGATAAATGCACTTAACCTTTACAGGTCTCTGCATGTCTAAGTAAATGCTCGCTACGGCTGATCTGCTTACCGCACCAATCACACAAATATGACAGGCAACAAGGATTTTTTGGCACAATTAAAGTGCTTATGTGGCCAAGCATTGCAACTTTTACTGAAGGTATTTGACAGAAGCAACACTAATGACGATCCAGTGGTTCAGGCAAAGACTCGGACCGACCTGTTGGAGATGTAGGTGCTGGAGCTAAGGAAGCAGGTAACACAGACAATTATGTTATAGGTACCTCAGCAAAAAATGCTTTGGCCCCATTGAAAATATCGTAGGCATAACGACTGAAGAAGTCGTTGGCACTGCTGGTACCACTCTCGAAGAAGTAGATGGTACTGCCGTATCTATCATTAGCTCTGGAGTACCCGTAGTCATCGCAGATCCAGAATAAGACTTCAATGAAAAGCTGCAGAAGCTTACCGAAATTATGTATCTTTCATGGCTGCCATAGTCAAACTAAGCCTTTTAGCCTACCTTCCTACTGCTTATAATATAAACGCATATGCAAGCCCTATGACGTCATATTGACTTTGAACCAATCGTATAACAACATTAATATATTGTTCAGGTACCGAGCAGTCAATCACCTAGTTGCCAAGTAATTACAGCCGGCCAATCACATGAAGGTATTGAGACATCACACATAGGCAGGTAGATAGACTTTAGATGCTAGTTCCTTGATCACATTACCATGCAGTTATATCTTCAAAACGATCGCAGAATCGGCACTGGCGACAACCAGTTAGTTATGATGCAGGTCGCGACTCCATGATCGTCTAGGTCAAACGCAGGTATTTGTAATCGCAATTTATCTTCGCGGTATGGGAGCACTCTGAGAAAAACCCTGAGCCCCATACTGAAATTCTTGTCATGAATTCCTAATCGCCTACTACTAATAATTACACATGCCTGACACTCTAAGAAGATAAGGCAATATATATATATATATATATATATATATATATATATATATAGTTAAGTTACTTGAGTGCCACGTCCTAGCGGAAGATAATATTAAAAGGAGCTGTTTGGTCGTGGAAATGTCTCTGCTTAGGCTATACCTCTTATTCCTGCACGCACTCCGGCATCTTTCTTAATGATTATGACCACGTGTCTAAGTGAATTGATACTTTTATCACTTGAATGCCCAATAAAATTTCAGGGTGGTCGCCTAGAATTTACAATAGCTAAAACATCCTGTCTTCTCCGATATTGCGTCGCGAAATAATCGCTTGGAAAAGCTATGTGCGAAATATCTATGTATGTAAATGAAGATCTGAATATTTCATTGGCCGTCAATAACTGCCTTCGCCATGCTTTCTGCTCATTGGTCCACAGAGAGCTCACGAGGAATTGCGTTAAAATGTTAAACTAGTCCAAAATCGAAGAATCATTTTGCAATAAGTACAAACCCTACCATTTCGCGTTTTGCTCATAATTATAAGGTATGATATGTGGAATATAAACATGTGTTATTTATGTGAATGTACCTCCGCTCATCAGACATGCCCTAGGGAAGTCTTAGCAAAAAGTGTAAATTTAGCACTCAGGGGGCTCCATTTCGTGTGGGCGAGCCCAACAGGAGAATGAGCCCTGACTTTGGCAGAAGCCAATGTACAAGCCACGTGTACTCGAGTCATGAGTGTGTTTTGAAGTATAGCCTGGCGCTCTTTGATAATGCAAAATGATAAGGAATTTCATCTTTAAAATGTATTAACTGAAGATCCTTATCACCCACCAAAAATGAAAATTGTGGCCGACAACTGACTGATTAAATAGTATATTTCTTTCAAAGACTTTACTACAGTAACTCTTAGAATAAAAACTGGAAATCAAATAACACCATCGACTTAGGAGAAAATCTAGTTTTGTTTTCAAGTAAGATGATATCCAGGAGTGGTATGAATACAAAAGGACTATAATAATCGTCAAGAGACTGGGATTGAATTTGGTGCGACAGAGTCAGTTGAGTTGGTAGTGTCACTAGAAGATAATTACGTCCGTGCAATAATCTTTTAAAATAACTCCAATTAAGCTTTTAAAACAATCACTAGTGTAGTTGTTTTGAGCAGTGAAATAATAGTTGGGTGTGTTTATATTATGAGTTTTTTGTTTGACATTATTATCAAAGCAATTACAAGCAAGATATTGTTTTCCAATATTATTGGACATTTTTTAACGAAATTTATGTATAACGTTTCTATTTTATCGCCATTTTTAGCAATATATTTACGAGTAATTTTATAATATGTGCCTATTATTTCACCAGATTTTGTGAGTTATATTCGCAGTGCATGCTAAATCGATATTTACTATATTCATGTTCTGAATTCAGCAGAACTGCATAAGAAGTTAAAGGCACTTGTATGTATTTTATTTATTTGTCAAAAATGTTATATGTTATACCATTAAAAAAAAAAAAAAGTTGTATATCTGATAAATATTACGGCTTCGTGTGTGGCCCATTACAAATAATTTTAGTTATAGAAATAATAGGTTTATCAAGACTATAAGTAGTTTATATTTAATATTATATAATGCGGCATTTAGAAGTGGACAGTACCGTGCCACGGTGGCAGCAGTAAACAGCAATGATAGAAGAGAGTTTAGTTTCTGTTGGGAAAGTCTGAGTACATATTGAAATTTTGTATTGCTGCTTGAATATAAATAATATTTTGAGAATATTACATAAAATAGTTTTTGATTCATTGCACATTAGCGTTTTCGCACTAAATTAAAATTAAATTAATTAGGCCTACGTCTTGCAATTCGATTATTTTTTACCTTCTGCCACCACAATAAAACACTTTACCAATGCAATCAAATGAACCTTAGAAAACAAATCACTTCCCGTAACTGCATATATGCTGCAGTGTATAATAACATGCAGGTTTGTGGTTAGGAAACGCGCGTACCAACCCACACAGTTTTAAGTGTTGACCTTGTACTGAGGATGTAATACATATATGTGTGCATGGCTTACTGGTGTCAGTGTTTCTAATTGTATACATATAAGATCACAAACTTCCACATTGTGGACACATGTACTTTATTTGAGAAGCCACAATGTCACTTTGGCGATGCATGTGTGAAGCGATGGCAATGTTGATCTACTTGCAGCGGAAGAACATCAATTGAGACGAAAGGTAGGGAAATGGATAACAGGGTTAGCAGTTATTTGAAAAGTGCTGAGATAAGAGCCTGAAGAGAGAGGTGTGTGTACAGGACTGCTGTGAGGCTTGCAAGCTAGGTCTCATCACTGCCTCCATGAACATGGGCTGCGCCTTCCGCAAGTTCTCGTTCGGATGTCCGTGGGACGAGGTGCACCGCGAATGCTGCTTGGAGGCGGCACCCGCCCTCGCCCCAGCCACCGACCAAAACAACTCCATCCCCGCCTCCATCGAACCCGGCGACTCCGCCCCCGCAGGTGAGTGACCTTCGCCCCCTCACCCCTAACACATGCCCACTGTAAGAGCGAGGCAGAATATATTATCTCTAGTAGATATAAAAGGGGAGTTCTGGACCACCTAACACAAAATGTGAAACTCGACAATAAATCAAACAAATTAAAACAAAAATCAATTAATTTTGTCAATTTCAAGTAACTTTTTCATGTTTCTAGAAACGACAATTTTCTATTAAAAAACAAGCAAATTTAAGCTAAAATCATGCAATTTTAAGCCAAAGACATGCAGAATTTTTTCCAAGATAGATACCTAGATAATTTAAATCAAAATCAAGCAGATAAAGACAAAATTCTTGTTAAATTCTTGTTAAAGACAAAATAATGTTATTATTCATTATAGTTTATATTCGAAAATATTATGTTATTATTCATTATACTTTATATTCGAAGGTCTACTAATTTTTTTTTAAATTTTTCTATTTGCGCAATATTGAGACCTATTTCTCGAAGGTCATATTTATGGTCAATGTTTTCTAAGAGTGTTAATTGTAAGTTTTGTAAATTTTAATGAAACTTGTAAATTAATTATCTTATTTTGTCAGATGCATTATCTAATCAATAGGAAGGTGTAATTGAACCACCGCCACCTTGTAAATGCTAGTCAAATTACAGGGTAGAAGAAACGATGCCATTTTTATTAATAAAGAAATTTATTAAGAAGAAAAGTAGATTGCACAAATAAAAACGACACACAAATCCTCCACAAATAAAGATAACACACAAATCCTGCACAAATAAAAACGACACACAAATCGACACACAAATCCTCCACAAATAAAGATAACACACAAATCCTGCACAAATAAAAATAACACACAAATCCTGCACAAATAAAATTGTACAGATAAAATTGACACTTGATGAAAAATCTCATTCGGGTTTAAAAAAATAATTATTCGATTAAACAACTTAACTATACATCTAAAATGTTGTCTTAAGCTATCGAAACATTTTGTTGTTTCCGTAGAATTGTTTACATCCTCCATTTATTAATTTAAAAAATCTCTATATCTTCAGTAATCATTTCTTTCAAATAATCATAAGTTGAATTCCTTTGACTAATTAAAACAACATTACAAAATTGTACCAGCTTCAACAGCTTTATTAAGATCAACCCTCATTTTTATATTTGTTTTATCTTTAACTACAGCTGTTTTTCCATATAAACAATCAATAACATATAATGGTCTTCGGCCCTAAAATGAATAGTAACTAATATCACCATCAAAATTTACAGTAGGTTTTTAATGAAAGTTCATTATTTTACCATATAGTATGTAGTTTCGTTTTTTAATTTCTAAAATCATTATAAGCAAGAAACTGTTTAAGACAAACACCATTTTTGAAATCTATATTCCAATTTACTTTTGGAAAAATTTAGTTTTCAAAATTTTTAACATAAATATTTCTTCATCACAATGATCGAAAATAGAAGCATGTTTATACTGTTCAGCATGATTTCTTCTATTAAGTTGAAAACCAACAATTACAAAATCAATAACATCAAATTGTAAATCATTAAATGGCTATCTTATACCAAAGTAAAAAAACCTGGTTCAGCAGCAATTTCTTTTTCTAAAAATTGCCAATAATTAAAACTCATGGGTATTTTTTTATGTTTGTATATTTTTTCTTTAATTTCATTTTGATGTATTACATTCATATTCAATAATAGGCCACATAATTTCTAAATTTTGAATATCAATTTTACCAAGATCAGGATGATGTTTCTGAATTTTATCTTCATAATCTAAAGTTTTATAAAGAAATAAACAGTTGTTATCAGATGAATTACGAACAAAAAAAATTTTATAACCACCTTTCCAATAAATCTCCATTTTATCACAAATAAAACCCAAGAAATATCTCAACAGATACATTATTTCATTTGTTTTATCACTAGAAACAGTTTTAACTTCATTTGTTATATTACTAGAAACAGATTAATCTTGATATAGATTATCATCACCAGTAAATTCTAAACAATTTTGTTCACTTGGTGATCTTAATAAAGCATATATCATTGTTGATGTTATACCTGGATTATCAACACCTTCAATAATATATTCACGTTTTGAGATCTCTACTGTAGAAAATTGAAAAGGAAAAAAGTTATAAAAAACATCAACATTAGCTAATTTATCATATGTTGCCTCATCTCCAATTTTTTTCTCTCTTTAGTAAACAAAATTGTTCATAAACACAAGCATCATTTGGAAAAGAAAACCCATCACCTATAGGAACATAAAATTCAATTCTATTATTGTAAACATTTAAATTACCCCTAGTTTGATCAGCTGGGGGAAACGTTTGTCTATCAAAGGTCTCAATGATTTTATAACTCATTTCTAAGTAATAATAAATATGTATATGAAAGAAAGATTTATCAAAGTATGTTTCTCGAGTTAAATTACTCATTGAAATATACAGAAATTATAAAAAGAATCATTAGATGAATATGAAAAAAATAAGAAAAAGAACTTACATAATTGACGAATTAAGAAATATTATTAAAAAAATTATAACAAGTAAGTGTAGAAAATGAAACTTTAATAACTACTTTAATTCCTGTACCAGCAAAAAATTTATATTATCCACCAACACCAAAAGAAACATCACATGAAAGAGAATTATTCTCAAAATCTCCTAATTTAGAATAAGAAATAGGCATTATTCCATTAATAAATTTTTTCAGCATACAACAGGTGATTCTACTATAAATCTAGGGAAAGGAATTTCAAAAATAACTGTTGTTAAAGCATAGTATGGTTTACAAGGAGACAAGTAAAATTTTTACATTGGAGATACAAAAGTAACGATGATTAATGATAAACTGTTTGTTAAGGATAAAGATATAAACTAACAGAAGGGCTTTCTAATTTGTTAACAAGATATAATAAATCAGATATTGAAGTTAAATTTACAGGTAGTGACAATTAGAATCACACATAAATTATTTTATCAATCAATGCCGCATTCCGAGAATATAATCCTAATAAGCATATTAACGAATAAAAGTTGGAAAAACAATCATATAATTAAACCAATTTATGAAGAAGTATATAAAAAATATCATTCAAGATCAGAACCAAACACACCCAAAAAACGATTTTTCCAAGAACTCCTAGATCTGGAGAAGGTATAAAAAATACAATATTTTGCCAGAATAATATGTTTGCATGGGTGATGTTAGAGAATTGGTGGACAGATATTTAATTATTCCCAGCGAAGAAAAAGCTGTAAATAGCAATTATTACAATGAAAAAGTGAGTATAATGAATATGTTGAGCAATAAATTTTCTGAATTTGTTGTTAATAATCCAAAAGGAATGTGTTATCTTATAAGAGTTTAAATGTAATTCCACATTCTATTTGCAGTTCTAAACATCATGGTAAAGGTATTATAAATTGGGCATTAAACAATTTAAATTTACCCCAACAAAATGCATTTGCTGATTATAATTATTGTCGCCCATTTACCAAATTAAACGAACGGTTAGAAAGTGGTTATTCAGGAATAAATAAATTAGATGAAGTGTGTAAATATCACGATATTTTTTATACAGACCGCAAAGATTTAGAATCTGGACATGAAGCTGATAAAATTTTACATAAAGAAGCAAAAGAAAATATGCCAGATAAAAATACACAAATTTGTGAAAAAAATTGCTTCTGCTGCTCTCTATTCAACAATATTTACAACAAGAACTGTAGGTTGGGGTTTTAAAATTTATTAATTAATCTTTTTTTTCTATATAAATAAAGATAACAAATATAACATTCGATATACCCATTGATCAATTAAGTGATTTGGGTATAGATAATTAGTTGAAAAAAGATCAAATTGATAGAAAAAATAAACGGTTGAAAGAAGGAAAAGCTTTCAAATTAACTTTATAAATACCAACAATAAAAAAATTATTAAAAGAAGAATCAGGAATTGGTATACATCGTGGAGGATTTTTACCGATTTTATTTGCTACTTTGGTTACACTTGGTGCTTTAGTCCGAGGAGCTACTACAATTTAATTTTCTGTAAAACAAACAAAAAAAATAATTAGAAGAATAACAGAGACACAATTTAGCATTGGAAAATAAGTCAGGAAGTGGTTTAAATGCAAAAAAAGAGGACAACAAAAAAAATGGAATAAATCACCATCATCTAATTTCAATACTGAAAAATACGTAAATATATTAATTATAAAATATTTCAGAAATATTTATATGATTGAAGAATTACCCAAAAGTATGCACAAAAATTAGTGTGCAGTGGTAAACGTTAACATTTCATCAAATCGTGGTACTCATTGGGTTTGTTATTTTTAAATATTAATGATGTTTACTATTTTGATTCATTTGGATGTAATATTCCTAGTAATTTAATTAAATATTACAAAAACAGAAATATTTGTTACAATGATAGTAGAATTCAGAACTTTAATTCAGTTATACGTGGACATGTATGTTTAATTGTTTTATGCCATTTTGGAATGGTTTTTAATTAATGATATAATTTGTTTATTATTAAACTATGGATATATTTGGGAAACTATTAATCCAATCTTTAGATAAAATTTTTGACAATAACACTTATGATTTAAAGACATATGTAGATTTACAAAGCAATTCGGATGTTTATGCTTTACAAGAAGAAAACTAAGCACTTGTTTTGATTATACAAAATGTAATGTTTATTTTTTAGATCATAGAGATGTTAATATAGATGATCCTAGTAATGAAATAGATGCAGTCAATAAAAGATTTTTTAATAAACAAAAAACGATTATGCTTTAAAAGAATATATGCATTTACAATTCAGTAATATTATTGCTGATTATAAAAAACGATTAAATAATACAAAACAGGCATTAGAAGATGATGTAGATTCAAAATATAAAAGTATTGTTTCTGGCCATACTTTAAAAACATATGTATATTCAAAATACTATTTTATTGTTTCTTCTTTACGAGATCAGTTTTTTTTATACAACAGATTATGTTTCTCTTCAAAATCATAGAATTAATAATATGGCTGATCGTATAGATGAAAAAGATGAAGTCAATAAAAGATATTCCGATAAATAAATAGGTTATAAATTTAAAAAAAAATTTACCAATCAGTTTTTGAGTTATTGCTATACAATTGTCAACTCAAAAGTTGATAATTGCAAAGAAAAAAATGAATTATATTTTATTCACCAGCAGAGTGTAATAAGAAAAGAATATTTCCCACTTACATAATAATAAGATTTTCTTTACTATTTGATAGATTGTAGTGTTTATAAAATAATTACTGCTTGCCCTCATTTACCTGAAGGTACCATAACCACTATTTAAATATCTACAAATTTGGTTTTTACAAGCCTTTTGAAGTTAAGAGAGGTGATATTTTAATTTTAAAAATAAAAACAAATAAAATAACTGAATATGATGTTGGATTAATGACTACAATAAGTATATTCGTAAAATATAAAGAATATATATGTACTATTAAAAGGTAAATAATGTTAGCTTTGAGTGTTAAAAAGTTTCTAAAAGTAATATCAAAATGAAAATACTCAAAATGGATGATTTGTTAAGCGAAGTATATTTTTCAATATGTAATTCAAATAAATCAACATAAAAAAATGGCCTAATGTAAGAGAAGGAAAAATCAATGAATTATATAAACCAGCAAGAATTAATTTACCCAGAAGAAAAGTAATTTCTTATACAATTGATGATTTATGGCAAATTAATCATGTTGATATGGATACTAGCAATTTAAAAGGTGTATCACATATAAATAATGGATACAAATATATTATGACAATTATCGATGATTTTTTAAATATGCATTTTCAATACCTATAAAAGATAAAACAGCTAAAAATGTAGCAAATGCTTTAGAATGTATATTGATAGAAATAAAACCACTCAATATGCAAAGGGATGTTTGCTTATAATTTTATAATAAAACATTTAAAGAAATTATGCAAAAATATAACATCAATAATTATTGTACATTCTGTGAACTTAAAGCCAGTGTTGTTGAGAGATATAATTGTACAATGAAGAATAAATGTGGAGAAAAGTTGCTTTAAATGCCAATTATAAATGGGTAAATATATTAGATGATTTATTAAAAGAATACAACAGTACAAAACATCGAACTACTGGCATGGAACCAATTGAATATAATAAAAAAATTTAAAAAAATTAAGACAACAAGATTTTGCGAATACGTTCACTAAAAGGAAATATAAACAGTTGAAGATTTTGTCTGTATTAGCAAACATGAACGAGTTTTTTGAAAAGATATATACTGCTAATGTGACCACATAATTATTTACTATTTTTGAGGTTTTAAATTACAATGTGCAACTCTCGAACTAAAATATACCAATTGAAAAGAAATAAAAGTTAGTTTTAATGAATACAAAAGTATGAAAACTGTCAATCCTGATGAATATTTGGTTGAAAAATTCTTAAAAACCAAGGGCGATAAAATTTATGTTAAATGGTTAGGATTTGATAATTCTCAATATCTTTTGGATTAATAGAACAGTTTTAATGAAATTTTTTAATATTTTTCTGCAATTGGTATTGCCAAATATATTATTATTTATTTAAATACAATACAATACAATTAACCACATCGGCTATATAAAAATCTATTTCATATGGATTAAAACTTATAAATTTACCATTTTATTAGGTTTCCATATACTTTTGTTTTTCTATTTATAAATAAAATTTCTATCTTTATGGTTAAACTCATCACATTCAATAACCAATTTCATATCAGTAAAAATTAATATATTCTATAATTGTCTATAGTATAGTGTTGTTTATAATTAAAAGGTTGAAAACATTCAATAATGTGGGAGATATGTTTTGTTTTTTATATTCTTCATAAACATTTATGTTTAAATTAAGTTGCTTAGAAATTTGTTCTACCATGATTTCTTGGCTATTCTAGATTTTGTCACTAGTTGAGTTAATCCTTTTTATTGATTTAAACTTCACAGTCATTATTATATTTATTAATGTTGTTAAGAAGTGTTTTATTATCATTATCAACAATATAATATAATAAATTTTGTGTTTATTTGTATTCCAAAAGTCTAATTACATCCGTTCCTTTAAACCAAGGCTCATTAATAACATTTTTTACAGCAGTTATCTTTTTATCATTCAAAACTAAATTATTTAAATCAAATAATGTTGGCAATTCATTATCATTTCCTAGTTTTAAGTCCTCTAATTGTTTGTTCATTTATTCAGCCATATTGTAAACATCGAGTAAGTATGCACAAAATAAATATTTTTATATGCATTATTTTTTGGTAAGGACATAAAAAATGTATATAAACCAGATTCTTTCAAATATGTAGTAATATTTTGTATATTCTCAAGTATCCTGTTTTATGGGTCCCAACAAAAATTCACATTTTTTTTATTATTCTTAGAATTTTTTAAAAATAATATGTATTGTCGAATCAAATATTTTGTTTAAATGGTTAAATTTTCTAAATCATTAACAATATCATTCATTTTGCTTATAATTATTCTTGTTTTGAGCATATTGTCTACTATTACAGGGTTGTAAAAGTTTTCAACCCTGACTATTTGAAACAATTAAATGTTATTTTTTACGAACTATAGTCAATTTGTTTGTACATGCATTAGAAGAGAGGTGGGATTAATTTTGCATCACACCTATTTCTGAAACAGATGTGTTGTGAAATAAAATGTTTTGCTTAAATGGTTAAATTTTCTAAATCTTTAACAAATAACTTTCATTTTCTTTATAATGTCGTTATATGATTCACACTTCATACCAAACTATGAAATGCTATTGTTACCAACTCTAGTCAATTTGTTCGTAAATTCATTATATTCTATGAAAGTTTTATTACTAAAGAAAGTCAGAAAACCATTTTTTTTTATCTAAAAGCCGACTGTATCATATTTGGCAAATGAGGAAATTTCTCGCTAATGGTTCCCTTCTCTTTTATTTGGAAACAACATTCTTATATTCCAGCAAAATACTCCTTTTCGTCGAAGATATAAGTTTTTCAACAGGATTTATGTTATTTTCATCACTTACTCCTAATTAAGAAAATCCTTTGCGATATTCTTTTACAAGTTTATAACTAGTGTAATAAACCACCAGAACTAACTCGCCCGAAAGTCATTGGTAATAAAAAAAATTATTGAAATCACTTGGTAAAAAGTGAAACATTTCAGTTATCAAATATGGTATATTGAATATTTCCTTGTTATTAAAACTTTTTACCCAAATTTTTTTATTGTAAAAAACATAAATAATTACCATTTTTTTTAAATATTTTTTTACATTCGCTTTTGAATAAATCAATTGGTCGATTGTAATTTTAAAAAAATTTTGTGGTTGTAGTCCATAAAAGTTTTGTATCTTTGAAATGTAATTTGTTTGCAAATTAACCAAAACATTGTTACGAAATAGATATACAATTTCATTTGTATCATTGCTAAGTAAAAACTGCTAATATATTAACTTTATTTTCAGGAGAGTTTTTCCTATTTATACCAATATTCTTGTTTATTGGTGTGAATTTAAACAAGACTATTTTGTTGATTTGGAAAAAATGCATGAGCTAGTGCACTACCATGTATAAATAATGTATAAGGACAAACTCCACTTAATCTCTCGTATTTATGATGGTTTGTTAGTAAGAAATAAGTAGTCTGGAGATTGTGCTTCATAAACTAATTTCAAATTTGTATGCTTTTGCAAATGCCAAAAGCCTCTTCAGCTTACTTTTTAATTAAATTATTTGCAAATGCAAAATGCATTTAAGATATTTTATTCCATTTTGTGGTTAATGAAAGGCCACCAAATATATCATCCTTAACACCACATCTTGGTTTAGTAATTAAATTAATCATTTCTTCATTGAGATTATCTGCGATTGAAGACACATTGTGATATTTTTTTAATTATCTTAAAGAATTTTCAAACTTTTTTTATCACTATTTGAAAGTGAAGTTAGACTACCTTTTATTTACCCATATTTATTTTAAGAAATTGATATCACATACTGTCCAATTCTCTTTTATGGACAGCGCAAAGTGATTTTTGATAGTGAGAATAATTATCTAAACCATCATTTAGAGATTAATTTTTTTATACATAAAAAGTGTTTAACATTCGTTCATTGTTTGTTCAACACACATTTCACCTATGGTGACCTTATTTAAAAAATTGCAAAATGTTGTTCTCTCTTCCTTTTGTTCTCTCTCTTCCTCTCATTATATATCCTCCTCTCATTCTCTCTTTTTCTCTCTCTTTCTCTTCCTCTTGTTATCTCTCTTTATATATCTATTCCACTCTTTCTCTCTTTCTCTATGTTCCTTTCATTCTATCTCTGTCTATTTCTCTTCCTCTCTTTTTCTCTCTCTTTCTCATTCTCTCACGCTCCAAAGGAAAAAAGCACATTCCTAGGGGAAAGGGAAATTCTGTCTTACTGGCTGCCAAAATGGCCACTCCGACATCTTATAACATGTTGTAAGAAGGTTAATCATTTCAAATGCAACATTTAATGTTTATATGTCTGTCATAACTCTCGGATAAACAAAACACATATTTGTGAAATAAAATATTTTGCTTTAATAGTTAAATTTTCTAAATTTATATCAATATCTTTCATTTTGCTTATAATTGTTCTTGTTTTGAGCATATTGTCTTATATTCCAGGGTTCTAAATCTTTAGAACCCTGACCATCAATTTCTTTTCTTTTTTAAGAAATTTATCACAGGTCTTCTATTGAATGTTATAATCATCAAATTATCTTTTTGGATCTGCTCAAATAAAAACCCAAAATGTTTCAAGAAAATGATCATTATTTTCCCTATGTTTGTTACAATACCATGTCCTAAAGATATACGACTTGGAAAATCATGTAAAAATTATTAATACTCTTAATGGCCAGTACATTTTTTCTTCAAAAAAAGGAAAAAGTTTTCATTAAACCAATTTCCTAAGCAAATATTATTCTTAAAAATTACAGAATGTTTATAGATATTTCTTTTGAGCCAGTAACATTTTGTTATTGTGTTTATGGAAGTTTATGTCATGCCAGTGACCCAAATTTTTATTTTCCAACCTTATTTTAACACGTTCAAATCTGCAGTTGAGAAACCCCTCACTTCTCCACTCTACCAGACTATTTTTTTAGTGGAGAGAAGAGGGTTATTTATTATTTTATTTGATTTTTTTTTATTTCTTGTGCTCCTTCTTATATGATGCAGGCACCTTACAACATATGAGAAACCCCATCTATACATATTTTATGTTACAAGTCTAGCATAGAGAGTATTTTTCTGGGACTTTAAGGAGTACAATTTAATTTACATAAATACTAATTCATTGCTGTATGAGCAAGAGCAACTCAAGTTTTTAGCTCAAATTTTGAATGACTTGGTTCATAATTGATAATTGTGGGCACCTTCAAATTATTAAATTATCCTCTTGAATCAGGTTTTAAACCCCGACTCTTGAGTTGGAAGTAATGGCTAGATTGTGGAGAGATAGCTATAAAACATCTTGTGGCGACTCACAGAGTATTCACTGCACTGCGAGTAAATAGCGGCACAGTTACATTAACCTTCTTTTTGCTAGTAGATAGTGTAGCAGTTGCGGGAAAAAGACAAGGAAAACTCATGCATACTTTACAGGAGAGAGTTACATTATAACATTTTTAATTTTGTGTCTCACTTTGTTTCTTTAATTTGGTTCATTCAATAATAATGTTATAAAACCATATTTTTCATTTCAACAGTTTGCACAAATCTCTTTTAAAATTTCTTATAAGTCATGTCTCCACTAACAAAACCATTATTAGTGAACCTTGAATTTGTATCATATTGTCTAAATATACACAGAAAATCCATATTATCTCTCATCAAATGCTTTGGTACTGTCGAATAAGTTTGAGCTAAATAAAATACATCATTATTGTTATGTCTTCCCCTATTTAAATATTCATGAATAACATCCTGATTACATAAAATAACATTGTCAGATATAACTAGAGGATTATTTTCAAATGTACCTAAAAATTCATTTAATCAATGTAATTATAAAAGTATGCAATTTTTTCATTAAACTTGTTGACTATGGCATCAAAATCATTTCATAACTAAATATATTTTGGTTTAATTAATTCTTTGAAAAAACATTCAATTTATTAAAATTTAGTCTCCTCCCTTATAAATAAAATTTTCAATCAAATTTGTTTTTTCACAATTACTCTTACATACTATAATTGGTCTTAAATTGTCAGGCAATAATTCACCATTATTTTTTTTTAGCATCTCCAGAAATGAAAACACCAACATCCCAATCAACTTGTTCCATTTAATAAGATAATTTTTGAGTAATAAATGGGAAAAAAGTATTTCAGTTAACAATCAACAGTTCTGTAGTAAAGAAGATACTTCACTATGAAATAATTTATCAAAATAAATCGATTGCTTTATTAGTTTTCATGCGAAATTTATATAACATGATATAGAAAAGAATATTAAAACCACAATTGAAAAATTGAGTATAGTTGTTGATAAAAATGAAGTTATAACTATTCCTAGAGGGCGATATGATATTGAATTATTAAAAGGAGCTATTAATTCATTTGAACAATTTTCAACTAATAAAATTAAATTAACATCAGACAATGTCAAAAACCGAATATCGATAATCTAGGTACAATATAATATTTGATGATCATTTATCTGATATTCTTCGTATTTAAAGAAATATGATTATTGAAAAAGAAAACTTTTTCATTTGTACTAACTTACCTAAGTTTTACCGATTAAAAAAGATAAAATTTCATTGTAATTTAGCATATCGGATGTTTTTAAAATGTGATGAATCTTATCATTTAGAAACAGATATAAAAGCTGGTAATCACCAAAAAACTATGTTTCGATTTAGAGATTCGATTTTTCATGAGCCACCATATCAATTTTTTTTATAAAATTACCAATGAGCAGTATAATTATATTGTTTTAGATATTAGATATGAAAATGGTAAACTTATTGATGTTGATGGTGCTAATATTGACATTGTTTTAAAAATTAAAGGTGTTTCAAATATTACTATTTTATTTTTAAAAATATATTTTACCTAAAATAAAATTATATGTTTTGATATCCATATGGAAAAGTATCTATTTTATTTTCTAATGTAATTCTTTTGTTATCACAAGGATGTAATGCAACTTTATTACCTTCGAACGTATATGTTTTATGCTTTTAGCTTCTTATTAAATTCATTGTTCTATATGTTTTCATATCATTACACCAACATTAATTACATTCATCAAATGTAATTTTATTGTTAACTACCCATCTTTTCACACCTTAAGATTGTTTATTTTCTTTATTATCGACTATATATGCATACATTTTTACTCTTAAACCAACAAATCCACTCATTATTTTGCTATTGCAGTCATATTTTAATTTTCCTTATTTTTATATTTATTTAAGGAATGTTATAAATATTATCATTTCGATAATCACTTGTTTCAAATTTATCTAACATCTTCATAAAAATCTTCTGTTTTTATTTTATATGTGTATAAATCAGTATCTTTCTGGCATAATTCAATTTTATCGCCATATTTTGGTTTCATTACATTAGAATGGAAATTGTACATCAATTCTTTTGATATGTCCTAAATATACATACATAATAAATAGGGTTATGAAATTGTATATTTGTCTTGTTCATATGTATAATCACATGAGTCTCATTTAATATTGTACTTTTCTTGAAATTTTCTTGTGCTATAAATTTCATAGAAACATTTTCACTTGAAACCAGTCTAATATCCACTCTTTTTCTAATATTCTCTGTTGATTTACCAACCACAGAATTTTTCATTAGCTTAAAAAATATCCTTCTCAAAATATTTTTTTCCTTTAGTTCTCATTGATGTATTTAAATCTATATACTTCTGCAAACCAATCAGACTGATTAAACTTTAATATCCTATGTATTTTTGTACATTTTAATCCATTATTTAGACATTGTTAAATATTCCAATAGCATATTACATACTTCTGTTAGTTATCTAAAGTTGTAAATAATTTAGATTGATTAGTTTTTGGAACTGTTTTATTTTTAGGGCAAAATAGAGCATCCTTATGCGAATTATGCAATTACTTTGGGTATTATAAATAAACTTATGGTATGTAACCATTGCCAGAACCTTCTTTAAATTTAAAATATAATTTTGCCAAAAATCTAATTTAAATTCGGGATAATCAACCCATTCAAAACCGCCATATAGTAAATATTGCGACATTGCCCATCCATATAAAGTATTTGCATCGAGATGTGCCTAATAATTGGACTCTTGTTTTGGATTAATATATTATAAATATTTATTACTTGTTTTTACATATGGTTTACAACATTGAGATATTACACCTCTTATACCCTATTCTACCATTAAAATCATATCATGATTATGCAATAAACCTAATAGTTGTTTACTAATGTTTAACATTGCATCCCATGATAATCTTAGTGATGTAAAATACCATGCATGATCTAAATCATATTTCTGAATTTCTGAAATTTTCTAATACATATTCTAACAATAATAAACCACTTTTCAAATATAAATCATGATATTCGGCAAGATTTTTAACATTAAATTTATTCCACGCACATTTTGAATGATCAAATCATCAGCACTTATATCAGATTCATTTAATTTGTTATAGAATTCACTCTTTGGTGTAAGTTCAATTTCATCGCATTTCTTTCAACTGTCCATATAATCGTATCCATAAATACCCTTTCTAATAACTAAATCTTCTTTGTCTTCTGGAAAATGCTTTAGTGTATTTTTCATTTGAACTTTAGATAAATTAGATATTAATTTATCTAAACTACTAGCCATAAATTTAATTGTGTATATGAATCTCATTTGTAAATTTTCTATTTGTTTCCCAAAAGTGATAAACTTTTCTTCGTTATTCGTAATTAAATCTATAAATTTATTGTCATGTCCTAGCTCTTTAATAAATAAATGTGCATCATTTTCAGTTAAATTATGAAGATAAATTGGAACAAAATGGTGTAATTTTGGTTTTAGGTTACAATTATTATATACTGGGTTAATGAATTTTAAAGTTAAATGATCACCATGATATAATTTTTTAATTCCCTTCGAATATATTCATACTTATATACTGTACAATTTTGGTATTTATTATAAAATACAATTTTTTTGTTTTGTTAGAGGGCGCATTGCTTCTTTGTGTTCATATACTTGGCCAGTTCGTTCTACTTCCATTTTCATGTAATGAATAAACTCCTTATGCGCATTCGGACCTCGGTACACAACTGGTGGTTTAAAATCACCATATTTACATACAATATAATAACAAAAACCAGAAGCTTCATGTAACTGATACTTCATTGTGTATGTTTCAAAATTTAATTTTAAATCAATGTTATTTATGTGATCATTAGTAAAATCATATCTTTCTTTAAGTACTTCTCTATAAAAACCATTATCAATATCTTCTTTAGTTAAAGCGGGATATTTTTTGATTAATTTAAGTTTATTTGTTTCTCTTGGCAAAGTATGCTTGGTTAATATTTTATTTACAATTGATTCAAAATCAGTAAATATTCCAAAAGTAACCTTAATTTATTTGTACATGTTTTGAAAAATATTTTCTGCATTTTCGAAGGTATGTTAATTTTAACGGATTCATTTTTGAGAAATCTTCTGTGTCGATTATTTAATTTTTCTTTGAGATGTAAATAATTGAAGACATATATCGCATATATAAGTTTTACCATCATTATAAATTTTTTGCATTGAAAGCAACCTCCAAAAATCTCTTATCCAACAGTAATGTTAGTTTATACAATCTATGAAATAATGTAAATTTATACGTTTTTCCTTTTTATTTTTTGTAAGCTTTAATGGTTATAGCATGGATTATTTACCTTCAAAAGAGTATACATTTATAGATGTATCAATTTGTTTTTCTATTTTGGTATGTCATCAATTTTAATAGGATATTCATAATAATCTATTATCTTATCAATATTAAACCCCACACTCTGATATTTAGTTACTCTAACTTAATGATTGTCTGTTGGATACAACGCTGATTTTATAACTCAAAGAAAACATTTTTGATCGTCATTCTTCACATTTACATGCTTTTTTGTTCTTAATTGGTTCTGGTAATTCTATGTATGAAGAGTAATTTAATGGATTATCCTTATTTATAGCTAATTGTATTCCAATTATTTTATTTAAAGTCCACATTGAACCTCTTTTATGGAATTCAGATAATTGTGTAAGTAATTCCTGTTTTATAATTTTTTGTAAATCTTTATCAATTCTCCTTCATTTAATATTCTATGTTTAAATGACTCAAATTTAAATAATTCTACTTGATTATTTTCCTGCTTGTGACAATTGGTATATAATTTAATTGTTGTTTTGAATCTTGTAGATGTCATAAGATGATCACGTATTACCTCAAAATACTTATTTTTTACAGAAGTTAAAAATTGACTAGGCTGTACTAAATGAAAGCTATTTTCAATGTTATATGTTGATATTCTACATTTATAAGCTGTATTAACTCAGTAAGTTTTAATGACTCCTATTTATTTTACTTACAAAAATATTAGTGGAATAGGGGAATATTTATTTTAATTCTTTTCTATCTTGTTTATATAATTCATTGATATTAACATCTGATATATGTGAATTTCTAAAAGGATTCCTTGTTATCCATTCTGTTACACACATACTTTTATTTTTAGGCTGTACAAATACATTATTTTAGAGAATGGAAATATTTCTTTTAATTCGTGTCTATCTTTTGAATGTATTTCTCTAATATTGGCATATGAATATGGTAATTTACCAAAGTTTTTTTCTTTTTCCATTTATAATAAATGCTATAAGAGTTTAAAACAAATCAGATTTTCTTAGATTGTAGCAATATTTAAGTATATATCCTTTAGCTATAATTCTCTAATCCTGCACTCTTTTTTCACTCAATAGAACTGCTATATTGCTCGACATCATTTTTTTTTTATAGAGAAAAAAATGTAATTATAAAATAAAAAATTTATAATAATTAAAATAATGTAATAAAATAGAACAAGTGATTAAATGATTAATAATAACCATATCGTTTTTAACTAGGTAACTTATTGTTAATACTATAAATCTTAAGATATTCACTGAAACATGTTTTACATATTGTTGTATGTTTGTCCTAACAAATGTTATAATAAGAAAATAAGTATATATATTTATTCTCATCACATAATATACTTGTCTTTGTTGGGTAATTATCATGTTGAATTTCATTTAGAATACCTACTACTGTATTGTGCGATTTACTATTTTTATGCTTTTCGAGTTGAATATTATAAAGATATTTTCCGCATTCGCATAGCATTTCCTCTTTTCTTTAAGGCATAATGAATTTTACCATATTCACTAAAACAATTTTTACATATTTTTGTCAGTTTGTCTACAGTAGACTTATGCGGATAAAATGAATCAATAGATATTTTGTCTTTACATGCTCCGCATGTCTTAGTTGAATAATCACAAATTTAATTTTCATCTGTGTTTGTGTATTTTAGTGTCTTTATGCATGTTGAGATATAGTTTACAAACATATTTTCCACATCCACATAGTGCGCTCTCTTTTTTTAACTCATAATTACATATATCATATTCTCTATAACATTTTTTGTAAGTGTCAATATGCTTATCTTTTGTGTGTTTATGTGGTGGAAAACTTTCTGGTTTAATACTTCGCCACACTTTTTACATTGTTTAAGCATTTTGTAGTTGGCGCGCAGCGATTCCATTTTATGTTTATTAAAAAGAAAACAAATTTAAAGAAAAAAATTAATTTAAATTTAAATCTAAATTTTATTATTATTATTTTGTTATCAGCTTAAAATTGCATGACTTCAACTTAAATTTGCTAGTCATTTTAAATCCAAAATTGTCGTTTCTATAAATATGTAAAAGTTCCTTAAAATCGTTAAAATTACTTGATTTTAGCTTTTAATTGCTCGATTTTTCGTCGAGTCTCAGATTTTGTGTTAGGTGGTCCAGAACTCCCCCTTTATACCTACACCCTCTCTATGTGTGTTTATATGCATGCCATACAACACATGTTAAAAATGGCTGATTGTAACACCCATTATGTGTTACGTGGTCCAGAACTTCCCTTTTATACCTACACCCTCTCTATGTGTGTTTATATGCATGCCATACAACACATGTTAAAAATAGCTGATTGTAACACCCATTTTGTGTTAGGTGGTCCACAACTCCCCCTTTATACCTACACCCTCTCTATGTGTGTTTATATGCATGCCATACAACACATGTTAAATATAGATGATTGTAACACCCATTTTGTGTTACATGGTCCAGAACTCCCCCTTTATACCTACACCCTCTCTATGTGTGTTTATATGCATGCCATACAACACATGTTAAAAATTGCTGATTGTAACACCCATTTTGTGCTACGTGGTCCAGAACTTCCCTTTTATACCTACACCCTCTCTATGTGTGTTTATATGCATGCCATACAACACATGTTAAAAATAGCTGATTGTAACACCCATTCTGTGTTAGGTGGTCCAGAACTCCCCATTTATACCTACACCCTCTCTATGTGTGTTTATATGCATGCCATACAACACATGTTAAAAATAGCTGATTGTAACACCCATTTTGTATTAGGTGGTCCAGAAATTCCCTTTTATACCTACACCCTCTCTATGTGTGTTTATATGCATGCCATACAACACATGTTAAAAATAGCTGATTGTAACACCCATTTTGTGTTACGTGGTCCAGAACTTCCCTTTTATACCTTCACCCTCTCTATGTGTGTTTATATGCATGCCATACAACACATGTTAAAAATAGCTGATTGTAACACCCAGTTTGTGTTAGGTGGTCCAGAACTCCCCCTTTATACCTACACCCTCTCTATGTGTGTTTATATGCATGCCATACAACACATGTTAAAAATAGCTGATTGTAACACCCATTTTGTGTTAGGTGGTCCAGAACTCCCCCTTTATACCTACACCCTCTCTATGTGTGTTTATATGCATGCCATACAACACAAGTTAAAAAAGGCTGATTGTAACACCCATTTTGTGTTACGTGGTCCAGAACTTCCCTTTTATACCTACACCCTCTCTATGTGTGTTTATATGCATGCCATACAACACATGTTAAAAATAGCTGATTGTAACACCCATTTTGTGTTAGGTGGTCCAGAACTCCCCCTTTATACCTACACCCTCTCTATGTGTGTTTATATGCATGCCATACAACACATGTTAAATATAGCTGATTGTAACACCCATTTTGTGTTAGGTGGTCCAGAACTCCCCCTTTATACCTACACCCTCTCTATGTGTGTTTATATGCATGCCATTAAACACATGTTAAAAATAGCTGATTGTAACACCCATTTTGTGTTAGGTGGTCCAGAACTTCCCTTTTATACCTACACCCTCTCTATGTGTGTTTATATGCATGCCATACAACACATGTTAAAAATAGCTGATTGTAACACCCATTTTGTGTTAGGTGGTCCAGAACGCCCCCTTTATACCTACACCCTCTCTATGTGTGTTTATATGCATGCCATACAACACATGTTAAAAATAGCTGATTGTAACACCCATTTTGCGTGGAGCAGTGAAAACTGTGGAGAAATACATTGGCCATTTTATGTCATTGCTAATCATTTTGTCGTATCGGCTCCATAAACACTCCAAGTGCACGCTGAGATGGCATGGCCATAGCCTGTGGTTCGTTCCCCTACAGCCCTTCCTCCTCTCGGCAAGCCACTTGCTCCATCTCTAATGACCTCGCGTCTACTTGCCTACATACCTCCAGTACAACCTACTCCTCAAACACATGCATATTAAAAATTGATTTCTTTGGTTACAAATTAAATCAGAAACGTCCAAGACGATTCTGCATGAATATAAACCTGCAAGAAAAAATGATATAATTCCGTGCTAGCTGTTTTGCTGTAGATATAGCTACTTACCGGAGCAGCAGTCGATTAATGTCTCGAATGTACACTCGAATGTTGAAAGTAAGAATAGTTTCACTGTATTCTTAATAACTCAGACCTCAAATTTCACAGACATACGTGCCAGTAGAATTGAATTCGAAGTTATAGATATGCTGAAGACAGTAGTATTTGTTTAGTCTGCTGCCATAGAAAGAAGCCTTTTGTTTTGAGTTATTCATGATTCGGCCACACTATGATATCCTGTTTATTACTATCTCACAGCCACACAAACAAAGTATGAAGAATGCAGTCGGGTCACCAAAGATATACAATAAAATTGGCTTACGTTCACCCTGCTACTGTTAGACTATAAAAATTGTCTTTTCTTTGTTTAGATACGGTTGTTTGTCTTGGGGAATAGTCGACTGAATTCCAACATTCTAAGGACTGTGTACACACCTGACATTTTCTTTCTGTTATCGGCTGTTCTCTGCATGTGCATATGTTTCCATTTCGCTGGGTTGGTGTTCGGGCCACTTGATTTTCGCAAAAAGGTTTCTAGAATACTCCTACTCCAAAACAATTAAGTTCATTTCCACTTTTGTAATAAGAGGACTTCAATAGCTACGTATCTGCCCGCAAATCACTGACGTTTAGTATCGGAGTAACTTGGTTATGACTGATACATGTAGGTATTTTCTCACAAAACCCGATGAGGGTGATTTAGACAATTATGGAACAGTAGCGGAATTAAAGGGCGGGGAAACAGGAGACCCCGAGGAAACCTGCCGAACAGTGGTATCATTCGACACCCGAGTCCCACATGCGAAGTAACCAGAGGAATTTGACAAGTGTGCACAGAACTCATTGAAGTATAGCCTGCATGTAAACAGGTGAATTTACTCACTACAGGAACAGCTCTTAGAAGTTTATACTACATGTACAAAGTAAACTTGACGGTCATTCTAACGATGTATTACACCGTACATAGACACTCAGAAAATTCTCGGGTTCTTTCGGAATAGTAGGTCATGGTAACTTCATGACAAGGATTCCAGGAATCGGGATTTTGTAACCATCTCGGATTACGCGATTTTATCTCAAAATCACTGTTTTTACACAAAAATCATTTTGTTTTTCAACTTGAAATCTGTCTTTTTCCTCAAAATTGTCCCTAAAAATTCACTTTTATTTCTTGAAAAATCTAAAAAAATCGAAACATTCATAAAAAATTATTAATAAATTTTAAAAAAATGTGTACAAAAACTTTAATAAAATCATCTCAATACCTCAGTTCTGTATTGAGTTTCCTGTAAGAAAAACGTCTGTTTACATAGAAACCTCCTCCCACACGGCACCTGCTAGTGTGCGCATGTCGCCAGTGCGGATATTTCATTTACGGATTTAAATATGTATATTTTGCATACATGAGAAGGTATATAAAAATTATTCCAGGTAGGAGTTTGTAAAAAATATTCAAATTTTAATATTTCATTCTTTTTAAATATTTTTTTATTTAATATATTTTTTACTATTGTACAAAAATTATTTAATTTAAATATTAAGTTGTCTAGCTTTGTAACTAAGCAAGCTAGAACCGACAGACATACAAGGCAGATGTAAATGTTGTGACAGGCCAAGAGAAAAAAAATTAATTATAAATTTTACACTTTGCCATAACATCCGATAACATAAAAAATATATATCATGCAGATACAGGATTCGGACCCACAACCTCTCAGAGAGCAGCTCACATCGGGGTGATGTGCTTAAATATTGTATGAAGATATTTTCATTACTTTCTAAATTATATATGCCTATGCTCGCTCTGATTGTTTTTATATTCTTTTTAATTAATTATATAGCAAATCGGAATGTAAGCAAGCAAATATTTGTAGTCACAGGTGAATATAATTTACGAACTATTAATACCAGGCTCGTGAAATTCAGTTTGCAAGAATCATTTCTCGCTGCAATAATTTATTTTTTAAGAACTTTATGAGTATAGTTACAAGCTTAAAATAACATTTGCATCATAGTTACATTTTTAACGAAAACAGTAGATAGCACTGTTTACGATACAGTATTAAACTAAGAAATAAACTATTTCAGTAATTTTGTTTTTAAAATTTATTCAAATATATTACTACAGAAACACTTTAAAAAATCCAGTTACTTATATACCTGTTGATGCCCCCCCCCCTCCCCATAACATTTGTTTCTAGTAAGCATTTCACTTTTCATAGGCATAGTGGTATTTCAAATGAAATATCTGTATTTGTTATTCTTTCTAAAACTCATTTATTTTTAATTTTTTAGTCATAAAAAATTGTACGTAAAGTACAGCGGAACAATGCAAATAGTTCGCTCAACTTCATTTCCGCTTCCCTCTCTTCAAAAATAAGATACTACACGATGTCAGTATCTGCAAATTATTCTCTGCCTGGTCTTTTTCGTAGGCAGAACTATTCTGCTCGGATTTGATTAAATGTATGTTTACGTGACTAAACCAAGCACCGTCATATTCTCTACATCAGGGGAAGTAAGCAGGATACAACACTAGCGAGATATTAAATGGTTATATTATATATACATACTTACTTCAGACTACAACAGTACAACAGTAGCGGCTCGTGCCTTTTGTAAATAGGGATTCACGCTATAATTTTTCTTGAGTAAAATATTTTTAAGCAATTGTTTTTACATTAATATAACAATTTTTATTCAAAATAAACACAAAACAATGGCATAAAATGTAAAGCACATATAAATCTGACCACAGAACAAAACAAAATGTCAAAAATTGTGGTATTTTCAACAGCTTCGAAATTATACAATTCAGCACTTATAATTGTAATTCAGTTTTTAGGTTTTTCCTTTTAGATTACATAACTTGACCACACCCCAACATTAACTTGAAAATGATATCAATATATTGCAAACTGCTTGTCCGTTAGGTAACACATAACGGATAGCAACGACCAATTGGAATATTGGTTATATGTCTGTCGTTTCATCTGCGATAACCGAAACATAACTTGCACTTGAGATTTATTTTTTGATGTTCTCTTGGGATACATTAAGCATGAAATCTAGCAAATCGTTTTGGATTTCTTTAGAAGTCCCTTTGAAAACCGTTGCATTTCTGAGGCGGTCTTTTAAAGATTTGTCTAACTCCGTTGAAAAATAAACCAGACCTCTGAAAACTGCAGGCTTAGCAGATTCTTGTGCCTCATCGTGACCTCGAAGCGCGACTTCAAATGCCCTGCAAACGTATATGCAATCATCTTTACAAAGGCCATAATGATTTTTTGAAACTTGCTCGTTATGTATTTTGATGTTCAAGCGATAGGAACTGTCAAGTTGCTGGCGAATGTCTAATTTTCCCAAAAGATGAAACTCCAGAATGGAATTCAAATGTGTTTGTGCACATTCATACTTCTTAATTTTTTGACTTAAGTGAGACAAATGTGAGACACCAAAATTTGTCCAACGCTATTCACCACTTTGTTTTGAGAAGAGCAGGCAGGAAAAGCAATAGAGTCAGTTGATCTGTTCGCACCCACAGATCCACGAGTTTCTTTTTCATAAATGTCTCACTTGAATTCTCTTCTAAATTCCCCATTTTTTGACTTTGTTACTTGCAATATATTAAGTGATGCTCATTCTCTGTTTATTACATTTGTTTTTCTTTAGCTTGCCGAAGACTGCACTGTTTGCGAACTTGAAAAAGTATTTTTCAAAATCATTTCTGCTGCTGCGCGTCTTGTAGTATTCAACTGGATGTATGGCTATAGCTCGCCACACTGCTCGAACTCTAGCACATGATGAATTTTGTCAATTTTCAGTCCATGGCTGATGACTTGTTTGAATGTTACATAGTCAATTGTCATTTTCTTGCTCGTCATTTTAATCATTAGTTTCTTCTGCTTTGATTCATGTAGACGTTAATTAATTGCAAGAAATGGCAAATCCTTATGTTCTCTGTGCAGTTCAATTGGGTAAGTTACATCACATTCGATGATGTATCCCAAATGAGACTTGTCAGGCATGCTCATAATTTCATAATCGGTACTGGCCCACATGAAATGTCTTATAGGTAGAGGTAAACTCATCGCCCAGACGTACAAATTGTTAGCATCCATATACATAAGGTATTTCGCCGGATCATAAGGGACATAGTTCTTATCATCATACATGTTGTTCGCTACACAGTGCCTATTCACACACTAAGCCATGCTGCCTCTTATACCGTTCTCGAGAAATATGTGCATATCGTAAACAGTTAAAAGTTCAAGTTTCACAGCAGTCGCCTTCAGTCTGGAATAAAATGTGTAGCCAGGTAATCTTACATAATGAACACAGACCAGTTCATACATGTGTAGGCAGGTAATCTTACATAATGAACACAGACCAGTTCATACATGTGTAGGCAGGTAATCTTACATAATGAACACAGACCAGTTCATACATGTGTAGCCAGGTAATCTTACATAATGAACACAGACCAGTTCATACATGTGTAGCCAGGTAATCTTACATAATGAACACAGACCAATTCATACATGTGTAGGCAGGTAATCTTACATAATGAACACAGACCAGTTCATACATGTGTAGGCAGGTAATCTTACATAATGAACACAGACCAGTTCATACATGTGTAGGCAGGTAATCTTACATAATGAACACAGACCAGTTCATACATGTGTAGCCAGGTAATCTTACATAATGAACACAGACCAGTTCATACATGTGTAGCCAGGTAATCTTACATAATGAACACAGACCAGTTCATACATGTGTAGGCAGAGGTTGCAGAGTACTTTAAATACACGAGCGAGTAGCAGTATGTATGTTTTAATGGATATATTAGAGTACTGCTTGAAGGTTCGGCGGTCAAATTTTTTTTTAATACTTGATGAACATGAGCGTACTCGGCATCGCATTTGTTCGCATCTGTCAGCCTATTATAAAGCTTCTTCTTCGGCAGTAGCTCTGTCTCGGTTAGTCTCTCGATGCTGTCTATATAACCATAGGGGAAGATTCCCTTCCTTGTCACTAGAACCAGCTCATCGGAACTGAAGAATTGTATATACTTCTGAAGCTGTTTGCTGCCAGGTTGACAAGTTGGTTGCCATGAAATGGAAACTGTCGATAAATTAAATGTTGAACTTCTCTCTAAGCGATTTTACAAAAGTAATCATCTTTTCTTCGTTATGTGGTATAATGTTGATGTCCTTGTTGTCATACACTAGTTCTCTGAAGATGAAATTTACATTGTATGCCTGGCTATGAAAAAATTTTGGAAGCCTCTTCAGTAGCCTTCTGAACAAATTGCAGTTGTTACAGGCTGCTCCAATATACTTCCCGCTAAAGTGGCAGTGGTCCCATACCTTCTCATTATCTTGTCCGAAGCTTCCTCCGCATTGACAGTATCTTCATGCCTGGAGATATTATTAATTTTGTGCTGGAGTTAGTGGTAGCATCTTCAGTGAAGTCTTGCTAGTTTTTCTTCACTTTATTGCCGATCTCAACGACTTTCTCAATAAAAATATTCGCCGCATCCATTCCTGTGTAGAGTATAGGTTCTTGTGGCAGTTCCGATGTAAGTGTTGCAAAGAAATATGTTATTATCTACATGTACGAAAATACAGAAGCTATAAGCTTCGTACTTCTGTTATGTCATTGTGAAAGCCTACTCAGGGTCAGATTGGCAAGTCTGAATCGGTACCAAAATGGCTTCGAAATCTGAGTAGATCACAATCAGTAGTTCATTCTGGTGCTGAATATTTCTGAAGTAGAGCACTGGACGACTCCCATTCTTTCCAGGCTGTTGCATGTCAGCTCGAAGTGTTGCATATCCAGAACAAAATTGTTTCTCTTCAGCCAGACACAGTTCACCTTTGAGTCCAGACACTTGCGGCCGATCGTCGAAATGCATCAGGCATCTCTTGCAAATATGTATTTTTGTTTTATGTTTAGTTTTCTGGGATCATACCACTCTGGATAAATTTTAAATGTCGTAGTAGTGGGATGTTTCTTTATCGGACAAAAGCAGTAAGTCTATATGATCGTTCTTTTCTTCACTGGTCACTCGAAGAGGAGAAATCTTATAGTTTTCATCAAAGGAGTAAATATTGACTGATGTTCCTGGGTTCTTCTCGAGCAATGTTATCTGACTCACTGGTGTTGGAAAAGTGATGTCTGGAAAGCCGTTCCTGTCTTCACTTCATCATCGCCTTATCTGTTGCCTACATGTTGCAAATTAGTACCTTCCACGAACTTGGCAAGTACTGGCTATTTAAAACACACGTGTCCTTCGTTTTTTGTGTTGATTACCTCTTTCTTAACCTAGATGGAAGACGGTAAATCTATCCATGATGAGGGTCTAAGAGGATCTAGGTTGTTGATCCAGAGTTGGAGCCGGTTGACAGAGATGAGCGTCCATCCAGATAATTTCTCCGCATACTCTCTTCCTTCAGTACAGAGCTTCTCAAATACTTGTTGACACGGCATGTCCTATATCATCAGTATTGTAGACTGGAACATTTTCTTCTTAAAAGCCCTTGCATCTGTCTGGTCTTCATGCAGCTCTGGCTTTACGTAATTACACTCCAAAACGATGTTAAATATAACTGCTCCGCAGTTCTCTACTTCTTCCGTTAACTTGCCAACAATATTCTTGTAAGTGGCTACCAAGTAGTCACGTATATCTCTGGCATCACCATTATTCTCTGCTACGTACATTATTAAATTTCCATGGAATGCAGTCTCTGCCTCGACGAAGTCATTGCTACTTACTGTACCAGATCCAGCGGCGGTTTTTCGTCCGGCTGATGTTCCCAAGCAGGGTAGTTCAGCACTATCTATGGGCCGCACACATATCTTCTTCTGGGCTGGCTGTGCCGATTTTCCCTTGCAGAACTTCAGGTGCATGGCCAGGATGTCACGACGGATAAATTGGGCACTGCAGTTGTTGTACTTTAATAGACCGCTTTCAGTATTGAACTCACATCCTGCTTCATGTCTTCATGTCTTCTTGGATTGCACCGTTCAGTAGATTTCCTGCTGCAAAACTTGCAGCTGGTCGTGGTCGCTATTTTCCAAACGGTAAAATCGCAGCTACTAAAATGCTCTTGTAGTTTATCTCTGCGAGCAATAGTTTTCCGCGAGTTTCTCACATCAGCTGCTCTACCAATGTGGATAGAGGCTGCAGCTTCTCTCATGCCTTAGAATGTTATTCCGTACAGTAAAAGCCTTACCACAAAACTTGCACTGGCTTGCTCCCATTGCTAACAAAAACCTAACTAACTCTTGCTGTGCTAAACCTAACCTAAAACTATTGATGTTAGTAGTAGGGATATGCTGATATTAGTACACACGGGATCGGGATGTGGTGCGAGTTGTCGACCTTGAATGACCTTGCACTAAACATTCCCTGATTTTTCGCCTAAAATCAATCACACAAAATCGTACGTTTAAGCACAAAAATGCTTAAAATTTCCTTTTTTTTTTCCTTAAAACTTTTTTTGTTTTTACATAACAATTTCCCGATTTTCCCAAGTATGGTGGAAACTACACCATAGCCACAGAAAGGCAAAAACGAGCCGATCTTAAGATTTTGGTCACTTCTCCTATTCCTTCTAGACCAAACCAATGCGGCATATGAGAAATTGTTAAAATATAATTAATTCAATCACTATTTTATAAAATTATTTATATATAATACAAAAATTTTAAGACATAATTGTTAACTCTTATGTATCACGGGACTCGTCTTTTCAAGGTGCATACGATCATGATGACATAATAAAATGATTTAATTTTTTTAAATTTAAATATACATATTTTACAATAAAAAAAATTTAAGGCACAAATATTAAGTGTTACATATCACCGGACTCGTGTTTTCAAGCAGCATACCTTAGTGGTGCCATACCACCATTCTGTCTCGATATTTCATGCGCTATCATTCCATGTTCTCTCTGTCTCTTTCTCTCTTGTCTCTCTCATTCAATATCTTTCTCCCTCACTCTCTTTCCCTCTTTCGCTTCTCTCTTGTCTCTCTATTATTCCATTCATTTTCTCGGAGTCCTCCCATTTTTTCTCTCTTTCATCAAATCTTGTCTTTCTCTTTCCTTTTTCTCTTTCTCTCTTTCTCTCATTTCTTTCTCTCTTTCTTTCCTTCCTCTCTTGTCTCTCACATTCGATCGATTAGTCACATTTGCTCCAATGATTACTCACGCTTTTGTGAAACCACTGTTTACATAGTTCCTTCATCATCCGCTACAGTGAGCGAATCGCCATCAAATTAATTTATTTACGAATTTACAGATTAAATTTTCCATGCAGGAGAAGGTATATAAAAATTACTGTAAAGTACATTCCAGGCATGACTTTGTAAAAGCGATTCGTATTTTAATACCTTATTTTTTTGAATATCGGTATTGTTTAATTATTTTACTTTATTCAAATTGTTTTTACACTTCGACTAGCCTAGTATGCATGCACTCACGCACGCATCGACAGGTCCACCAGGCAGGCGGCATGCATGCAGTGATGTAGGCTGGCGCCGCAGGGGAAAAGGGGCATCCTGCTTGAGAACATCAGCCTGATCCAAAATCGTCGCCGGAGCTGTTGCAGTATGTAGCAATGATTTCGTCGAGGAAGAGACTGTAATCTGTGGAAATTAAAAAATGTGTTTAATTTACAATTTCAAAAATTACGGAAAAAATTGGATAAATACAGTAAAGTGTAGTTGTAACGCAATACAAATAAAAAAAGCAGTTTGAAAATTTCAAATAATAAAAATTTTACACTTTACAATGACAGCTGATAACATTTAAAAAATTAACCATTCTCATATAGTTGGGAGGATTATGAACCCAATACCTACGGCTAGAAGTCGCGCATGCTAACCACTGGATTATCACAAGCTTACATCAACCTGAGTGCTTAATATTCTATATTCGGATTCCAAGCGATATTGGCTAATTCTCTAAATATACAGAAATATTTGTAATGTTTTGTTCTGCGAATATAATTTGCGAACTCTTAGGAGGCAGACAGTCTCGCAAAATATTTTAGTTTGCAAGTAACATTTCTAGCTCAAGGAAAGTATAAGTTATCTTAAAACAATATTTAGCTTTTTAAAATAAGATCTGTTTATATATGACTGGTTACAATAGATGATTAAAATAATATAATAAACAACCGCATTTATTATTCTATTTTATTATTTACTTACATTATTAGAAGTACTGTAATTATATGCAGAGTATAACAAAAAAAGTTTTCTCAACTTAATTTCTGGACATCTCTCTTCAAGTTTAAACATTTTAAGATGATAATTATTTATTTTTTCGGCTATTTTTCGTAGGCATAACTAACCTAATTGGATTTAATTCAATGCATGTATATGTTACTAAACCAAGTACCATTATATTCTCTATGTAACAGTCAGAGTGAAACACTAGCGAGAAATTAAAAACGTTTTATTTATATGACATATATTTACATATCTAAGACAACAATCTTAAAAACAGAAATCTTAATTTTTTCTACAACAGTCATGCAGTGTCTTTACACCAGCATGCTCTCTTTTCATGAAGTGAATATAATCTGCTTATACGCTGCTCAAGACAGAGTCTATGCTAGCAAGCATCCAACCAGAAGCCTTGGGTATATATTTTTCTCGATAAAGTTTCACAACTGCAACTATTCAACTTATCTTCCTTACTAAAACACGCAGCATACACACATATATATATAAGCAGTCACCTTAACATTCAATGATCCACCCACCCTAACTCATGCATGACATTTCCTCTACCGACCAACACCAGACTTACATATGCCAGCAATAAGTTTGTCTTTTTAAGTTTAACATTTTAAGTACATATATTTAACCTATATATAATACTTTTTGTTCTATTTAAAACTCATTTGTAGAAATTTTTTATTTATCATACAGATTTCACTTACGTAATTTTTAAGAATTTTATTTGTATATAGGATATTTGCTACTCACACTCACCTTACCAAAAAAATTTGCTTACGGCTCATACTGTCTGCTCTACTGGACGACACCAGTCAAATATACACTGACCATCCTTTTAAACTATTATATAATCAAATATACACCGACCACACTTTCAAACTATTATTTAATCAAATATACACTGACCACCCTTTCAAACTATTATATAATCAAATATACACAGACCACCCTTTCAAACTATTATATAATCAAATATACACTGACCACCCTTTCAAACTATTATTAATCAAATATACACTGACCACCCTTTCAAACTATTATATAATCAAATATACACTGACCACCCTTTCAAACTATTATATAATCAAATATACACTGACCACCCTTTCAAACTATTATATAATCAAATATACACTGACCACCCTTTCAAACTGTTATATAATCAAATATACACTGACGACCCTTTCAAACTATTATATAATCAAATATACACTGACCACCCTTTCAAACTATTATATAATCAAATATACACTGACCACCCTTTCAAACTATTATATAATCAAATATACACTGACCACAATTTCAAACTATTATATAATCAAATATACACAGACACACCCTTCAAACCTATTATATAATCAAATATACACTGACGACCCTTTCTAAACTATTATATAATCAAATATACACTGACCACCCTTATCAAACTATTATATAATCAAATATACACTGACCACACCTTTCAAACTATTATATAATCAAATATACACTGACCACCTTTCTAAACTATTATATAATCATATATACACTGACACCCTTTCAAACTATTATATAATAAATAATACACACGTCCACCCTTTCAAACTATTATATAATAAATAATACACCGACCACCCTTTCAAACTATTATATAATCAAATATACACTGACCACCCTTTCAAACTATTATATAATCAAATATAGCACTGACTGACCCTTTCAAACTATTATATAATCAAATATACACTGTACCACCCTTTCAAACTATTAATTATCAAATATACACTGACCACAATTTCAAACTATTATATAATCAAATATATACACAGACACCCTTTCAAACCTATTATATAATCAAATAATAACTGACAACCCTTTCAAACCTATTATATAATCAAATATAACTGACCACCCTTTCAAACTATTATATAATCATATTATACACTGACCACCTTTCAAACTATTATAAAATCAAATATACACATGACACCCTTTCAAACTATTATATAATCAAATATACACTGACCACCCTTTCAAACTATTAATATAATCAAATATACACTGACCACCCTTTCAAACTATTATATAATCAATAACACTGTCCACCCTTTCAAACTATTATATAATCAAATATACACTGACCCCCTTTCAAACTATTATATAATCAAATATACACTGACACCCTTTCAAACTATTATATAATCAAATATACACTGACCCACATTTTCAAACTATTATATAATCTAAATATACACTGACCACCCTTTCAAACTATTATATAATCAAATATACACTGACCACCCTTTCAAACTATTATATAATCAAATATACACTGACCTCCCTTTCAAACTATTATATAATCAATATATACACTGACCACCCTTTCAAACTATTATATAATCAATATACACTGACCACCTTTCAAACTATTATATAATCAAATATACACTGACCACCCTTTCAAACTATTATATAATCAAATATACACTGACCACCCTTTCAAACTATTATATAATCAAATATACACTGACCACCCTTTCAAACTATTATATAATCATATATACACTGATCACCCTTTCAAACTATTATATAATCAAATTACACTGACCACCCTTTCAAACTATTATATAATCAAATATACATGACGACCCTTTCAAACTATTATATAATCAAATATAAACTGACCTCCCTTTCAAACTATTATATAATGAAATATACACTGACGACCATTTCAAACTATTATATAATCAAATATACACTGACCACTCCATTTCAAACTATAATATAAAATATAATATAATACACTGACCACCCTTTCAAACTATTATATAATCAAATATACACTGACCACATTATCAAACTATTAATAATCAAATATACACTGACCTCCCTTTCAAACTATTATATAATCAAATATACACTGACCACCCTTCAAACTATTATATAATCAAATATACACTGCACCACCCTTTCAAACTATTATATAATCAAATATACACTGACCACCTTTCAAACTATTATATAATCAAATATACACTGACCACCCTTTCAAACTATTATATAATCAAATATACACTGACCACCCTTTCAAACTATTATAAAATCAAATATACACTGACCACCCTTTCAAACTATTATATAATCAAATATACACTGAACCACCCTTTCACAACTATTATATAAACCAAATATACACTGCACACCCTTTCAAACTATTATATAATCAATATACACTGACCACTCTTTCATAACTATTATATAATCAAATATACACTGACCACCCTTTCAAACTTTTATATAATCAAATATACACTGACCACCCTTTCAAACTATTATATAATCAAATATACACTGACCAACCTATTCAAACTATATATAATCAAATATACACTGACCACCCTTTCAAACTATTATATAATCAATATACACTGATCACCCTTTCAAACTTTTATATATATCAAATATACACGACCCCCTTTCAAACTATTATATAATCAAATATACACTGACCACCCTTTCAAACTATTATATAATCAAATATACACTGACCACCCTTTCAAACTATTATATAATCAATATACACTGACCACCCTTTCAAACTATTATATAATCAAATATACATGACCACCCTTTCAAATTTATATAATCAAATATACACTACCCCCTTTCAAACTATTATAATCAAATACACTGACACCTTTAAACTATTATATAATCAATATACACTTCACCCTTTCAAACTTATATAATCAAATATACAGACACCCTTCAAATATTAACTATCAATATTAACTAACACTCCAACATTATTAAATTAATAACACTGACCCCCTTTCAAACTATATATAATCAAATATACACTGACCCCTTTCAAACTATTATATAATCAAATATACACTGACCACCCTTTCAAACTATTATATAATCAATATACACGACCTACACATTTCAAATATTATATAATCAAATATACATGACACCCTTTCAAACTATTATATAATAATAACACTGACCACCCTTTCAAACTATTATATAATCAAATATACCTGACCACTATACACTGACCACCCTTTCAAACTATTATATAATCAAATATACACTGACCACCCTTTCAAACTATTTATAATCAAATATACACTGACCACCCTTTCAAACTATTATATAATCAAATATACACTGACCACCCTTTCAAACTATTATATAATCAAATATACACTGACCACCCTTTCTAAATATTATAAAATCATATATACGCTGACCACCCTTTCAAACTATTATATAATCATATATACACTGACTATCCTTTCAAAATATTATATAATCATATATACACTGACGACCCTTTCAAACTATTATATAATCAAATATACACTGACCACCCTTTCAAACTATTATATAATCAAATATACACTGACCACCCTTTCAAACTATTATATAATCAAATATACACTGACCACTCTTTCAAACTATTATATAATCAAATATACACTGAACACCCTTTCAAACTATTATATAATCAAATATACACTGACCACCTTTTCAAACTATTATATTATCAAATATACACTGTCCACCCTTTCAAACTATTATATAATCAAATATACACTGACCGCCCTTTCATACTATTATATAATCAAATATACACTGACCACCCTTTCAAACTATTATATAATCATATAAACACTGACCACCCTTTCAAACTATTATATAATCAAATATACACTGACCACCCTTTCAAACTATTATATAATCAAATAAACACTGACCACCCTTTCAAACTATTATATAATCAAATATACACTGACCTCCCTTTCAAACTATTATATAATCATATATACACTGACCACCCTTTCAAACTATTATATAATCATATATACACTGACCACCCTTTCAAACTATTATATAATCAAATATACACTGACCACCCTTTCAAACTATTATATAATCAAATATACACTGACGACCCGTTCAAACTCTTATATTATCAAATATACACCGACGACCCTTTCAAACTATAATATAATCAAATATTCACTGACCACCCTTTTAAACTATTATATAATCGGATATACACTGACCACCCTTTCAAACTATTATGTAATCAAATATACACTGACCACCCTTTCATACTATTATATAATCAAATATACACTGACCACCCTTTCAATCTATTATATAATCAAATATACACTGACCACCCTTTCAAACTATTATATAATCAAATATACACTGACCACCCTTTGAAACTATTATATAATCAAATATACACTGACGACCCTTTCAAACTATTATATAATCAAATATACACTGACCACCCTTTCAAACTATTATATAATCAAATATACACTGACCCCCTTTCAAACTATTATATAATCAAATATACACTGACCACCCTTTCAAACTATATATATAATCAAATATACACTGTCCACCCTTTCAAACTATTATATAATCAAATATACGCTGACCACCCTTTCAAACTATTATATATACAAATGTACACTGACCACCCTTTCAAATTTTTATATAATCAAATATACACTGTCCACCCTTTCAAACTATTATATAATCAAATATACACTGACCACCCTTCAAACTATTATATAATCAAATATACACTGACCACCCTTTGAAACTAATATATAATCAAATTCATATCAGACCATCCAACACCTCATATCCTATCACCAAAGAAAAAATTCAATTCAACTGCATCACCCAATACACGAAGCAAAATATCCACCCTAACAAGAGCAACTATACATCTGAGGCTAGCCCATAACTTACACCAATTCTATTTGTTCTACCAACCAACACCGCTTATACCTACCAACTATACTGCCCACTGTACTGCACTTAAATGACAACATTAACTAAATTAAAATTTAACTCAACACCACTTAAGTTGAATCAAAACTAAATGTGCTTATGGCACTCTTAAATTACTACGACACAAAAATAGCAATACTTCAAACACTGCCATTGGGCAATAAAATTTGTCAGGGTGATAACAAATGCGTGACAAACACGTATAACACCGAGCAAAAACACCAAGAGGTACACAAAAGCTATAATTCAAAAACTCACACACACTTACATGTAAGGCGAGCACTCATAATTACCATACAACATAGTATTAACTTAAGTCAATTGTTTTATAAAAAGACTGGAATACCAAAGTATGAATGTAGACGAACCAAGAGCAAAATGATATAGAATAAGTTATAACCATAATCAATGGCTAACAAGATGTTTAGAAAATTAACACCCCTTGAAAGTATATGACAAATACATAATGTCGCACAAAAGGGGCAAATACTAAACCATTGAGCCTAAAAGGGTACTGTAATGTAATATTACGAGATAGGGTGGGAATGTTTATAAAGATAATGGTTGTGTGGGTGTAGTAAATTTAGATTAAGTTGGAAACTTGTGTAGCTGTGTGTTTCTTACTTTCACCCGGAATAAAACTGACCTACAGCAAATCAAGTAGCCGACTTTTCATCATAACATTACATTCAATTAAAATGTGGACTTTTAATACGATGAGGAATATATAATTTGAGATACTTTAGGAAGGCTGGCTTACACATGCCAAAGTGCCAAAGAAAAACACTTGGATTCCTTGTGGAATACTTAGGTCAGCGTCTCATATGAGATGGTACTTTCTCCTTATTTAAATTAAATATTAGGACACACATTAGCAAATCAAGACACCGTGAATACAAACATCTTAATACTAACATACACATTGAAACGACAGAATAGGCTTATATAATTTTTAATGAAAATAATATATTTAAGTTTACTAACCATTCAAAACATATAAAATTCAAAGTAATAGAATAACACTCAAAATTCATGCCGTCAGATACCTATGAGGAATTTTGCCAAAGAAATAAGATTGAGAATTACTGCTTTGAAACCCTGAAAATTTAACATGGAGAGCGCATCCAAATCAAACCTTATTTAATAATTCTGCATGCAATTTAACAGACAATGTTCAGATAGTCACTTTCTTTTCATGTAATTTAAAATTACTGTACTCAGGGTAGAACACGAAACGTGAAATGGCCACTGGGAATGTCCACCAAGGAGAGTCCAATTAAATATTTATAACTAAAGGAATTTTCATATTGTTGCGACTATACTTTTGGCTCGTGCCATGGACAGGTCATACTTGACAGCTTCGGGAACCGATGACGTCGGCATTTTCAAAGGCGAATACGGCACGCATCAATGAAGATTCCACTCGAACGGAACCTCTCCGTCCTTCCTTCGCCTAGTTACACGACGCTGGCCATCCTCAATACTCCGGAATTGTCACTTACGCTGTCATCAAGGCGCCGGTGGACTTGGCACTTAACTGAAACGTCTGGTCATGTTAGATGTCTATCCCTAGAAAAAGGATTCCTCAAGCCTTTACTTCTTCGGGACATCACGATGTGGAGTTATATCCTCCCACAATCTTACTGTAGCAATCTCCTTCTCACATTATTTCTTACTTACTTAAGTTTGTATATTTTATTCCAACTAAGATTATTGAACGAAAAAAAAAATTGTTTTATATGCATTCCTAAAATTGTTGTAGGAAACTTTAAAATCAGTCTAGTGGTCATTTTACATCTGATTAATTAGGAAATTTTAAAACAAAATATTATATAAAATAAATGAGCTCTCTTGTTCCAATTAAATAACATAAATATTTGTCATCAGTATACTCGCTGATGTAACCCGTGAAAGTACTCAATCTGGGGAAGTCTTATTTACTATGGTAAATATAAATATAAATTATAAATACAAATTTTATATTAATCATTTTGTAAGCACAATATCAATTATGACTTTACACTACAGTACCAACAGAAATTACCCCGTGGAAATTGCACGGAAAAAGAATATTTTAAATTATACAACAGAATGGGTCAGAAAGTGTAGCGCATTTAAATATATTAACTACATCGAATTCAGACAAATAATACTTAAGTCAAGTAGTAACACAGGCTCACTTCTAACAGAAAAAATTACATCGGGACAAAGTAAACAAAATCCTATGCATCCACGGGGCTATAAAGTGTTGTCAGGTTGGTAATATCTTGATCGCAACTTAAACAATGAATACAAAAGGAACTCACATGGTACACACGGCAGCAAGACAAAACAGAATACACTAACATGTAAAGTGGGTAAACAAAATTTCAAATCAATATAACCTTAAAATGGACGCAGAAAAGGTGTCAGAATGTCCGAGCCACGCATGCAAATCCCACAGTCATGCAATAAGGCAAAGCGAACGCCATACACTATCAACCACAACAACGCTTTGTTTCCAAAATGGACGTAGAAAAGGTGTCAGAATGTCCGAGCCACGCATGCAAATCCCACAGTCATGCAATAAGGCAAAGCGAACGACATACACAATCAACCACAACAACGCTTTGTTTCCAAAATGGACGCAGAAAAGGTGTGTCAGAATGTCCGAGCCACGCATGCAAATCCCACAGTCATGCAATAAGGCAAAGCGAACGACATACACAATCAACCACAACAACGCTTTGTTTCCAAAATGGACGCAGAAAAGGTGTGTCAGAATGTCTGAGCCACGCATGCAAATCCCACAGTCATGCAATAAGGCAAAGCGAACGACATACACAATCAACCACAACAACGCTTTGTTTCCAAAATGGGCGCAGAAAAGGTGTGTCAGAATGTCCGAGCCACGCATGCAAATCCCACAGTCATGCAATAAGGCAAAGCGAACGACATACACTATCAACCACAACAACGCTTTGTTTCCAAAATGGACGCAGAAAAGGTGTGTCAGAATGTCCGAGCCACGCATGCAAATCCCACAGTCATGCAATAAGGCAAAGCGAACGACATACACAATCAACCACAACAACGCTTTGTTTCCAAAATGGACGCAGAAAAGGTGTGTCAGAATGTCTGAGCCACGCATGAAAATCCCACAGTCATGCAATAAGGCAAAGCGAACGACATACACAATCAACCACAACAACGCTCTGTTTCCAAAATGTCCCACCCCACACATCCCGTTTATTTTAGGGAAAGGATGAAACATTTCACCAAACACGTGGATCTGGTTGCGGTGTGAGTGCGTGCAGACAAGGTTTAAGCATTATAACATAACAACCAATGACTTAACTTTTATTTCTGGTATCAAGACAAATGCATATGTTACTACTTAAAATTTCATAGACTGTCATTAAGTGGCTGAACCAGAATAACATATATATATATATAAACCAATGGTTTATATATATAAATAAATATATATAAACCAATGATTTATATGAGTAAGGTTATACGAAATTGTAACACAAAATATTTTTTATCATGATTCAACATTTATTCCACTCCTAACAACATAATAATATCTTAAACAACAACAAAATAGTACTTCTCTGCTAACTTAATTAAATAAATCTCAGAATGTTACTTATCTAAACAGTGAGTGTTATTTCTTTTGTTTATCTTATTTTTTCTTTTATTAATATTCTTTATATAGACCTTTGTTTGATTTTCCTGAGTTCGTTTATAAAATCTAAATGGGGATTCCCTAAAATAAAAATATTTCTTATGCTTGCAATATGCCCTAATGTCGAAGTATCTCTCGAGATGGTGGCATGACCTTGGGGACAGGGTCAGCCTCATCACACACAAAGATTAACATTATAATATTTCTGAATATATTTTTCTTATAAAATTTAGCTAGGTTATCAAAATGGTGATTTCAGTAAAGTCTCATGTTTTGGGACACATTCCAAAGAAAATTAAAATTTAAAGTTTGTAAAGCCTAAGGTTGTTCGCAACATACCACAAGCAAAGTAGAAAGAAATATAAAATAAGGAGTGACCTGATGAAGACTGGAACAAGGCCGAAGTCGGTAGGTTGCGACGCAGAATGAAGTTAAATCAAAATCTGGGATGCCGAAAAGTCATTCCGACGCCTTGATCCAAAGTTAGCTTGAACACAATATGGCCACATAGTTGTTGCCCAAGCAGGCGAACCACTAAGTTAACATGCCAAACAAATTAGCATCGATAAAACAATTAACAAATCGCGAAGATTAAATAATTACACAATAATCACTTACCCGAAGTGTTTAATTCTTCCGTGTAAAGTTAATTTCCCGCATCACTATCTTCCACAGCTATGCAAATACTACTTAATATATGTCAGTTCAAATATCAATTCCCATTGCGATTTTTGTTTAAACAGCAATTGCCATGATTAAATTTTTTTATACCACACTGTCCAAACTTTGAAATACTCATTGTTCTTCGCCTGGAAGTAAAAAATTGTCCAAACAAGACCTATATCTGCGTTTATATGGAGGAAGCGTTGGTATAATCACCAAAAAACCATACTTGTCATTCCAACAGTAAAAACACATAACTTTAAACTTTGTAAATGTCATATCATTCAAAACATGATCATTGTAAATATCTTGCAGATTCATGTTATTCATTTTAAACACAATTACCGTATTGGCATTATCATGATCATTGTAAATATCTTGCAGATTCATGTTATTCATTTTAAACACAATTACCATATTGGCATTATCATGATCATTGTAAATATCTTGCAGATTCATGTTATTCATTTTAAACACAATTACCATATTGGCATTATCGTGTAAATCATGTTTCGGTATACGTACATAACTTTGCTATATATAAAAACAATCAACATTTGAATGTCAACCAAAATTCAAATATTGCTGTATTTCACCCTGCAGTATACACAAAAATCGTCAAAAATAAATACGGAAGTGGGCAATACTTCATTCGGAGGAACTATACATTCTTTATTTGTAAAAGGGAAATATCGCATTCCTTCAATTAATTACAAAATAGTCGCTAATCATTGATATGTCTCTTGTATTGTTTTAGAAAACCAATATATGTTTTCAAATTTAAGTCCATTCAGATGCTTCAACAGCGACATAATAACACACGTTTTTCCACATGAAGAAGGACCACTTATTATTCAATGTATATTAGAAGGTAAAAGAATACCATATTTCTGTTAAATTACATTTCCTTTCATATTTACAATTACCAGTAGATGTTTATTTTGTTTTATAACCTTCATTTCTACACAGTTACACAGTATTATATAACATACAAACAAAAACCTATAAATGTAGATCTATGTATAGGTTCGTGTTCAGTTGAAAACAATGGCTCATACTAAACATATCAAAAAAGGATGTGGTGTATTGAATATATTGATTAATAAATTACCATTTGAATTACATTTACCGAAATACAATTATTGCGGACCAGGTACTAAACTTGATACACGTTTGGCACAGAACGAGCAAGGAATAAACTATTTGGATAATGTGTGTAAAGGACACTGTATAGTTTACGATCGAACAAACATTTGGAAAGAAACACATATAGCATATACAATTATAGCCAATAAAGTAGCAAATATAAGGAAGAGTCCATCTACATATACAGGTGAAAAGCTTGGAGCTAGGGTTGTTGTTAAAGTTATGTGTGTAAAGGTGAAGATAGCCATGGGCTTAAAATGCAAAACCAAACGAAAAACAAAAAACGGAGGAATCATTCCATTCCTATTTCCAGCATTAACAGCTCTTGGATCAATCCTCGGATGGGTTTCGGCAATTAGTAGAGCAGTTAAATAAAAAGTTAAAGGAATTTACTTGAAACCCTATATAGTTGGACAAGGAGAAAAAAACACCAGATGTGGAAAAAAATGCAGAAAGTCTTCCAAAACTTACATTAACAAAACAAAACAAAGATATTAATATATTTGTAAGGAAACTGGACATTCCCTATTTCCGATGTGTGTATGTGAGAGGCGATTTACAAACGAAACCAAATCTTCATGAATGTATGATGGTTAATTTAGATTTGAAACGAAATAAACGCAATGGGGTGCATTAATTAAAAAGGTAAATCATTCATTGTATTAAGACAGTTTCGGCGATTTATGTCCTACAATTAAAATATGTAATTATTTAAAAACACGCAATTATGATATAATTACAAATGGAGCAATTAAGAAATACAATCAATTATGGATATTTATGTTTCGTTTTTTTGGCTATAAATATGTGTATAAGTAATTGTAATACTAAAACATATTACTAATATGTCAATTACATTATATTAAGTGTAAATTCGTCGCAATCGCATGTAGTATATTTCCCTGCATTGGAGTTAGATGGAGAATGGCAAATAAGTCTTAGTAGAATTCGTTACTTAGTAAAGCATACCAAAATTGATATGCATAACCAATTATTTACGGCTAATATTGGTGATAAAACATACAATATTGTAATACCACCAGGATCTTATGAATTGGATAATCATGAAACATTTATTAAAGAGGCATTAACTGAAGATGTACATTTCCAATTATGTGGAAATCCTAATATGTTAACTAGTGCAATATATATAAATGTCCATTTCGATTTCTTGGATGACAATTCAGTTGCAAATATGTTGGGTTATGAATGGACAGTGTATCCTGCTAATGAGTTACACCACTCTTCAAAACAGGTTTATATATTATCGGTAAATGTATTTCACTAAAATCTTAATATTGTAGACTGTTCATATTTGAATGGAAAACCAACAAATACAATGCTTGAACTCACATGTGCTGTAACTCCACGATATAAAATAATTGAATATCCTAGTACATAGATATATCTTCCAGTAATAGTGGTTCGTGTTGATAAAAGAGTTGTTTCAATTGTCGATCAAGGCGATAAACTGATTAATTATAGAAACCAAAAATTACAGTTTTGTTTACATTTTAAAAAAGCTGGATTTTGTTGAGCATTACAATAATAATGGGTATTATTTACAATAGTAAATTCGGATGAAAAGTAGGTGGTTCTTTAAGAAATATTGCATTGAAGACGGTATTTCGAAGAAAGGAAGAATAAAAAGACATAAACATCAACATAATGCGCTCTCTTCAAATAAGTTACCAGTGAAGTTAACAAGAGGCAATGAATTGTATTTAAAAGAATTAGGATATACTGTTAATATAAATGTTAGACATACTTAATGTTGAAGAACCGATCAGCTATGAAAATGCAATCACCAATACAGAAATACATATGTATGAACTATTCCGATCAGGTCCGTTCACGTATCCATCGGAAATAAGGATTTCAATACAAAATCATGATATTTACACATTACCATCGAAATCAAGTTTTAGGTTTATAGGAACAATTAAAAAGATAGCCGATGCTAGTAATCCAGCAACTACAAAAATAGTAAGAAATGTAATACTTCACTTAATCGACAGAATTGCATATCTGCTAAATGGTGTGGAAATGGATCAAACATGAGATGTTGGAATTACTTCCATCAAAAAGAACTATCTCTCGGGAACTGTAAAGAATCTTTACACTAGTCTTATAGCTGGGTGGAGCAATGCTAGTGATTACTCACTACAAATAAACCCAGGTGAAAAATACGAAATTGTTATACCGTTCAGTATGGTTTTGGGCTTTGCTGAAGACTACAAACACGTCATATTAAATGCTAAACAATAATTAGTTATTCTATTCGGCCATACACATTTGAATGCCATATACAATACAGCTAATAACGAGGAAGGTGTCACATTTGAATTAAGCAGCGTGGAATGGTTGCTGCAGCATATTGAAATTACCACTCGTCAACGTGTAATGTTTTAAAATTGATCGAAAAAGGGAAGAATCTAGAAATTCCATTCAGATCGTGGGGTTTTTAGATGTTTCCAACTCTGCCATTAGCTCAAAAAATAGTGTGGAGTGTGAAATCAAGTTTTTCATCGGAAAAAACAGAGATATGTTGTCATTTGTTTTCAAACAAATCGACAAAACAATTTAGAGCTGATAGATAAATATACGATGATTGTGATATGATAAGTATTAAACTATATCTAAACAGTCAAGCTTACCCCTATGTGGATTTGAATATGAACTTGGCTAATAGGGAATTCCTTACGTGGTTATATATATTCATTAATATATTAATATACAAAGATTCAGGAAACATATTTTTAACAAAAACAGTTCACCGATCCTAGAACCTGAAACATATAAAAGTAGAGGCGCATTATTTGTGTTTTATGTAAGCAAGCAGGATGGCACAATTACAAATAGTGTGATTGATTTACTAGTTGAAATTATTGCAAATATGCCAATTCCAGCAAATACACAAGTTTATGATCTTATAATTCATGAAAGATTAGTGAGTTACAATGCAAGAGATAAGCTGGTGAAAATAATGAATTAAGTCAGTAGACGACGAACCATGCCTACGCCAAGACGTTTTGTTATGTGGACGGATTTAAGTACGCAGAAAAAATGTATCATTAAAGAATTAGCTATTACTGATATGGAAGAACATACAACTGTATTCAGCTTCAAATCACTATTTGACTGGAAATAAATATCTCCCAAAGACAAGACAACTAATAGATGAGTTACTAACCACCATCACGGTTTAAAATGGGAAAGTGGATGTATAGAGTATGAGAATATTAAAGTTATTTGCAAAGATTACCTAAATAATTGTGAAATATATGTAAGTAGAGATGAGCAAAAATACATTCTTGAAAGTGTGTATAACATAAAAGTAATTGATATTCAAAAGAATACATTTTCCCCTCGTTGAAACAATTGTGTAAAACATATGGATCTAATTCGACATTCTTCTCTGCAGAGGAAAACTCAATTTTTAATGCTAACTTGGGCAATAATGCCTGACTGGGGTGAAACAGACCATGATGATTCTTCTCTGAAACACCTGTGAATATTATTAGTCACATGGCATTATTTACAATGAGTGAAATTTAATATAAAAACTATTTGATAGTTTGTTATCCAATATTACTTAAAGAGGGATTAACAATACAACAAAATCACATGCTCATATATACAGAAATCAAAATGTAAATTGAATATAATCAAGTTATTAGAATGTTAGAGTAAACAATTTAGAGTTTGTTTCGGAAAAAAATAATTGTGTCTCATCCTGTAGTTGATTATGGCTTCATAAATTGTCCCTTGAAAATGTTGTAAATATATTTTGAATTCACTTATGTTTGTTTAGCATGGAAATGTTTGGAGCAAGTTCTACTTGGTAGTGTTAAAATGTTTTGTGTTATCCTATACTTATTTGATTCTGTGTGTTAAAATGATTTTTTGAAACAGCTTGTGTTTGTATACATTTTGTAAAATAATATGATGTAAAAAGAATCCCTTTTGTAAATTTTATTAAACCAATTCCTTATTAAAAGTGAACTTGTTTTGGCAAGAAAAAAATGTGTTCTAGACAGAGAGTGTGTGAGTGAGAGAGAGAGAGAGAGAGAGAGAGTGAGAGAGAGAGAGAGAAAATTTCTGAAAGTGAGCACTCTAACTACTTTTCTATAAATAAGTAAACAATATACAGTATCGGGTAAGAAATGGTTAATATAAGCAGGGTTCGAGTTATCGGTTAGGTTATGTATGATTGTAAAATTGGAAAACAGAATAACAAATGTAACACTGTTAATTAAACTAATATAAATTCGCATGTGTACGTGAAAAAGTTAGATATGCTCAATTGTATAGATGTTTGAACTTAAATTAATCACTTTAAATTTTACCAATTAAACGAAATTGACTTAGTAATTAATACTCGCTTCGAAATCTTATACTTGTAGCCTTTGCCAATATCTCAAGACATGAAAAAAAAACACATTTTGTTTAGAGATCTGAGGTCTAAGCAGTGTGACCACTTCCTGTCCAGAGTCATAAACTTTCTAGGTTGAATTTCAAAATTTTTTCCAATAGTACCAATTACAGAAACTGAAATTTCAGAAATTGCCAGCCTGAGTCTAACAAACCCCCACAGAACATATTTTGGTTTTATTATAACCTGGAGACAACCCAGGTGCCTAGCTTTTCACGAAGGAAGCAATTAAGGACATCCCCATCCCTGGTGAGGAGGGTAGTTCAGGTCAACAATTTTAACCATTAATAATAGCAATGTCAAAATGTATATCTAGCTGTTCGAAATCTCTCGAGCTAGATATTGCATCTTCTACTTGATAAAATTAATATTTCCTTTGCAAGCTCCATTATGGAGGAAAAAATATACACAAGATGTACATTAAAAACGAACCTATATTTATTAAACAAACCTTACTTTCCTATACACACCAAGCTTTATAAATAGTTTTAAAAATATCTTATAAAACATACTTCTTTTTTACCAATTTGAAATCATAAGGTACATTAACAGAAAATTTTCATATATGGTTAGCATAAATATGATAAACAATACACTGATTAAGAAAATGGGTACATAGTTACTAAAATTAGATAATAACATGTCTCTTGATTTAGATAAGATGAATTGTGAATAAGAATTGGAAATAAAGGGGGCGGGAATGGGTGTTTGGACTTCTGATTTCTGGTTGTAGGGGAGAAATCAGGCTTCTCGAGTGTTTTACTTGGAAATTTGAATTTTTTATAAATAAGGCTTCAGCCTCTACGCCCCTTCCACTTTTTCCAGTTGTTTGTCAGTTCGGTTTGCTTTGCGATATCGTGCTCGTATAAAGATTACTTCCTTGGCTTATCTATGCAAGACTTCAAACAGAGAACTTAAATATTTTAATTAGAATTATTTAGATGATCTATTGAATGGACCAAATGCTTTGGCAAAAAAAGATTCGATTTTTATGGATGTCGACGAAGAAAATGGCTCTACACTACAGTCATTGCTCTTGTCAACACCTTTGATGTCGAGAGCAGTGACGTCTATGCTGATGAATCCAACAGTGACGCCTTCGACGTCGAAACCATGTATAATGAAAGCTGCACTAATGAGACTGATAGTCATGCCTTCCATGTCGAGGTCTGCAACACCGTTGAGGTCTTCAGCGAAGACTGCTGCATCGAGGTCTACAACAATGTTGGGGTCTGCAACAACGTCAAAGTCTACAGCGGTGCCTGCGACGCCGAGGGCTATAGCACCGCCTACAACGTCGAGGGCTGCAGCGCCGCCTTAAATGTTGACCTCGATGCCGGGGGCTAAAGTGGCACCTGCGATGCCGAGGACTACAGCGGTGCCAGAAATGCCGACCTAACACCTTCGACATTGAGATTAGAACCTCTATATTTATCATCAGTTATCAAAACAGGTGAGATATATATACAAAAACCAGCAATGTGTTCCTGCTGCAATCCACTGGATTTAACCTGAAATAATGTGTGAAAAAATATTTAAAAAAAATTAACAGTTATACCATTATTTGGAAGAGTTTTAGAGTTCAATTACGCGATTTCACCCGAGTCAAGTTTACCATCTCCTGAATTATTATCATCTGAATCACCGCACCATAAATTAATTTCACCACCCCTCATCCTTTCATACCTTCACCACAGGAAATTATTTATACTCATATAACATCACCAATACCATCACCACTAAAACCTGTTCTGGTAAAGAAACTAAAATTCAGCTTATATCTTAACTCTAAAGATAAATTTTAATGAAAATAAAATTTCAAACTTTCGTGATGCTTTCTGATGCACCATAATTTAATAACTTTTTTATCAGTTTTATAATTCTAAGTATGTTGTAATGTCATATGGTGTTATAGTATTAAGGTGTATTATTATGTGTAATTTTTTTTAAATAATTTCTGTTATTTTTCACTGGTAATAGGCTAAGTAGTTGTTTTATACAGTTTTAATGATTGAAAGTATAAAGTTGTGACAATTTTAAAGACTTTTTTTTTTAATTTCAAAGACCAACCATTCAATTTGATCAAATGTTTTACGATTTTAAAGACTTGTTTTACAATGCCAAAAACCAATCATTCAATTAGTTAAAAAGTTTTACGATTTTAAGGACTTGTTTTACAATTTTAAAGACCAATCATTCAATTTGATAAAAAAAAATTCCAATTTTAAAGACCAATCGTTCAATTTTATAAAAATTTGTTTCAAGTCTTGCCGATTTTGTCAAAAGTTTAATGCAATTCATTTAAATGTTTAATGATTTAATAAAAAACTTAATGTTTTATCACATAAAATGCTGGAAAGATTTAATAAACTTTTCAATAATAAAATTATTAATGATTTTTCTGTCATAACATACACTTTTTATCATTTTTTTGCAGTTTTGTAATATAAGATGGTGTTTATTGTCAAAGAGCTTATATGTCTTTCACACGTAATGGTAAAAATTATTCATGATTTTCTGACGTAACGAACTTAGTTTTGATAATTTTTTTGCAGTTTTATGATGTAAGACGGTGGTTGTTGTTAAAGAGCTTGTATAGCTTTCACACATAATGGTAAAAATGATTAATGATTTACAATCATAACATACTCTGTTGTGATAATTTTTTACAGTTTTATGATGTGAGATGGCATTTTGGTTGGAAAAAAAAGAAAAAGCCAGAATGGGTTACAGTCCTAACATGTTGATAAAATGTTTGTAATTAATTATATAATTATATATTATTTGTAATTGTAGAATGAGTAGCGATATTTTTCAAGCTTGTAAGGTTTTCATTGCTACCATGTTTGATGTGAATTTGTAAATAAATGGTTAATTAATCTGTGTGTTATGATTTTTTTTTAAGAATAGAATTTTGAATAACATTTTTCTCTATATTAAATTTGAATACTGTGATTTGTTATTTATTATCGTACTTAGCAAGAATAAAAAAAATCTTATCAGTGTTGATTTTAATTCAAAGCCTAGTAACTAGAAAATAATAATTTTAAATGTTGTTTGATGTCAAGTTGATGAGGGAGAAAAAACTAGCATTTCAATTTAAATGTAATAAACCAACCACAGTCTGAAGAACTGAGTAGAACTTGCAGAAATGTTTGAGAGAAACGAACATCTCTGAATAAATTTTTGAAACGGAAGAAAGGTACAGACTTGAATATCTCGACAAAATTTTACTGGGCTGTTGGGCAAGAAATCTTTGTTATTAACAAAACCGAGAGTCTATTACCACAAAGACAATTTCAGGAGCCAGGTAGAATGAGTCCATACATTACACCACAATGTTTCTCCGCTGCCCTAAAACTGCGAGAGTTCAACCAATATTTAAAAAAAATTCCTTTACATCAACAAGATTACAGCTGTTGCAGAATCAACACAATGATGTCTGGTGGTGAAAAACACAGAAATCAGAAAACATCATTAAAAAACCTCTTGAAAAAAATTAATTTATACCTTCTTATATAGTAAATTGATACAAAGTGACTGCCATTTTCCTTTAAATTAACTTTAAATTTGCCCTTGAAATTCGTGAAATTTCACAGACTTCAGCTCTGATGGCACTCATTTTTAGCTAGATATGTGTTATTTCAGTAATATCACGTTGGAAATTTTATTCTCTATGGAAAACAAGTTAAAATATATACACTTTTCATGGTAGAAATTCAGAAGTGGGAGAACTACATGTAAAATACACACAAATATTTAAAAACACATTGAATATGTATGCACGTGTCGTGTCTTGCATCGTAATAGTTCATCTTAAATATATGTGTGTGTAATTACTTTAAAAAAATATGTCTTATAGTTTTTTGGTATGAAAATTAATTATTGATTAGTTAAAAGTTGTTGGACAAGGGGAATAAAGATTTCTGGTAAACGGGGAAAAAAGTTCGGTGCAAAAAGGTTTATATTTTTAAGAGAATGTATTGTGTGTTAAAAACATTTGGATCGTAATTCTTAGTGATGAGGAAAATAAAGTTTTATCAGTGGTATTTCTGAAATTTTATTTAACTGGGAATGTGTCAAACTCTTGCATCTCGGGAAAAAAAAAGGAGGAAAATTCAGTGTCTGAGCGAAAATAACACTTTGTAAGGTAGAGGGGAAGCAGCCCAGGTCAGTTCAAAATCCGCTGCTGCCTCCCTAGGGAAACTGTCACATTGACCTTGAAGCAAGCCTCTGTTCATAGTTTTGGCAGCGCTCTGGGGGTGAAGGGCTAGACCTCTGCGGATCGACCAGTTCGCGAGAGATCTGAAAAAACCGCATCACTTGAGTGCTGTAAGGGAGGGGGTAGTGCGATAGCTCTCTCCATGGACAGGGGCAGTCAACCGAAGAAACACTTTCTGAACTTGAGGAGGGCGGGTATAAGCGCCGCGTTAGAAGGGACAGTTCTTGGGCAGTGTGTGCGGAGGGGGTGTTTGCCGCTAAACAGGTTCTTGTAGTGTTGGAGCGAGGTTCTTGTAGTGTTGGAGCGACATTAGTGTGTGTGTGTGTGTTCCGGAGCTTTGAAGAGGGCGAAAACGAAGTCTGTGTTGGAGATGAGGAGGAGATGGTACAGATCGCAGAAGACGCGGTCATTGAAAAGGGCTGGGGTGCATGGACTGAGCATTGCTCCACAAACACGTTCTTGGCCGATGTAAAAGAAAGGGGTGGTTGGCCTTGGGCAGAGCGACACAGAGGTTTCTCAAGGGATTCCGCCCTCTTAAGTTGCTTATTGAAGCTGGGACTAGACGGATGTATACCTCAATAGCTCCTTCATATACACCGGGCTTCGTGGTGTGGTAGTCGCGTATTATATGCTTGGGAGTTCAGAGCTCATTCACAGTATTCGTAAAGTATAGTGTAAAATATTGTAAGTTTTTTAATTTATCAGAAAATAAAAATTTTCGTGTGATAGCCCAATATATTGCATTCGTTATTTTTATAATCGTCTCAAATAAGTTTCTGAGCTCAGTCGACGAAACTTCCTACCATTTTCAACTCGCATTTGTGTTAACAAGTGCCGCCAATTTCACAGACTTTATGGAAAACTTTTATAGTACGTGCGTTATTTTTAAATAATTCTCTTTTATACATTCACGTACTTGTAGCACGAATCAAGACGTTAACAGTAGCTTGGTAATGAAATAGGTTCTGTGAGTCATAAATTTCTACTCAGTTGCCTTTAATATGCCGGCTGGGCTACACGTACATAAGCAGGGACACATACGATACACTCATTCATTGAGTGACCTCCTAGGTGGATGGGTGTCGCCCGTGATCTACGTATCTAATCGTGCTTATAAGTCTCCGCAAATCATATAATAACGTCATTCCTTCAGCAACCTCGCAGCCGGACAGACGTGTTTTGGGATAGGTGACATTTTATTATGCGTGTTAATCAATTAATTTTTTTTTACGTGTGGATTACATTTCTTAAGTTCCTCCTCGCCAGTCTCACAGGCAGACGGACGTGTAATGCATGTGCGAGAGGCATCATATATATATATTTTTATTGTGTTTGTTTAATTTATAGGGACATTTTGCTGTAGATTGTTAATTCCATACACACGTAATAGTGTTCGTTCGTAATAATTCTTTCTCGTGTAAATTATATTGCTATCATACAGCTTGGGGTAGTAAAATAACTTTACGATTAATTCCATACTGGAGAGTCACCCAATTGCACTTATTATTTACGTAGTTGTGAGCATTTTAAAATTGCGATTTTCTGTGCGTAATTTATTTATAGGTAGAATGCTCTGAAATTATTTTTTTCTCTCGTATGTTTTACTTAATTGCATTCAGAAACAGTCGTCGTCTATTTAATTGTTTGTTATTACTAACATGTAAATCGCATCTTTCAAAGTCGCATATATCCACCACCATCTACAAGCACTATCCCACGAAAAACATAAAATTTTCTCTTAGGCCATCCTTAGAAACGTTTAAACAATCTGAAATTCTCTCGTGTGTTGCATATATTCGTAAAAATCGCCTATCTACCACCAATATCCTTACATACACATCAAAAATTAGAAAAATAAGAAAAATAACCCTTAGGACACTCTTGTACTCAACTCAACACATTTAAAACACATTGCAAGCTACCACTCTGGTCAATCGCCTCCAGGAAACCACAGCTCCAACATCGTACAGATCTCCTGCTACCCCCTCCCAAAAAGAAATAAAGAAAGAAACAAAACAACAAAATCAAGATAAAAACAATAAACCCTTCCAATATATTTCACCCCTTCAATAAATCTAACCCTTTCATTAAATTTAACCCTTTCTCATTAACACTTTAATTTTTTTAATAACGATTTCAATCAATTTAATTAACCCTTTGATATCAAAAAAGGCGGCATCCCTTTGTTTGAGAACCCCCCTCACAGGGACTACTACTTCGGCGCAGCGTGTGAGTTACAGAAAATTCTGGGTGAGGCCTACGACGCTATATATACTGCCGTGGGTCAGTGACCTCGAGTCTTTGGCAAAGGCAATTTGCCCGAGTGCGCGTGAGTGAAATTAAGTGTGGATGACAACAGGAGATCGCGGAACGACGAAAGGCGAGTTGTTCGTAGTGTGAATGGACGAGAGGACATGAAACCCGGCGATAGAAGCATACTGTACTAGAGGGTGCACAGAGGACTCTAAATCATTGCGGACTGGCGGGATGTGGACTAAGGGACTGAATGGACATGTAATACGGACTTTATTGTTAATATTGGAACTGTCAAATATATACACATAAATTATAAAATAATTGAATAGGTTGACATATTGTCAATTGGGACAGATACTTACTTCTTCAATTTCATTGATTTATTTGAGGTAATTATAACCAGTATAAATTTAATTAATTGATTGTAAACAGTGAGTGATATAAATTTAATGTTTGATGTTGAGTTAATGTAAATAAAATTAAATATTATAATAATTATTATATTTAATTAAGACCTCCATCCCTTAAAGAACTTGGTTTTAGCCCTCTTAGTTTCCAGAGAGAAATGGCAACACTGTTGTGAGCAGTGGGATGGAGGCATTTTATTAAAAATAAAATAATACACTTGCAGATACTATTTGTAAATATCACAATATTTGACTAATAGACCGTGGAATTGCTTTAAAATTTTTTGGATGTTAACTAGACAAAATGTCGGCAATAAATGAAAACACTTCGTGTCTTGATCGCAGGGCTGAGTAATCAAGTAAGTAGTATCAGAGAGTCTGTAATTAGTCAAATTAGTAGTGTAAATAGTCAAATTAGTAATGTAAAAAGTCAAATTAGTGGTGTTAATGATAATGTAAATAGACAATTTAGTGGTGTTAGTGAATCTGTAAATAGCGTAATTATTTGTGTTGGTGAACTATTAGACAAGAAAATATACAGTTTTAGCGAAATAGTAGACAAGAAAATAGATAGTGTAAACGAAAATTTTGATTAAAAATAATAGACAGTGTGGATAGGAAAATTGACAGTGTGAGTGAGAGAGTGAATAAAAGGACGACGGTGTGAATGAGAGGATGGACAGTGTTAACAAGATATTAGACAGTGTCGAGGATAAGGTGGAACAGGAAGTGAAATCCCTCAAAAATGAATGGGAGGAATTCCTGCAGCAGCAAGGAAGAAGACATGCAGCACCTGAGAAACAACTAAGATCGACTCCTGCCGAGCCAGCAAATGTAGACAGCGAGGAGAAGGTAATGGTCGCTGCCAATACAGCCATCTCAGGAAAAGCCCAGCAGATTTTCGATATGGGTACGTCTCAGCCATGGGTGGGTAATGGAGGCATCACAATAAAGCATGTCCCCTACGTTGGACATAAACCGGCACCAGTTCGAGGTCGTTGCCACCTGGCGGCTGTACTGAGGGGACATGCATTTAGCATACTGCAGTCACAGCCAGAAATATATAGTCTAGAATACTCCACATTGGAGTAAGCTTTGAAACTGCGATTCGGCGACTGATACCTGCGACACGCCCACCATGTCAAACTGTGAAGCTGCATCCAGCGACCCGGCGAACCACTTCAGGAGCTGTCATGACATCGTGATGCTGTCACACCTGTCTCTGGAGGGATGCTCGTAAGAGGCACAAGAATTCATCGCAGTCGGCTTCTTCGTCGATGATATCACTGACACCGAAGTGCAGCAATATGTAAGGTTGGCTGAGCCTCACACCATGCATGATGCCTTGGCCAGAGCACTGGAGGTGGAGTCAGCACGATAGGAATCAGTGCCCCAACATCCAGTGCAGGCAGTGAGGCTAGATGAAGAGCAGGACGACAGCATCATGAGGATGTTGAAGGACTTGCAGACGACCATAAGGGACATCGCCTCCACAGTACACACTCCGGAGACTCGCTGTCCCCCACACAAATGGCCGGAATGTTAGTCGTGTGGGCAGCTGGGTCATCTGAGGGCCGACTGTCCTCAGCAGCAGCAACAGTAGCAGCATTCAGGGAGCAAGCTCCAAGGGGCAGGTGAGAATGCTCCATCTTCAGGAAACTTGTAAACACCAGTCTTGATTGGCAAAGGTCGGTGAATTCTGGAGAAAAGGTCCCAATGTTTTTGCAGGTACATTAAATGAAACAGGACTTGGATGCCATATTGGTAGAGGGGAACCTAGATGATGTATGTTGTCAGACAGTCGTTGACTCAGGCAAAACTATAACTGTGGTAAGACTGGTCATTCCTGGGACTTCCCCTTAACGATCATCCAATAAGATAATGAATGACAGCTATTTAACTACAGTAACAGGCGAGACCATGTCAATCAAAGACATGAGAATTGTACCCTTACAGCTCGGTAACCTTAAGACAGAGAATGATATATATATATATATATATAATATATAGCAAAAATAGGGACGAATGCATTTTGGCATTTTAGGTCTTGATGTATTATGTAAGCTGGGATGCTGTATCGATACTCGACTGGGGGTGTTATGTGTAGGTAATACCGAGTTAGTAGTGTCTAACCGATGAGATTTATCTTCGCCAATGAAGTGCCCAGTATTGTGTACTCAGTATACTGTTTTTCCTTGCTTCTAGCAAAGATGTTATTTAAGGCAGGTGCCACGGAAAATTTGTCAGGTGGTTAGGCATAATCGAACCAGCCCAAAAAGGTGGCATTGTACCTATGGTGTCATTGTTGCCTGAACTTTGATTTCTTCGAATTCGGACAGTTACCCATTAGGATGATTAATTTATCTGACCGTGATATATGTCTTTAAGAGGGGCCCACACTAGCGGTTTGCAAGCAGGTCTCACAGGTAGTTCCAAATGTTCCAGAGGCTTCACTGCTACAACATACTGAATGTCCACTTTTAGATACTCTGGGGGAACTGCTGACCAGAACAAGGAGAAATATCAACTGGTGACAGAAGAATGCAGTTTCAGAATTACTGCAGACCAATAGAGGTGCTTTCTCTTGTGAGCCCAATGATCTTGGCAGAACTAATGTTGCATGCCACTACATCGACACATGTGATGCCATACCCATAAAGCATTCACCAAAGCAACTACTGCTAGCTTCATATGAGGTGGTTGATGGTATTCTGAAGGAGATGAGAGAATTAGATGTGGTATAACCATCAGTAAGTCCATGGTCTTCTCCCATTGTGCTTGTTAAAACGAAGTATGTCACTATTGGACTTTGTGTTGACTACCACCAAGTTAATAATGCGACCAATAAATGTTTTTTTTTACCCACTCCCAAGGATAGATGACACACTGAATAGCCTAGCACTAACACAGTGGTTTTCTACTCTAGACATAAAGAGCGGGTATTGGCAGTGCGAGGTCGCCATAGAAGACAAGGAAAAGACTGCCTTTTATATCCAAGGGAAATGCACCTGTCTATGCATTGTACTTGTCACATTCGAATGACTTATGGAGAAGGTTCTGCTCGTAAACATTTGTCAGGTGTACCTAGACGACATTGTGGTCACAGAAAGAACATTTGAAGAGCACCTGGCATGCTTAAATACTGTGGTTCAGAAAGTGGCTGTGGCCAACCTGAAGTTACTTCCCAAGAAATGCCACGTTTTCCAAAAGGAAATTAATTTCTTAGGCTATGCTGTATCAGTCCATGGGATTGAAATAGACAGAGAAGACCAGAGCAATAAGAGATTGGTCTCTGCCAAAGGATAAAACTGAAATGCGAAGTTTCCTGGGCTTGTATGCTTACTACCACCTATTTTTACCCATGTTACCCACTATTGTCAAACCCCTGCATGAATTGACTGAGGCAGAAATAAAATTTTATTGGACCCCAGAGTGCGAAATTGCTTTCAATAGACTAAAGGACATACTAATATCTCCCATAGAACTGTGCTTCCTGAATATGGAGGGTGAATTTATTCTGGACAATGATGCCAGTGATGTTGGAATCGGGGCTGGGTTGTCTCAGATTGAGGATGGAAAAGAGAGGTCATTGGAATACTTCAGTAAGATGCTACACAAGCCCGAGAGTAACTTCTGTGTTACACGCAAGGGGCTTCTAGCAGGGGTGAAGGCGATTGCACATTTTCACCCATATCTTTATGGCAGACACTTCGTCCTAAGAACTGATCATGATTCATTATCTTGGTTGCAAAATTTCAAGATCCCCGAAGGCCAAATAGCCTGGGGGTTAGAACACCTGCAAGAATATGACTTTGAAATACAACATAGGTCTGACGCCTTCACTATACGGGAGATAATGCGAACCATTCTGCCATCGTTGTGAACGCCAAGAGGTAAATGTTGGTGCATCATGGAAAACCTGGTGGAAAAGAATTCAAGGTGCTGTATCTGGTGATGGGTCACCTACATGGGAAGAAAAGGACATAAGAAAACATCAACTAGGTGTCCTTGCGTCCAATATATTGGAGTGGAAGGAAACCGGGCATCGACCAAGATGGGAGGTGATATCCAGCCTAGTTATGTCTGTTAGTGCATACTGGAAACAAAGAAATTCCCTTGTTATAAATAATGGTGTAACTTATAGGAACTAGTAAAGTAATAATGCTAGGCAAAGACATTTACAATTGGTCCCACCATAGTGTCGAATCCCAGAAGTGCTCAAATAACTACACAACCCAGTAGCAGGTGGTCACTTCAATGTAAATAAGACACTTGCCAGAGTCCGAATGAGATTCTATTAGCTGCATTGTCACGATGATGTTAAGAAGTGGTGCCATCGAGCAGCCATCACATGTCCCGCTAGTCCAAAACCAGCGACACAAACACCATCCACATAGAGCAGCCATCAAGTGTTCCACTAGTACAGCACCAGTGACACAAATACCATCCCCGTCGAACAGCCATAAAGTGTTCTCCTAGTCCAGCACCAGTGAAATCAATACGATCCACATCGGGCAGCCATTGCATGTTCTGGTAAGCCAGAAACAGCGACACCAATACTGTCCACGTCGAGCAGCCATTAAGTGTTTCGCTAGTCCAGCACCAGTGACACCAATACCATCCACATCGAGCAGCCATTGTGTGTTCCAGTAGGTCAGCGCCAGGGACACCAATACTGTCCACATCGAGCAGCCATCGTGTGTTTCGCTATTCCAGCACCAGCTTTACCAATATCAACCAAGTGGAGCAGGCGTGTTCCGCTAGTCCAGAACAATCAATACCAATAACGCCCACATCAAGCAATCATTGCGATGTGGACGGTGTTGGTGTCGCTCGTTGTGGACTAGCGGAACATGCAATGGCTTCTCCACGTGATTGATATAGATGTCACTATTGCTGGATTATTGGAACACGCGATTACTGCACGAAGTGGACGGTATTGGTGTCACTGGTGCTGGACTATTGGAACACGTGATTGCAGCTCGACATGGACAGTATTGGAGTCACTGGTGCTGGACTATTGGAACACGTGATTGCTGCTCGACATGGATAGTATTGGTGTCACTATTGCTGGACTATTGGAACACGTGATTGCTGCTTGACATGGGCGGTATTGGTGTCACTGGTGCTGGACTATTGGAACACGTGATTGCTGCTCGACATGGATGGTAATGGTGTCACTTGTGCTGGACTATTGGAACACGTGAGTGCTGCTCGACATGGACGGTATTGGTGTCACTGGTGCTGGACTATTGGAACACGTGATTGCTGCTCGACATGGATGGTAATGGTGTCACTTGTGCTGGACTATTGGAACACGTGATTGCTGCTCGACATGGATGGTATTGGTGTCACTGGTGCTGGACTAGTGGAACACGTGAGTGCTGCTAGACATGGATGGTATTGGTGTCACTGGTGCTGGACTATTGGAACACGTGAGTGCTGCTAGACATGGATGGTATTGGGTTCACTGGTGCTAGACTATTGGAACACGTGATTGCTGCTTGACATGGGCGGTATTGGTGTCAGTGGTGCTGGACTATTGGAACACGTGATTGCTGCTCGACATGGATGGTATTGGTGTCACTGGTGCTGGACTATTGGAACACGTGAGTGCTGCTAGACATGGATGGTATTGGTGTCACTGGTGCTGGACTATTGGAACACGTAATTGCTGCTCGACATGGACGGTATTGGTGTCACTGGTGCTGGACTATTGTAACACGTGAGTGCTGCTAGACATGGATGGTATTGGTGTCACTGGTGCTGGACTATTGGAACACGTGATTGCTGCTCGACATGGATGGTATTGGTGTCACTGGTGCTGGACTATTGGAACACGTAATTGCTGCTCGACATGGACGGTATTGGTGTCACTATTGCTGGACTATTGGAACACGTGAGTGCTGCTAGACATGGATGGTAATGGTGTCACTTGTGCTGGACTATTGGAACACGTGATTGCTGCTAGACATGGACGGTAATGGTGTCACTTGTGCTGGACTATTGGAACACGTGAGTGCTGCTAGACATGGATGGTAATGGTGTCATTATTGCTGGACTATTGGAACACGTGAGTGCTGCTAGACATGGATGGTAATGGTGTCACTTGTGCTGCACTATTGGAACATGTGATTGCAGCTCGACATGGACGGTAATGGTGTCACTTGTGCTGGACTATTGGAACACGTGAGTGCTGCTAAACATGGATGGTAATGGTGTCACTTGTGCTGGACTATTGGAACACGTGAGTGCTGCTAGACATGGACGGTAATGGTGTCACTTGTGCTGGACTATTGGAACACGTGATTGCTGCTCGACATGGACGGTATTGGTGTCACTATTGCTGGACTATTGGAACACGTGAGTGCTGCTAGACATGGATGGTAATGGTGTCACTTGTGCTGGACTATTGGAACACATGAGTGCTGCTAGACATGGATGGTAATGGTGTCACTTGTGCTGGACTATTGGAACACGTGAGTGCTGCTCGACATGGATGGTATTGGTGTCACTGGTGCTGGACTATTGGAACACGTGAGTGCTGCTAGACATGGACGGTAATGGTGTCACTTGTGCTGGACTATTGGAACACGTGAGTGCTGCTAGACATGGATGGTAATGGTGTCACTTGTGCTGGACTATTGGAACACGTGATTGCTGCTCGACATGGATGGTATTGGTGTCACTGGTGCTGGACTATTGGAACACGTGAGTGCTGCTAGACATGGATGGTAATGGTGTCACTTGTGCTGGACTATTGGAACACGTGATTGCTGCTCGACATGGGTGGTATTGGTGTCACTGGTGCTGGACTATTGGAACACGTGATTGCTGCTCGACATGGACGGTATTGTTGTCACTGGTGCTGGACTATTGGATCACGTGATTGCTGCTCGACATGGACGGTATTGGTGTCACTGGTGCTGGAATATTGGAACACGTGATTGCTGCTCGACATGGGAGGTATTGCTGTCACTGGTGCTGGACTATTGGAACACGTGATTGCTGCTCGACATGGACGGTATTGGTGTCACTGGTGCTGGACTATTGGAACACGTAATTGCTGCTCGATATGGGCGGTAATGGTGTCACTGGTGCTGGACTATTGGAACACGTGATTGCTGCGTGACATGGACGGTATTGGTGTCACTGGTGCTGGACTATTGGAACACGTGATTGCTGCTCGACATGGACGGTATTGGTGTCACTGGTGCTTTCTGTCGAGGGCATGGACTCACGACACTGTGTGTACAGTGGCTGTGAGATATGTGTAAATAACTTTAACTATGCGTGCTCTTTTTTTCTTCACCATGTGTGAGTACAAGCATAACTTAAACTTAATTGTTTTTTAGGTAAACCCAATACAAAATACATTTTAATATGTAATGAATAGCGGCTCGACCATTTAGGCCAGCCAATGCCGAGATGCACCACGGGACGTCTCGGTGCAACATCTGGCTGTTGTCATTACACATATTCATCTCTTAGAGCCAGCGTACTACACTGGCCTTGTCTTTGTGATAAGTCATGCAATCCAGAGTCGGGGAGCACGAATACAGTCGGCACTGCCTTAAGCTCTACTCCATTCACGTTAACAAAAAAAACCAATAGGTACTTACTCTCTGCACTACAGAGATATGGCAGTGTGTAGATCAGGATATCGAATAATGCTTCTAACGGTGCTGGTAGTAGGATGCGAAATGCATCTAATGATGATGGTAGCAAGACACAGAATGTAGGCAAACTGCCGCGACTTGGCCTTATTTGTTGTCTGGTTCTCCCCTTCCTTGCATCCACCCAAATAGCAAGCCACAGTCGGCAGAGTGAGGTTTTACTGCTGGCACTGCAGGATGACTGCTGGCACTAAATACTTATGTGTTTACACAAATGGCCGTATTATGGTATGCTGCTGGCAACAGGGCACCTGGCATTTCATCAATGGCAGGTTAATGGAATGTTGATGGAAATAAAACTGATGGTTGACTGTAGGTGAACTATTAAAGTTCCATAAATATGCTTACCAATTATTTTTTTATCATATGTTGCCCTTAACGTATAGGTACCTTTTGCTAGTGAAAGTATGGGTAACCATATGTAGGCCATTTGTTGGTTGTGAAGTAGTAAATCGATTGATCATTGCTTGTGCAATTTAGCTTATTATAGTAAGTTTTATGGCTCAAACACTTCGCAGATATCTTTTTTAAACTACACACACATATATGTATTTTTAAGTGTGTCTAATATAATTAAGATTATATGATATAATGAGTAGATTATTTGTAAATATATAGTGGTGGAAATATATATGGCAAATGGCTGTAAATTCAGTTTATGTGTGACTTCGTGACTGGTATTGAATATTGTGACATGTCATAATTATAATGTACGACTGTTTATAATTAAAATGAGAAGTTAAAAAAACAATATCGAACCACCTTTACAAAATCAGAATTGAAGAGCTTTTTTTATTTCGCATTACTAAAATACCCAGATATGTCGAATGCATTTTAAAACTGATGATTAAAATCCAGGTGACTTACATACCACAAAAATTACATTAAAGGCAAGGTTTTGTTTTAATATCGCAATTCAGGTAGAAAGTTTGCTCTCAAAGTTTTGTTTATTTGAATCTTTTTTAAAAACCAATTTGCTCGCATGGTAAGTTTAAAGAAAATGAAATTACTGGTGTAATTTATATTATATTAGTAATTGTTAATAATTCAAGTCCATATATATATATATATTCTAAATTAGTTCATCTAAACATAAGAATGCACAGTGGCGTAATGGTAGGCACTCTGGGCTGTCACTGCAAGGGTTGTAATTTCATGCCCCCTCTCCACTGGTAGGCATAAGATTTTCACATCGTGTAATGTGTTTAATAGTGCAGCAAACGAAATTTAAAAACAATGAAAACTAGAGAATTATGCTAAACGTACACCGTCATGAGAAAAATAATGGGAAAGCGCTACGTAATGAATGACTCATGGTGCCACTGCTGCAGAACGACATTGCACGTCCTAAACTGGTCTCAGTTGTGAATAGGCTGTCGTGTCATTCGGACTGACTATTGATTACATGCTCATGGCAAGGCGATGTGATTTATAAGAGTTCGAACGGGTCATGTTTGTGGGTGCCAGAAGGATGGGACATACAATTTCAGAAGTTGTGGAGAATTTCAATATTCCTCTATCCATAGTGTTTGCAGAGAATATCAAAATCAAGGTTTTATGATCAATTGTGGACAATACAGTGGGTGTCCAAAGTTACTTGGTGATAGTGACCAGCAGAGGTTGGGTAGAATTGTCCGTCCTAACAGAGAAGGCACACTTGCTCAAATCACAGCCACATTCAATGCAGGAGGTGTCAGGCATGTATTTAACAGATTTGTGCAACATGCATTAGCTTCCATGCTATATGGCAGCAGAAGATCCACCAGAGTGACCCTTTTAACAGCATGACACCAGGCACAATGCCTCACTTGGGCTCGTGAGGTTGCTAATTGGACCCTGGAAGACTGTAAACATGTGGCCTAGTCCGATGAGTCACGATACAAGTTGTTTCGGGCTGATAGCAAGGTTCTAGTGTGGCTCAAACCCATTGAACCCATGGATCCCAGTTGTCTACAAGGCACCATGTAGGCTGGCGATTATTTCGTAATGGTGTGGGGTGTGTTCACATGGCATGGGTTGAGTCCACTTGTCCATGTAGCCAAAAAACTCAATGATAACTACTACAAAACTCTCTTTCGTGACAATTTACAGCCATTCATGGACTTCAGTTTTCCTGACAACGATGGGTTGTTTCAACAGGATAATGTGCTGTCTCATTGGGCTGCGGATGTCCGTGACTCGTTCGACGAGCATTCTGGAGAAATCCAGTGTTTGGCGTGGCCAGCACGTTTCCCTGGCAAGAACCCAATCGAGCATTTTGGAACATGCTGGAAAGAGCCATTCGCACCCAAGATCGTGCAGCTAGAAATGTCACGAAACTTTGGGCAGCTATTCAGACAGCATGGCTTATAATTTCTGCAGAGGTCTTCCGTCCACTTGTGGAGTCAATGCTACATCGAGTTACTGCACTTATTCGGGGTAGAGGGGTCCCTACACATTATTAGACGGGTATCCCATAACTTTTGTCATGTCAGTGTAATTATTTTTACGATATCGGTTTTTTAAATTTTATATAAGAATGTCTAGCCATCAGTAGGCCATGAGGTGGCTGTGAAGTGGTACATTGATGTGCCATTGCTGTTGTAATCATATGGACAATGATTGGGACATTTGTGTTCACCACACATGGGCCAGTTATGGACAGAGTATGGTTTGTTAGTAGTACCACTTCAGGATCATCAATGGTGTCAGGTGAATGCCAGGTGTTGGTCAACATTTTGTTGGCTTGGCATCCGACTGAAAACCATGAATAGGCTTTATGTGGTTTGCTACATGGGTAGTGTCCTACAGGCGTAAGCTGCTGCACGTGCCTGTCATCACATGTGCATGTCTTGCATTCCTGTTATGATATGTGCCTTTGCCTGATATGCCTGTCTGTTCGTACGTGCGTGGTTCCAAGGTTAAATGAATTCATTTTAAATTGAATTATTTTTTTCGTACAACAGTAAAATCATATTGAATAAAGTAAATATTAAAAAAAATTTAACTAAAAAAATATTAAAAATCCAATATATTAATTGAGTCCTGCCTGCAATGTACTTTACAATAATTTCTTTACATATCTGCTCATACATGGAATAATTCATCTTTTAATCCGTGAATACAATATACACACTGGTGATTTGCACACTCTAGCAGGCATAGTACGAGTGGGGGTTTCTAGGCGAACGGAGGTTTTTTCTAGGAAATCAATAAAAATCCGAGATATTTAGATACATTTACTAATGTATTTTACAATTATTTTTTATAAATTTTTAAAAATGTATTTTTATAAATATTGCGGGTTTTGTTTTATAGTTATTTTTTAGGGAAAAAGGCTGATTTCAAGGAGAAAATAACAGATTTTTGGGTAAATACAAGCGATTTTGAGAGAAAATCGTGAATCTGAGTTGAAGCCAAAATCCCGAATCCCTATCCTGGAATCATTGTCATAAACCTACCATGGCTTACTACCGTACAGAAACAAGCTAGATCCATCTCCTATGACCTCGCTGTCGACAATATGTTAAGCCCAATTACCTACAAGCTCGATTCCTCAATACTTTGTGTCCTCGGGCCTCAGTTAGTTGCTCATATGTTGTGTTTAATACTAACCCTGCACAGAGCAGCACGCGAATGCACTTGTTTCTTTTGCAGGTTCATTATTGGCCGACAGTGGTCTGGGGCATGCCTTTGTCAATTAGGGGTAGTAACTCAAATGTACGTGAGGTTGAAGTTTAACTTGCCCTCTAACTAAATTTGCAAAATTTCCTGTTCTAAAACTATATATTTCAATTATAAATTAAATTGTGAACAATATGTCGCCTAAGAAACAAGACTTTTTGAATGGCATTTTGACAATTATTGAATGCAGATGGATTAATTTAAAAGTTATAAAAGAGCCATCTTGTAATAATTGCTGAACTATTATATACCATAGATTTGTAAGAATAGTAACTTCGCCTGTAATTGAAAGTCTCTTTGTTAATTAAAATGAAGAATATTTTCTTAAGCTACGAGATGCATATGAGACGTGCTCCAGAGTGTAGGTGGGTGAGTGAGAGTCTGTGTGCGACACATTGTTGCAGTTCTGGGCAACCTATGCGACATGCTGCGTGGTGAACTCTGCGCCCACATCTGTGTCTCCATTCCCGGATCCTATAAGTGCGAGTGCCACGAGGGGTTCGTTCTAATGTCCGACGGCAAGTCCTGCCAGCAGAAGGACTTCCTTGACAGGTAATCTTCCTGTAATTCCTTGGCGAGACGTAATGTGCAACTTCAGCTGGTCACAGGCTAGACTGCAATCATGCGTCCATATCTTACTCGTCTGTATTTGAATCCCAGTTGACCAAGCACTCCCTGGATGACTGTGAATCAATAAGAGGGCTGCACAGAAACAAGGATAGAATGCCGTGCTACCTCGTCTGGCTATATTTGCTACTCACTGTGGCAGCAGGCTATGTACAAAATCTGAGGCTCGAGTGTACAGAGAATAGTGTAGTCTAGCCTACATATTAGTGAATCTACAATATACTCCTTCCACTAGAGATAACCATTCGGCTCCTTGCTAGAAGTACCAGGGTCTATGCCGAGCTTGAATTCACAGTGCTCTGTAAGAAGTACAGATTGTTTATTGTATGCTGCAGCAGTGATATGCCTCTGTTATGGACTTGCACACTCTGCTGCTTTTTGTTTATTATTGTCTCACATCAGGTTTATCAGCAATTGCGGCCAAGTCATAACAATAATACAAAAGAAAAAGCACTTGAATTATACATTTCCTAACAGTGAATTCGCAAAATTTACAGTTCTTCTCTTCACTGGTAGACAACTGAGATCTTCGGAACGGAGTATTGTAGTGATGCTTTTACTGGTATTCAAGGGTCGTTCTGTCCCTCCTAGCATATTCACTCTCCCGGTGATATTATTACGCAGCTTTTCGCCATATTAAGTATTTATTTTGAGACTGTTAGGTACAGGCTATTTTATGTACGGCATCTGACCATGCTTGGTGCTTACTTTTTCTATTCTAATGCAAGTTAGACGTTAAACATCTGCTGTCAAATGTAGATATTTTCTTTGAACTTAATGCAGAATTAAGGCTTAACATGCTTGGACATATTTTTACCGAAATGAACATACTCAAGTATTACAATATTGGAAATATTTAATGTCAAAGACTTTCCCAATTTCTTTTACCTGTATAATAACAGTATATAAGTGTTATGTTCAGTATATCTTCTAACATAAGTTTTAATAGCGCCGAAATTGGTTTTGAGAAGAAGCATGCCCCACTTTACAAAATTCCTTAGTAATACAATTTTGTATGTGTATTCTTTGAGAGGTCATTATTCACCTTGAAAACTGAAAATTATGTTTACTCACTTTTGCATAACGTAAACCATTATTCATCAACAACCTGAAGACCATTACTACGGTTAAGATGGCTCCAAATAAATTAAAACAGTCCAGACCCTCACTACTAGTTTTGCAACTCCCCCTCCCCGCTAAAGGAGCCTGGTTCACCCCTTCCTTCCAGTCGCATTTTTCTACTAAATTATATTGAAATTATGTTATTTTGGGAGTGTATCTATGGCGCCTATGCTGAGTCCCCACCCACTTTTGTTAGTTATAGTCTCTGCTACTCAGGGAAGGAGTCATGCACCAATCGTGGTCATAGCTGGCCAGTCTCTCTCTGCCATGATGCATGCCTCCTTGCATGAAATAGTCTCCTTATAGGCATATGATACTCAGCCCTGAGTCACACTCCCTCGTCACGTCACTACCTCGGTCGTACTCCGAGTGCCTCGCCAACCTTTCGCTGTATAGCTTTCAAACAAAACAAAATAACTTTACAAAACTTTTAAAACCAAGCTTTCATTTATAAATGCACTCCAAAAAGAAAATAATTATAACAGATACACAATTTGTAAAATCTGTAAGATGTGGTCGAACAGCCATAATAAACTTTACTGCAAAATAATATGTTTGTAACAATTTATATTTATATATATAAAAGTTTGCAGGAATATTCAAGAGCCATACACAAGACATGTGCTTACTACACTTATGCAACTGAGGTATACTTCCTATATTGCCAATAGTTAAGAGCCTTACGCAAGCTATGTGCTTACTACGCTTACGCAAATGAGTAATACGTTCTATATTGCGCCAAGCTTTTATACACTAAGTATACATTGTTACAAACATATTAATTTGTAGTAAATTTTATTATGGCTGTTCAACCACATCTTACAAGTTTTACAAATTGTGTAACTACTATAATTATTTCTCTCATTTTAGTGCGTTTATAAATAAAATATTGGTTTAAACTTTTTTTGCAGTGATTTTATTTTTCACTTTTCAGTTTCACCAATTTTTTAAGTTTTAACGAATCTTAATATAATCATTAGACACTGATTTCTCAACTATGCCTGATATCACTACGTGCCCTTTCAGTGGAGAAAAAACATTTTCTAGACAATCTTGTGAGGAGACGAACGGCGGGAGATGCCCGAGAAAACTTGCCGAATAGCAGCATCGTTCATCACGACTGCCACATGCGAAAATCTGGGGGCAACCTCGATGGGGATGTAACGCGGTTCGCCTTGACTGGAGGCGAGTGCTGTATCCGCTGTGCCACCGCAGCAAGTGGCGGGAAGCTGTGACGCCAAGCTGGTAAAGGGCAAAGAGCAACAGTGTTGTGAGTGCAGTGTTTGGTGGAGGTTAGAGTTTGGTTGTATATGTGCAGATGCATCGTCAACAACCCATGTGCGCATAAGTGTCTTGACACAGGCATAGCTGTGGAGTGCTCCTGCAAGCCTGGGTACCAGCTGGGCGTCGACGAGAGAAGCTGTTATGGTACGTTCTCAGCCATCCTTCCCACTACCAGCAACCTACTTTACATCAACTTGAACCACTCTGGCCTCTTCACTCAACAATGACCACTTATGAAAGCCCTGCTTAGACTAGATTTCTCATTTGTATCCTTCTGCTATATATAAGTTTAACAATTAATGCTGTGTGGTGGGACAGTTATGGTGAGATGGAATTTCAGAGGCGGTTAAATTACGGAATGGAATTTTGGAGTGTGTTGGCATTACTAGACCAGGCATCAGACATCACCAGGCGGCGGCATCAATGATGATGATGGAGGGGGAGATTCTGCTGATCTCGAGGTGCTGCGGGCTGTTCACCCAGACATAGATTATCCTTTGTTGCTGTGGTTGACCCTTATATTAAATATAAAAATGTTGATTGATGTGTTTTTTAAACGGTGACGTATTATGGTTGGTGCACAAGCCTTTAAAGAATAGATGAATTGTAACACACATGTAGCAGGTTGATGAACGACACACAATACTTAACCTGAATACTGATTCTGGTTGGCGGGTATTTTAAGGCCCCATGGCCTGAAATGCTCAAATGCTTTACAATGAAATAATACATGTAAATTACATCACACATATATTTTCCATGAATTACATGATTCTCCTCTATCGAGAGAAACTTTACATTACTTGCCACGCATACATCCCCCCATGAGGCTTTACTGTACGAAAAAGGTGCGAAGCCCTAATTACCTCTTAAATGAAATATTATGCTCCCATGGGCAATGATAACATGAGGGAAGGGGACCAAGCGTCTTCGGTGGTAAAAGTAAAATGAGGTACCAGTAATTAATGAATACTATTGTAAACTAACATTATTGGTGCGAAAATGATGTGGACCACTGGAGCATGCGTGCGACGCAGTATTGCCTTTGCGAGTCCCAGACACTACTGACTGGTCTGCAGTGCCGCAAATACCTCCCCTGGTGGGTTAGTGCACCACACTGGAACTACTTCCTGACTCACTTGCAAATAAACTCTATTAAAAATACTAAAACATACCAACTTGCAAATTAACATGCTCATAAAAATTCTTTGCCTTATTAAAAACAATCAGACACTTGCACAAAGGGATGAGATAAGGCGAAGGCGAAAATATGTGAAATGTAAACAAACAAAATCTTGGGCGAAAATATGTGAGATGTAAACAAACAAAATCTTGCAAATAAACACTTTAAGAACAATAATGCTAAATATGGCATTTAACAGGTACTTATATTTAGTTTCCTGTATAAGGGTTCATTCGTCATCTGCTGTAAAGCCCTTAGTATGGGGCGCCCTATTTCAACATTGCACTAGATTGCACTAGCTTGCAATCACACCCCAAATGCAACACCCCTACACACGCCTCACTGTTGCACTTGTAGCACTTGTAGAGTGCAGATGCATTTGGCTGCAGTTCCGAGGTGCACGGCCTTGCAAATAGGCTGGAGGCGAAAGATGCGAGCACACGTAATTCGCCCTCCTTCTGGAGAGAGTTTGCTCTCTTAATGCCACTACTTGTAGCAGGCAGGTTCCCGTCTCCATTACTGCCATGGCCCCAGAGTGTATAGACCTCTTGATTGGTTCGCATGTCAGTAGAGCGGCTGTCGATGCTGGAGTGGTTGGTGGACTGCGCTGTAGTGCAGGACACTGTCGCATCCCCACACATGAAGCACGTCCGGGATGGCTGATGCCGCTGTCATGGCTGGTAGAGGCGAAACAAGCTGGCCAACCCACTGCCTACACTGCCACCGTCACTACTTGAATTGTTACCCTCACTGGTGTCACATCGGCCCTGGTGCTGCCGGGAGTGACCTGAGCATACAGTGACCGAGAGGTGGTGTCGATGTTGCTGTGTCACCCCAGCCAGCGACAGCAAACATGCTGCTTCCCTGCTGTGGGTGATCACCCTTTCGCCAGTGGTGGACACCCACAGTGGTCGTCCTGATGCTCTTATATTAGCGACAGGGGATCCCAGGGTGTCAGCTGTTGTGGGTGATGTCGGGTTGGTGGACGCCGCTGGTGTTATGGGTGCTACGACAGCAGGCATCGCGACATCTGCAGTTTGTCTTGTCACTTGAACTGCTTGCATCGGTAATGGTGCAGGTGGCTGAGCAGTGATGCTTGTGTGTGCTGCACCTTCAATAGCACCTCGGTCAACTGTCGGACGTGCCCTGCATGGCGTCAGTGTGCCGGGTGACGTCGGATTGGTTACCCCAGCTGGTGGCGTGTCTGCTGGAGATGCTCGCACACCTTCCACCCTAGTCCCCTCTGGGGATACTAGGCTTGGGAATAGCTGTAGTGGGTCACCAGGGGTGGTACCTCCTCTTCTTCCTGCAGTGTTCCTCATGCTGAAGGCTCTTCTGATGGAGGTGCTGGTGCAGCTTTCCCCTCAATTTATACCTGTGGGAGTTCGGCACTGGCATAGCTGTTGTGGGGCTTCGGAGTATATGGTGCGTCCCAAAGCACTCTGACCCTTCTCCTCCCAAGCCGGATCAAGTAGATAGTGGATCTAGAGATCTTGATGATCTTTGCTCTCCACTCCATTTGGCTGTAAAGCCCGCACAGAAATATCTGTAAGCAGCGGACTGCAGGTGAGCATGCACATTTACTATCTGATCAACTCGCAATGCCGATGGCGGCCATGTTGTGTAGTACAGCCACTTAGCAGCATATATCTCCTGATGCTGTCATGTATCACGTTGCCATCGACAGCGCCGTTCTCTCCGAGTGTCGGTGCTGACTGGGCTGCTGCTGTCCTCCACCTGTGGACAGTTGGATGCACCTGGCTGATGCAGGTTGTGTCCCAACAGCACATCCGCAAGTGTTTTGCAGGTGGCGGCATCGGTACGTCAGTGAAGAGTAAAGAAGGTACTGGGCTGGTGGTTAGCCAATGTGGCAAGTTGGTCACCAACATGGAGCCGCAATTTAATCTTGAGCTCTGGGTTGCTGCAATCTGTGGGGTTGGCACAAAGATAGTAAACTGTAATTTTTATGTGTCCAACCCCCCACCGAGTACACAACTCTCGCCAATTATTCTCAGTGAACTGGATCCCATTATCTGTTAGGAGATTTTTAGGGAACCTCACCTAAGGAAAAAATCTTCATTCAGCATTCTTGCTATGTTCACTGTGTGGGCGCTGCTTGCCGAGTATGCTTCCACCAATCAAAAAAGTTGTCTGTTACTACAATTTCAAAGCATTTTCCCCTGCTGTCCTGGATTTAGATAAATATTTTCAAATTGTCTCTATGGGAAGCTGGCTGCTGTTGTTGAGTTCCATCTGTATGCCTCACATTGAACAAATTACACTTAGTGCACTAATGCATGTGCTGGTATGTGTATTTTGTGAGGCCTGGCTAAAAAAAAATTCCCTCATGTTGCATATGGTTTGGTCAGTACCTGGGTGGCCTGCTACCTTATTGCTATGTGTATAAGAAAACACTTTCTCGAGCACTGGGTCACAAAAAACTGCAATTTCTGTGAATCGCATGGTAAACAAGTTTCTAGGTGACTGTCTATTGCGCCAAAACACTCAACTTTCTGCTGTGCACATGTGTCTTTCTTTACCTGTGTGAGTGCGCATCCTAGCTACGCCTGCTCTACTTCTCAGTACAGTTCACTAATCAGGACTTCACTGTTTATCGCATGCAGCTGTTGTATGCTTACTTCCTGAAACAGCTCTTGCATGTCTGGCGGCCTTACTTACTTCCAATCCGCAGCGTCTCGCAAGATTACGCCAGTCTTGGGATATCACGACAGCACATCTGCCAGCTGATTCTTTTTTCTCGGAACTTGTTCCACAATGAAGTAGTAGACCTGGTTAGTTTACTTCTCGCCTCGTGAATTCTGTGCAGTCACACTAGGCACCTGTTAATCATACATAGTATAAACATTTGGTATCCCAGAGAAGCATTGTACTTCTTATTGTCCCAGAAGACAGCCAAGCATTCCTGCTCGTTCACATTGTCTCACTGCTCTGTGTCGTGTTCTGTCCACGTCACACTGGTACAATATGACTCCTATGCCTTCCTGGCTGGTATCAATTAGCAGGCATATGTGCCAACTGGTAACATACCTGGCTAAGGTTGGACATGATCTAAATTTGTGTTTGATTTCTGTGAACGCTTCTCCAATGTCGCTAGTCCACTGAAAACACAGTTTCAGTGATAACACATCTGTCATCAGGGCTGTGATGATGTCGAAATTCTCAACGTATTCTTAGAGCCAGTTGATTAGTCCAAAAAAAACTTTCTGAGCAATTTTTGCATTCATGGTGGTGGATATTCCTCAATTAGCATCAGCTGGCCTGGATTTGGTTTATTTCCCACGTCGTCCACAATGTGGCCTAGGAAATCTAAGCTGGTTTTCACCAAGTGACATGTTCTTGTTGTGCATGTTGTATGCTCAGTTCCTGGAACAACCATTTATGGCTAGTGTTTCCAAGACAACAAATATATTGTACAGGTTTTCTTCCCATGTGGTTGATAAAATAACAAAGTCATTCTGGTATGCGAGCATACCATCACCGATGAGGTTGCCTACTACTGTGAACATCATCGCCTGGAAGGTGACGGGTGTGCACTTAAATCAGTATGGCTTATCGCAAAATTGAGATCTTCTTCCATCCGGGCCATGATAGCTCTCTTCCCCCGGTCCTTTAATTTAATGGGGACATGCCAATACCCACTTTTGAAGTCTCGTGAGGTCTCAATATTGGCTTAGCCAAGCGAATTAAGTGTGCCCTTCACACTGATGTGTATCAGGAGTGCACTGTGTGTCACCAGATTGACCTGCATGAAGTAAACGCAGAACACCAAGGTACCATTTTCTTCGGTGCTAACATAATTGCCGAGTTGAATTGGTTATCAGTAGGTTCAATTACACTGTCAATCAGCATCTCTTTAATTTATTACCAAATAATTCGTGCCTGGTGTGGCAGATAGCTGCATGGAGGTGTACAGATATGCCATTCTTCCAATAACGGGATCTCATGTTCCGCAACTGTTGAACGACACAAGGCGTTTTGTGTGGCAGAAAAGTCTCTAAGTTCGTTTAACAACAGCTGGAAAGCTACCTGGTTTTCGGGCAGTACATCGTTATCGATTTCCCCTAAGGAAACCGTGGGGAGGTTATCAGTGGGGCTCCGGTCGAAGTTGTATACCGTGCGCTGCTCTTTCGGGCCAAAATGTATTCGGCATGCAGTGGGCTCTACAATAACATTTTGCTCCATTAAGCATGGCGCTTCAAGAATTGCGTCCTCTCTGATTTCCTACATAATTATGACTTATTGGTCTCACTATACCGCACTCATACAGTCACCATGGCTTGCCCGAGCGCTGGGCTACTGTGCTGGTTAGCGGATAGTATAATCACATGGTTAGTAGCCATAACATCATAATCACACACAAAATGCAGTTGAACAAAATTTTGTCAAGTCGTAGTGTCGATTGGCGCATTACAGTGTTGACCACTGGCAGTAACATGAATGCAGATAAATTGTGATATGTTGCTACTAACCTGATTTATAATGGCTTGTTGCGGTGCCAATTCCGGTGGTTGTTGTGGCAGGACTGGGGTGTCAGGAGCATCCGGCTCCCTTACCCCTGCATCCTATTTCCCTTTAGCTTGCTTGCATTTTCTTCTGCGCGATTTAGATGTGAGTTATTAAGGCATTGGCTGTGTCAATGATACACTTCACTTTCACAGTACCAACACGGTCGCTGTGGCATTTGACTCTTATCCCACTTGTGACCTATGTTTCCCGCACTAGTCAGATCAAATTTCTCCTTTTGTTGTTTGTATCCCGGTTATGAATTGGTGTGAGAATTTTTGTCCTGGTGCTGGCTGAAACATTTAGAATTTTGTTCACACTGGCTTGCATTCTGTCCTTTTCTGTTTCCACTCCCAGGCTCCTAGCGCGATCATGCAGCATCGTGTCGTGGTGTGGTTGGCAGGGACTGCGCTCGAGAATTATTGCGGCATGCATGAGTTCATCCGATGTACCATTTAACAGTGGTATTAATGCGGGACATAATTCAGGGCATGCAGTTTCGGATACTACCTCTAGAACATCCCATTGTAGAAGGTGTGGGTGGAATGGGCAGACCAAATGAATTTTCTGCATAACGAATGTGGCCAATTACTCGATCGCCTGCTGCTCCTCCAGCATGAGTTTACTCTGTGCCTGGGGTGATGTAAAAGTTACTCCGAAGCAGCACTGGATCAACTGGAGTAATTCACTCCCTTGCAGTCCATAATGGTTTAGAGATTGCCACAAAGAGCGTGCTTCTCTGTGGAATTGCCCTCCGACACAGCTAGCCCACTCCTCATCGCAGACACCATACCTTTCCAAGTAAGATGTGCAATCACTCAAAAAGGAAGCTGGGTCTTCATTGGGTAACCCAGTAAACGTTGGTAACATCTGGAATTTTGCTGGTGTGGTTGTCATGGTCGGACTTAGCGGTTGATTGTTAATGGGGCATTGGTTTCCCGTTGCCTTTCGCCCTCTTGCAGGTTGTTACTTGAAGCTGTGGCTTCGTATCTGCCTGATGGGTATGACACTGTCATACCCATCAGGCAGATGTATAGAATGGCAGGGTGTGGTGACTGTTGACAGATTTGGCGGAAATAAAGGGGTTGGGTACAAGGCTGGTAATTGCAGGAAGTAAGAAGTAGGCGTAAGAACTGGAGAGATGTTGTGTTCAAGGCATAATGTTGCAGTCATGATGTTGTAGTGTTGACTAAGTGGGCAGTATGTGTTTGTTGGCATTCGCCATGTGCACTGTGGGCTTGTGATACCTGCTTGTTGACATCGACAGCCTCTATGCATTCGTGACACTTGTATCCTTCTCCTCGGATCACTAGATTCTTGCTTCTGTTCATGCACGGCTCATCAACTCTCACACCACAATTATGACATTATGTAATGGTACTGCCCTCATATCCTAGACAGCCCACTTTGCTACATGTGGTCTCCTGTTGGTCACATCCCATAAGAAAATCGTTCCAATTTTCATGTGAATTTTGTGAATTCTCACTCGCACTGCACTGTTGACACGTGTATGTCAGTCCTATTGCGGTTGCGATTTCGTTTTCGTTCAGGCACTCACGATGATATGGCGATTGTCAGTAGGTGCAATGAAGTTTGATTGCCCCTGGACCTGTACGCAACAAGTTGTTACACCAGTTCAGTAGGTGATAATTTGTATAATATTGGGTTTCTGGTTTTTGGTAGTCAGAAATTTGCAGAGGTTTGTTTACATTGGGATATTCTGTCTCATTTCCACTGTCCTTAGACTCGCGGTTGACCACGACACAGTTTAGAGAAAGTGTAGGCTTTCAGGTGCAGCGACAGTGCTGAGTGCAAAGCTCGTATTTTGCCACAGCATCCCATGGGACGGGGCATAGATATTGAAGGCACAGTGGTGCCGGTGTTCCAATGTTTGTATTGCCAGCCATTGTTTACAAACACGACCATGTGCGCAGAACAGGTGTCCACTCGCGGAAGCATGGCACGGTGTTGCAGGGTAGGGAGCACCTTACCCATATGCAGCTGTCATATCTACACATGCCGTTAGGTGGTATCGACCGACTGTGGCGAGTACAGGGGAGGGGGGAACTGAGCGCCGCTTGCATGATCGGCTGCATGCGATGGAAACTTTCCCTGCTGGTCCTGCATGGAAGGTGGGGAGGGGGTGGGAATGCACCCGCCCCTTTGTTATGCACAGAGGAGGTGGTGGGTGGTTGATGTCACCTCTCTGCTCAAGGTGGCCGCTCTCCTGCATGTGTCTGCCTCTGCTGGTACAATGGCAGCTGACCTGTTGCTTTGGTGCACTTTCTCCATCATGCCATAGATATGTTTCCCATGCTCCTGGTGGCATCTTGAAGGTAACCAAGCACTGCCACTGGTCTTCTGTGGTCGTCCTTGCTCTTCTTAAAATAGTTGGGCAGGAAGTATTACCGGGAAAATTGGATAGGAGAACTTTGATGGAAAATTTTTGGCGGGGTTTTGAGGTTCAGGGGGCTCAGGGTTTTCATGAAGGAAAATTATGCCACATGTTTTGTGCCATTTAATGCCATTTGGTGAGACAGTTATGGGTGAAATGGAATTTCAGGGACGATTAAATTTCGGAAAGGAATTTTGGAGTGTGTCGACATTACCCGACTAGTTGTCAGACGTCGCCAGACGGGGGCGTCTATGATGATGATAGAGCTGGTAACTCTGCTTATCTCAGGTTGCTGTGTGCCATTCACCCTGGCATAGATTTCCCGTTGTTGCTGTGGTTGCCTCTCATATAAATTATTAGAAAGTTGACTGATATATTGTCTAAACTGTGGCCTATTTCGGCTAGTCCATATGCCTTTAATGGATGGATGAATTGTAACACACATGTAGCACATTAATGGAAGAACACAAAACACTTAACAAGAAAACTGATGCTGCTTGGTGGGTATTTTAAGGACCCGGGCCCTGAAATGCCCTAAGGCGTTACACTGAATTAATACACATATATTCTATCACAAATATATTTTTCGTGAATTCTGTAACTTTCCTCTGTCGGGAGAAACTTTAAATTGCCTGCTGCGTGTACGCCCACCAGCAAGGCTATACTATACGAAAAATGCACGACGCCATAATAAATAATTAAATGAAATATTATGCTCCCCTGGGCAATGCAAACCCGAGGAGAAGAAGCCAGGCGTCTCCGGTGGAAAAAGTAAAACGAGGTTCCAGTAATGCATAACGAGCAGAATGGGGTGGAGAGATTTTGGCAACTCTTAACAACGAGGTCTTGATAGCTGAAATTCATAAAGACTGTTGTAAACTAACATGATTGGTGCGAAAACAGTGTGGACCACCATGGCGCACGCACGATACAGCCTTATCCTCGCGAGTCTCAGATGCTGCTGACTGTTCCGTCATGTCGCACAAACCTCCCCTGGTGGGTTAGCGTACCGTGTCGGAACAACTTCCTGACACACTTGCAAATAAACTTTATTTAAAATACAATACCACATCATCTTGCAAATTAACATGCTCATAAAAATACTTTACATTATTCAAAACAATCAGACTCTTGCATAAAGAAGTTAGATGAGGTGAAGGTGAATAAACGTGAGATGTAAGCAAACGAACTCTTGCAAATAAACACTTCAACAAAAATTACATTGAATATAGCATTTATTAGGGACATATCTTTATTTCCCTGTATTAGGGTTCATTCGGCATCTGTCGTAAAGGTCTTTGTGTGGGGCGACTTATTTTGACGTAACACTATATTGTACTCACTCTCCACATGTACCCCCCTTCCTACACATGCCGCACTGTTACACTCGTATCACTGGTAGAGTGCAGATGTATGTGGAGGTACACAGCCGAGAAAACAGGCTGGAGGCAAGGGACGTGAACACATGTTACTGTTACATTGATGGTGTTACTTTATTCAAGCAACACCCAAGTGATAGCATGGCATTGTTATGTATGTAAATGTGTTCGCTAACATGGATGTTGATACTCGTGTGTAAAAAGCAATAAACGTTTACTTCACCAGACATACATTTCAACTTTACTCCTGTACTCTTAAAACTATTTTGATTAATTTCCTGGTCACTTAATTAACAGCCTGTGTGCCACAGTGTTCTGAGCATATGCAGAGTTATTAACAGTATCAGCAGAGGCTGATTTCAGATTTGCCGATGTTATACTTTCTTTATACTGTGGTAAAGCCAAACATACTTGTTGGGGTTAGAGGCATCTCATTATGGTGGAGCATGTGTGATACAAATAAATATACGAAATTATAGGTTGCTATATACCTATATGATTAAGGATATTAGATAAATTACTATAAGATCGGGTGAGCATTATATGTTAACTACATACACTAACATATTGAGAGCCAAATTAAAATATTGTAATTGTCCCACCTTGAGAAGTATCTGAAGGCTGGTGAAGTATGACGAGTTATGGTGTACGACACAGCAGGCTTCTTGTGGTGTCCATCTCGGCCAGCGTCACGCGTAGGAAGACCCATGATGCAGCTCTGAATTTCCCTGATATCGGCGAGGCATAACTCAATATGGCCTGATTACCTGGTTAGTAGAGGGGATTCCTGCTTACCGTAGGTGCGAAATGCGAGTCCGAATTGCTGCAACTGGCTGTCCTGTTTACTCTTCAAGAGTGATGTGTTCAGGCATATTCTCGCTAACATAACATCTGTCTCCGTATTAACGACAAGCGATGTCATCTCGAAAAGAATTTTGAAGATTTTAATTTTGTATTTTTTTCTTAATTTATGGGCCTCTCCATTGGGATTCGGGACTACTGACACTGGGAATATGGACCGGGTTGAAGCCCCTTCGATGTGGTAAGAAAGCTTGACATTATGGGTTGAAATAATTACAAAGGAATCTCGGTTAAGAAACTGCCTTCATCTTCGCGCTTACAGATGGGCTGTAATGTGTGTGTGCTAAGGCATTGGTATTGGCAAGCTAGCAGTCAAGCCTTGAACTTGAGTGATTTGCTTTGCTGTACAATTTTTAATGCTGATGTGGCAGATGCCCTGCGGGCATTTCGCGATACAGTCAGCCTTTTAATTCAATTAGCTTCATTGCATAGTATTTGCGAATAAAAGTGTTTAGGTCTCTGTGGCACTGACTAGTAAGTTTTAAATTTGTGCTTGAAGATTGTTTGCATTTGATGTTATCCTAAAATTTATATCAGCAAATGTGATTGATGATTGTACAATTAAATTACATTAAAGGGTACTGAATGGAAAATTATAATTTCGAAACTGTGCTGCCACCATTACGAAATATGTACATTTAAAAATAATTTTAATAACTTGGAAGAGATTTCATATATATCACATTGATTAATTGATTTGTTTTGTATTAAATCTACTCAGGTTCTATATCTTAGGCTATGTGAGCTTGCATGGAAGGGAAATGGATGTGCTAGAATTGAAAACTAGGAAGTATTTCATTATATAACTTTAAGTGAAAGATACTTGAAACATTATGAGAGTGCAGCCGCATCCTCCGATGGATAAATTGATTTTGGAAGAGTGGAAGGTATACATAGTAGGAATAATTTAACTTTGACATACAGTTTTAGTTCAATACAATTAAATTCGTTGATTGAACAGAAGCACATTTCGGGGATATATACAGCATTATATTATTGTTTAACTAGTTCTTTTACATTTTGCTTTTTTGTGATCTATTGTTAATGGCATTTTAATATTCATAATTAACTGACATGAAAACAATTGAATTCAGTAAACGAAGGTATATCAAGACTTGATATTGGTTTGGTTTCATGGAGAAAATATTTTTTTTATTACTGAAGTCCTTATTTTTTTATTCTAATAGATATACCTTTGAAGGTTTTCTTTTTTGAACTTTTGTCTGATTTAAATATAATAGTTACGCTAAAATCCCCAATGCATTGCAATAGAAATCTTTAATTTTTGATGAAGTAAGTATCTCAATTCTACTGAGGAGTATCCCATACTATATTAAAAATGGTAATTTGATGTGTTGCGCATCCATAGGTGGTGGGATGTGTTCGTATCCTGCCTGGGAGTAGGTGGAGTACAGGAACTGGTGATGTAACTGACGCCATTTTCGCTAGAGTGAATGATGTAGGATGAGGTCGCACGGGCGACTCTGGATATGCAGTCAATATGCAAGAGACCTAATTTAATTGTCAGTTAAATTATGTTGAATATAAAATATTTCCTTTGGCGAAGTTGTCGACCACTTCGCACGCCTATATTATCACTGAATTTGCTCTGCTTGAGGGAGACAGGCCTCGTAAATATAAAACATACACTAAAAAACGCTTTAAAGGTGATGCTGATATGATGGCGCAGGACCTGATGGACTCTGGAGAGTTAATACAATAAAACACGTCTAATTATGGCATGACTGTCTTATTACTGCAAAGGTACAATGAAATGTTGCTGCACAATAAAATGCATACCCTTGGTTAAGCGGACCCGCCGCTCTGGACCTGCTGGTGGTCACTACTGTGGAAAGTAAGGCATAGGCCTTAAGTTAGAGTTACGTAACAAAACGCGCCCCACGTGTCGTAGTATGCTACTTCGGGATGCAGGGAGACCTCCCATTGGTTAAATAAAAGTACTTAAAAAGTTCTTGAGTTACATTAACTATTGTGATGAAGGAAAATGCAGCCTATATTGAAATGCCGAGGGGGGTACGCAGAGCTTTACCATCTGCCCTGCCGGTTGTTTGGAGTGTAAAGTCTTACAAACGACATGGCGTCGGTTTCACCGCATGTCTGGCGAATCCGGCAGAAAAAATGAAAACATGAAAAAAAACTGAAGTTAATCATTAACATGATAAGTGAAATTGATGTTATACATAATTATGATTATTAAACTAAAACACATTGTTGTCATACCCATGAATTCCGGAGACCTAGATTTGACTAAGAATGTGACGGCACGAGTATGTCACCACACTAGAAGGGTGATATTAAATTTTAAAATGCCTCAGGTGGCTGATTCTCGATAGATGATTAAATTTACACTCTTATAATTAGCATTTTAGAATCGGAGTGTGTAGTAATGGTTATAATTACAGGAATGCGTATGGATGTCAGAGCACACGGATTTCTTCACTAGGGGCAGAGCTACGCCCTGTCATCTATGGTATGTTATCTACTCTATATGCTGGAGCACATGGTTTCCCTAGTTAATTGTGGTGCAATAAAGGCTAAAATTTCCTAGAAATGCTCCTATATATTAATGCGGCTAGCGAGCCGCTCGCCACATTACACATTCCTGCAGGCATATGATTCCCCATTTTTTGACACTTCTTGGATCCTTGCTGTACTCCGGATTCGGCCACTGGGCCTGTTGACACCTCGCACATCGGAAAGTCGTGGGAATAAGCGGCGCCACTTATCCCAGTATTCCTTTCAATGGCTGTTTCATCTTACGGTCGTGACTTCATGGGACATACTCATTTAGGCCACATATCCATTCATCTCGAGAGTTACCTCTTGTGATGAATGTTAAATATTATGATTCGCTGCAACAAGTTACACGGTGGCACGAAAAGTTAAACGCCATTCTTGTCGACCTACACTGATTGAGATAGCGACCTAATGTCGATCGGTCGAGTGTTGCTGTGTAGGTAATGCGTCTGCGATGGAACAAACGGGCACAAGGGATACGTGGAGGTCAGGAACCTGTCAAACGCCCCCCTCTCTGGTGACCATTTGGTCCTCGCAGACCCCCAAGGGACTGCCACGCCGCCAGGCACAACAGGATATCAGTGGTCGCAGCTGTTTGCGGGACCTCAGGTTGTAAGGCACGTGATGATGCTGTGCTGTGCTGTCTGCCGATGATCTAGGGTGATAACACTGTTGATGGTGAAGTCCCTCTTCCCGTGCTCGCCGAAGGAGGTTGTTCCCATCACAAGTGGTGCAAGCCGGCCGATGCAGATGCTGATGCTTGGAGCGGAAGGGAGGGGGCCAAGACCCGCTCTTCTGTCGACTCGTCATCGCTGCTTCTGATGCTGTCGCTGCTCTTCGGACCCCTCGATTCTTCTTCTGGCGAGGGTAAATGTATGGAGACCCTTGCTGGAATTGATGATGCTCCTTCTGATGAACCTTTTCCTGCGCACCTGATGCGGTCCTCCAATGAGAGGTCAGCTAGTTTTGTAGTCTTCATTGGTGTCGTGGCGAAGGTTCGTGGGCAGCTTCCCTGTGGGCTGATCAGGCATGCAAATGCCCCCACTGACTTGCTTTGTGGGACGTCTTCCGAAGGCAGTGTCTCTACACTGGGTGTCGTGACACTCCAATCTGGCTCGGTTCCGTTTGCAGTGCCTGCAATATTAATGTCATGATATATTCATGATGGTGTGACCTATTCCTCTTTCTCCTCTTCTTCCCCTGCCAACCTTACAGGTGTATGACTACCGGGTGTGACAATGGGAAAAAGGTGCCGAAGAGCACTCCCATCTATGCTTGAGCTTGCCTCTGCTTCGCCATTAGGCGTATCTGCTACATGCACTTGGCCATTGGGCCCTTCCTCTTGTTCAGAAGTTTCTGCGCTGGGTCCTTGCACAGCTAGGCAAAGGTTGTCTCAGTTTACAGCCATCTTGCGCCTGCTGCTGACCTGGATGAGGTAAGTTGTATACCCCAGCGCTTTTACAACATGTGGTGCACTCCACTTAGAGGCAAACCATGCACAAAAGTTGTGCTTTGTGCACCTCAGCCTGTGCTGCTGATATCAACATGTTTTCCGGACCTGAGCCTCTTTGGTGGGTGTGTTGTTTGGTGTTACCCATTGTCCTATGTACCTTTCCTGGTAAATGCATGCATCTTCCAGGTCTTGCTCTCGGTGCTGTCACCTGCCTGCTGTGCTTTCTATTGCATCGCTGTTTGTCTGTTTGATTCTGAATTCCTCAGGGAGGGGCTGCTCCCTTCCCTGCAGAATGGCGGCTGGTGATTAACCTGTGGCTAGGTTCACCCTCCATCCGATTGTGTATGAGGCCGCGGTCAGATGTTCAGCCCATCTTTCGTGAATTTATCTTACCCGCAGGGACAACTGAGTCTTGAGGTCTTGATTCATCCTCTCAGTTGGGTTTGCCCATGGGTGGTACACGGCCATTGTATGCTGCGGGACTACTCACCTGGTACACAATTCTCTCCAATACTTCCCCGTAAATGGTGTACCATTGTCTGTTAAGAGGGTACGTGGGTAGCCCCATCGGGGGTAGCATTAGGTCCTCAGTACACGGGTTAATTTGCGTGCCCGTGCACTGGAAACTGGGTATGCTTCTGTCCATCTTGAGAACGAGTCACTCACCACAAGAGAGAATCGCTTGCCATTAGGGGTGTGCAGATATGTCCCCATCAGGTCCAACGAGATGGACACAAATGGATTCTGCAACTTCCCTGGCTGTTGTTGCGTTACTCCATATGCTCCCCTACTATTGCAGAGATTACATTTTATGCACCCCCTCACATATTTCAAGACGTCTCTGGTGACACTGGGCCAGTGTAAATGGTTCTGCACATTTCTTGTGGCTTGTTATGTGCCTTGATGTTCTTCAAATCGTGCAACATGTACATGATGTAGCACCTGTGCTCGTGCACTTTTGGGCATGTACAGCTTCCAGGTGGCTTCAGGACGACACTGTCACATATCGACACGCGTGCTGTTAATTCGCTACCACTCCTGTTCATTCTGCATGATGGAGGTGAAACGACACTGGGTGTCTGTACACTGTAGTTGTGCAATTAAAACACTGTCCTGCAAGTCGTCGAACTTGAGTTCTGCTTCCTCAGGAGCCTCGATGATGACGCAGCTCAAACTGCCCTCACCAGTTGTTGGGCGGTTGGCTGTGTTAGGGGGAAGTAGGTCATCCCACTCTTCTTCATCCACTGCTACTGTTTCGCCTGGCCCACGTAAGAGCAAGACAGCTAGCTGATTCTCATCTCCTGGTAGGTGCTGTAACTCGAAATTGTACATTTGGAGGAATAAGCACCGGGTGTCTGTTCGTAATGGGAACTGTTGGTACTCTAGGTATGCCCTGTACACTTTCACGTCCCACACTATGGCCAGATTCTCTTACTCGTTCATCTCGTATCTACCCTCAATTGCCCAAACTTTGCACTGCTGTATTCAATGATGCATTTATCTTGGTTATCTCCAATTTAATAAAGGACTGCTCCCAAGCCCTTCTCACTTGTGTCTGTCTGAAGATATAAATGGCGACTTGGGTTGTGTCGAGCAAATGTCTTGCACTCCCTGAACTTGCTCTTTATCTATGGAAATCTTGCTTCATGTTTCGTTCACCACACATACTTTATGTTGGATGACAACATGTCAGTGAGTGGTATGGTTATGGTTGCAAAATCCTGTATGTTTTCCCGCAGACAGTTCACCAACCTGAATAATTTCCTCAGTTGCTTCCTCGAGCATGGGTGCCTCATAGTTGTTAATGAGGGCTAAATTCTCTTGGGTTGGCCAGCTTCTGTGCTCATCGACCATGTGCCCAATAAACTGTATGCATATGGGTTGCTAATGTGACACTTGTGGTTCGCACATGACAACATGTTGATGGCTAGTCTCTCCAAGACTAGTGACATGTGTTGGTTGTGGTCATCCCAGGTTTCGGACCAGATGACCATGTCGTCAAGGTACGCGAGGGAAAAATCTCCAATGTACCCATCGAGTACCTCGAACATCATTGTCTGAAAAGTTACTGGTCCACACTTCAAGCCAAAGGGCATTGCGCAGAAGTGGAACCTTCTCCCATCTGGGGCTGTGAATGCCGTTTTGTGACGATCTGTGAGTTTTATTGGCACCTACCAGTACCTGCTATGCAGGTCCAATGATGTCAATGACCTTAGCCTTGCCCAAGGAATGCAATGCATTCTTGAAACTTATGTAGGGAGGCTTGACGCTCAGTGTTATTTGGTTGATTGCTCTGAAATCCACACTGAAGCGCTATGTCCCATCTTTCTTGGTTGCCAAGGTGATTTCGCAGTTGTAGTGGCTGCGAGTGGGTTCAATCACACCCTCAGCTAGCATTTCTTCAATCTGCTCTTTGATGATGGCACATTGGTGCGACTGGTAACTTTTGGGTCCATAGTAGATCGGCCAGTCATATTCAAGTGGAAAACATGGCTCGGCTGTGGTTGTTAGATGGAGTGGGTCTCCTGCCTCAAAAACTTCTCATAGTTCGTTTAGTATGTGTTGCACCATCTCCCTGTATTCCGGAGGGACCACACAATCGAGTTCATCAAGTTGCACTCTGAGATTGTTACCAGTAGGTCGGGATTCGTTGTCGTACACCATTCACCTTTCCTTCTGCCGAAATGGATCCTACAGGGGGCTGGCTCAACTATAGCTTTTTGTTCGCTGAGCCAGGGGATACCCAAGGTGGCAACCTCCTGTAGGGCCGCAGACTCGAGGGCTGTGGTGATGATGTCCACATCTCTAATTCGGATGATAATCAGTATCTCTCCCAATGATTTCCCCATGTTCTGCTTCATTGCGAGGTGTAGTACCTGCGTACTCCATGTAATCTCGCTTGTGCCCACGAACCCGATGCGCACTAAATTATGACTGGCTGCTGTGTCTATTAATGCATGGCATGGTTGCTGATTTAAATGTACTGCAATTCTAATCATTATTTTTGGGTTTTTTGATTTGCTGTATGCTTGGTTACTGACTTTTGATTCCTGTCTGCTCTACTTGTTGAGGAGATGTGGTACCATGGGGGCCCTTTGCCCTGGGGTAGTGAGCATCTGGCTCACCTACCCCAATGGTCCTTTTCCGGTTTGTGGTTTGTTGATGTTCTGTGGTTGGTTGCATTTTGGGCACTGATTTTGCCTATGCATTATTCCTTCTCCTATGCAATAAAGGCATGCAAATGGCGGCTCACTTTGGCCTCCTACCATGCCCGAAGTTGCTAATGTCCGCGCTGTCATCCTGGGTTCGGGGTATGTTCTTGTCCGGAAAGTATCTGCTCCTACTACCTTGTTCACTGCAGGTCGCTCCTCTGTCCGCTCCCTCTTCTCTGTATCTTTCTCCGGCGCGAATGATACCTGTCACCCTCTCTAGTTGTGGCGGTTTGCTCTCACCTGGCTTGGTCCAGCAATGCGGCAGAGCGCATGAAGTCCTCTGTGCTATTGTGAATTAACAGTTGCCATTGCTAGCCTGTTTTCTGCTCTTACAGTTAACCCAACTACTTCGAGGATATCATGCTCGCTCATGTGTGGATGAAAGTTTTGATTCGCCCTATTTTCCTCGTTACAAACATGTTCATTGACTCACCTGCTTTTTGTACTGAGGGGTAGGTATTGGCAAATCGACTTTGAAAGCTGTTAAGAAATTATACCCACTGAATACTGTAGTGACGAGTTGATTTCAACCAATTATTTGCCTAGCTGGCCAATTGAGTCCCTATAGAGTTTGGCCACTCTTGCTGGCACACTCTGTATCTCTCTAAATGTGTTGTGCAGTCGTTTAGGAATGCCAGCAGTTCCTCACTTGGTAGACCTAGAAAGGTTGATAATCCTTGAAATCGGGCCATGGTAGTACCGGCTTCGGCGGCTCTTGTTATTGCTGTAAATAATTATGGATTATTATGATTGTTGTTTTGCAGGTACGTGACATTCGTGGGTTGTGGCGTCTCTTTCTACGGTAATTCTGTCCTTCTGGGTAAGGATGTTGAATCTGCCAGTGGGCTTTGGTACACACTGGCCCATTCAAAATGTTCCCGTGTACAGTGATGTGCGCTAGACAACTCCGTCCCTACTACTGACTTGACTTATGACCGCGGCGATGGGGATGCGCATTGTCCGCAGCGGAATCTTATGGCGGATCGATTTGCCATGTCTTGCCCGTTCAGACATTGCCAGTGCGTTTTGCATCCTCACGTCTCACACCTCACGTCTCACACCTCACGGTTTCTTGTGACCCTTGCCTGCAAATTTCCTGTTGACAATGTTCATGCGTTTGTAAATGTTCTGTTTTGACTTCTTTGGAAATTTTGCCTGTTTGTAAAAAATTGTGTTCGCACGTTTAGCAGAGAATACGGCCTTGCTGATCTGTGGTGGCGTTTTCAGTTCGGCTCAGACATTCCGGATGAAACTACGTGCACACTGCTATACACAAATTACGGTTCCGTTTCTCCTTCCTGAATACATAATTTGTTTCGCAAACCTGCCATTTTTCCAATGCATAATTACATTTATTGTGGAGTTGAAATTGATTAAGTGTGGTTGTTCACATTAACAAACAAATTTGCTTGGCAAATCTTGTTCATTTTGCGTTGGTTGTACTTTGCAACAGTCGGCACACATAATTGCTGGTGTACCACGTGAGGTACAACTGTACATTTTGCCCACTTGGGCTCTGTTTGCCATTGTAATTTTTTCTTTGCAAAGTCTCAAATTCTGTGTATCCCTACACGGACATATTACTTGTTCAAAGGGAAATGTACCTATTGTGGATTGTACACAAGTCAAACATAACGGTTTCGCTTGCCCTGTGCTTGTACACCAATTCAAATGATTCCGGACAGTAACTCGTACCGCCGCGTGTTGTAGAGCGCGGGTTTCATAGTCTAACATTGTGTTGTTACGCGGCAGGCCCTCTGTCGTACTTCGCGAGGGGAGGGAGATATTTACAGTTTCTCCCGGGGCCTTTCTTCCCGCTGAGAACATGTGTTCCAGCTGCCCGGGTGAAGCGTGTGTTTTCCCATTATACTGCTTGCTTTAAAAACAGAAAAATTACATTGAAATGTTTCTTGATAATTAGTTGTGGGCTCTCGACTTATGATTGCCGCACAACAACTTTAAAAAGTTTTCAAAAATGCTCTTGATAAATAGCTGTAAAAATTTTGTAGACTTTTGAAAAGTCATGAAAAATCCATAAAATTTTTAATTATTTTGAAAAATGCTCTGTAAAGTTTTAAAAAATTGGTTGAATTGACCGTTGCACTTTAAGTTAGTTAATGTCTATGGGAAAACACCGAAAAAGTTTATTGCTTATTTTTAAAAAGTTTAAAAATTTTATTACTGAAAAATGCGGCAAAATTTTCCAGAGAAGTTCCGGAAATAATGAAATTAAATTTTCGTTTGCTTTTGTATCTTAACTGGCTGACTGGTATTGCTTGAAAATACCATATTACTTTTCTTGTTGCGATACTTGTTGAGAATTACTGAACATATTGATAAACGCTACGAGTGTTTGTTTACAAAACACTCTCGCACTTACTTACACATCTGTTGTGTTGTTGCCTTACTGCCGTGCAGTGTTGAGTACAGGTACACTTTTACATTCAATTTACACTGGCAATGTCGAGTGGGTATATTCGACTTACATCTGTTTTGGCTTACAGTTGTGTCTTTTGCATTACGTGTTGTCACGTCTAACCAATGTATGTTTACAAAAGTTAAAACATTTGATGACATTGCAAGTATAACCCAGCTTACTGGATTGGTTTGACAGATACATGCCCTCACTAGACGTCAGTTGGCGTACGTTATTTCCCACTCTATTCATTGTACGTCCGTTGACCAAACACATTTGCACTCTACCATGTAAACAATTCTGACAAATAAACAAATGAATATTTGTGCAAATAGTGTGACAAAAGAAAACATAAAAACCCTTGATATTATAGCTGTTGATTGTAGTGTTGACTGTACTGTCTTAATTGAGATGTTAGATAGGTGTCTGGATGTCTCGGGTTACTCACCAATGACTGTAGCTGTCCATTGTGAAGTCCTTTGGTCGGACTGTTACTTTTGTCGCGTAGCATGTTGTCCACGTGTTATGTTGACCAGACTACCGACATGTTATTGGGGCTCTCCTGCACTCGAATGTTAATCTGTTATTTGATTCGCCCGAGTTGGGAAAACCACTTGACATAGGAATGAACTTCCTCTATGATATTTGAGTAGCCCTAGTTGGGCAAGAAACTTCACATAGGAATGTGGCTTGCTGGTGTAGACTGATGTTCTATTCGCCCGAGTTGGGAAAGCCACATGTCATGGTGTGCCTCCAGAGGTGCTGGGATATGTTCGAGTCCTGCCAGGAAGCAGGTGGAGAACAGGAACTGGTGATGTACCTAGCGCCATGTTCGGTACAGAGAACTTTGTTGGATAGGGTTATACGGCCGATGGCCTATGGCGACTCTGGATACGTGGTCAAAATGAAGGAGACCTAATTTAAATGTCAATTAAATTATGTTGAATGTAAAATATTTCCTTTGGGGCGAAGCTGTCGGCCACTTCGCACGCTTGTTATCACTGAATTTACACTACTTGAGGGAGGCAGGCCCCGTAAATACAAATACATACACTGTAAAATACTTTAAAGTTGATGCTGCTATGAAGGTGTAGGACCCAATGAACTCTGGGAGTTAATACAATAAAACACGTATATATATGGTATGGCTGTTTTATTACCAACAAAGGTACAATGAAATGTTGCTGCACATGAAAATGCGTACCCTTGGTTAAGCGGACCCGGCACTCTGGACTTGCCGGTGGTCACCGTGGAAAGTAAGGTGTAAGCCTTAAATTATAGTTACGTAACCCAATGCATCCCATGTGTGAAGTCTTGGTATGCTACTTCAGGATGTAGGGAGACATCCCCTCGGCTAAATAAAATTACTTAAGTGTTCTTGAGTTACGTTAACTATTGGGATGAAGGAAAATGCAGCCTATATTGAATTGCCAAGGGGGGTACATGGAGCTAACCATCTGCCCTGCTGGTTGTCTGGAGTGCTGAAGTCTGACTAACGACGTGGCATCCGCTTCGTCGCATGTCCGGCGAATCCGGCACAAAAATTAAAACATGAGAAAAACGGCACTTGGCAATTAACATGATAAGTTTAACTGACATTGTACATAATTATGATTATTAAACTAAAACACATTTGTGACATACCCATGAACGTCGGAGACCCAGATATGGCTAAGAATGTGACGTCACGAGTATATCACCACACTTGAAGGGTGATATTAAATGAAATGATGCCTCAGGTGGCTGATTATAGATTGATGATTACATGTACACTCTTATAGTTAACATATTACAATCGGAGTGTGTAGTAATGGTTATAATTACAGGAATGCATATGGATGTGACGACACATGGATTTATTTACTAGGGGCGGAACTACGCACTGTCATCTATTGTATGTTATCTACTCTCTATGCTGGAGCAGGCAGTTTCCCTAGTTTATCGTGGTGAAATCACTGCTAAAATTGCCTAAAAATCATCCTATTTATTAATACGGTTAGGGAGCCGCTCGCCACTTTACACTTTCTGCAGGAATGTGATTCCCCGCCTTTCGACATTACTTGGAGCCTTGTCGTACTCCGGAATCGGTCACTGGGCCCGTTGACATCACGCAGATCCGAAAGCTGTGGGAATAAGCAGCGCCGCTTAACCCAGTATTCCCTCATTTGGCTGTTGCGTCTAACGTTCATGACTTCGCTGGACACACTCATTTAGGCCACATATCCATTCATCTCGAGATTTACCTCTTGTGATGAAAGTTAAATATTATGACCCGCGGCCACGAGTTACAGGGCGGCAAAAAAAGTGTCAACGCCATTCTTGTCGAACTGCACTGATCGGGACAGCGACCTAATGTCAATCGGTCGAGTGTTGTTATATTGGTAATGCTTCTGCAATGGAATAAACGGGCGCAAGGAATACGTGGACATCTGAGAAATGCTTTGTAATCTTATAAATTCTTGATACAGTACAAAGATTCATCTTATAAAACTAACCGTTGGTAAAACATTAAGGACTGTGTTTGTTATATACCTCAATAAATGTTTGTAAAATACTTATCAGTTTCCACCAGCTTTAGCACAATTGCGGACACTCAACAACGTAAAACCATTTATAGCAGTTTGTGCAAAAACTATGGGCGATGTAAAGTGTAGCTGCATGCAAAAATAAATTTACTGCATGTTTGAAAAACGTAAAACACTTAAAACAACTCAATCTTAATGAAAAGGGACTGTATTATTCATTAGATGTTAATGAAAAGGGACTATATTATTCATTAGATGTTAATGAAAAGGGACTGTATTATTCATTAGATGTTAATGAAAAGGGACTATATTATTCATTAGATGTTAATGAAAAAGGACTATATTATTCATTAGATGTTAATTAAAAGGGACTGTATTATTCATTAGATGTTAATGAAAAGGGACTATATTATTCATTAGATGTTAATGAAAAGGGACTGTATTATTCATTAGATGTTAATGTTTCCTAGCTACAAAGATCTCTTAAATTGTCTCTCAGTAACGGATAGTTAAAAGCTATCCAAAGCCTTTAACTCAGCAACAGAGTTATAAAATTGAAATAAATGTACCTGTTCTCCTTACCCACATAACTGCATTAATATGTTGTAGGCACTTGCCATTATATTAACTGTAAAAATATGCTTTAAATTCGTAAGTCAAGTTTGTCTTGTAGTTAAAGGTGCTATCTAATAATACAAGCGATGTGGGTTCTAGTTACCGTGCTGCAAAGTGTAATATTTTTCTTCATAAATTATATACTAAAATCATTTTTTTTATTATTCTCTGTTATTAATTTATCATGTTTGTTTTCTAGAAGTAAAAAAATAGATATATTTGCTGTATGCTTTCCAATAATGTAAATTGTAATAAAGGTTATTATTTGTAATACTACAAATGAATGTTTTACAAATTTTACAAGACAACTCTTAGCAATTTTACAAAGAATTTTCTTTGCAAAAGGGTTTCCAAGGACTTTTCTTGTAAAAGTACAAAATTTATTTTATTAGAATGCACGTTGTATATACCCATATTTTTAATCTGCAAAAAGAATATTATAACTTGTTACTCTAAGTTTGAATTATCATTTACCACTTCTAATTCTCTTCTTAACGGAAATTGTGTATTCACAATAAATGTAAGCATGCAGAATTAATTTTATGGGAACAGATAATTGTAAATTGTTGGTGCGCAAAAATATGTAATATGTGTTGATTTAAGGATGTCGTGTAAGTGAGGTGTGTAGTACCGGAAATGCTGCTTACCTGGTTCGGATAATTTTACATTTTGCGACATAATTAAAACAGTAACGCTGATATTGCGTAATAGCTGTAAATGCGATGATGTGGTTGTGGTGCGTGACACCATGATAGCTGTTCTGCTGCAGCTGTTACTAGGACCGCTTGCCACCGCTATCCGGAGCTCAAGGCTGCAGTTCTAATGCGGCTGATTGTTTTTAGTATTAAGGCAATTGTGGAAGAGAAATTGTGAGTTCGAAATGAGGCCCTGGAGGAGAGATATGTAGGCTTCGTGCTTGTTTCAGACATAGATGAGTGCATTCTGAAGACTGACCTGTGTGAGCCGAAGACACAGCAATGCAAGAACAAGCCCGGTGGTTATGTCTGCATCAATGCTGATGGTCAAGAAGTTCAACCACCTACCGAAGTGAACACAGGCAAGTATACACCAACTAACCTCGCCCACTCACACTGCGCTGGCCGAAGTAAACACTGATAAGTATACACCAGCTAACCACGCTCCCTCACACTGCACTGGCCGAAGTGAACACCTGCAAGTATACAACAACTAACTGTGCCCACTCACACTGCACTGGCCGAAGTGAATACCTGCAAGTATACAACAACTAACTGTGCCCACTCACACTCACTGGCGAGTGATACTCAGTACAAAAACGTGCATCAATGTGCGAGTGAACTGCTACACATATTCCCACCAATGTGGCGAGTGACGCACAAATAGTATAAGGCGAGAATGTATAACATATGCATAATGCGAGTGAACTGCGTATAACAACTAATTCCTAGATGCATGAATGTCACATACGTGCCTCATGAGCGAGACGCAGTAACAACGTGACCGAGGAGTGAACACTGAGTAACACATAAGTGCCACACTGCGCAATGAACTGATACAAAACTAACTTGCCTCACTGTGGCGAAGAAACCGGTATACAATAGTGCACTCAGTGGCAGTGAACGAGTTACCAACCCTATGCTGCCGAAGATCATATACAATACTCCTACACTGGCGAGTGAAAGCAGTATAAATAACTTGCCATCAATGATGGCAAGTGAAACTCAGTATAAAATAATGTGCACCACTGTGCGAGGAAACTCGTATAAAATACGTGCATCACATGTGGCGAAGTGAATGTATACAACAAGTGCCTAACTTGGCGAAGACTAGTATAAATAACTGCCATCACTGCTCGATGTCTGCGTATAAAACTACTGTGCCCACACACTGTGGCATGACACTGCAGTTACAACAAACGTGCCTACTGGCGAAGTGAAACCTCGTATACAATAACGTCCCCTTATGCAAACTACAACACCTCTGGCCACACAACTACTGGCCACAAAACTGTGCCAAGTACACTGCAGATAACATAAGTATCACAATCGCCATACCTGGACGAATAACTGCATCAACATAACTGCCATACACTGCCGGTACAACCTGGTATCAACAACTAACTGGCCCATCACACTGCCGAAGTAAACTGCAGTATACACAACAACTGTGCCCATAACTGCTGGCCAAGTGAACACCTAAGTATACAAAACTTGTGCCACACCTGACTGCAAGAAAAACCTCAATCAACAACTGTGCCCACTCACATGCGAAGTGAACACTGCATGTAACACAACTTCTCACTGCCGCCGAAATCCTGCCAGTAAACAACAACTAACTGCCCATTCCACTGCATCGGCCGAAGTGAAACCGCAGATACAACAACTAACTGTGCCCACACCACTGGCCGAAGTGAACCCTGCAAGTATACAAAACTAACTTGCCCACTCACCTGCACGGCGAAGTGAAACCAATAACAACTAACTGTCCCTCCACGATGGCCAAGTACACCGCAATACAACTAACTGCCATACCATGGCCGAAGTGAACACTCAATACACAACTAACTGTGCCCACCAACTGTGCCGAAGTGACAACCAAGCAACAACAAACTGTGCCCATAATCACGATAAACTGCCATAACAACAACTGGCCACTACACCTGCGAGTGACACCTGCCATACACAACTAACTGGCCATACCTGCAATAAACCGAAGTTACACACTCTTCCAACACTGCACTCAATGTCCGCCAATCACAACTAGCCATAAACTGGCCATAACACACTGCCATACACAGCAGTGCCAATCAACACTGGCCACAACTACTGCGTAAACATTGCCAACAAACTGACGATGCAACCCAAATCACACTACTGGCCGAAGTAACTCTGCGAACAAAACTAACTGCCATCAACACTACTGGCCGAAGTGAACACCTGCAGAAAAAAAACTCCCACTCACACTACTGTGCCAAGTGAACACCTGCCAGTAAAACATACTGTCCAACACACTACTGGCCGAATGACACGCAGCGAATACAACAGACTACACTATGCCGATAACCACTGCAAAATAACTGCCAGTTACAACAACTAACTGTGCCCATCACCTGCATAACAAACCAGTTACAACAACTAACTGGCCCATACACTGCGGCAAGTAACCCAGTAAACACCATCACACTAATGGCCAGACGCCAGTGAACACCATTCAACAACACTGTGCCCAACACCTGGCGAAAAAATCGCCAACAACACTATCGCCAAGTACACTGATCACAATAAGTGCCACCACAATGCAACTAATCCTGCCATCACATCTACGTCAACCAACTACCGCCGTAACACACTATAAGTGCCACTCACTGCAGGCGAAGTGAATACCTGCCAGTAACAACAACGTGCCCACTCACATGACGAAGTGAAATGCCAGTATTACAAACTAACTGTGCCCACTCCAACTGCTGGCCGAAGTGAACACCTGCCAATACAACAACTAACTGTGCCACTCCACTGAAGCCGAGAACCCAGTATACAACAACTAACTGTGCCCATACACTACTGGCGAAGTGAACACCTGCAAGATAAAAACTAACGTGCCACACAGTCCAAACACCAGTAACAACACTACGGCCCACTACCTCTGGCGAAGTGAAACCGAGTATAAAATAACGTGCCCACTCACACTTCGGCCGAAGTGAACACCTGCAGATACAACACTAATGCCCACTACACTGATGGCCAGTGAACCTCATAACAACAACAACTGTGCCCACACGACTGGCGAAGTGAAAAACCTGAGATACAACACTAACTGGACTCACTTCTGCCGAAGTAAACCCCAGATACAACAATAACTGCCCATCACAACAAAGTGAATACCTGCCAGTATACAACATACTGGCCACTCCACTGATGGCCGAAGTGAACCCTGCAAGTATACAACTAATAACTGTGCCACTCACAACTGACTGGCCGAAGTGAACACCTGCAGTATACAACAACTAACTGTCCATCAATACTGCCAGAACCCTATCACCAACTAACTGCCCATACACGCAATACAAATGAACAACTGCTCACACTGACTGGCCGAAGTGAAACCTGCAGTATACAACAACTAACTGTGCCCACACATGCTGCCGAAGTGAACACCTGCAGTATACAACAACTAACTGGCCCACTCACACTGACTGGCCGAAGTGAAACCTGCAGTATACAACAACTAACTGTGCCCACTCACACTGCACTGGCCGAAGTGAAACCTGCAAGTATACAACAACTAACTGTGCCCACTCACACTGCCTGGCCGAAGTGAAACCTGCAAGTATACAACAACTAACTGTGCCCACTCACACTGCTGGCCGAAGTGAATACCTGCCAGTATACAACAACTAACTGTGCCCACTCACACTGTACTGGCGAAGTGAACACCTGCATTTACAACAACTAACGTGCCCACTCACACTGTACTGGCCGAAGTGAACACCTGCTGTATACAACAACTAACTGTGCCCACTCACACTGCATGGCCGAAGTGAATACCTGCAGTATACAACAACTAACTGTGCCCACTCACACTGTACTGGCCGAAGTGAATACCTGCAGTATACAACAACTAACGTGCCCACTCCACTCATGGCCGAAGTGAACACCTGCGTATACAACAACTAACTGTGCCCACTCACACTGTACTGGCCGAAGTGAACACTGCCAGTATACAACAACTAACTGTGCCCACTATCCCACTAGCTGGCCAAGTGAACACCTGCAGTATACAACAATAACTGTGCCACTCACACGTACTGGCCGAGTGAACCATATACACTACATTGCCCATGAAACTGCGATAAACAACTACTGTCCACCACACTGCCATAACCTGCAGAATAAACAACTAATGTGCCACTACGTGCATAACACCTGCGATAAACAATACTGTCCAACAACTACTGGCCGAAGTGAACACTGCAGTACAACATAACTGCCCACTCACATACTGGCCAAATAACCGCCAGTATACAACAACTAACGTGCCCACTCACACTGACTGGCCGAAGTGAATCCGTATACACAACTAACTGTGCCCACTCACACTGTCTGCCGAAGTGAAACCTGCAGTATACAACAACTAACTGGCCCACTCACATGCACTGGCCGAAGTGAAACCTGCAAGTATACAAACTAACGTGCCCACTCCACTGACTGGCCGAAGTGAAACCTGCGTATACAACAACAACGTGCCCACTCACACTGTGGCCGAAGTGAAACCTGCATATACAACAACACTCCACTTGATAACACCTGCTATATCAACACAACTGTGCCCTACACTGGCCGAAGAACACTGCAGTACAACACTAACTGTGCCACTAACTGCATGAATAAACCCTAACACTACGGCCCATAACTGCCAGTAAACCTCGTACACAACTACTGCCAAATGTCTGGCCGAAGTAAACTGCAGTTCAACACTAACTGGCCAATGTAATCGAGTAAACTAGTTCACAAACTGTGCCTCCAAGTGACTCAGTAAACTGCAGTTCACACTAACTGTGCCATACACTTGCGAAGAACACTGCTACAACAACTACTGGCCAACTGACTGCGAAAACTGCCATAACACACAAGTGATACACTGCGCAATAAACTGCGTATCACACTAACTGTGCCACCAATGCTGGCAAGTAAACTGTACACACTAACTGTGCCATACATTGCCAAGTAAACTCTGTATCACACTAACTGTGCCACAATGCACCGAGTAACACCTCAGTTACAACAACAACTGGCCCATAACTGACTGGCAATACACTAAGTTCAACACAACTGCACTCAATACGCAGTGAACACACTGGTATCACAACTAACGTGCCAACACTGCCGCCATAATACCTCAGTATCCAATGTCCCTCCATACGCAAGTGACACCTGCAGTACAAAAACCGTCACACCTTGCCAATAAACTGCCAGTAACACACTAACGTGCCACAACTCCCAGGATACCAGTAACAACTGCCCACTCACACACATAACTATACACTAACTGCCCATACACCAAGTAACACCTGATCACTACCACTCCACTGACCCGAAACCAAAAACAAACTCACTCCACTGATCCGAGTGAAACATAAACAACAACTGCCACCACTGTGCCGAGAATACGCTATAAACAACACTAACTGGCCGAAAAACTGCTACAAAACTGTGCCACTCACCTATGGAAGAAACAGTCAACTGCCACTAACCTGCGAAGAACAAACAACTATTGCCCAC